>CM060192.1:1898000-2524000 GCA_030549335.1 Pontederia crassipes
TTGTGCATAAGAAAAAAAATATCGTTTTGTTATCTTGTCTTGATATAGAGCTCTCCGTTACCTTTTTAAAGCTTCCACCATCAAAATATATTTTGGAGTGAGAATGGAGCAAGATCAAGCCAGTCAAAGAAAGTATCAAGTAAAAGATCCCCCTCAAAAATCAACTAAAAGATGAAAAGATCAAATCCATAGTGATTGTTAAAAGATTGTCTTTACAGATTATGCATTGTTGCTTTCTTTTTATTTTCTTCCCTTGACCTTACAACCATTTTCCTTTTGCATAGGTTTCAAAGCAATTCTTCCCACACCTTGCCGTCGGATATGAGGATCCACGTGTTAATTTACATATTGGCGATGGTAAGAAACTTCGATCAATTCATTTAAAATGTTACAGCTGTGTAAATTCATTTACTTTCAATATTTTCTGTAACAAATTTGTTTTAAATGGTCTTATTCAAAGCTACATTTTTAATACAAAAAGTCGTGCCAAATGTAAAGCAGATAAAAACACACATGCATAAAGATGTCATGTGAAATCACCCTTAACAAAGATGCGACAAATCAAAATATGTACTCCATTTCTCTTTGAAGATTTACGCGAACACCCTTATCTTCTGTGGTTATTATTATCATAATTAGCCAAAAACAAATACTAGTATAATTACCTGTAACTTGTATGTTTGTTTGGAATTTATTGTATGAGAGCTTCCCTAAAGATGGTCCCATCATTGCTGCAAACATGCAGGAGTTGCATTCCTGAAGGCTGTTCCTGAGGGTACTTATGATGCAGTCATTGTGGACTCCTCTGATCCAATCGGTATGTACTAGGATAAGTTCTCTTTCATTTTTACTTGCATGATCCTTCTAATATTTTTGCACCAATCAGGTCCCGCTCAGGAGCTTTTTGAGAAGCCTTTCTTTGAGTCCATTGCAAAAGCTCTCCGTCCGGGCGGTGTTGTATGCACACAAGCAGAGAGCATATGGCTTCATATGCACATTATTGAGAACATTGTGGTTAATTGTCGTCAGGTTTTCAAAGGCTCTGTGAATTATGCTTGGACAACAGTCCCTACATACCCGAGGCATGTCAAAATGTTACCGCTATATTTTGTTTGTTTTTTCCTCTTAAAGTTGTGCCAACCTTCTAAGAATGATGCACGATTTCTTAATTCAGTGGAGTGATTGGTTTCATGCTATGCTCAACCGAAGGACCAGCAGTTGACTTCCAGCACCCAGTGTTCAACATTGATCAGGATGAAAGCTCCAACACATCTAAAGGTCCATTGAAGTTTTACAACTCCGAAGTATGTCCGGTTACTAATATACTTTTGATCTTTACCATCTCCTCTTATTCCTGAGATCCATTCTGTTTAGCATCTTTTGCATTATTGTGCTGTCATTTCCCAGATCCATTCTGCTGCATTCTGTCTGCCATCTTTTGCAAAGAGGGTTATCGAATCGAAGACCAGCTGAAGATGTATGGCTAGAAGGTGATGGGTGAAATCCGCTTGTGGTGTAAGAGGAGGTCCGCAGAGTTGGATGAAATGTTGTGTCTCTGTAGAGCTCTCAGCTTCATCATTCATTTGATGGCTGTCAAAATGAATACTTGAGCAGGCTGGGAAATTCTAGTTTCCCGTTGTATCATCCATCGTGAGAGGACGGAGGGGTTCATTTCGCATTCTTTAATAATGACGCCTTTTTCAACTTTAAATAATGTTCTGCTATTATATTTCATGGCATTTTACTCTTTGTATGCTATGGTAAATGCGACAATCTTCTCCCTCTCTTTTTCCCAAAATTGTTTCAACCATTCAAGAATAGTTTGTCTGGCCATAAAGAAGCCACGGTTTGGGATTAATTTGAATTTTCGAATTCTAATTATGACGGATTCAACAAGAGAAGAAAGGATGCCAACATTGCTATTTTGATAACGTGGCTATAAATTTTATCGCGAGACGTTCACGTAAGATTTGAAAAAGTTAACCGTGTTTTGGTAAATATATTAATATATTCTACCAACAGAATAAGCACCAAATGAGAGTAAAGCTAAGGATCCATGCAATCCCAAACGTAAATAAATGAAAAAATCTCTCGGGATGGTCCTCAGGCCAGTCACTCGAAGTATCACACGATTTTTACATATTTGCAGTCATCTTTATAAATGCCACAACAGTATAGCCAATTTTAATTGTGATATTGTGGCATTCAAAAACTTGAAATGGATTGCCGAGCTAAATCAACCGGTTCACGGCTAATTAATGGTGAATAACAAACCCTTCATACAAGACCCCTACTATAAGAATCATTCTACAAGGCACGCGAAGAGATGTTATGCTGTCCGGGGGCTAACGAGCGAGCTACAGAAGTTTCAAATGGATGCCATCCGACTGATCACAAAAGGTGAGAAAACAGACGTAGCAGACCATGAGAGGATGAATCCCGTTGGGTGCTGTGGGTGTGGGTGCGGGTGCGGACATTCAAGGGAACCGTGCACCTCAGAGGAAAATAACAGAGATACTAACAGTGAAAAAAATATCGACCATTAGTTACTTCTCATACCACTTTCAACGTATGAAATCAAGATGTGAACGAAAAACACATGATAGGTGGAAGTAGAAACATAACCTTTTCAGCGAACATGCTCCCAACTCAACAAAAGCGAAGAGTTCAGCAGCTCCACAGAACACAATGCATTTCAAGCTAAACCCTCTTATGATCTATGAAGCATATGAAGTTCTTAGAAGTATGAAATTCATCGGATTCATCCTAGCACGACATTCTTTAGCTCCGACTCCTGCTCCTGCTCTTGCGTGCCCCGTCCCTGCAAAAGAATATTGACATCACCTAATTCAGAAATACACATGGTATAATACCAACAGGAAAAACAATGACAAATTCCCATGAATCCATATCCACGATTTGGTTCCCTCACCCATTAGCAACAGGGGAATCTTGGCGGCGATATGCAGTTGGTGACCGACTATCTTTTCTCTCAGGGCGAGGTGAATAACTGCGACGTCTCTCTCTTCCAGGACTTCTGTAGTCATCATAGAATTATATGAAAAACATACAAGTTGTAACTGCACGGTGAAGACAACCGCCAAAACTGGCCAACTTACCCATTAGCATAAGGAGAATCTCGACGGCGATATCCTGGTGAACGATTATCACCGCGTGGTGAACGGCTGCGATGCGGAGATCTTCCTCGCGGGCTCAGGCTCCGGCTCCTGCCAACACAAGAATTTAATACAATATTTCAAGTTGATAAAATTAAAGATCTTTTGTATGCAATTTATGCTTTAGACTTCTGTTTTCTTATCTCAGGTCTCGAGTTGAGATTTCTTAACATAAATAACATATAATTTCTTCAATAATACAAAAACTCTCAAGAAAAAAACATCAAGAAAACCTAAACATACAATTAGAGAACGTATGACTATTCTTCAAAAGAATGTATTTTCCCAACTACATATAAACTAGAATGGATTCATATATATATCATAACTACAGTGGCTAGCTGTAGGTGCATATCATTTGCAGATATTATACAAGAGCAAATACAGTAACAATATGATAGAACCGGAGAGAAACATACCCACGTCCATAGCTTGGGCTCCGACGATAGCGAGCAGGGCTAGGACTACGTCGCCTTCCACCTCCAGATCTGCCACCTCCCATACGTCCTCTACATTCACGTGCAAAATGACCAGGCTCACCACACTCATAACAGTTCATTTCACCCCCACCCCCCCTTCCACGTCCGCCACGACCACCACCTCCACCCTTAGAATTGTGAGAAAGCTCCACACGCCAACCATGTGTTCCTGAGTAAGTCATAAGAGCACAAGGAGTACAAAGTACATATTATATTGGACAGGTAAATAATGGCAACAATATAGGAACAACCAAGGTAGTAAAAAACACGAGTCAACTCGTAGAATCGTACGATTCTACGAGTTCACCCCAGAAAAACGTGTTCGTTTCCAGCTGGAATCGCGTTCTGACGAGTCACAGTAGAATCGCGTTCTGACGCGTAAAAACGGTGGAATCGCGTTCCGTTTTTTCCCCCCTCCCGCTCATTCGCCCACGTGAGAACGCCACTGCCCTTTTTTCTCCCAAATCACAAAACCCTAAAATCCTTTTTCGTCCGCTACTCTCTCTCGCCACCACGACATCGCTGCTGGCGTTCGCTTCCGCAGCCTCCCTTTCTTGCACTGTTCGCCGCCTACAGCCCCGCCCCTGCCCGTGCTGCTGCTGCTCGTCATTGTTCACCCCTGCTCGTGCTGTTGCAGCTTGGCGTTGTTCGCCCCTGCTCGTGCTGCTGCTTCTCGGCGTTGTTCGCCCTCCCTCCCACCCTCCCTCCCACCACGACATCGCTGCTGGCGTTCGCTTCCGCAGCCCCCCTTTCTTGCACTGTTCGTCGCCTACAGCCCCGCCCCTGCCCGTGCTGCTGCTGCTCGTCATTGTTCACCCCTGCTCATGCTGTTGCAGCTTGGCGTTGTTCGCCCCTGCTCGTGCTGCTGCTTTCTCCGTTCTATGTGCAACCTCACTGTTTGCCGCCTAAGGATGCCCTGCTCGTGCTATTCATCCCTGCAGCCACCGCTGATCTCCTGCAGCCGTCCACCCTCTCTTTCTACTGCTGCTGGTACGCCCTTCCTCCCTCTTTCTCTACATGTTTATGATGCGCACCTGTTTGCATCCCCCTCCCTCTTTGACCATGTCTTTGCGAACAGAGGCACTCCCTCGGTTCCTCCCTCTTTCTTTGTCTTTACGAACAGCAAAGCCTCCCTCGGATCCTTCTTCTTTCTCTATGTGTTTGCAAACAGAGGACCGAGGTGTGTGTTTGTGATTAGATGAACCATGGGGGTTGGAACTCAGAATGTTATATTTACTCTAGTTGCTTCATTTTAAAAAAAAAAGATATATATTATTTCGATCTGTGCTAGTTAATATATAAAATATTTTTCTGGTAGAATCGGCCGTGTCGAGTTACGTGTATACGATTTCGTGTTTTCCCGAAGGCCCCGTGTCGTGTCCGTTTTACGTGTTTGACAACATTGGGAACAACTACGTAATAAAAAATAAACGAGTAAACATATTTTTAGAAAGAACAATGAGAAAGACAGGCCAAAGAATGTTAATTTTCTCCAATTAATTATTTCTATACTAGTTAAACAGAAGAAAATGGGAACTATAATGGACAGACATCAATTCAATGCAGAATTGCATTCGGAATGCATGTCTGCATGTCTAATTTGGGCAACATATCCAGAAGTTGTACAAAGATATGTCACGATATATTATTTAGTGTATCGATCATGATAATAGAAGATACTTTGAAATCACAAGCTCCAGTATGTCAAATGAAAGGAACTATCACCAAGGGATATCATGAACCTGTTATTCCAATGTTATATTTCAAAAACTTGGAAGCACTTACAGTTGCACAAATAAAACTATTTTTAGTATGAAATTTTATAAAGTACATATCAGTCACAAGCATTAACAAACTAACATTGATGATCAGTTGTTTTCAAAAAAACATTGATAATCAGTTTCACAGTTAGAATTAAGAAAACAGGAAATGAAAACTGATGCTAACAACAGAACTGATTTAATTCAACAAAAGTAGATATTCCGAAATGGCAGAACCTTCGTACCATCTAATCTGCGGATGGCGTCTAAGGCATCCCGTTGGTCATCAAACTCAACAAATGCATAACCTGGAGGCCTTCGAGCAACCCACACACTGTAAATCAAAAAGAGCAAAAAAAATTGAAAAAATGGTTGACAGAGGAAGCAAATAATTTATGCTCACAAGTAAGCAACACCAACTTTCATAACTTTCTTCATAATATATAAAAAAGTTACACGGTTCAATGGCTCAAGACAACATCTTGATATTTCAGAAACAAGAAGAACAACATATACTTTACCTTTTACCATGGTAGAAAGGCAGGATTTGCCAAATTAAGTGCATCTAGTGGCCCACTTTCATGGTATGTCATAAGTTCTACCACGGATGCAATGCTGGCCTCTAGTGAGAACACAGCTGCAGAAGCTTCAGCAAGCAAAGTCCAAGATCAGGCCAAACAACCAAATCTGATACATGTCGTTGGTCCAAAAGGATTTTGTTTTAAGAGAAAGGGGGCACCAACAGCATCTCTAGGTTGAACTTCAAAAGAAGTCGGTGTGGAGACAAGGACCATCACGTTTTACATAAGCCCAATAGAGAACATCGAGCACCAGGTAAGGGGGACAAGGAAGGCATTCCAAGCCAAATACCAAACAAGATGCATTAACACAAGAGCAAAAGTGCACCCAATTCCCACCGAAATGAATGCACTCAATATTGTACACCACCAGGTCATAGACAACTTGGAACTAGATGAAACGGGCAATCCATCAGTTCCACGTGCATAGACCACCTACCCTTGGAAAGATTAACAGCAAGTAAAAACCAGACTCTGCAGCAGAACCAGTCTCAAGAATGAGACCAGATCATTCACTCTCACAGTACTAGTGTTCTTCCACCCCGGTCCTCATCACTATTCAGCACTAATAGAACGCTCTAAAACTGCCCAAGGGACCTTCGATGTCAAAAGAATCCTGAGCTCTTTTCTGATGGGTGCGGCATTAAAAGAAAAAGAAAGACACTATGCCAATTGAATACCAGACTCAACACCACATGATCACGAGCCCATGACAAGTCAAAAGAAAAGAAAAGGAAAGACCGAAGCTTGACATGAAAGCTATCAGCCCATTAGGTAACCAAAAGACAAAACTGCATGAAGGAAACCTACAGAGAAAACCAAGGCAATTATAACATTCGAGAACGCGAACAACTAAATCAATGACGATAGGAATAAAATAAGGCTTCTTTCTGCATGAGCGCTAGAGCTGCGGACATTTGATAAAAAAAAATGCATTGAATCGAAAAAAAAATTGCTTAAGTGAAAATACCTTCGAAGTACCCCGTACTTTCCGAATTCATCTTCCAGGTCTCTTTCGTTCGTTCGAGAATCAAGATTCCCAACATAAACACGGGACATTTTTGCAATATGATTCTCAACCTAATCAACCGAGCAGGAGAAAAGAATAATAGAAAGAAAGAGGTGAGGAATCGACGAGAAAGAGAGGAATCAGAGGAGAGAAGGCAACGAAGGCACTTACCGAGTGATCGGCGCTAGCGTTTTAGGGTTTAGCAGGCGCGCCCGATGCCCTAGAATTTGGATTCGGGAGTTGAACTTTTTTATTAGGTTTGTTGCCCACGAGCTGTTACAACTTACAAGTCGGATCCTTACTACGATACGACGACGATAACACTCCGGTACTTTGGGCAACGTTTAATGGGCCTTGGGCCATAATTTGACGCGGGAGGAGTTATCTATGGGCTATTTTTTCCTGCGGATAAAATTATTATTATTGTTATTTCGGTGAATAAAGAAGAGAGGCAGAAATTAAAAAAAAAAGGTTTGGTAGAGTGAGCATGAGGTGGATGGTTGAGATTAAAAAAAAACTCTCGTTATATTTTTTAACCAATAAAAAATATTGTCCGTTTTGAATGCACATAAGCGTACATAGTCTCAAAATATTGCATACATTTTCATATATGATTATATATATGATTTTAATGGAAAAGTATGAATATGGAAAATGCTATTAATAAATGCGAGTAAAGTTTTTTTCCATATGCAAATTAAATTATGCGGATTATATGGAAAGAAGAATACTAGAATAGTAGGTTATCTTAGTGGACGAAAAAAAAAAAAGAGAGGATAAAGATGCTGTCAACATGATGAAATAGAATTAATGGCAATTAAGAGGCGAAATTATAGCACGCTATTAAACTCGATTGCATTACATTAACTTGTTTATTCATTTATTTAAAATAGCAATATATATATATATATATATAGTTAACTGGATAAGATACAATGTCATACATATAGTAACATAAGATGAGTAAATATTGGTTACACGCATAAAATAAGAAATTGTGTCAAAGATGACTTGAGTTGGGTTAAGATCCCAATTTAAATAGTAAGTTCACGCATATTAGTATTACAAGATGATTAATAAAATTATATAAATGTGCTATAGTTGATATGTATAAGAGAATGATAATATTAATAAATAAATCATATATTCGATCTGTTATAACAAATATCACTTTTTTACATTATATAATCTTTCTTATGTGCAATTGTTTTTTATTGAGAACCTCACTTGATTTAATCAGATTATGTATAATATAACACTAAATTAGACGAGTCCAATAATAAATGAAAACTTTAACTATAAATAAACATTAGCGATATAACATTTGAATTTTAAGATTTTTTGGTAATGACTAAACAAAAAATCAAGGATTTTTTTTTATATCCACTCGCCCTCGATATTTAGATTAGTATCTGATTAATTTGAAATCGGATAAAAAAACAAAATATTTAAATATTTGATAATTACACCAACGAACCATCTCTCTCTCCCTATTGTCTGTCTTCTCTACAGAGGCACTTCCTATGTCTCACAACCAGGACCAAAATACAATGTAAGACCACCATCTCTTTCTCTCTCCTCCATGTTAAGAACGCTCAAGTTCAACTACGGACAGCACTGAGTCTGATACACCAACCTTGCCGCCACTCTTGCTTGCCTCTTGACACCAACATTTTGAACTCACAAATCCTCTGCAAAGTAAGTACAGATCATAAGAACACCCATTCCTTTCTCGGTCTGCTTTCGCATATATTTGACCAATAAAAAAGAATGGCTTGACGCGAATGGATTTGCTGCAGAGTTCTCGAGTCCACTATCTGCAAGAATGGGGATTGAACATGGCAATGGGCGCTCCGATCCTGTAAAAGTAGGTTCTCACTGGTATTTTTGTGTGTTCGAAGTCTTCCGCATGTCACTCTGATCATGCATCAGTTGGAACTTGGAACTTTTGATGGCAGAGGGAGTCGTGGCGGACGGCTTTGACGCTGGCGTACCAGAGCCTGGGAGTCGTCTACGGGGACCTGAGCGCGTCGCCGCTCTACGTGTACAAGATCGCCTTCGCGGAGGACATCGAGCACTCCGAGACCAACGAGGAGATCTACGGGGTGCTCTCCTTCGTCTTCTGGACGCTCACGCTCGTCCCGCTCCTCAAGTACGTCTTCATCGTGCTCCGGGCCGACGACAACGGCGAGGGGGGCACGTTCGCGCTCTACTCCCTCCTGTGCCGCCACGCCCACGTGGGATTCCTCACCGGCGGTCAGCTTGCCGACGAGGAGCTTTCCGCGTACAAGAAGTCGGATGGAGGCGGAGGGCAGCCCCCGCCGGCGATGGCGGCTTCCGGGTTGAAGAGGATGCTGGAAAAGCATCAGGCCCTGCAGCGTTTGCTGCTGATTGTGGCCTTGATTGGGACGTGCATGGTCATCGGTGACGGCGTCCTCACGCCGGCGATCTCTGGTAGCGCACTGATTTCCGATTCCTTGTTGGAATTCGATGCTCTTGACTTGGGAGATTCCTGGATTTATGCTCCTGCTGATAATGCACTCGTCCTTCTTTGCAGTTTTCTCGGCAGTTTCAGGGCTCGAGCTTTCCATGTCCAAAGAACAGCACAAGTGTAAGCACATTTTATACATTCACCACCAAGTTCTATTCCTGTTCACGACAATACGAAATCCAGTGTGTTAACGAACTCATGCATAATTTTTACGTCCTCTTGTCTCTCAAATAGAACTCAAACATCTGAACCTGTAAATGGAGCTCCTTTCGGGATTTCCTGCCGTGACTGAATGATTCCATATGTCAATTTACTGTCTGTCTATGCATCTATCTACAGATGTTGAAGTCCCTGTTGCATGCTTTATACTGGTTTGCTTGTTTGCTCTACAACATTATGGTACACATCGAGTCGGATTCCTGTTTGCACCAATTGTCATTACTTGGCTCCTGTGCATCAGTATGATTGGAGTTTACAACATTATCCATTGGAACCTGGATATCTACAGAGCGCTCTCTCCGCACTACATGTTTAAATTCTTGAAGAAAACACAAAGGGGAGGTTGGATGGCGTTGGAAGGAATCCTACTATGTGTAACAGGTATTTTAAAGTTATGTCCTTGCTTATAATTGCAGGGTCAGAGTCAATCAGATTGTTTCTTCACACACAGAATTCAGATATTTGTTTGTGCTTTCAGGGTCAGAGGCAATGTTTGCAGATTTGGGACATTTCTCACAATCATCAATCAAGGTAAACATTACCCGCAATAAGAAGTTCATTGGCTATCTGATATATGAGTTAAACAAAACTTTCCACACATTCTGTGTATATAATATCTATCAAGGTTAGCTTCCTTTCTGTCTTTGCACAAAAACAATGAAGAACCTACAGCAATTTAAGCTCCTGCGACCTTCTAATTTCATGTTTTATGCCACGGAACTGTTGTATTAGAATTGCAGAACAATGATCTCACAAATCAGCCTTCATACATGTGCAGATTGCTTTTACTTCTGTGGTATATCCATCATTGATTCTAGCATACATGGGACAAGCTGCTTACCTTTCTAAACATCATATCATTGAAAACAACTATGGAATTGGATTCTATGTGTCGGTGCCAGGTATTCATCATTGTGTTTTGAGTCAACAAGGATCTGAGCAGTGAGCATATGCGCTTATGTAGATCACTGCTGATTTCTGACACGCTAATAAGTCAAATGTTCTTGTGACAGAAATTTTGAGGTGGCCTGTTATGGCAATTGCTGTACTTGCGGCTGTTGTGGGAAGTCAAGCCGTGATCACTGGTACTTTCTCAATCATCAAGCAGTGCTCTGCCATGGGCTGTTTTCCAAGAGTGAAGGTAGTTCATACATCATCGAAAGTACATGGCCAAATATACATCCCAGAGATCAACTGGACCTTAATGATAGTGTGCTTAGCTGTTACTGTTGGCTTCAGGGACACAACACACTTGGGTAATGCCCAAGGTAAAAGATATAAAGAAATTGCCTCTGAGTTATAGTTGCATGCTGTTTTTATCTCTGTCATATATTCTTTGAAACAGGGCTTGCTGTAATCACTGTCATGCTGGTTACGACATGCTTGATGTCCATGGTGATAGTCCTGTGCTGGCGCAAGAGTATCTTATGTGCCATATGCTTCACCCTTTTCTTTGGATCGATTGAAGCACTCTATTTCTCAGCTTCCCTCGTCAAGTTCTTCGAAGGGGCTTGGGTTCCTATAATTCTCTCAGTCATACTTATGATTATCATGTACGTGTGGCACTTTGGCACGCTAAAGAAGTATGAATATGATGTGGAAAATAAGGTCTCCGTCAACTGGCTTCTCAGCCTCGCACCGGATCTCGGCATCGCTCGGGTCAGAGGCATCGGCCTGATACAAACTGAGCTCGTAACAGGAATCCCAGCAGTCTTCTCCCACTTTGTCACGAATCTTCCGGCATTCCATCAGGCCAGTCGATCTTACTAGTCCTCTATCTCCTTGTTGTCACATCATGATTTGTAATACTAAGATTGTTGTTTCTTTCTGTTCATTGCTTGCTCTGATCTTGAAACTTATATCATATACTGCAATGGCCAAGCAGGTCCTCGTTTTCCTGTGCGTCAAGTCTGTACCTGTTCCACATGTGCAGCCAGAGGAGCGGTTCCTTGTAGGCAGGATAGGCCCCAAGGAGCATCGGCTGTACAGGTGCATTGTTCGTTATGGATACCGTGATGTTCACAAGGATGGCATAGAGTTCGAGGAGGATCTTGTTTGCAGCATCGCCGAGTTCATCAAGTCGGGCACTGCTGCTAAAGAATTTGGCAAGGGCGAAGAGAGAATGACTGTTGTTGGAGCTGGAAAACGAGTTTGCCAAGAGAACGAAGATGCGAAGGGTGTGACTGGATCTTCGGGTTCACTGGAGATGTATCCATCAACAACAATCATAATGACGAAGACGAAGAAAAACGTGAGATTCTTGGTGCCGGCGGCACCGAAGATTGATGTTGCAATGAAGGCAGAGCTGGAAGAACTATTCGAGGAGCGCGAAGCAGGCATGGCGTTCATACTGACGCATTCATATGTGAGGGCAGAGAAGGGGTCGAGTTTCATCAAAAGGCTTGTGATCAACGTGGGGTATGATTTCTTGAGGAGAAACTGCAGAACTCATGCCTACGCAGCGAGCATCCCATATGCGTCCATCTTAGAAGTGGGCATGGTTTACCATGTCTGAGAGAGTTTTTTGGGCATCTCTTCAATCCTAACCTGTAAAGTTCAGTACAGGCTTTTGTTTGTAAGCTAGCTAATGCATTTCTGATATAGATGGTTAACAATCTGAAAGGTAAGACTTCTAAGCCGAAGGTAAATCACACAAAACAGAAGCATGCTAAATTTGTTTCTTTCAAAATGATTTCATATCTCAAATATCTATAAACGGGACCTTATTCCTCAGTTACTGAATTGATGTCTATCATAAAAGGGGAATCTGTAGAGCAGAGTATTTCAAATAATCATGTACAAGAAACGGGGTTTGGATCCTTTAGCAGACATAAGATAGAAGGCATATCCCTTTTAGCAATTAACAATCAAATATCAACAAAGCCCCACTTCCAATCTTGTATGTCAATTTTAGCCAAACCAAAAAAAGGATCATTTAAGGTACATTGTATGTCAATCTTTAAACTGATTTGGTAAGGGTCAAACCGTGGTTCCATTTTCAACTACTACTTCCGCTTCTTCGCCAGAAAGACTTGAGAGGAAATTGAGAGAACCAAGAATCAGTAGTGCCGTTAGACCGGCTTCCTTCTCCAGCCGAAACTCTCTCCCGCCAGAATTTAATCACATGGAGGCTCTCTTCTTCTGTGGATCTCTGAACGATGATCCGAGATGCATATCCCTTGTCCATCATCAGGCGGCATATTTGTGAGGGATTGTTTGCAGTGAGGGTGACCATGTACAGACACCCCTTCTCTGAAAGCAGCTCATCCACGACAGGAAGGATTCTGTCAATCACCTGGCGCCCATCTTCTCCTCCAGCCCAAGAGGCAGTGATCCCCTCACAGCCAACTTCCTCCTCCGGCGTCGGCACATAAGGTGGATTCACAACCACCACATCTATCATGCCGGCAAGGCGTTTCCGCAATGCACATGCAATATCAGTACAAACGATCTCAGCATGCACGCCGTGAGCTTCCAGCGTTTTGCGGGTCACTTCGGCCGCATGAGGATTAAGATCAGTTGCAAAATATTGGATCCTCGAACCTTCTTGGCCGAGCATGAGTGCGAGGGATGCAACAACATAGCCACTGCCACAGCCCAGCTCCATGCAAAACCTTGGCTGCTGCTCCAATATGTGATTTCGGTCAGCTAGGAGCGCATCAACCAGAGCAAATGAGTCATCGCACGGCTCATACACCTCAGGGTGCGAACTGACAAGTCGAATTTGTGCAATTTTTGGCAGTGCCATGGGTGGTGCAGCCTGTCGAGATAATGAATTCAGCTTCAGAAGCCAATACAGAAATAGTAGGACAGATTGAAATCGCCTATCTGTTGCTCACCTCTTTTGGTTTCAAGGGTCTCGCTGACTGTATGTCTATGGAATGCTGCCCATAGTTTATAACCAGCAGATAAAGCACCTTGTCACACAGGTAACGCAGATTACCATCCTGCAACTTTAGCGTGTTAGATCGTCGATATGACAAAATCCATCTGCATTCCTTCCTTCCCTTTATACATGATTAAGCCCACTTTCTTGAAAGGAGGACAGATATATCATTCAAGCCCCAATCTTTATCGCAAACCTTCTTCAAAGCGAAAAAAAATCAGATTAAAAAACAAATCTAATCCCGACGGAAGAAAGCTTCGCTACACGAATCTGATCCCACGGATGAGAAAAATGAGAAACAGTTAAGTATAAGCGATGAATAATGAGAAAGCGCTAGGGTTTCGGGAACTTAGGGCTTTAACAGGAGGGAAGGGAAGCTGTACCAGCTGCTGTGAAGTCGACGGTGAGGTCGAGTTCGTTGGCGGCGTTTCAAGCGAGAGCGATCGCGAGGATACCGCGGCGGACCAGCGGAGAGGGGCGGAGGCGGATGGGAATTGATTAGGGATCTCATCTCAGATGTTTAATCATGCGATCCAACGGAAGTAATCAATCCTTGCTTTAATTTTTCTTTACGTACTTACATGTTTTCAGTTAATTTATCTTTAAACAAATTATTATCTCAAAGCAATTTTTTTACCTATTTTTCCCCTATAACTAATATACCTTTTTTAAGAAACAAACGCATGTTACAATAAAAATGATTGTGTTACCTTTTAGGATCGGTAGATTAAGGATTTAATTAACTGATAATTTAAATTACTATTTAAATAAATTATTATTATTATTTAAATTATCCATAATATCAATGTTTGACGAGTATTGATAATATAAATAATGATTAAAATAATTAGAGCGTAATTTATTAAAATACCTTTAAAATTATTTTACATCATATAGTGTCTAAATAAACAAGAAAAAAATAGAAAAGTAAATATGAATAAAATAATATGAGACAAAAATAAGAGTTATTTATAAAAGATTTCAAATAATAAAAAATGTAGTTAAATGATATTTATTTAACGATAAAATATTAAAATGAAAAAAATTGTTGGAATGGATGTCAAACTATCTGGAGTAGTAGTTACGTAGAGTAATTATAGTCAAATGAGATATTATGATGAAATATGAAAAAATTAAATAAAATAATAAATAATCTATATAAATTACCTCATATCATACGACCCCTTAAGATGTAGCATTATTAGACGCTCATTCATCACCATTCGATTGATGACGAATGATTAATTAAAAATTTTAATTAATAAATTCACCATCCTATGTTACATCTTAAAAGAGAGCATAAATATTGAACCTTAATGCTATTAGTTATGTATTAGTTTGTTTAGGAGTGCATTCGAACCAAACCAAATTAAATTAGCACATTTAAAAATTTTAACAAGTAAGCTAAGGCTCTGTTTGACATTATTAACGGATTGATAAAGCATATAGTGGTTTGATAGTGGATAAAAGTTTAACCAACGAATAACGAATGATGATTAGCAGTCAGATGTTCTAATAAATAAGTGTTTGATTAATTTAACAATAGAATTAATTGATAAATATAAAATACATTATTGGACATATAAGAAATTATTTAATTCAAATACTATACAAATTCTATTATAATGCATAAATAAATTATTTATATATCAATTAAATAAAATAAGATTTCACAATTAATTTTTTTAAAAAATATATAGAAATTTATGTTGTCAATAAATTTTATATAGTGCACATGATATAAAATATTAATTATTGAATTTTTTATTTATTGTTAACATATAAATAACTTGTAATTAATTAAGCATGAATATAAAAAGAAATATAGTTAAATGATGAAAAAATAAAATGAGAAAATAATAAGATGAGTTGAGAAAGAAATAATGTATTTGAATAAGGGTAGAATATGAAAAATTATGAATCACTAATCTCTAATCGCTAAGCGTTAATAGATGTAGTTTTTTTAATATTTTCATACGAAATGTTAAATACTACTTATTTTTATCATTTACTAAAAAGAATTAGTGTTTGAATCAATATTGTAAATCCCAACTCGACCATCGATTCGAATTGATGATTGAGTTAAGTTGAACCGGTTGGCTTGGATTGAACCGAAATGTCAGATCGGATCAAATCGATTGTTCTGATTGAATAATATAAGTTAATAAAAAAAATAAAATGTGTTAAATAAATTTCTTTCCTATTCTTAATATCATTGTAAGATGCATAATAAATAAATCAAAACATAATAAGTAAAATAGAATGGTATAATAAGTCAAATAATATAATAAAGTAACTATCAATTAAATAATTATTATGGTTATTTTCATAAATCTCTCCTAAATTACCATAATTTTCTATATTTAATCTCAAACTACGAACTTATTTTTTTGGATCCCTCAACTATCACGACTTTTTTACTTTAGTTCTCCCGTCCACTTCTGGTACGTTTTTCATTAGTTTTACTTTTTTCATTTATGAAAAAACTAAATTATCCCTCCCTTAAAAAAATGAAATAACAAATATAAAAAATAAAAAAAGAATCGTTGGAAGGATCAAAGTGGTAAACAAAAAAATTTGTCATTTATGAAAAAAGACTAAATTATCCTCCCCTAATTGATTATTTTATTTTTTATATTTATTATTTGATGTGTTATGGAGGGAGGGGTAATTTAGTTTTTTCATAAATGGGGAAAAAATTAAAAGTAACGAAAAATATAATAGAAGTAGACGGAATGACTAAAGTGAAAAAATCGTGATAATGTAGGGATACAAAACAAATAAGTCCGTAGTTTGAGGTTAATGCGAAAAATCGTGATGGTTTAGGAAATGTTTATGAAAATATCGGTGATAAATTCATAACTATAAGTTAAAGAAATATCAATGATTATTATGTAAAATGAACAAAGATTAGAGCATGAATTTTAAACTATGTATATATATATATAAAATCTATCCTAATGTTTTTAATTTTTTTCAAACTTATTTTTTATCTTGATCCGACTGGATCACCCCAAACTCATCGGGTCGACCGGTTGAATTTGAATTTTGATCGAAAGCGGATTAACCTCAAGGGTGAATTTGAGCTGACACAACCGTTTTCATGGCCGAATACTAATCTGACCGATCGAATCGAGCCGAATTTTACGGGATGGGTTTGAATCACTAAAAACTATTTAAAACATTAATTTTGATGTTCCCAAATATAACCTAGGTCATATATTATATAGTTATGATAGTAAAAAAAAAAAAGAACATACCTTGTATGTATGTAAGATTTAAAAGTCTGATTTGACTTAATAGCCCATTAAATCTTCTTTATTAATAAAACATATATTTTAAAATAGCATATAATAAATTATTTAATTATACAGTTTAAATTATATTTATAATATATATTAATAGTATAGACCGGCATTAATAACGAATTAGATTTAATATAAACAAATTAAATTTATTTAGATTAAAAGGTCAAGTTTTAAATTAAGGTTTGATTTATTTATTAAACAGAGCCACAAAAATGTTAGAAGAGCTTAATTAAGAAAATGAATAATTTTGTAATTAAAGAATATAGATAAATGTAAAGAAAAAGTCACAATCCAGGAATAAACATGCATACGCATAATAAATATATTATTTCTAGCTTCCGAAATTAAGATTAATGTCATTTCAGTATTTAGAACAAAAAAAGGCGAAATAAATGAAGAAGCATAAGAACTAAGAAGAAGAACACTCTGACAGACTTCGTCGAGGTACGGATATAATTTAATTACAAGAAGGAAAACAACTGAACGTGTTAAAAGATTCAGATTGACGGGAAGAACTTGTTGAGATTGAAAGGCAGGGCGTAGAACTCGTCGCTCCGGCTGTCCCCCTTCAAGGTCTTAAACTTCTCCCAGAAATGGTAGCCCCTGTCCTTCCTCGTGGAGCTCTCGTGCCTGTGCAGAGTGTTGTCCAGGAAGTAGGCCACCAGTCCAGCCACAAACGCTTCCGACGAGAACGCCACATTGACGATGTCATTGAACTGAACCATCAAAATGGGACAACACTGTTTTAGCTGCCAAAAAAAAAAAACAAAAAAAAAAACAAGGAAATATGTGTCTGTGTCACTGTTGTATAGTATACCCATTTTGCTTTGGTGTGCATTGGGCCGTGGCCAGAAACAGAGGTGAACTCATTGAAGTACTGTGGAACTGATAGCCCCAGAAAGATGGAGAACCCCAAGATGAACTTTGTCCGGAAGCTGTTCAGGTTGCAGAACTGAAGGTAACCGAGACCAACGCCGCCTGCTCAGACATGAAAGTTTTTCTAGTTTGTTGTGCTTCAGCAGATGCCAGAGAAGAATAAGCGTGACATGAACGTACCGAAGTAGGCAAATAAAAGACAATACAGGGCCGAAACGATTGGTAGTGGAACGGATGCGAAGAAAGCTCCAAATTTGCCTGAGAAAATAAGGTCACTTGTTGGCCCACACAGGCAAGAATTCTTAGGATACACTCTTTTGAGTTTTGACTTTTAGCTCACCGAGCACTGAGAAGAATATCATGAACAGTGCAGATATCTGTACGACTCTCCGGCTGCCGACACGAGTCAAGCCCAGCAGACCAGCATTTTCACTGTACTAGAACATGCAATCTTGAGAAGTTTGAGAAGAATGCAAAGCATTTGGACTAATTAGATCATGTTCAATTTCGTAGGAATCCTGCGTATGTTTGTAGCCTTACATTGATACTGAGGACCCGTTGGATGTTCCAAATAGGCCGTCCAGCAGAATGCCGACACCCTGAAACAATTAGGCAATAACATCTTCAGAAATTTGCACAGAAGTCACTGGTGCCCATAACAGTAACTTGGACATCATTGTTGTTGCAGTATCTTGTACCTGCCATCCGACACCGCGGCTGAGAACAGAAGCAGGCACCTGAGTGGCGCTCGCGTACCTTGATACCCCGATGAAGGCCCCGGTAGACTATGAACAGTTCAAGGAGAAAGAGGTCTCATTCACAGTTGCATTTCATTCATGTCAAATTATGGAACTGACAGAAGAGTATTACCGACCTCGACCAAGGCCACAAATGCAGCAGCCATCATGGCGAAGGCCTCGCCAGCGTTAAAAGTGGGCGCCCCCCACTGGAACGGGTACGGTACTCTTATCCTGTATGCACACATGACATGTCAAGGAGTTACTGGTGGTAGCAGCTGCCCTTTCAGCACCAGAATGAAGTCTTAATTGCTGAAAAAATTGGATGATTCAGTAATGTAACCAGTGCATACCATGGCGATGCGCTCAGGAGACCGGAACGGTCAGTACGACAGTGTTGCTGCGTCTTGGGCGGTGCATGCTTATAAGTCCCGGCTTCCGTGAGGATGAACGCGTAGAACCACACAATCGCAACAGACAGGACGACGGCGGAGTTCTCAAAGAACGTCTTTCTGGAATGCAGTGCTTGGGGAATGTACTGCATGCAAATTATGGATGAGACCTTACGATTTCTGGAAAACTTGGAAGGAATTCTGCATCTTAGGAGTGAGGGAAACCAGTACTGTCAGCTTGGACATGCAATTGATCAATTACCTGGGAAAATATTACCAGTACTATCAGCTGCGGAAGTCCAATCTCGATGCATTTCGCCACCTGAAATAAGTTCATGTTTTGGTTAACAAATCGAAGTAGTTCGTGTTATGGCGTCGACGAACAACAGAGGGGTTGACGGCAGGGAACTTACTCCGGGGAAGCCAAACTCGAAGAGGCCGAATGCAACTAAAGAAATCAGCGGTACAGCTGCAAGCGGACTCAACCTTCTGTAGTCAGAACAACCATTCAACATACTGTGAGATTGAGCTCAAACAAGCTGCAATCGGTAAAAAAAAGCAATCTTCACGAACTTTACAACGTGCCGCCACACGCCGCTGAAGCCTAAGATAATCTGAATTGTGGAGGCAACTATGAGGGCGCCCTGTATGCCTCGCATGGTGCGGCGGAACCTCTGCAACAAGGAAACGTTAACCCAACTTGAAAAGTTTCTGTGTCGGAAGAAACGATTCTTCTGTCATGTTGCTGATACATATACCTCGCCAGGATCCACGATGTCACTGTAACGCCCTGCCAGGATGATGGAGAGTGTGGGCAGAACGAAGGTGTACGACCCTCCGATAACGGCAGGCAGCCGAGTTCCTACCGTAGTCTGCAACAACGTGTTCAATCCGGCCACGAATAGCAGTGTCTGGATCACCCTCGCCTTCTCCTCCTAATTAAAAAGGAACAGTGAATCGACAATCGGTTTCACGCTTTTGCAGTCTTTCCATAAGAATTCCACGCATAAGTATGGTTCGAACAAAGAAAGCAAAAGTGAGTTCTTGAAGCTGGTTGCGCTTACGTACATTGTTTCCACCCATTTGAGGAACAAGGACAGAGGGAATGATGACAGTTGTGCCTAACATCACTAGATAGTGTTGGAAGCCAAGAAAGATCGCCTGAGCTAAGAAACAAAATCGCACAGAAGTATTCAGAACGTGATTGTTGCGAAGAAGAAAGATTTCGAAGTCTGAGTAGCGAGAAAATTGTTGAACTGCAAATTTTCTCTCTGATCACAAGAATTTACAGAGGTCTCGAGCAAATTACATGCCAGTGCTAAATTGCATCAATTATTAAAAAAAAATTAGTTCCGGAATTTACGCAGAGGAGGAGGACTAGTGATGCAGTAGGCGACGTTTGGCAGCTGTTCCTTCACTGGGTGAGGTAGCAGTTCATCGGGCTTAATCACCGCCGGCGCTCCTCCTCCACCGCCACCTCCACCGCCGCCGCCTCCGGTCATCTTTCTTTGCCTCTGTGATTACCAGAATTGGAGCAACTAAAACCCAGAAAAGCTCAATTCTGATACCCACCCCGCAGCTACCTCCGGAAAACAATCGTTTGAAAAGCTCAGACCAATTATAACTACTAGACAAACAAATACAAAACACAAGTTGCCATCAAAGGAAGGTTCAAAAGCTTACGAGAACTAAGGCCGAAAAGAACAACAAAGCCCTGATTCACCAACCGATCAAAGAAAGAGTCCAACGAACCACCACAAGCTTTTGGAATACTTCTTGTTTCCGAAATTCTACTCTGATTTCTGTATCATGCAGAGATTATAATGCTCAGTCTGCAACAGACCTATTGATGGAAGCTGCAGGACAAGGAAGACTTATGTGGCTGCCGCAGGAAGGAATTAAGAAGGGAACAATCATTATTGAGGACAAAAATGGTTGGCATGGATGACAGAAGCTTCTGTATAGATAGGATGAAATGTTCAACGAGTCCTGAAGTTACTGGACAGAAAAAAAGTAAAAGTCTTGCAGACAAGAGATAGAAAGACGCAAGTGTACAATAACAAGTGAAAGATCACTAGACAGGGAGTCCTGGATCATACAGGTGTTAACATTATGACACAACATAGTAGTGGTAGTTGGAAATGAGAAAAACGAATAATCTGTGTTTTCCGATCTAAGATGTCTACGTTTACTGCAAGAAAGATAAGGTTTTTTTCGAGCTGTTTTCTGAAATAAATGGCACCCAACAGTCCATCTCATCCGCTCAACTCCTCCCCTCATAATTAACATGACCTGTGTATTTATTCCATGGAAAAAGAAAGCCTACCAATGCCATGACAACTTGAACATAGTTTATCAATTTGTGATTTCTGAGGTCATATATAAGAGACTCAATTTTGTTTCTTTCTTTCCCCACTGATCTCTTGAGCAATAACTTTATCCTCATCCTCGGTCATTGCCTGGGTGTGGCACTGTGTCTGATTCCTTATGTGCCATGGAGTTGTGCAAAACTTCTAACTTCATGATTTGTGCCTGAGAAGACAATGCTTTTGGAATTCCTGAATGTAGAAGTTTTGATTTCTGTATAGAGTTGCACAGTGCATGATCAGCTGTGTCCTACTTCCTCATTCAGGTGGCCATTGTGAAAGCTGTTCCTACCAAGTACAAGCTCCTAATTTTGATCCTCAGTAGAATAATTACTCATTATATTATTATTATTATTATTATATCTCAATATAAGAAGAAAAGGCAACAACTAGCACTGGGTTTCATTTTCTTGAGAGAGAGAGAGAGAGAGAGAGAGAGAGAGAGAGAGAGAGAGAGAGAGAGAGAGAGAGAGACGTCTGAATCCATCACAAATCAACAGACTTGGCATCAGGAAAATATCTCTTTCTATATGTAGTCGGCAGTTTTGTTTTGATGGACAGTGTTGTAAATATTTGACCAAAATTTAATATATAAATGATGCCCTGATCGATTGTGAGGTGAAACCATAGGAAAATATATTAATCATACAGAAAAAAATATATACAAAAAACATGGAAGTGGTGTCATTATTATATTAATATTCTCAGAAAGAAATCTTAGAAACATCTTGGCCGATTATTCGATGTAATACTTCTCAGTTTTTTTTAGAAGTTCAAAGTCTCACAAGTCAATTGACTTATTTATTTTCTCTTAATATGACAAAGGAACATCCACAAAAAAAAAGGTTAACACGTGAGCAATGGATGAAGAAGACCTGTAAACCCTATTTAGTATAGGAATAATGCATAAGAGCATGGCTTTATTCTTATTTGTATTGTCAAACATTAATTTTTTTTTACAAATATGTGGATCTTACATTAATAATTATAGAATAAGAAAAAAAAAGGTAGGAAAAAATTATTATTATCCAACCCTAAAAAGGGTGAGAATAAAAGCATAATTGTTTTTGAATTCATTGACCTTTTACCAAAAAGGCAATGCATAACACATTTTAATTGTACAAATAGTTGTGTTTATTTATTTAATCCTTTTTGTATCAAAGACTAGTGAATGTCTTGTCCAAAAAATAGAGGAATTAATTCCAGAATTAGATGCATGTTTTTAGTAATATATATTAATACTTATGTGCTTATAAACCTCCAAGTTATAAGTAGTTAATTTAAAGGTGATGCCTGCTAAACGGGGTGGATTTTGTTTTTTCTTCGACGATCGAATTGGTGATACTTCATAATGGATTCTGCTAGAGAAAATTTTAAAAAAAGGCAAATGTAGGATTTACTGTAAAAAATATGTGCTCTTGAATGTTTGGATGGTATAAAGTTATATGTGAATAAGAACTTAAAAGATGATTTATTCGTAAAATTTGCTTTGACCCCGGGGCTTAGTAACACTATAAGAAAAATCGACTAAAGAGACCGTCGGAAATTTTGCGAAATCCGTCAGAAAATAAAGTTTCCGAAGAAGAATGCTCGTCGCAAACACTTTTTCGACGGGCAAGAGATACCCATCAAAAGTTTCGACAGCCGTACTCCTCGAAAAATTTCGACGGTGATCGGTAGTTCAGATGGGTGCAACCGTATGAAGATTCAGACGACTGCAGACGGCGGAGACCGTCGAAAGTTACGACGGTTGCAATCGTTGAAAATACTAATGATCACAACCGCCAAAAAATTTTGACGGTGGCGACCGTCCAAAGTTTTGATGACTGTGAATTTTTTATGGCCAAAGCCATCTAAGATAACGTATAAATAATAAAAAGGTGGCCGCCAACGGCCGTTTCGGACGGCCAATCTGCAAGCAATCGGATCAGCCGCGTCTAGGCCGTGCGGAGGCGGCCGATCCACCTCGAGGCGTCGATCCAAGCCCCGTGCGGTCAAATCAGGCCGCCATGCGACAGATCCACCGCGAGGCAGTCGATCCAGGCCGCGCACGAGTGAGAAAGGGTCGTCGGCCACGGGCAAGAGAGAGAGAGAGGGGGTCGCCAGGAGGGTCATCCAATCATCGTCGTCCGGGATGAAAGTCGTCGCGCTGATCGCCTAGAAGGAGATAGATGGCCCCGCCGGTGACGGAGAGAGAGAGAGAAAGAGGTAGAGAGAGTAGAGGAAAAATAGTGGAGAGATGGAGAACGTGAATAAATAGGCGGAAAAAGAAAGTGGGGAGCGGGAAAAGAAAAAAAAAGTGGGGTAGTGTGGTGGAATTATTTTTTAATTACCGATGGTTTTGATCGTCATAAAATTTAATAATAAAATACTATTTTTCGGGTTACCGACGATTCAGACCGTTAGAACCTTCGACGGTCCGAATTGTCAGTAATTTTAATAATAAAATACTAATTATATTATATATTATGATATATAAGATTTTAATATTTAATTATTTTTACAGTTACCGCGGTCTGAACCGTCGAAACTTCCGACGGTTCGAACTGTCGATAATTATAATAACAAAATACTAATTATATTATATATTGTGATATATAAGATTATAATATTTAATTATTTTTATAGTTACCGATGGTCCGGACCGTTGAAACTTCCGACGGTCCGAACTGTCGATAATTTTAATAATAAAATACTAATTATATTACATATTATGATATATAAGATCATAATATTTAATTATTTTTATGATTACCGATGGTTCAAACTGTCGGTAATTATAATAATAAAATACTAATTATATTACACTACAAGAATATTGTGATTTTGCGACGGATATATTCATCGCAAAACCTTCGAAATCCGACGCAAATATGCCTTTGGAACGGATTTTTCGATGGATAGTAGTTTGTTAGAAATTTCGCCGTTAGAAAGAATTATCGACGGTCCTCAAGGATCCCTTCAGAAGTTTTAGTGGATGTATGTGACAGATAAATCGCCTTCAGAATTTTCGACGGATTTTGCCGTCGGAAGCTACCAATCGAGCTATCGGAATCGGATGGGATGAGTGTCGGGCCTTCGCAGGTTTCGATGGGAGAATCCATCGATAGTTCCGACGGGAGTTCTCCCATCAAAACCTTCGATGGGTGGCACCCGCCGAAGCCTTCGACTTGCGAAGCCCGTCGCATAGACCGGCGGAGTGCGATGAGTACATCCGTCAAAAAAGTTTTTAGAAATATTAAAAAAATAGGCCGCCTGCTGCCGGATCGGCGCTTCCAATCGATCTGGCGTAGTAGGCTGGAATCGAGATAGAGAGGGAGGGAGAGGGGGATGGGGAGGCGGTCGTCTGGCCGCAGATGGCTGATTCAGCGCACATGCGGCCTGAGGCAGCCGGATCCGGCCGATTGCATGCATCGGATTTGGTGCATAGCTAGCCGGATTAGGCTTGCGGCTGACCGATCCTGCGCACCAAATCCGACCGTCTGACCGCCTGTAGGATTCGATAGCCTGTGCGTCAGATCCGCGGGTGGGCTGATCCAGCACGAGGGTGCTGGATCCGGCCGCCTGTGCGTTGGATCCGGCCACCTGTGCACCGAATCCGGCCGCAGGCGATGGATCCGACCGCCTGTGCGCCAGATCTAGTTGCTTGTGCGGCCATAGTCAAGAGAGAGGGAGAGAGAGAGTAGGAGGATGGCCGGAGTCGGGATCGCCGAAGTCGTGGATGGTCGCTGGAGCCGTGGAATTGCCGCCGCCATCGTGGGGGAGAGAGATATAGGGAGAGAGAGAGCGGTGTGAGAGGGGGGGGGAATGAGTGAGAGTGATATAGGGAGAGAGGTTGGACAGGGAACGAATAGGGAGACGGAGGGAAGATTAATCTTGGGCGGCAAAATATTGGGTGGGAAGAAATTAGAGTTAGTGACGGATGAATCCTTCGATAATATCGACGAAAATTTATCCGTCAGTAAATATAATATTAACATATTAATCATATATTTTATCTTATATTATATATATAATATTAAAATATTATTTACTGAAGGATATTTCTTTTGCAATTATCGAAGGATTCGATCCCCGTCGATAATTTCGAAGGAATTGCTCTTCGGTAATTAAAGTATTATCATTTATTATCAATATTTATACATATAATAATATTATATGTATTAATATATATGATTATAAACATTAATAATGAATTATTATCTATATTTATATATATGACTAAATACATTAATAATATAATGTAAGTATTATAAATAAATGAAAGATATGTATGTATTATATTATATTATATGTTTGTATTAGTTAATATAAGAAAAGAATAAAAGTAAATGTAAGAAATATGCATTTTGTTATATTACAAATATTAATAATAAATTATTATTTTAGTTACCGACGAGTTTAGCCTTCGAAATTATCGAGGGCCGAAATATCCTTCGCTACTATAGACGGAACATATCCTTCGCTATTATAGACGTATATATCCTTCGAAATTATCGACGAATAAATATCCCTCGATAATTTTGAACGCCATGCCCGTCAGTAATTTTAATAATAAAATATAAACATATAATTATATTATATCATATGTATGTATTAGTTAATATATTATATTATATTATATTATATTATATTATATTAATGCATCAAGAAAAGAATAAAAATAAATGTAAGAAATATGCATTTTGCTATATTATAAATATTACTAATCAATTAATATTTTAATTACTGACGGGCTTAGCCTTCGAAATTATCGAGGGTCGAAATATCCTTTGCTACTATAGACGGATATATCCTTCAAAATTACTGAGGGATAAAATATTAATTTCGAAGGTAATTTCCGTCAGTAATTTCGAATATCCTTCGAATATCCCTCGGTAATTTCAAAGATCATGCCCGTCAGTAATTTTAATAATAAAATATTAAACAAATACTTATATTATATCATATGTATGTATTAGTTAATATATTATATTATATTATATTATATTATATTAATGCACCAAGATAAGAATGAAAATAAATCTAAGAAATATGCATTTTGATATATTATAAATATTACTAATAAACTATTATTTTAGTTACCGACAAGCTTAGCCTTCGAAATTATCGAGGGCCGAAATATCCTTCACTACTATAGACGGAACGTATCCTTCGCTAGCTACTATAGACGGATATATCCTTCGGAATTGCCGATGGATAAATATCCCTCAGTAGTTTCGAAGGCTATGCCCATCAGTAATTTTAATAATAGAATATTAAAACATATACTTATATTATATCATATATATATTATTATTACTGATAGGTGCAGCCTTCGAAATTACCGAGGGTCAAAATATCCTTCACTACTATCAACGAAAAACAAATACTTATCCTTCAGAATTACTGACGGATATATATCCCTCGGTAATTTCGAAGGTTATGTCCATCAGTAATTTTAAGAATAAAATATTAAACAAATACTTATATTATATCATATATATATATTAGTATAAATATAATGATCGACGGGTTCAGCCTTCGGAATTATGGACGGATTTAATTTCGTCAGTAATTTCAGAGGATATATCCGTCGGTAACTTACTGATGGGTATTTCCGTCTATAGCAGCGAAGGATATTTTGGCCCTTGGTATTTTGGAAGATTTTTTCTATTTGTCGCAAATTTCGTCGGTAATTGAGAAGGATATTTGTCCGTCAAAAACTATCCGTTGTAAATTGATAATTTTCTTGTGCTGTTATATATTAAGATATATAAGATTATAATATTTAATTATTTTTATAGTTACCGACGGTTCAAACCGTAAGAACTTGCGAAGGATGAAGAGCCATCGAAAATTTCGACGTCACAAACCATCGGAAAATAAAATAATAATATAATAAATTTCATAATTTATTTTTTTATTTTCGACGGTCAGAACTTACGAAGGATTTCTTTCCGTAAAAAATTGTCCGTCGAAAAATTTCAATTTTCTTATAGTGTAATTTAGTAAAACTATGAAAAAAAAGTTGGCACTCGGAAGATTTTTTTGGTAAATTATTTTTTTTATTTTAAGATGAAAGTTGTTCCTTCCAAGTTAAAACATATAAATCATTGGAAAAATTTGTAAAAGTAAAAAGACAGAAGTGATGATTTTTTCTTTGAGTTATTTTCTTAAACTTCTCATGAATTATCATGATTTTTTCATCTAACATTAAAGTAAGAATTTATCTTACGATATCCTTAAAATTTATTGCATTTTTCACTTTACTCCTTTCGTTCTCTTAACTTTTTTGTTATTTTTTTTTGTTTTCATTAATTTTTTTTGTTTTCATTATTGAAAACTAAAGTGCACTCCTCACGTAAAAAATTTGTTATTTTTTAAATATTTTAATAATATAATAATAAATAATATAAAAATTTTAAAAATATTCTCTTCATCATTGTGGACCTTTTCTATTGTTACTTTAATTTTAAACACCAAAAGAGAGTGCATATATTTTAAATAGAATTTAATGGGGTGCTCCCAACTTCCTACTCCTAATTTTCCATGAGAGGATGTGCGCGCGATTTTCCACCCGTTCAATGTTTGCATTGCTTTATTTTTTCCACTCTCTCACCTCGTGCTATTCTTCTGCCCTAAACCTTCCGTGGCCAATCTCTGCATTGCTTCTTTTGCGAGATCTTCTTCTACCATAAGCCTCCTCCTCCGCGATCAATTGTCTTCTCCGGTTCTGCATGTTGCCGTCGTCTTCGTGAGTTGCCGCCGCTCGAGCAAGATCTCATTGCCGCCTTCGCATCTTGCCGCCCGAGCAAGACCTCGTCGCCGCCTTGGCATGTCGCCGCCCGAGCAAGACCTCATCGCCACCTTCCTCAGTGCTGCGTTTCGCATGCCGTCGCCGCTGCGCTCTCAGCGAGCCGTTGCCGCCGCAGCGTTCTCCACGAGCCACCCTCGCTGCCACCGCATTCTTTGTAAGCCAATCTCATCGTCGCCACATTCTCTGCGAGCCACCTTCTGTTGTCGCCGCCACCGTCTATTGTCGCCGCCTTCACGGCTGCCACCATCTTTTGTTGTCACTACCATCATTCGCCGCCTTCTGCAGTTTGCACCGCCACTTCGTAGGTAGAGCTTCAAGGCCTCCACCGAACAAAGTAAAATTTGTAATCCAAATCAGTGGCGGAGCCAGAAGGTTTTTCCAGTGGGTTCACATTTTAATCAAAGCATTTAATGAAAAATTTATTTTCATAAAATTAATTTAGATGTGATGTTAGTAATAAAAGAATTAGATAGAGAAAAATGTAACAGTTTTTTTAATTGTTGAAGTTAATCTTACAAAAATATAAAAAAATTTAAATTTACACAATTATTAATAAAAGGAAAGAATTCAATAAATTTATTTATTTATTTGTATGAATATAAAAAGATTTGTTAGATCACTGTTTATGAAAATTAGAAGAAAAACTAGCAATTGATGGGTTTCGAACTCGCACAGCATGTGTAACATCACTAAAACACAAACCACTCTAGCTAGTGGTAACTTGTGATTTTAAAACATATTAAGTAGACTTTATCCAATGCCTGCACATGCAGGCACCTGGCTCCGCCTTTGATCCAAGTTAGTGATAACTATACGTTAACTTGTAATCCAAACTATTAGATGACTATATGTTAAACTTATGGATTAAATTTGCCTAATTAGTGATAATCAAACTTTTGAAAATTTTATTTGTGCAATTTTGATCACAACACTAAATTGGCTTATCAAATTTGACGTTCTCATTCACAATCACACGACACGATAAAATTATTGTCGTATTACCTTTTAGGCCGACTTTGAATAACTAATTTTTATCTTTGATCATATCTTTTAAGTATCATGGACGTGAAAGATATTGAATTCATTGAAGAAGCTATTGACAATCGGGGAAAGATGTATCTAGTTCAAGTTTAATGTAGTTCTTGTATATGTTTATTTTCAAGTTGAATGTAGTACTTTAATGTAGTTCTTGTATATGTTTATTTTCAAGTTGAATGTAGTACTTTAATGTAGTTCTTGTATCCATTTATTTTTAAATTTGACCTCGCTGTCAGTTGAACATGTGTCACACCCCACTCCATGACTAAGTTCTAATTTCAACTATTACCTTCCTTAATTATGTTTAGCAATTCCAAAAATAAAATCAGCAAAACCTCCCTCACTTACTTTCTTGTGTTATTAGCCAACACATACAAAAGATGGATATATATTCATCAAAGTTTAATAAAAAGCTATAAGATATGACATTCGCATATTGTCATTATTTTTTTTTTTCACAAATCATTTCACATATAACACTCCACATGATCAAATTTTATACAACCTTACAAAAATATCTTACAAACTTAATTACAACATCTAAGATTATCTATTACATGCATGTTCAAAAATAAAAGTGAAGGGGAAAATAAAAGTGAAAGAAAAATAGCGATGCTCCGACGGTTCGACCTCTTCTATATGCATCGAATCAAGCTTCGAGTCAACTCAACTCGAGAACTTAGAATCATCTGAAAAATTCAACAAAGGTAATGTGAGCAACAATCATTTGCTTAGTGAGTGGAATAAATGTACAATATAGGGGAACAATACAAATGCATATAACATTTAAATAATCAAGTTTTCCATGTGAGAAAATATTTAAAGCATAACTCATATCACATAAGTTTCCAAATCATATGAACTTTTACGTAAATAAAAATTATTCAAGATATCATTATATTCAAAGTTAAACTTCACACATGTATCATTGCACATACTTATCATGGGTCAATACTTATCCTTCTACGATCATGTGTCATACAGTTAAGCAGAGCTTCATAATCAAGAGTATCAGATACGCAGAGCAAATCATGGGTCAATACGTATCCCTCAATGATTGTATGTCATACAATTAAGCAGAACTTCACAATCAAAGAGTCTCAAATACGTAGAGCAAATCATAAGTCAATACGTATCTCAATTATGATTGTGTACCACCCAATCATGATTCTCAAATACGCAGAGTATATCATGGGTCAATACGTATCCCTCCATGATTGTGTGTTATACAATTAAGCAGAGTTTCACAATCAAAGAGTTTCAAATACACAGAGCAAATCATGGGTCAATACGTATCACAATTATGATTGTGTGCCACCCAATCATGATTTTTAGATACGCAGAGCATATCATGGGTCAATACGTGCACGCAGAGCAGCCCTCAAAGGGCAAAAACACCCTATATACGCCCCAAAGACTTCATATATATCGGATGCGGTTCCAAAAATCTTTTTCAAATTGCATGACTAATGAACACATAGAGTTTAACAATATCAAAATACACATGTCATAATCTCATATCATTATCAAGTAAAACTTATTTTCACTTCACAAGCATTGTTCTCTGAAAATATTTTTTTTGAATAAGATGTTACTCTATCTCATATGAAATCCTTGAAACATATCATAAACATTTTTCATAGCTCAAGATATATTTCAATAATAACAATAATAATCTTTGTTTAAAGTAATACCATAAATAAAAGAACTAACATATAATATTTTTATTATATTGTAAATTTATCCTGTACTTTATCCATTCAAGGAGGTTTACTAGATTTTTTTCATTTCACTTGTAGCTTGTTGGTTTCCTACAAGCAATGATGCTATTTCACTTTCCAATTACTAATAATAACAATATGCAATGCATGCTCATGCATGAATACTTATTCACCTTAAAATGCATATAATCCCTTCTAATACTAATGTGTAATTTTAGGTGTTTATATTCATATGCTACTCCACCCTTCCAACTATTCAATTTTTCAAAGTTTGACTAGGTGTTGTCTTAGGATTTCAGATTAAGTACTTGTCAATGAATAATTCATAACTTCTTAATCACAAAGGCAAATCTCATTATTCTGGATAAATTAGAAACTAAACTTACTAAGGTTTCCAACCCCCAAATATCATTAATTAAGTCCAAGTGAGTAAGTCATAATCTAAGACAATCTTACCTAGGGTTTGTACCCTGACAGATTGTGTGTCACAGAAAGATTGATTTATATATTTATTCATACTTGTCCATTTAACTAGATCATATTTTTTCTGAAAATTAGATTTTCTTAGTATTTCATCATAAAAATTAGAGAATTTAACTCCTTATATAACTCTATAACAAAAATAATCAATTCGAGTCGTGTTCTATTAATTTCCTAGAACCTGACAGAAAATTCACTATGAAATGAAAATTTTATTTCTTCACATCTACACATCGAAATTGGATGATTCCACTTCTCATCGAACCCTTGTGAAATATAATTTAACGTATCTAAATTTCAAACTCTAATTCTATTTACCCTAATCATACCATAATCTACAAGGTGGACCTATCTCTGACTCGGGACAGAGTGAGCGACCTACGGTGCACGATTTATAACTTTCTCTACAGAAGCATTTTTTATATTATTCTTGTGGACATAGAAAGCTAACATCGAGAGTCTGAACCACGCAAATTTTCAGGATTTATGAAGAACTACTTACGAAGATATGATCATAGGAAGTTGAAGGTCAATTTCGGATCTACAGATTCGCCCTAACCTAGCATACTTGTCGAATTTCCTCAGGCTGTTCGGCAATGGATCTGATCTTGGAAAATTTTCGGCTTGCATATAATTCGAATAAAATGATTTATATATATTTTTTTAGAATTTTAACACGTCATATGACAGTTTGAAAATTTTTTTTCTAAGCAGCTTCCTGCTTCACCTGCTTGAAACCCTATTGGTTGAAATGGAGGTCAAATCATATTATTTGATTAAAAATTAGTGTTAAACTTCTAATTAACATTATGTAATCATAATTAAATATGTTTATTATAATATTTACAAATATTAGAATTTATTCCTAATAATCTTATATAATTTCTTTATAACGCTTATTGATAATTTAATTTTGATTATGCTTTAATCCAAAGGTTAGTTGCTACACGCAACCATGACTATATAAGCATTTAAATTTACTTAAAATGATAATTAAAAGTAATATTATGTTAAAATGATATTTGTGGAGCACGTCCGTAACAACATGATTCTTGACGACATCAAAATGAACTTATCATTCTGCAAGTTCTTTATTGTAGTTCTTGTAAACTTTTAACAAGGTTCTCATGGTTTGTGTTGCTCAATTATTCTATCCCTTTTGAGATTGCTGAAGTTCTCAGCTACCTTAGACTTGCAAAGTCCATTACATCAAGCTGTATCAACAGTAATCCAAAGTGCATTACATCACATTGGAACGAGGAACAATGAAAAGAAATGAGGAACAATGGAGAAGAACTCTAGAGTACATTACATAACATTTTGCATGAAATTCAAAGTGCATTACATACAACATATTAAATCCAGAGTACACTACAACACATTTCATCCCACACATTACATCTTCATATGAAAATAAAAAAAAAGTGGTTACAAGAAGAATTAATATAACAAAACATTTACAACATAACTTGTTTCCATTTCTAATATTCCTATTTTTCAAGTTCTTCAACTCCATTTTGAACTTCCATCCGATCGATTTTGTTTAGTAGTCCATTTATAACATATGTGGATCTTGATTCAAAAGATGCATCCATCTATTCAAAGTACTAACACGCTTTTTGTTGCTGCCAAAAAAGAAAGTATGACAAGTCATACCAAAGTGCAATAGATGTTATAAAATTTAAAAATATAATAAATGTCAAACTCACTCCATAAAATCGACAATCATAGATCTTCGACCCAAGTTTCAATAAGTCCAAGATGTTTTTATCACCGCTTCTTTTTAACAATGATATTTTGGCAGTGCTATACTACAAAAGCAATCTAAATGAGGAGCCAGCAGGATGACTACTAAAAATATAACATTTTGGAATCTTGTTCACGTTTCTTCTTCTGAGTTTATTGGAGCAATTTGTCGATTTCTTTTTCTTTTAGGGTTTAAATAGTTGTTACAATGATCAATACTCAAAGGCTCTAGATAGCTGCTTTAGTTACATGCATAAATTACAGTGATCAATCTGCCAAGCTGAGTTTGTTGTAAATTCTGCACATACTCATAAATTACATGCATCCTGAACATTGAAGGAATTTAACATTATTAGGAAGAGGGGCAGAATGAAGAGGATGATGAGGCTCCTGAGATAGTGGCAGGCAATAAATGTTTACATACCATAACAATTAACTAAGTTTATTAAGTGACAACCTTGCAAACTCACATGACGCGTGGAGTAAATTGATGTAGATGGAATTAACGATTCTGTCTTTAAGCAAGCAAATGTTTACATTAGCCTATTTTGCTTCTGCTGTATAATGCTCCAGGCTTCTCATATTGAGAGTATCCAAACAAAATTCTATATGTCTACATTACAGACGTCTCCATGTAGTTTCTATGTCACCATCAGAACAAGTAAAACCAATGTAGAGCATCCATATTAACTTTACTAAGATATACTAATTTTATAAGTGTGGAATACCTTTCTGTAATTCTTCGGGGGTCAAAATCTGCATAATCAAAGAAATATATTATCAGAACATGAGAAGCAAGAAAGAGGTAGACAGCCATTTTAGGAAAAAATGCAGCCAGAGAGAGAGAGAGAGAGAGAGAGAGAGAGAGAGAGAGAGAGAGAGAGAGAGAGAGAGAGAGAGAGAGAGAGAGAGAGAGAGAGAGAGAGAGAGAGAGAGTGAGAGAGAGACGGTGACTCGGGGAGAAGGCGGCAGCGGCGAGGATGGCTCGCAGAGAAGACGACGGCAACGAGGGCATGCGGAAGGGGCGGCGGCATGCGGAACGCGGCGCTGAGGAAGGTGGTGGTGAGGTCTTGCTTGGGCCGCAGTGACTCGCGAACACAATGGTGACGTGCGGAACTGGGGAAGACGATCCGTCGCGGAGAATGAGGCTTAGGGCAGAAGAAGATATCTTTTCCAGCGGAATGTTTAGGGCAGAAGAAGCAATGTGAGGTGAGAGTGAAAAAAATAAAGCAGCTTGAATCTGCAGCCGTCATGCACAATTTGAACGATCGGGAAATCGCGCGCACATCCAGCCATGGTTATCAAAATCACGATACGATCTTACGTGATTTGTCATCTCGATCTCAATTTCGAGATCATTTTTATAGGATCGTAATAACAAGATATTGGTACTAATCCAATTTTTTATTTTTTATTTTTTACATTTTCACCAAGTGTAACATACTTTTGGAGAAAAAATAAAATAAAAACAAGATGATTGATTATAATTAAAATTGTAAAAGTATTTTCTACACAACATAATTATATTATAAATGTGTATTAAAAGTTGTTATATAATGCTACTCTATATCCATCATATTATTCCCATTTTTTTGTCAATCTATATTAAGTTACTATTATATAAAGTATATATATATATATATATATAGAATGTCTTGATAAAATATTACTCAAGTTAAGGTTATTTATAATTTAAACCAGTGCAAATTTATTTTAAAAAAATATTATTTTACACAATTTTATATGTTAAACTATTTTTAATATATAGGTAGAATTTTACGATACTCGATTCGATCTTACGATCTTCAATCTTACGGATCCCTTCCAATCTAAGATCCCGATCTTGACTACCTTGCATCCTCGATGAATCCAACGGATGAAAAATTGGGAGCAAGTTGTTTCCAACTTAAATTGGAACACTCCATTAAATTTTTTTAATTATTATATGAGAGGACATTTTAATTTTTTCATAAATGAAAAATAAAAAAAATTAACACAATGGGAGGACAAAAGTGAAAAAAATATTACTCACTTCCACCTCTCACAAAATATATTAGACAAGCGAGTAAAAACAGAATTAAGGCCAAATAAAAAGAATCATAATTTGTTAATTATGTGATATAATGTGATAAAATGTTAATATTAAAAATATTATATTATATATTTATTTTATTATAAATATGTTAATTAGTCACATGTGCCAAGATCATTTGACACAGCTATTAGGAGATTCCTCAGTCGACAAGAGGCATCGCAGACAAAGAAAAGAAAAAAAAAAGCAACGAAGGAAAAGAAAAAAAAAAGAAAAGAAAAAAGAAAGAAAGAAAGCAAAGTGCATGTCGATGTTCGTGACACGTAATTTCGCATAAAATTGAATTATGTTCCATCAATGCGACTTATTATTTTGAACACATATTGATCGAAATAAATAATTCCGAAAATTAATTTATATAACTTGAATATCTTAATTAATTGGAAAAAATCATATATTAATAATTAATGTTTAAAAAAATCTCTCGTTTTCCTTTTGAGTAGCATGATGCATCTTGAATATTGGAATTGCGTGATCATGTTTATGTAAGCTAAACCGTTGCATATGCTCTTAATGCGTGTTGTCTTTGAAAGTTGAAAGTTGAAACAGCTGTGCTCTCACAACATTTGGTGTACGGCCGTCATCTTTAATTTAATTAGGAGAAGAGTCGAAGCCGAGAATATTGGAATTGCGTGAGCCTAAGTTACACCTTTAATATGTATGTGTTACCTTTGAAAGCTGATCACCTACCACAATCACATTTGCATACCCACTCTACTCTTCCTCCTTCTGAACCAATTTAATTTACTTAAGGTGCCATGGCCGCTGAAGCAATCGTTGGTGCCATCGTGGAGACGGTCGCGAGCTTGGCAGCAGATGCCATTGCAGGACAACTCCGAGCTGCATGGGGTCTGGAAGGGGACTTGGAGAAACTGAAGAGGCTTCTGCTGCGGATTCAGTCCATGCTTACAGACGACGCAGAGGAGAAGCAGACCGTGGACGCTGCTGTGAGGGCGTGGCTCCATGCACTGAAGAAAGTGGCCTACGAGGCCGAGGACGTCCTCGATGAGCTCAACTACGAGACGCTGCGCCACAAGGCGGCGGAGGTGGCGTCGGATCTGGATAATAAGACACTATGCAGCAGCGGTGGTATTGGCAAGGTACGCGACTTCTTTTCTTCTCATAACCCATTACTCATCCGACTCGAGATGGGGCGCAAAGTGAGCAATCTCCTGGAAGAGATTAATAAAATTACGGACGAGGGTATAAAGTTCAATTTTGATAAGGTGGTCGACACACAACCCAGTACCGAAACTGCTGCTCCTGTTTCCGAAGAAACGTGCTCCTTTGTTGAAGAATCACAAGTCGTGGGCAGGCGTAGAGAAAAAGATGAGATGGTGGAATTATTACTCAGCCAAGTCAATCACAATTCTGAGAATGTTGCAGTGCTTCCCATAGTTGGTATGGGAGGCCTTGGTAAGACCACCTTGGCTCAATCTATCTACAATGACCCGCGAGTCGTGGGCCATTTCGAATTGCGGGCATGGGTTTGTGTTTCTGATCCTTGGGACAATAAAAAGATCATTCAAGGAATTCTAAGCCAAGTCACTAGGGAGAAGAAGTTTGAGTCGGCCAACATGGAAAAGCTACAACTTGTCCTTCGGGATTCGCTGATCCAAAAACGATTTCTGATCGTGCTGGATGATGTTTGGGAAGAAGATCCCCGTAAGTGGGATACTTTGAAACGCCTTATCAACTGCGGCCACAAGGGAAGTGCGGTCATCGTGACAACTCGTAGCGACCGCGTGTCAGTGATAACAGCAACTCTCCAAACCTGTCGTCCGTCGTATTTGTCGGAGGAAGATTCGTGGGATTTGTTTAGCAAAAGAGCATTTGCCCCCGGAGCTGAGAAGCCCCAAGAACTTGTGGAGATCGGGAAGGCCATAGCTAACAAGTGCAAGGGGTTGCCCCTTGCACTTAGGATTCTAGGGAGCTTATTGTACCAGGAAAGGGACACAAGTCAGTGGTTGAAGATCAAGAATAATGACATAGGGAACACAGAAACTGATATAATACCCATACTACGATCGAGCTATAAGCGCCTACCTTATCGCTCCAAGCAATGCTTCGCCTTTTGTGCCATATTTCCAAAAGATTATGAGATGGAAAAAGAGGTCTTGATCCACATGTGGATGGCTCATGGTTTTATTCCCTCCGACGGTGGAAGATTAGAGGTCAAAGGGAATGAGATTTTTAATCAGCTCGTTCAGAGATCATTTCTACAAGATTTAAAGGAAGAAATTGACTATCATGAAGTTCGAAGAACAACTTGTAGGATGCATGATCTCATACATGATCTTGCACAGTCTATCGCAGGGAGTGATTGTGTTGTCGTCCAAGAAGAATCCCCCAATGTTGCAGTGATAAAGGATGCATATCATTTATCCTTTCCAAATATGCCGAATTTGGGCATAAATCACCTGTTAAAAGTCTCCCCACACCTCCGCACAATAATGAACATTGGGGAATCTGTGGACAACATTAACATAAACGTTTCAGCTTCGACCTTTTTAAGAGTGTTGTTCATACCAAATGCTCGTAGTCTTAGACTACCGTCTTCCCTGAAGCGTCTACAACACCTAAGATATTTGGGATTACGCAATAGTAAATTATCAGAATTACCTGAATCCATATGCGCACTGCTCAACTTGCAGAAGTTGGATGTTTCTGGGTGTAGGAGTTTGCATCGACTACCCAAGAGGATGGCATGCATGATTAGCCTCAGACATCTCTATCTGGATGGCTGCGACGGCCTGGAGGAAATGCCACGAGGCATGGGACGAATGACCAACTTGCAAACACTAACCATGTACGCTGTGGGTGAAGAATCTGCAGGAAGTGGGAGCATAGGAGAGCTAAAAGGGCTGCACCTTTCATCCCGATTATGCCTCACAAATCTGGGATCCGTGAAGGATGCCAAAGAGGCCAGAGAGGCGAATTTGCATTCTAAAGATATATCTCTTTTATCACTCGATTGGGCAAGAAGAAAAATAAATGATCTAGAGAAAAGTATAGATGTTTCACCACCCGATTGGACACCAAGTGGAGGTCAAATAAACACTGCAGAACAAGTGCTGGAGGAACTGAAGCCTCCAGGCTGTCTGAAATTCTTGGAAATAGATAGCTATGAAGGATTAACATTTCCTTCGTGGATGGCTGACTGGCTGCTGCTCCAACACTTGGTACAACTTCGTTTGGATCACTGCGAAGGACTACATCGACTTCCACCACTTTGGCAGTTGAGATCTCTTGAGGTGCTGTACTTAAGCTACATGAATAATCTCAAATATATCATCTCTGACAATGCGGAAGCAGCAAACGACACAACTGTGCAGGCGTTTCCCTCGCTGAAGGAATTGGAACTAAAACATCTCGGGAGCTTGGAGAGCTGGTGTAAGAACAAATATGCCCCACTGCACGCAAATTGGTTTCCTTCTCTTGTTAGATTGGAAATATTTTCTTGTAAGGAGTTGACGTGCACAATGCCGTCGGCCCCCTGCCTCGAATTGTTAGATGTACGTTATATTAAGAAGATACATCTGGATTCGATCAGCGCTTTAACCGCTTTGGTTTCTCTTAGACTTGAAACAGTGGCCTCCAGGCATGAGCAGGAGGAAGATGAAATCTCTGATCACTCATCCCTCAAAGGCCTGAATCTCTCCCGATGCGATTGGGCATTCTCGTCGCCTAGATGTTATGGGTTTTGGACAAGCATGACATCCCTGGAAAGTCTGAGCATATCTGATTGCGATGATCTAGCCGCTATGCCTTGTCAAGTGCTCCAGGGGTTGAAGTCTCTGACAAGACTGGAGATTGAGGGGTGTCAAAATATGACCGGCAAGTTATCCGGCACCACGGACGCCAACGCCTTCCTTCTGCCGCAGCTTGAACTGCTGCGGTTCATGAACTGCTTAACCCTGGAGACAGCGCCGCCGATTGGGGGTCCATCTCTAAAAGAATTGAGCATTGGTGACTGCCCAAAATTTGCGTCCCTTGCAGCAGAAGAACAGGAGCTCGGCCGCCTCACCTCTCTTGAGGTTCTGAGCATTGGTGATTGCCCAAGACTGACATCTCTCGCATTGGGCGGCCTCACTTCTCTCCGCAGTTTGAGACTTGCCCACTGCATTAATCTCACGTCGTTCTTGCCGCCCGGATCAGTGGTGCGCAACCTGGGAAAGTTGAGAGTTGTGGGGTGTCCGCAACTTGAAGAGAAATGTGCAGTAGGAGGCGAATATTGGGGTCTCGTCTCCAACATCCCCGATTGTGTGATCAAGGATGAAAAGGCGGAAGACCAAGTGGGTATCTCAATTTTTCGTTCGTATATAAATAATTTTGAATTTAGGGATATTTTCTCTTGAAGTTAATATTAATAGGATTCCATTTTTATTTTTTATTTTTTTTGTTCTTTTTGACGGCTTCAAAGTTGTTTTGCCTTGTTCTATATTGTGGTGGAAATGAGTCCGACCAATGGTATTGAAAACCTTGTAGCTAGGAAGATATCGATCCAAAAATTTCTCCTAATTAACTATATAGATCAATGGCATTTCAATCCACTTCCTCTCTTTGATGTGCATTTCCTTCGTAAATTTCAATGAAATACAATACAAAAACAACTCTTGCATGCACGGTTGATGTCCATAAACGATTAACAGAAATTTACGAATTATTCCTGATGAAAAAAAAAAATTACAAATTTGTCAAAAATCGATTTCAACAAATTGCGAAACAACATTCGGCACCGATGGATTTTTACTAGTATCCATATGCGCACTGCTCAACTCGCAGACGTTGGATCTTCTTTCTGGGTGCATGAAATTGCATCGACTACCCAAGAGGATGCCATGCATGATTAGCCTCAGACATCTCTATTTCGATGACTGCTGCTACCTTCTGGAGGAAATGCCACGAGGCATGGGGCGAATGACCAACTTGCAAACACTAACCAGGTACTTTGTGGGTGAAGAATCTGCAGGAAGGGGAAGCATAGGAGAGCTAAAAGGGCTACACCTTTCATCTCGATTATGCCTCCGAAATCTGGGATCCGTGAAGGATGCCAAAGAGGTCAGAGAGGTGAATTTGCATTCCAAAGATTTAAATTCCTTAGAAATAAATGTTGTTGTTGGAGTTGGTGAATACTTCATATCCTCTTGTTTCTTACATCGGGTTCGTCCATGTGAGCTTAGAGGAATTTGAGTATTACCCAATTAACAGTGTTGCTGGCGTACGAACGAAAGGGGAGGGGCTCGGAGGGCCCCGCCTTCCGACGGCGGTCTCTCTCGCCGGTGAGCGGGCAGGGATTCGGGGGCAGCGTCTCCAAAATCTAGACGGATTTTGAGCTTTTGTTTAGCTGGTCCGTGTGGTTCGGATTAGATTTTTTCTCTGTTTTATTCGGATTTTGAACCCGTTTGAGAGAGGCTATTTATAGCTTATTTTCATATATAATCTGTGTGGCGATTGTAAACCTAAATGATATAGTGAAACCTCTTTGCAGGACGTAGACCTAATCTCAAGAATGAACTTGAGTAAATTCGTGTGTCTCCTTTTTTTTTCTTGCAATCTCTCTTCGATCTTCTCTCACTATTCTCTAATTTTTCCATCATGGAACAAGTGCCTGAAGCCTCCGGACTCTCTAAAATCCTTGGAAATGGTTGGCTATGAAGGATTAAAATTTCCTACGTGGATGGCACTCGCAAACAGCCTACCCAAACTCGAAAAGTTGAAATTTCAAGCGTGTCCAAGACTGAAAAGCTTTAATATTACGTTCGTATCGGACGGCCTCACTGCTCTTAGTGTGGTACTTAACCATCTCACCTTGCCCGAAGGAGTAGGGCTGCCCACCCTCCAACAGTTGAAAGCATGGTTGTCAGACCGGCCCAGTTGGATCGGTATCCGGATTTAAAACGGCTCGCGGATTGGTTGAAACTCGGGAAAGTTTTTGACCCATTTTGATTCGATCAAAATCCGGATTCAATTGGCCGATCCGACGAGTTTAATCGATCCGGTCAGATCAATTGTTAAAATGAAGCATAAATAAAATTATTAAAATATTTAGACATATTAAAATATTATATATGTGAGGTAATATTTTTTTTCTTGAAATTTATATTTTAACATCCTCTTATCACATATATAATTTTTTCACTGTTTTTTTAATTTATAATTACCTCACAAAATTTTTTTTATTTATATTGATGACTTAATTTATGTTACTTTATTATATTATTTAATCTAAATTATTTTATTTTACTTTATTATACTATATTTTATATTTTTTGTTAAAGAAGATATTATATATTAATAAGATTATAACAATCTCTTTAACTTATTTTATTTTTTATTAATTTATATTATTCAATCCGATCATCCGGTGACTCGTTAATCAATCCGGGTCGACGGCCAAGGGGTCGAGTCTTATAACATTGGTTGAAAGTTGAGAGGTGTCCGCAACTTGTAAAGATGAATCTAAATGGGGGAAAATCTGCTTCTAAATGTAATATTGAAGGGTAATATGTTAATTCTTCTTTTTTTATATATAATTTTAAATTTAAACATATTTTCTGCCAAGTTAATAATAGGGTTCTTTCTTTCTTTCTTTCTTTTTTTTTTACATTAGAGATAACCATTTGTTTTTGTCGATTTCAAACTTGTTTTGCCCTTCTATATTGTGGAATATTACTAGGTAGATATTGATTCAATTTTTTCCTCTAAATAATTAAACTAAGATGGCGCTAGTTAATTAGAATAGAATGGCATATCAACCTCTGTTTTATGTGCATATATGTCCTCAATAAACTTTCAATAAAATAAATTAAAATGCAAAGGAACTGAAAATAAATTAATTAAGATGGCTGCTGTCCTCAAAACAACTCGTGGTATAGCTTTGTGTTTATTTTAGCAGAGTAAAATGAAATTTTAATTACACAATGGACAACAGAACAATACACCAGCAAACTCAGATATTTAGTTGGCGAAAAATTGGAACATTACATTTTAAAGAAATTGCAAACTTTTTGAAAAATAAATTGACGGTGATTTAAGTCATAATTACAAACTTTGAAAAGTAAACGCAAGTTAGTTAAGGAAAAAGTAATAGAGTACAGATAGATAAGTACATGCGTAAAAATGAAATATTAGAATTAAAAACAAATGGATGATGGCTCAAATTTGATTCCCAAAGTCATGAGCTTAGTCGAAAGCTCTTTGACTTTAAATTAATTACATAGTAGAGGTCATCCTTGAAACCGGTATTCTCGAATGAGCACTAAAAAAGTCAAATTGAGTCACTCGAATAAAAACAACAAACTTGTAGCACCGCACAACATGACATGTATAAGAAGATAAGAAATACCTAAATTTAACGTCGGCGACAAACTAATGATAATGTATTTTTCGAACATGCAAAAGGTTTTCTAAATTAACATATATATTGTATTCTCATATGTTTTTTTTCCTATAAAGTACACGCACAACAAATGTTATATATGTCTTTAAGAAGAAAATTTTGTTGCATAGTAAAAATAACATTATCAATAAAAACAGGCCAAAAAAAATAGTTTCGCCCCAAAAAAAGTAATAGGGGGCGAAACATCCAAAAAATAGGCGGACCGCGTATGGGTGCAAATTATAACTACTTATTTTTTATAATAATATAAAATATAAATTATCCAAAAAATAATATTTTAAAATATAATGATTATGAGCTATAAAAAAGTTTAAGTCGGTGAATTATTTCTTTTGTATTCAATAATCACATCATCTAAAATGAAATATGGTGTCAGTTAAAGAATTTTATTTCATGTGCTAATAAATTATTATTTTAATTAAATTATCTAATCAGTTAAAGTATGATGTAATGATTCATAGTTATGAACTCTTGAAATTAGCATTAATAAATTAATAGAATTAATTTTTTTCCTAAAAACACTGATGAATTTCTAAAAAATATATAAGTTAATGAGTCTAATGGAAATAAATTTAAAAAATAGGCTTAGAAGAATATATTAATGCACAATAATTTTATGATCCAAAATTTTCTCTTCAGCAATTTTTTCTTGTATAAAAATAGAGAAATGATTTTTAAAAGAGACGCAATATAAAAATAAACAAAAATCCCCATATATGTAAAACTATTTAGAAAATTGTATTTTGGTGCAATTTCGAAGGTGATAATGTAACATCCCCAAAATTCGACCCCAGTTTAGTTGTTGAATCTTAGACGATGTTACATTCATAACCTAATTTTTAAAATATTACAGCGGAAACATAACAATAATAAAATTCAATAACATTAAACACAATAGACGACTTCATTAGTTCATAAAATTCTAATATAACAATACTAGTCTATGGACCACGTAGGCTCTAACATAAGACTCAACATAAGATTAATAATACATAAGTGAATTCATATAAAAGTAAATGATTCTAAGTTCCATAAACTATACATACTTAACTCTCAAAGGAGTCCATCTTCGTAACACAAGTAATATACGATAACTTGGACCGTAGTCCGACCGTCATATGTGCAATCTCATTGTCGTGAGGCATTCACCGCCGTGCCTAAGCCTCATCCATACATGCACGGATCCATTGGGTGCAGGAGATTTCTCCCATTAGAGTATGTTGAGATCCATGCATGCTATGATACTATAACATGATCTCTATATGTCATGGTATTTGCATCATATCATACTATGAATTTAGAACATATGCATACTATGAGTTACATATGCATACTACATGGCATGTGAACAATCATGAAAGTAAGATGAGATAAACATATAACATCATAAACATTATTCTAAGACATATTAAGACTTATCATCATGCTAATGCATAACATCATTTATCTTGTTTTATTTTAACATCTTCATTCATAACATCATATAACAAGGGAACATACATTAACATCTTTTTAGGTACTTGCATTTTCACCGTCAAACAATATGCTAAATCATATTATTCATTTATCTTACTTAACATTTATCATTTACATCTTTAACATCATATGATTATGGAACATCTTTCATCTTTATCACATAATACTATCTTGATCTTTATCCCATATCATAAGTTACACTTAGAAACACACATCATAATAGTGAAAGACTTTATTCTTTGGAATGTACATACACAAATTTAAGACTTTATTTCTTAGGCTTAGGATCCCTTGAAGTACATACATCAATGTAAGATTTTACTTTTTAGAAATACACACACCTTATAATGAGATACTTGGAAAGTACATACATAAATATAAGACTTTACTTCTTAGAATTATGTCCTCTTGAAGTATATATATAAGTGTAAGACTTTACTTTCCATTTTCACTTCATCTTTTCATCTTCTATTTTTGTTTAAATAACTTCTTATCTTGGTGATTGGGAAGACTATGTTGATTCGCGGGACTTGGCTAGTTAGGCCGGGATCTTTTTTGTCTCATTGAAAGTACAAATCACGATGGACCGACATTACTTTCTCGAGAATACATCACATAAGTTAGCAAGTGAAGACTTTGTTCCCCTCCACGATTACAACAAGACATCTTCATACCAATTTATCTTTTATTTACATTTATCAATACATACAATCATTCAATACATATTACATGTTTTAATCCGATTTAAGGTCATGCATATTTCAATTCATGCTAAGTGTGACCATTTCAAACAATACACATCCATGGGGGCATGATCGTGCCCAATAGTGGCACGGCCGAAGACTTAGGCATTTTCCTGATGATATTATAGGTCACGGTCGTGCCCTCGAACGTCACGGTCGTGTCTGGGTCTTAAACCTTCATGGGTTGGCATTTTGCTGGCACGAGTGATTTCCCCTATATGTGCTTGTACACCCATGATAGAAGGGTCATTTTCGACCATTCTCGAAAATTCTCTAAGGCGAATGCCCAAATTCAACCTTTGGTCATTCTGAAGCTAAGGCATAAAATCCTACATATATCACGACCATGCCATATTTCGTCATGGCCATGCCCAAGCATTCGGACACAGTCTCATCTATTTTTACTCATTTCTCTCATTTTTACACATACATAAAAACATCTCTAAGGTGTATATTCATCCAAGTATGAATAATAAGTATTTTACACATCTCAATATAGGTTTATTAATTTATTAATCTAATCACAATAAGGATGAAGCACATAAGAGATTTCATCAAGAATATTGAGATTTACTAATAACCATTATATGGACTAATGAAGGGTACCATAATGAGCTAAACATAGATAATAATAACACAGTCCTAATCATGATGAACAACAAAATAGTAATCTGAATGAAACATGAAGTGATCTAATGCAAGCTGTTCGTGCTGCTCCTTGGAGAGGGGGTGCTGGCCGTGAGGGTGGGAGGAAAGGAAAGAGAGAGAGTTGTGTGGCTTAGGACATATGTGAGTACTTATAGGTTAGGTTTTAGGCTTGTTAGACTGGTGGCTTCATAATTGAGCTTTAATTAGCTATAGGTTTCTTTTTCTATTTATTTTTCTTTTATTTTATTTTTGAGGGTATTACAATATACCCCCTTAAAATAAAATTCGTACTCGAATTTTATAGAATCTTATATAGTAGGTCTCTTCATCCACGTTGCTCCATTTGTCTTTCGCTCTTCGTATACACCGGCATGATCTCTTCATTCATGACGTCCAATGCACATTCCTCGATGGTCTTTAATGGCTTTTGTATTTTGTCTTTATTAGTCGATCATCATCATTTGTTATTCCAAGATTTTCGTAGAATCTCATATCTCTAATCAATCTCAAGGAATTGAGATCATTCTTGAGTAATAATTTCGCTATGCAACTCTAATCATTAACTTAATTTTAAACAAAAATCGTTCATCTTCATCACTTAATTGATCTTTAGCCCTTTGTGTGCACCAGCATGCCCTTCCTTGTATGTCTTCAACAATATCACTTAATAGTCTATTGCTAATGGTTCTTGGTGATGGTCCTGACCATGTCATCATATCATTTTGTATTTCCAAGATTCTAGTGTGAATCTTAGATCCTTAGTTAACTTCATGAAATGCAGATCATTCTTGCGCCATGCTTCCGTTGCGCTACTCCAATTCTTAACCTAATCTAAGTGTCAAACTATCTAGCTCAACACTTGACCATTTCATGTCATCGTTTAAGTCACGTAGACAAAAGTAAAGCAATCCTAATTTCCTCCTGTCGTCACTAATACCTTTGGGAGATATTGCCTAGTAGAGACCCTTCCTAGTGGTGTTGTTATTTCTAACTGCCACTTCATGTTTTCTCTCAAAATAGTTAATAAATTAGCCAAAGTAGACAATATAAAAGAATGAATGGCACCAGAATCAAATAAAACATTTGCATAGTGATCAACTACAAGGAGGTTACCTTGGATCATTTCATTAGACTTCTGAACCTCATCCACTTGCATGGTGTAGACTCTGTCTGGTGCCCTCTGCTAGTTCTCAACTTGCTTTCCTTTGTCCTTGTCTTGGTACTCGGATTTCTGCTCAGGACAGTCCTGACAAAATGGTCAGTCTTACCATAATGCAGGCATGCTCCAATTTTGAACCAGCATTCTCCAAGAATTTGTGGTAGTGAGGACAAATTTTGTCTTTTCGTCCTCCTTCAATCTTGGAGTAGGGTTTGGAGTCCCTATTCTCCCTATCTTTGCTGTTCATACCCCTTATGTGTCTCAATTTCTCTGGCTAGTTTGGTTGCTAAAAAGATTTCCTTGGCCATGATCTCGGGGTCACCACATTTGACATTCATCCTCAGGCGAGGATTTAGTCCTTTTGATAAAGTGGTTCACCCTCAGCTCTTCATCGTCCTTTAGAGGACTATACCTCTCAAGCTCAAGAAACTTGTTGAGGTATTCACCTGTAGATCCCTGACATGTGGAGGAAGGTAGTTATTTCTAAAGGCCTTCTTGAAATTCCTCTAGGTGATCTCATCATCTTCGTCGAACTGAGTCCTTGTCATCGATTTCCACCAGTGACGAGCCTGGTTAACCAACTGGTGAGTAGCCAGGTTGACCCTATGTCGGTCAGAGCAGTCCATGGCTTGGAACTTCTCAGTGATGATGTCCAGCCAAGCATCAGCCTTGTCTGGATTCCTCTCCCCATTGAAAGTAGGGGGATGTAGTTTTAGAAACCTCTCAATCCTAGAACTCGATGGCCAGAGTGCCTTGAGTTCACGCTCCTTTCCATAGCACGAGCCATGCGGGTCATGCTCCCGATCAATTCCCTCGTAGTATGGGTAATATATTAGTTTTTGTGTTCCATGTGTCACTATCCTTGATCTTCAACCATTGATTGTGTCCCTTTCTTTGTACAATAAGCACCCTAGAATCCTAAGTGCAAGGGGCATGTCACAAACATGATCCACAAATATCATTTTAACATAATCTTACCTTTAATTAGCATTTTAAGTAAGTTTAAATGATTAAATAGTCATGGTTGTTTGTAGCAACTAACCTTTGGATTAAAGCATAATCATAATTAAATTATCGATAAACGTTATAAAGAAATTATATAAAATTACTAGGAATTAATTCTAATATTTGTAAATATTATAATAAACATATTTAATTATGATTAACTAATGTTAATTAGAAGTTTAATACTAACTTTTAACCAAATAATATGATTGGACATTCATTTCAACCAATAGGTTTCAAGCAGCTCAAGCAGGCAGCTCATCAACTGCTTAGAAAAAGATTTTTTCAAACCGTCATATGACATGTTAAAATTCTGAAAATATATAAATCATTTAGTCGTATTATCTGCAAGCAAAAAAATTTTCAAGATCAAATCCATTGCCGAACAGCCTGAGAAAATTCGACAAGTTTGCTAGGTTATGGTGAATCTACGGATCCGAAACTGACCTTCAACTTCGTATGATCATGTCTTCGTAAGTAGTTTTCATAAATCCTGAAAATTTGCATGGTTCATCCTCTCGATGTTAGCTTTCCATGACCATAAGAATAATACAAAAAGAACTTTTGTAGAGAAAGTTATGCATCTAGAACCGTAGGTCGCTCACTTTGTCCCGAGTAAGGGTCAGGTCCGCCTTATACATTAGGGTATGATTATGGTGAATAGAATTAGGATTTGAAATTTAGACATTTTAAATTATACTTCACAAGGGTTCGGTGAGAAGTGGAATCATCCAATTTGGATGTGTAGAGGCAGAGAAATGAATTTTTCATTTCATAGTGAGTTTTCTGTCAGGTTCCAAAAAATTAACAGAACACGACTAGAATTGACTATTTTTGCTATAGAGTTATACAAGGAGATAAATTATCTACTTTTTATGCCAAAATACTAAGGAAGTCTAGATTTTAGAAAGATTATTATCTAGTTAAATGGATAAGTATGAATAAACATATAAATAAATCTTTCTATGACACACAGTCTGCCAGGGCACAAACCCTAGGTAAGGTTGCCTTAGATGTTATGACTTACTCACTTGGATTTATTAATGATATTTTGGGGTTGGAAACCTTAGTAAATGTAGTTTCTAATTTATTCAGAATCATGAGATTTGCCTTTGTGGTTAAGAAGTTATGAATTATTCATTGGCAAGTACTCAGTCTAAAATTCTAAGACAACACTTAGTTAAACTTGGGAAAATTGAATAGTTGGGAGTCTGAAGTAGCATATGAACATAAACACCTGAAATTACACATTAGTATTAGAAGGGATTATATGGATTTTAAGGTGAATAAATGTTCATGCATGAGCATATATTGTATATTGTTATTATTAATAATTAGAAAATAAAATAGCATCATTGCTTGTAGGAAACCAACAAGCTAAAGTGAAAGGAGGAAAATCTAGTAAACCTATTTAAAAACATAAAGCACAAGGTGAGTGGGTAAATTTATAACATAGCAAAATGTTATATGCTAGTTCTTTTATTTATGGTATTACCTCAAACAAAGATTATTATTGTTATTATTGAAACATATCTTGAGCTATGAAAAGTACTTATGACATATTTCAAGGATTTCATATAAGATGGAATAACATTTTATACAAAAATATTTTTAGGGAACAATGCTTGTGAAGTGAAAATAAGTTTTACTTGATAATGATATGAGATTATGGTATGCGTATTTTGATATTTTTAAACTCCATGTGTTCATTAGTCATGCTATTTGAAAAATATCTTTGGGATCGCATTCGATATACATGAAGTCTTTGGGGCGCATATCGAGTGTTTTTGCCCTTTGGGGGCTGCTCTGCGTGCACGTATTGATCAATGATTGCTCTACGTATTTGAGAATCATGATTGGGGTAACACACAATCATGATTGGGATACATATTGACCCATGATGTGCTCTGCGTATCTAATAATCTTGGTTATGAAGCTCTGCTTAATTGTATGACACATGATCATAGAAGAATATGTATTGACTCATGATTTACTCTACGTATCTGATACTCTTGATTATGAAGCTCTGCTTAACTGTATGACACATGATCATAGAGGAATACGTATTGACCCATGATGAATATGTGCAATGACACATGTGTGAAGTTTAACTATAAATATGATGATATCTTGAATAATTTGTATTTATGTAAAAGTTCATATGATTTGAAAAGTTATGTGAAATGAGTTATGCTTTAAATGTTTTTTCATATGAAAGAAATATGATTATTTAAATATTATATGCACTCGTATTGTTTCCATGTGTTGTACTTTTATTTCACTCACTGAGCAAATGATTGTTGCTCATATTACCCTTGTTGAATTTTTTAGATAATTATAAGTTCTCGAGTTGAGTCGACTCGAAGCTTACCTTTGATGCATATAGAAGAGGTCGAGCCATTGGAGCATCTTTACTTTCTCTTAACTTTCATTTTTAAAAGGCATGCATGTAATAGATAATTCTAGATGTTGTAGTTAAGGTTGTGAAAATTTTTTGTAAGGTTGTATAAAACTTGATCCTGTGGGGTGTTATAAGTGAAAAATGGTTTGTGAAACAATAACGATAATGTGCGAATGTGATGTCTTATAACCTTTTTATTAAACTTTGATAGGTACATATATGCATCTATTGTATGTATTGGAAAATAACACAAGATAAGTAAGGGAGGAGGTTTTGCTAATTTTATTTATAGAATTGCTAAACATAATTAAGGAATGTAATAGTTAGGATTAGAACTTAGTCACGGAGTAGGGTGTGATAGAGTTTGGTATCAGAGCTTAGGTTTAAGATTCTGTAGACAGTATTACTTAAGTTTAAGGTTAGGTGACATTATCTGCATTAGATTGATCGTGCATGATTTTGATTAGTTTTCTTATTTTATTTTCTAAGGGGTAAACCTATTACCACATGAGTAATGTGGTGAGGGCCAATTAAATATTATTGGCCTTTGTAATTTTGCTCCATCTAACGATCGACCTATTAGGAGTTCATTTTCATCTCATGCATTATGCATCGGTACATGGTGTGGCATTTGATGCCAACAATGATCTTCCCTATGGGATGATGTTATCATAATGGGTCCATCAATAATGTTTCATGATGACAATGTTAGGAATCAACAAGAAGAAGAGAAATAGGAGAGGAGGAGAAGAAGAAGAAGAGAAGGAAAAAAAGAAAGAAGAAAAAGAAAAGATTAAGATTAAGATTAAGGTTTTAACTCAAACTCTAAAGGTAAACTAATTTCAAAGGCTAATAAGAGACGCCATAAAGTTTGGGTAAAAGAATGCAGAAAATAAAATAATAGAAAAATAAAGATTAAAACTAAATTAATCTAATTTTAAACTAATGATGCGTAGGTCCTTAGAATAATCTATAATGATTAGAACAATTTGTATTCCTAAAAAATCAAGCATACATATGAAGTTCTGGTTTAGCTTTTAGACACATTAAGGACACTAAAGATCTGATCTCCTGCACGAGTAAATCATCTATTTTAAGATAATAATAATCTGAAAGTATTCCGCACGGATATGCCTTCAGTTATTCTGAACTTAAGGTGCAATATGTTGTAATCCCTAAACTACAAAATGTGATATGCCGCAAGGGTTAATTCATGCAGACCGCATAATATGATATGCCGCATGGTTTCTACTAGATTATGACATGGATTGCTTTAACATAAAGTTAAGAATCACTTCGAATAGAAAAACATGAATTAAGGATTGATCACACTACACAATTAATAACCATCCTAGAAATCATTAAATTCTAAAGAGAGGCATTACACACAGCAATCATGTTCATAAAAACTAAACTATTTATTTAATTAATAAGAAAATAGAAATTGTTTATACATTAAACTTTTGCAACTAAGGCAGAAAAGTAAAACTAGAACTAATACTCTAATCAGCTACTAGAGATAGATAAAACATGATAGTCAAAATATCATCCCAACGTAATGTGGAGCAAGAAGTACTCTTGCAGAAACGCCGACAAGCCGCTACACAATCCTCACACGAGTCTACTACGCAAAAGTCTTCTCCTTCATTCTTCAGAAGTGCTCCGTTCCTGGCGTGAAGGATTTGGTTGCAAGCCCTAGCACGATCTCTTCTGGCTGTAGAAGGCCTCTATTTATAGGGGTTCAAGTTTCCATATGATTGGAGAAGGAATGAAAATATTTTCCTATTCAAAACAAGGAAAGTTCGTAGTTGATTTAGTTATGAAATTTTAGCCTTGTTGAACTTCGAAATTGGGGCCATAATATGATTTCAAATCATTTTAGGATGTCCTTGTGAACTTTAAATTCTTCTAAAAATCTATCAAAAACTCGAATCTGAGCTTCGTCACGCTCGGTTATGACGATTTAATAGCCTAAACAAAGTTTGGATCGGATTGAAAATGCGTTTTCACGTCCTGTGAGAGAATTTTCACGGTCGTTCCAGTGTTAAAAACATGGATTTCATGGCCCGAAAACCTGGTCACAGTCGTGACTTGGGGCAATTTTCTGGCATGTGAAAATGCATTTTAACAGCTTAAAATGAGTTTCACGACACTATTTCACGGGCCGTGAAACGTCCTTCACGGCCCGTTACAGTGCGATTTCCATTTTGCTTCCTTGTTTTACACTTCTGACTACGTTTTAACTCTGATTTGAGCGCAGTTTTCTCCGTTGGCTTCGTAATTCAATTTTCTTTATTTTTTGCAATAAAATATATAATTTGGGTATATTTTAAATTTTGTAAATTTAATGTAAATAAGCCCATAAAATAATGCATACTATTAGAAAATGATTCAAAATAAGATTAAATGCAATACTAAATATATGTTGGATTTTGCATGCATCAAACTCCCCCAACCTTAGATATTTGCTTGTCCTCAAGCAATGTTCAAGGCAAAGCTCCAACTAAGAATATCAGTCATCGCTTCCACCCTGTCAGTCAACTACTTTTCTTAGTACTAGATTTTATGCAGCGATCGCCAAAGTATCTTTTCATCATTCCAATAACCCAACCTTGTAGAATTTTTGAATATTAGACATATTTAAACTCATCCAAGTTTAGCTTATGCACAAGAACATACAATCTATCAAATAATAGTTTCAATGTTGAAAACATAAGTGTATACCGAGCTTATGTATTTTTGCTTTAAAACTTCTTCACTTTAAAATTTTTGATATTTACATTCATACTTTTTTTCTTTTGTTGATTTGGTACTTATGTGCTTCTCCATATTGCACAAGGTGGTTCATGGAATGGACTTTTGACCGATGGATCCTAGAGCAGTTGTCCTTAGGTCGCCAGACAAGAATCTCTTATGGATCTAATCACCCGGACACACTAAGGTTCCAAATAACACTTTTTTATTTTGTTGGGTTCAACTAACCCTCTTATCTCATTTCGTACTTTATTTTTCTTTCTATTTACTATAAGCTCAATAAACACTTAAACGTTCAACAAAGAGGCAATTATTATCAAGACTAAAGAAAAATAAAAAAAAAAGAGCATGAACAAGAATTAGTCGTCCAAATATTCATAATTCTACTTAGCAACATTCACATTCCAAATACACAATACTAAGGCGATAAAAGATAATAATAGTGTTTCGAATTTCATTAACTAGCAGGATGTCCTTCAATAATATTTGAAAATAAGAAAATATTAAGGCATGAGAAAGAATGATATGGAAAATTTTAATTTCTATAGATTTTTAATATGATTCAAATCAAATATGCAAATAATAGATAAAGCATGATAAGAACATATGCATGTAATGCAATATAAGATGACTGGCATGATGCATGAAAATGCAAACTTCCCCAAGCTTGAACTCAACACTGTCCTCAGTGTTAAAAATGAAATTCGGAAAAGGGAGTGTAAGAATAATAAAGGGAGGAATTGAAAAGAAACAACCTGATATATCCCAATATGATGGACGTAGAAGCCATAGAGAGAAACCAATATATGGTTCAGATGTCAAATCTAGTGAAGTTGTCGATGTCGAATAGCCTAGGTCGTATAATGACTCTTGAATTGATGGTAACAAATGACGATCATGCTTCTACTTCTTCTGATTTCATGCGTCATGATAATGAAGTAATAGCTTGTTGGTCGCCTTCTTTAATAGCTTATGACTCTTTAGGATGTCATCACCGTAGCTCATGACCGTGAAAAACAAGTAATGGCGCATGAAAAGACTTTCACGGGTCATGATTTAGTTGCAATGGCCTCACAGAAAGATCGACATGAAGATGGAAATAGGTCACGGCCTGTGAACAAAATTTCACTTCTCTTGCATGGTTGCCCTCTTTGTTTCCATGTGATTGGTTGCTGGCAGAGCGGCCAGCGATGGGGCTTTGGTCGGAGATGCAAGCCAAGATCACGGCGGTGAATGGAGAGCTGGGGCAAAGGCTGATCCTACAGTGCCGAACGTCGGGGGAAGATGCCTCTATGATTGAACCACCGGCGGCGAGGAAGGAGATCGGAGCAATTGAAGTACAGCTGCCGACGTCAAATCATTGAAGTCACGAAGTTTGTTGAAGCTCGCCGAAGTTCCCAGTCACCAATCGGTATTAGTGATGATGATCGAGGGCCGGTGCTTGGGCGAAAATGGGTGTGAAATGTAGCGTCACAGACCTGCACTATAAATAAACAGAAAGAAGGGACCGTGAAGAGCGTTTAATGCCCCGTGAAAGAATTAATTCCAGTGGTTAAGTGTTGAACATATCACGGGGCGAGAGGTGTGGGTTACAAGGCGTTATTGTGTTTACAATGTGGACGTCGCGTGGCCCAATCCGGGTATAAAGGTTCTGACCAATGAAGACATGCCACGTGGTCTTCTAAAGGAGTGCCAGCTTCCTCAGAAGCCCGTGAGCAAGTCATAATGCCCCATGAGAACTATTGGCGACTCATGAGAAAAATTGGTAGAGCCGTGAATCAGGAAAAACAAAAGCCTATGGGACTGGCAAAGTACACTTACGGCCCGTGAAAGACATTTAACGACTCGTGAAATGATGCACATAATGATCTGAGCTTGCTGTGAGACCAGTGGGATGGCCATCACGCCCCGTGATGAACAGGGCAATTGATGTCTTACGTGCTATGAGACCGGTGAGAATCTTATAACGACCCTGTGAAAACTAGTGGCGACGCGTGAGGAAAATGGCAGGGTCGTGAATCGGGCAAAATAGAGTCCTATGGGGCGGACGAAGTCACTTAGGAACCGTGAAACAAATCTGACGACCCGTGAAATACTGTGTGCGCAACGAGCTGGACTCTGTGAGACTCGTGAATGATGTATTAAGGCATGTGAGATAACTATAACGAGGCGTGCGAATCTAGGATATAGCAACAGACATTCTATGAGACCCATGAGATGAAAATCATGCACCCCGTGAGGAACAGTGAGCATTGTATGTAATGTTCTATGAGACTCGTGAGGCACATATGATAGGTTGTGATAATGTGAATGATGTCTGATGATTATTTCATGGGCCGTTAAGGAATAATAACGCCCCATGAGAGGCCCATGACACATGTATGGCGACCCGTGAAAGACCAAAAATTTTCTAACTTTAATTATAGTGTGCTTGTAAAGGATGATTATTTCAACATGAAAATAGAGACAGCTAATAAAGAAGTTAAGAGACTATTAAGTAAAAAAAATGACTAGTCTATTCAAATGAACATATTTAAACTACGAGTTCAAGATGAAAGAATAGTTCTAACTTAGAGTGGTTAGCTTGACTATCATATGCATATGTTGAGGCTAATATACGATGGTTGATTAAGACAATGTAAGTAAATCTGTAATTAAGAAACAATCTCATCGGAGTTATTGGATGTGATCATGAATACTTCAGACGGTGATGCTCAGCAAATGTGGTGGTGGATAATGCTCACCAAATATAGCGGTGGAGGATGCCCAATGTCTCCACCCTTATGTCATTGTTCGGTGGTGGAGGTTCTTCGAGTACAACAACTTTCTTTAAGTTGAAGCTGTGTTTTAAGCTGCTGGTTATCATGGGTACATGATTTATTCTTTGACCTCCATTGTTTTGATGTGGTTGGTGCATTTGAAATCGGTGATGTACTTCTCTTCCCTTTAATTTTTCACTATTTTGTATTAGTCGGAGAGGTCTCTACTGATGACTGATTCTGATGTTTGTGATGGAGATGAAGTTTGAATAGTGGGGACCTCCGAAGGCGAGCTCCTCCTTCGAACTTGTCCCTCTTCCATAATATATGCACTTGTCTCCTTAACATGCCATTGTATAGTTGTTGTCTTTGCCGAAGATTTTATTCTTGGATGCCTTCTTCTTTTATATGAATGCTGATAATGACATGGGCACATGATGATGGTCGGATTCTCGTCGATGTGCTTTGGAGATTAAGATTTTAGAGAAGTCAATTGCGCAACCTGATTCTCTAACATATGTAGCTTTGCTTCCAAAGCATCAAATTTAAGCTCCGTGTCGAAAAGTCGAATCGTCTCATCTTCTTCGATTTGCTTATGAATTTGTGTTAATTGAGCCGCCAAATTTTGAATGTGTTGATCATGCATTTGGAGCTTCTTTTCAATTATTGTAATAAGTTGACACATCATCCCTTCGATGCCAACTTTTGGCTCATCAAAAGATTTCATTTGCTAAGAGTTGTAACATACTCCTGCATTTCCTCGCTTTGATGTCGCAAATTTGAAAGTTGTCTCTCCAGATTATCGATTTGATAGATTTGTGTGAAGAGTTGCTTCAATAAAGGACTCAATTTGTTTGTGATGATGCTTTCTGGATCCATGGAGAAGTCTTCACAAGGCGATGGTTGAAGCATCTTTGCGTTGTTGTTGCTTGATGAAGCTTTGCTGTGAACTTTTTCATGTTGGATATCAACTTGGTCTTCTTCAATGTGCTGACTAGTGGACGTTTTCTTCTTTCCCATTAACGAGGTAGTGATATGAGTGTGAGAGTTGAGTTGTGTATGAAAAATGTAAACCTGAAAACTTACACAACTAAAAGAACAAGTGAAAGCAACAAAAAAGTAAAGTCTAAAAGTAGCGTAAAATCAAACTAGTAAGTAAAGAATAATTCCTCGACAACGGTGCCAAAATCTTGATGCGAGAATTGATAAAATTAAATGCTAGCACTAGTTGCACAAGTAATAAAGTGTAACAGTAAAGTGTCGAACCCACGAGGAATTAACTTATCCAACTAAACTAATTTCAGAGGCTAATAAGAGACGTCATAAAATTTGGGTAAAAGAATGCAGAAAATAAAATAACAAAAAAATAAAGACTAAAACTAAATTCTAATCTAAACTAATGATTCGTAGGTCCTTAGGATAATTTATAATGATTAGAACAATCTGTATTCTTATAAAATCAAGCATACATATGAAGTTTAGGTTTAGCTTTTAGACGGATTAAGGACACTAAAGATCTTATCTTCCACACGAGTAAACCAACTATCTTAAGACAATAATAATCAGAAAGTATTCCGCACGGATATGCCTTAAGTTATTCTGAACTTAAGATGCAATGTGCTGTAATCCCTAAACTACAGAATCGTCTGCACAGGTCAATTCATACAGACCGCATAATCTAATATGCCGCATGATTTCTACTAAATTACAATGTTGATTGCTTCAACATAAAGTTAAGAAGCCTTTCGAATAGAAAATGATGAATTAAGAATTGAACACACTACACAGTTAATAACCATTCTAGAAATCATTAAATTCTAAAGAAAGGCATTATGCACAACAATCATGTTCATAAAAATTAAACTAATTATTTAATTAATCAGAAATTAGAAATTGTTCATACGTTAAACTCTTGCAACTAAGGCAGAAAAGTAAAACTAGAACTAATACTCTAATCAACTACGAGAGATAGATAAAACATGATAGTCAAAATTCATCCCAACATAATGTGGAGCAAGAAGTACTCTGCAGAAACGATGACAAGCCGCTACACAATCCTCACATGAGTCTACTGCACAGAAGTTTTCTTCTTCGTTCTTCCTAAATGCTCATTCGTTCCTAGCTTGAAGGATTTGATTATAGGTCCTAGCATGATCTCTTCTGGCCGTAGGAGGCCTCTATTTATAGAAATTCAAGTTTCCATGTGATTGGAAGAGGAATGGAAATCTTTTCTTATTCAAAATAAGGAAAGTTCGGAGTTGATTTAGTTCTAAAATTTTGGCCTTGTCAAACTCCAAAATTTGGACCATAATATGTTTCAAAATCATTTTAGGATCATAAAATATGAGTAGGAATCCTTATGCACTTTAAATTCTTCCAAAAATCTATCAAAAACTTGAATCCGGGCTTCGTCATGGTCGGTTATGGTGATTTAACTGCTTAAACAAAGTTCAAATTGGATTGAAAATAGGTTTTCACGGCCTGTGAGAGAGTTTTCATGGCCATTACAATGCTGAAAATATGAATTTCATGGCTCGTGAAGACCTAGTCACGGCCATGACTCAGGGCAATTTTCTGACATGAGTAAACACATTTTAATGGCTTAAAACAAGTTTCACGACACTATTTCACGGTCCGTTACAGTGCGATTTCAATTTTGCTTCCCTGTTTTACACTTCTGGCTCCGTTTTAACTCTAATTTGAGCGTGATTTTTTCCGTTGGCTTCGTAATTTAATTTTCTTTATTTTTTTGCAATAAAACATAGAATTTGGGTAGATTTTCACTTTTGTGAAATTAATGTAAATAAGCCCACAAAATGATGCATGCTATTAGAAAATGGTTCGAAATAAGATTAAATGTAATACTAAATATATGTTAGATTTTGCATGCATCATATGTAAAAGGGATCCAAACTCCGCTCTCCCTTCTCAATTATATTTTATTTGGATTGAGAGACTCAAGAACACCCTGTTCTTGATAGGAATTTTGATCGAGGATTGCATAAATAAGGATTTGCATGATCTATGTTTGCATAACCTATTAAATTCATGACTGTTTTGTAATAATTGTTTGGATAGATTTTTCTTATTCAAAAATTATAAATAATATATGATTGAAGTCTAGTTTCCACAAAAATTGGTTTCATATGATTTGGAGTTGTATACAAATAGTTATGATCCAAACATCAGACTGGTGTCATGCTGACACAGGAATTCGTGACTATTTGTAATAATATAAAGATAGAAATCCCTCGAAGTCTAGTTTCCACAGAAAGTGGTTTCATATTATTTAGAGTTGTATACAAATAGTTACGATCCAAATATCGGACTGGTGTCATGCTGTCTCGGGTAACTGTGAGACCAAATTGTAAAACATATAGTAAATTAGAAATACTGAATTAGGTTATGAAATTTATTCTCAGGTTAAAGGCTCATGTTATCTTTCTGTGAAAATTAGAATCATATGAAAATAATAAGTATATGTTCAGTTATTAATATTTTAGTGATTGCTGCTAGAATACTATACAGAGAATAAATTTTGATAGTTTTATGAATCTCTAAGAAAAAGTCCCAACTCTTGTTAATGAATGAAAATTTCATATTTTAATGTGTTTTATGATGAATAGATGCTAAGAGATTATATCTAAAATATTTATGATGTTTTAAATTATTTTTATTGAAATTTTAATCTCAAAAATTGAGACTTTCGAGTGGAAGATCGAACTTCCAGGGTGTTGGCACGATCGTGCCAAGTCCCGGAATGATCACGATAGAAGGACGAAAAGATGGGGTCAAATCCATCATTCTATCACGTCCTTGACAATTGTTGTCATGGTCATGACAGGATAGCACGACCGTGACTTTGTCAGTCATGATCGTGACGGAGGGCATAAGGAAATTGGATCTCTGTCATGACCGTGATGAACCCTATCATGGCCGTGATAGATCGAAAAACTAATTTATGTTGTATTTATATTATTTTAAGGTTTACTATTATGTATTATTGATTGATGATTGTATATGAACCAAGATGCACAAATTGCATGACAGTCGTAACTAGGTTAAAATATGAAGACTGAACGACGTAAATTAATTGATTATTGTGATAATAATGAACCAAATTGAAGAATACTATTACTTGTCGCCCCTCAAACTGATGATAGAAAATACTGTGCCCTACTCCATTGTGTTAGAATTTCTCTCGAAAAATTATTGTGCACTGCACTTTAGAGTTATCATTTCATGGGGAAATAACTGTATCTTACCGGAAATGGTATGTATATTCCCACGGAGCCTCGGCTCCAAGGCCTAACAATCCCACTAGAGGGCAATGACTTCATTCTTTAATTATTGATAAGATAAAAAAACTGAATTGCATGACTGAACTGAAAGGACTGATGACCACGAATGTGGGATCCAATGGGTTATAAAGCAACTCTGAGGATATGACTAAGGCAAGGCAAGGACAAGTGCTAATCACTTGGTATGCCTACTGTATTGACTGACTGATGAATTGATGAAAATATTTACATGTTAATTTCATTATTATTACAAATGACCTTATAATATGAACCAATGATATGCACATTTTCTGATTTTGACATGACATGCATATATGTTCCTTGTTATTATGAAATTATCATATATGTCATGTAGTATCCTGCATAGGATGCATAGCATACATTGCATGACCTTTACATACTTTGATTGGAAAATCCTGCACCATGAATTTGTGCAGGTAACTGATATGCTTGAATGGATGACTAGCTCAACTAATGATGATGATGTTGCACATGGTATAGGCTAAGAGTAATGTCATGAGTCTATTAGGCTACTATTTTAGAATTGTTTTCCTGATTAATGAACTATTAATTTTTCCTATGACATTAATAGCAATGATTTTTTATTCAAGACTTCCGTTGAAAAGACAAGTTTTATTTTGATAATTAATTTCATCAACAGTCATATTTATCATTTTTATTATGATGATGTTATGACGAACGGCTAACGGTGTAAAATTATCCTAAATGTCTAAAATTTTTAGGGTGAATTTTTGGGTCGTTACATATAGAATTAACATCTAACCAAAATGAAAGAAAAAAGTAATCAACTCATGTTATAGCTTTATGTTTATTTTAGCAGAGTGAAATGAAACTTTAATTACATAATGCACAACAGAACAATACATCAGCAAAATCGGATATTTAGTTGGTGAATAACTTGAACATCAGTTTTTAAAGAAATTGCCTTAGAAAAATAAATTGACGGTGATTTTTAAGTCATAATTACAAACTTTGAAAAGTAAACGCTAGTTAGGGAAAAACTATTAGAGTACATATAGATAAGTACATGCGTAAAAATGAAATATTAGTATTAAAAACAAATCGATCATGTCTAAATTTGATCCTTGAATCCGTATTCTCGAGTGAGCACTAAAAAAAATCAAATTGAGTCACTCGAATGAAAAAAAAAAAACTTGTAGCACCGCACAACTTGACATGTCTCAAAATCTTTTTTTTTTCTTTTATTGTGCTTAACTTATTGGTCAATTTGATTCGTAGCGTAGGCGGCATGCGTAAAAAGCGTCTATATGATTTTGACAAATTAATTTAGCAAAGGGAAACAATTTTGTTAATTTGTTGCTAAGTTCATTCCGCCTACATTTGTTTTTTATTGTCATTAAAGGAAGTAATCAAAAGTTCATTCCATGTTAATATGAACTAAAGTAATCAGGATCTGGACCTAACTGGACCTCTAAGAGTGATAGAGTGTAACGCTCCCAAATCGTATCCCATCACGTGACAGAATACGCTTCGAAGACGCTACGAGTCATCCTTACGTGTACATCATGTTGATCAAAATAAAGACTTTGACTGGTCAATTTATCAAAGATAAATGCGGAATAACTAAATCATCATTAAGAATAAAATAGAGTAACATCTTGAAATGCGGAAAACTAATAACTGACTTCATAGGAGTTCAAAGGAAAGCTAATACATCCAATGATAAAAAAAAACATCTATCCATCATCTAAGGACTCGATAACCATGTGCAGCCACCTACGAGCTCGATCTATCACCGTTGGCCACCATCATCATTGAGATCTTGGCCTGCAATTAAGAACATGCAGGGGAGAAACCTACCTATGAGTTTTACAACTCAGTATGGAAGTAAGATAAACATCATAGTAGGATCATGATACTAGGCACGAATCATAAAAGGTAACATCATCATTAGATAAGAAAGTGAATCATGATCATAAATAGAATGATAGAAGCATGCATAGGAATATATGAATAAAATATCATAAATAATCATCATAAAAAAGGCATCAAGTCGGTCATCATAAGAAAGATTCTTTATTCATATGTGTTCATCTTCTTCATCATCTTAAATTCATCTTTGACTTATTTGGAGTATATTTCAACTCACGGGGAGGCCTGCCTCAACCTGTCCATCATCATCATAACTGACAGAGCCAGCCCACAATTAACAGAAATCAGCCCATAACTGTCTGAGGATAGCCTATAACTGGTCGTTATCGGTCCATCATAAAAAGAGCTCTTCATATAATGATTTACGTCTTTTATCTTGCATCTTTTAATTAAACAAAATATATTTTGATAAGAACTTTAAATCAGGATAAAGGACATAATCATGGAGAGTAAATCAGGGATAAAATCGACATCATCATATCATACATAAATTAGAATTAATCATGTGGAACATGAATTAAAAGATTATAAGCATAAGCATATATATTTTGATAAGAACTTTAAATCAGGATAAAGGACATAATCATGGAGAGTAAATCAGGGATAAAATCGACATCATCATATCATACATAAATTAGAATTAATCATGTGAAACATGAATTAAAATATTATAAGCATAAGCATAATCTGGTCGGAACCCGAGCCGAGTAGGGATAAACCCGGGTCGGGTAGAACATAATCATCTTCGGTGAAAATCAAGGATAAGCCCGGGCCGGGTTCGGATTACACCTGGGCCGGGTCGAGATTTCTTCCTTCTCGAAATCGTCATTTTGCCCGATTGTTCGTCGTGCAAAGAACTCGGTCCGGGTCGTCTTCGACCCGGGCCGGATTTGTCCGATTTGCAGAGCTCGAAGAGCGCAGCCATGGCGATCCGGGCCGAGTTCCTCCGAACTCGGTCCGGCAAAGGATCTGCCCGGGCCGGGTTCATCTTTCACAGAAATTGCGCGTTGCACAGTTCGCGTTCCATTCATCCTTTTCGGTGATGGCCGGCATCAATTAACATCATAACTCTTCATACAATAACGCGAATGACCTAGAACATGCTTCAAGTCTAAAATCAAGATTCTATTACGAATCTACCATAGTTCCATACCTTGAAGTTTCTGTCCGAGAAACTTTACTGTTATCTTCTTCTTCCTCTTCCTCTTCCTCTTCCTCTTTCTCTTCTTCCTCTTCCTCTACTGGTCCCTCTCGGTTCAGGTGCGCGTCCGGCGTCGTCCGGTGTGTCCCCTGTAAGGCGACGGCCGTCAGGGACAAGAAGAACAAAAAAGAGCGCACGTAGAGGAGAGGGCCAACTTCGTGAGAAAATGAAAAAGGAGGTTTTGATTTATTTGGCCTCATATTTATAGAGAGAGGATCAAAGTTTAAATCAAAATTTAACTTCTCCCTGAACAAATCAAATTCAACTCTGATTTTATCCCTTCTTTATTCCTCTTTTTATCTTTTTCTTTTATTCTTTTCTTTTCCTCTTTTTCTGTTAAAATCTCGGGCGTTACATCATAAATCCTTTAAAATAAAATTCGTCCTCGAATTTAGTCAGAAGTCAGGACTTACCAAAAAGTGCGGGAAATTCCCTTCGTATCTCAAACTCGAGTTCCCAAGTTGCTTCGTCACCTTGGTGATGGCTCCAAGCCACCTTGATCAGTGGTACATCTTTGTTGTTGTGACGTTGAACCTTTGTCTCTAGAATCTGGATGTGTTGCTCCTCATAGGTCAGGTCATCTTTGAGGTTGGGTTATTCATATCTTATTACATTTGCATCATCATGTTTATACTTCCGTAACATAGAGACGTGAAACACGTTGTGAACTCGCCCATAGGATGGAGGTAATGCTAGTCTGCAAGCACCCTCTCCGACTAGCTTAAGTACCTCAAATGGACCAACATATCTTGGGCTGAGCTTTCCTCTTTTACTGAACCTCATCACTCCCTTGGTTGGGGAAGCCTTCAGGAGTACTTGATCACCTGTCTGAAAACTTTGTTCATGTCGTCCTCTGTCAGCATAGAACTTTTGTCGAGCTTGAGCTGCCTTCATCCTTTCTTGTATCAGCTCGACCCTTACTGAATATTCATCTGTCTTCTTCAGTTCTTTCTCATCTTAAATCTTCCACTCACATACCTCATTCCAGCATGCAGGTGAACGACATGGTCTCTCATACAAGGCTGCAAAGGGAGCCATACGAATGTTAGAATGATAACTATTATTATAGGCAAACTCGATGAGTGGTAGGTGATCATCCCAGTTGCCCTTCCAGTCAAGGGCACAAGCTCTTAACATGTCTTCAACTATTTGGATGGTCCTTTCAGTCTGACCATCCGTTTGTGGGTGGAATGTCGTACTGTAATTCAGTCTCATTTCGAAAGAGTCTTGTAGGCCTCTCTAGAATCTGGCCGTAAACCTTGGGTCCCTGTCTGATACAATAGATGTGGGGATCCCATGAAGTCTGATGATCTCTTGCACATATAGATCCATAAGGCTCTGCACTGATTGCTTTGACTTTATGGGTAAAAAGTGTGCAGACTTCGTTAATCGATCCACTACTACCCATATGGAATCGTGTCCCTTCTGGGTACGGGGTAGACAAGTTATAAAATCCATAGAAATATCTTTCCATTTCCATTGTGAAATGGCGAGAGATGTGATCTTTCCATAGGGCTTCTGATGTTCCACTTTTACCTGTTGACAGACCAGGCACTTGGAAACATACTCTGCAATCTCTCGCTTCATGTCATTCCACAAGAAGGTTCTTTGCACATCCTTATACATCTTGGTGCTGTCCGAATGAATCGCAAATTCAGACTTGTGGCATTCGTCCATTACTTCCCTTTTAAGAGCTTCATCACTTGGAACCCAGAGACGATCTCTATATCGGATTCCACCATCTGCTGAGAACTTGAAATCCTCTTCTTCCTTCTGACATCTTCCTAACTCAGGATCTTGGGCCTGAGCCTTAATGAGTCTATCCACCAAATTTAGCTATATCTGGTGCATCATCAGTACTGCTCTATTCCTTCCAGGTCTTGGCTTCCATAGGCTTAGCTCCTTCATCATCTTATACATACCCATCATCATGTGAGCTAGTGAGCCTTCCCACTTGCGGCTGAGTGCGTCTGCAACTGAGTTCGCCTTATCAGGGTGGTAATTAATGGAGAACTCATAATCCTTCAAATATTTCATCCATCTTCGTTATCGCATATTAAGGTCTCGCTGAGAGAAGACGTACTTGAGGCTCTTATGATCGGTGAACACCTCAAATTGTACTCCATATAGGTAGTGTCGCCAAATCTTCAATGCGAAGACTACCGTTGCCAATTCCAGATCATGAGTTGGGTAGTTCACCTCATGCTTCTTCAGCTGCCTAGATGCATATGCGACTACTTTTCCATGTTGCATGAGCACACATCCCAGTCCTGTATCGCAAGCATCACTGTACACCACATACCCCTCTGTACCTTTCAGAATGATGCGTATAGGTGTAGTGGTCAGTCTTGCCTTCAGTTCTTGGAAATTGTCTTCGCATTTCTGTGTCCATATATACTTCACTCTTTTCTTCATTAGGTTCGTCAAGGGAGATGCGATCTTTGAGAAATCCTTGATGAACCTGTGGTAATAGCCTGCCAATCCGAGAAAGTTGCGAATTTCAATGGCGTGCTTTGGCCTTGGCCAGTGGGATATCGCTTCTACTTTGGAAGGATCCACAGAAATATCTTTCTTCGAGATTATGTGTCTAATAAACATAATCCGGTCAAGCCAGAACTCACACTTGGATAGTTTTTCGTATAACTTGTGTTGCCTTAACTTTTCCAAAACTATCTTCAAGTGTTCCTTGTATTGTTCATCATTTTCCGAGTAGATCAGGATGTCATCTACAAAGACGATAACAAACTGGTCTAGGTATGGTCTGAACACCCGGTTCATGAGATCCATGAAAGCTGCAGGGGCGTTCGTCAGTCCAAAAGGCATCACTAGAAATTCATAGTGACCATACCTTGATCGGAAAGTCATCTTCTGTACATCTTCATCGGCTACTCTAAGCTGGTGGTACCCACTTCGTAAATCAATCTTGGAAAATACCACGGCATTGAAAAGTTGGTCGAAGAGATCATCGATCCGCAGTAAGGGGTACTTGTTCTTGACTGTGGCCTTGTTCAACATCCGGTAGTCGATGCACAGTCTTAGAGAGCCGTCCTTCTTCTTAACAAAAAGCACTGGAGCACCCCAAGGAGATACACTCGGCCTGATAAACCCCTTGTCTAAAAGTTCTTGAATTTGTTTCTTCAGTTCATGCATCTCGGCCGGTGCCATCCTGTAGGGGGCCTTCGAGATCGGGGTAGTGCCTGGAAGGAGTTCGATCCGAAAATCAATCTCTCGCGGAGGTGGTAATCCAGAAATGTCGTCACGAAAGACATCCGAAAATTCTCGAACTACGTCTAGTTGCTGTAGTTGGGTCCATGGATTGTCCGTCGTCATCACATTTGCAAGAAAACATCTGCATCCCTTCTGTATCATTCTCTGTGCTTTCAAGACAGATATGATAACATTCTCGTCCTTTCCTGTGGTACCTCTAACCGTGGCCTTGCGTTCACCTTGAGTACCAATGATCACATTTTTCTGTTTGCATAGTACGACTACGTCATGATAGGATAGTCAATCCATACCAAGAATAACATCGTAGTCCGTCATGAGGATGACTACTAGGTCTACAGAAAAGTTCTTGCCCTGTACCTCTACTGGTACCTCAGGAAGGTACTTAGTGGCGTAGAGCATTCCCATAGGAGTAATTATCTCCATATGGTGACTTATATCATGTAGAGGCAAACTCAAAGTGGTAGCACAGTCTTTAGATATAAAAGAGTGCGATGCACCCGAATCAAATAGCACTGTAGTAGGAAGACTGACTATGGATAGTGTACCTCTAATGTCTTCGGCGTCAGCCGGTACTGCATCTTCTTCTAGGTGAAAAACTCTTCCACACGCCATGTTGTTTTCATGCTGAGCTGGTGCGGATTCATCCTTCTTAGTAGGACAATTACGAATGAAGTGTCCTTATTGACCACAATGCAGGCATACCCCAGCTTTCATCCTACACTCCCCAATGTGGAACTTCCTGCACTGGGGACAGGCACCAGTGCCCTGCGCCTGCAAAAAGGGGTCATGACTTAGTTCTTCTTTATCATAAACATCTTTTAACTTCATGTTCATCATCTTTACCTGATACTGGAGTTGTGGTTGGCGGTTAGCCTCACGAGGCTCATAAGGCCTTGCTCGATTATCTCGATGTTGATTCCTACAGTCGGGTCCTCCTCGATTCCGACGGTGATCATTCCATCGTGGTTGGTTCTGAGCAGGGGGTTGCATGGGAGCCTTTCCTTTCACATCTTTCAGTTCTTTTTGCTCTCTAGCATAGTTCCTTTCCATCGTGGTTGCTAACTCCACTGTCAGGCTCACATTAGCACATTGGCCAGTTAGGGTGCTGGTCCTGATGGTTGGGTTCAAGCCTTGGCAAAAGTGATCTGCCTTCTGTCGGTCACTCGTCTTGAGGGTGTTGTACCTCTCCAGACGAATGAATTTGACATGATACTGAGTCACTGTCATCTGATCCTGGCTCAGCTGTAGGAACTCCCTCTGCTTCAGTGCACGCTGGTATGGAGGGAAGTAACGTGCCTAAAATGCCTCACAGAAGCGTTTCCAAGGAACGTCGTTCTGTCCTTCGTACTGTGTATCTATCACCATTCTCCACCAGTCCAAAGCATCCTCTGTTAACATGTTGGTGGCGAACAGAACCTTCTTGTCTTCACCACAGTTCATCTGTTGTAGCTTCTCTTTCATTGTCCTCAGCCATCTCTCAGCCTTGTCAAACTCGTCCAAACCATCGTACTCCGAAGGGCGTAACTTCATGAATGCTTGAATAGTATCCTTAGAGGACACCGGTGGCGTATGTTGCACAGAAGGAAGCTGCACCGATGGCATCATCACGGATACGGCCTGAACTGATGGTGTCGGTATTGGCGAAACCGTTGGTGCCCGTGATGGTGGGGGCTGTACCAGTGGGGACTGCACAGTCGGCTCCACAGCTCGAGTCTGACTCATCTGAACATCATTCTGGTCCATCCCCTCTTGTAGTTGATTTCCCATCCCGCCGCTATTTCGAGGTCACCTTCGACCCCAAGCTCTAGTAACAGGTGCACGGCGTGGAGGCATCTACATCATCATCTTAGAAAAACATCTTACATCTTAAGAGACAAGATAAACTTATTTGACTTCAGGTGGCGCGGTGACTGCTCGTGGCGCTTGCACATGGACTTGACATCATACTTTAGGACATGAGAATGACCTAACTTTAGGCTCTAATACATAACTGTAACGCCCCCAAATCGCACCCCGTCATGTGGCAGAATATGCTTCGGAGACGTTACGGGTCATCCTTACGTGTACATCATGTTGACCGAAATAAAGATTTTGACTGATCAACTCATCAAAGATAAATGCGGAATAACTAAATCATCATTAAGAATAAAATAGAGTAACATCTTGAAATGCGAAAAACTGATAACTGACTTCATAGGAGTTCAAAGGAAAGCTAATACATCCAATGATAAAAATAAAGAAAATATCTATCCATCATCTAAGGACTCGATAATCATGTGCAACCACCTACGAGCTCGATCTATCACCGTTGGCCACCATCATCATTGAGACCTTGGCCTGCATTTAAGAACATGCATGGGAGAAACCTCCCTATGAGTTTTATAACTCGGTATGGAAGTAAGATAAACATCATAGTAGGATCATGATACTAGGCAGGAATCATAAAAGGTAACATCATCATTAGATAAGAAAGTGAATCATGATCATAAATAGAATGATAGGAGCATGCATAGGAACATATGAATAAAAGATCATAAATAATCATCATAAGAAAGGCATCAAGCCGGTCATCATAAGAAATATTCTTTATTCATATGGGTTCATCTTCTTCATCATCTTAAATTCATCTTTGACTTATTTGGGGTATATTTCAACCCACAGGGAGGCCTGTCTCAACCCGTCCATCATCATCATAATTGACAGAGCCAGTCCATAACTGACAGAAGTCAGCCCATAACTGTCCGAGGACAGCCCATAACTGGTCGTCACCAGCCCATAATTAATGCATCTTTTAATTAAACAAAATATATTTTGATAAGAACTTTAAATCAGGATAAAGGACATAATCATGGAGAGTAAATCAGGGATAAAATCGACATCATCATCATCATACATAGATTAGAATTAATCATGTGAAACATGGACTAAAAGATCATAAGCATGAGCATAATCTGGTCGGAACCCGGGCCAAGTAGGAATAAACCCGGGTCGGGTAGAACATAATCATCTTCGGTGAAGATCAGGGATAAGCCCGGGCCGAGTTCGAGTTACACCCGGGCCGGGTCGAGATTTCTTCCTTCTTGGAATCGTCGTTTTGCTCGACTGTTCGTCGTGCAAAGAACTCGGTCCTGGTCGTCTTTGACCCGGGCCGGGTTTGTCCAATTTGAAGAGCTCGAAGAACGCAGCCATTGCGATCCGGGCCGTGTTCCTCCGAACTCGGTCCGGCAAAGGACCTGCCCGGGCCGGGTTTGGGTGAACCCGGGCCGGGTTCATCTTTCGTAGAAACTGCACGTCGCACAGTTCGCGTTCCGTTCATCCTTTCCGGCGATGGCCGGCATCAATTAACATCATAACTCATCATGCATAACAGGAACGACCTAGAACATGCTTCAAGTCTAAAATCAAGATTCTATTACGAGTCTACCCTAGTTCCATACCTTGAAGTTTCTGTTCGAGAAACTTTACTGCTGTCTTCTTCTTCCTCTTCCTCTTCTTCCTCTTCCTCTGTCGGTCCCTCTCGGTTCAGGTGCGCGTCCGGCATCGTCCGGTGTGTCCCCTGTAAGGCGGCGGCAGTCAGGGACAAGAAGAACTAAAAAGTGCGCACGTAGAAGAGAATTAGGGCCGGCTTCGTGAGAAAACGAAAAATGAGGTTTTGATTTGATTTGGCCTCATATTTATAGGGAGAGGATCAGAGTTTAAATCAAAATTTAACTTCTCCCTGAACAAATCAAATCCAACTCAGATTTTATCCTCTCTTTATTCCCCTTTTTATCTTTTTCTTTTATTCTTTCTTTTCCTCTTTTTCTGTTAAAATCTCGAGTGTTACATTGGTCACTACTACTTATTAATAATGCAGGTGCTAATGGGAGGACCTTGGTTCATCGCCGGGCATATTCTCAATGTTACAACTCCACGGCCGTTCAACCAACTGGAAGAAGAACATATCACTTCTACGCGGGGCTGAATTCATTTGTCGGGGTTACCCTTTGATTTGAACTTCGAAATGTGATGCGTTGAAATGATGTAGCAAAATAAAATCACTAGCAAGTGCACTAGTCGCTCAAGTAATATAGTAAAAAAGAGTAAGAGTGTCGAACCCACGAGGAATATTATTAATTCAATATCTGAATCTTTAAATTAATAAGAGAGGAAAATATGGATTTTGAAAATGAGTTTTATAAAATAAAATAAAGAAAATAAAATAAAGATAAGATAGTGGTGTTGAAGTTAGGCCTTAGGATGAAAATAGATCAGGATAAATATTTGAATCATAAAAGAAAATTTTAATCTTTAATGATGGATTAGAGTCCCCTAAAATTATTAACTTGACATAATTAAATTGCGATCTCCATAAACTGGCATCCCCTCAATCTAAGTATGCAAATTAAACTATCTTAATTTAATAAGAATTGAAGTCTCCACAAACTGGCATCCCATCAAATCATATTAAAATTAAGACGCATTAAATTGGATTCCCTAGACTATTAATCGCTCCACAAACTGGTATAGATTAACAGACCACACAAATTTGATTCTCCACACACTAGTTATCAAATTTATGTCAATTATTAATTTCATATAAAATCAATTAAATTAATTAATGAATTTTGAAATTAAATAGTCCACAAACTGATAATTACTCAACTCAGAAATCCAATTAATTAAATCGAAAGTACTAAGCATAATTAACTAATTGATCAAAAAAGATTAAAACAAATAATGTAAAGTCCAAATAGTTTTCCTTCAATAATAATCTCCTAAAATAATAATCTAAAAAAAAACATGAAGTTCGTCCTAGAAATTCTGGAGAGATAATAACATAATAACAATAATAATTGGAAGAATTACACCCAAAATAGAAGTAGAGCTCTCGAATTGGGCAAACAGTCGGGCAGCCTCTCGGACTTGATCAGGGTCGCGATCAACCTCCAGCCGCCGCACCTCTCTCCTCTTTGTCGTAGCCTGCAGACTCACGACTCGTCGTGGAAGAAAACTTGAACTTCAAAGTATGAATTGAAACGACGGATTCTTCACGTATTTATAGGTGCGGACGGCCTTCAATTTTATCCCGGCCGTAACATCGTACGGTTGACTTTAAAATTGTGAGATAAACTCGGCCAAAAATGATAATTCTTCTAACTATTACGCCCAAAAGATAAATCCTTTTATCTTTACCCCTTTTGAATCTCGGCCAAAATGAAATTCTTTTATCTTTACGCCCTATGGATCTCGGCCAAAACCAAGATTTCCTTGCCATTACCCCCTCCAAATCTCGGCCAAAATAATAATCCTTTATCCTTTTCATTACCCCAAAACGATGACTTCTAATTTTGGCCAAAACGATGAGTTTTCTTTTTGTTACCCCCTCCAAATCTCGGCCAAAACAAAGAAGAGTCCTCATTACGCCCAAAACCATGAGTTCTTCAATTTTGGCCAAAACGATAGGCTTCTTATCTTTACCCCCTCCAAATCTCGGCCAAAACAGACTTCTTCTTGTAATCTCGGCCAAAACGAAGAAGAGTCTTTGATCGTTATGCCCAAAACTCAAGTTGCATTCGTTTTTACCCCCAACGAAGTAAGATGTAACTTATCCAACCATGATCTCGGCCGAAATTTAATTCTTTACGGCCGAGTCATATTGCCTACAAAATAATTATAAGAATTAAGTAAATCCCTTTTCGGTTAAAATATTCAAAACATTAATAATTAAAATCGATAAATCCGAAATTACGATTAAAAGTGACTAAAATTGATGCATGCCATGATCAAATTATAGAAAAAATAATTAAAATAATAAACTAAAATATGTTATATTTTGCATGCATCAAAATGCCACCGTCGTCGCCCGTGTCGCCAGCTGTTTCAGCACTCTTCTCCGGATGGAAGAAATTCAGGATGAATGTGATTATACTCGTCTCTGTGTCAACATCGATCGATTGTCGTTGGTGAAGCAGGGTCAGCTACCAAAATATGTCCACCATAAGAAAAGCAACTCAGGCATTGCAGCGCTAATTGGCTGAAAGAAATCGTCGACATGGGGCTACTTAAATGGGATGTCAGGAATCGATAATCATTAGTGTCGCAATGGCGCCAAATATCATGACGATGCAACTAGCGTCACCTATCGGATGTGGAAAGTGTCGTTGGGAGTTAAAATGCGTAACTCGACACTACGATGGCCTTGAATGATGCGATGCTAATATGGCGCAACATTTATTCTTAATGTGACGCTACATAGATGCTAAAACGTCGCAATATAGTTAGACGCCCAAGTGACACTAATATGCGATGTTGCCTCGACGCTATAGTAATGCCAAAGTGACGTCGTGATTTGTCTCTAGTGCGACGCTAATGGACCCTTGACAACGAGAATTAGAGTTCTACCAAGTTCTCGATAATCTCTTGAACATATTTAATACACGAGATACATGTACAGAAGTTTATAAATTATGTATCTTTGTTGGCTACAACACAAAACACTTATGATGTCGATGATGTATAATCAAATATTTTTGCCAAAGCATTTTCACAAACATCAAGAACTGTGTATCCATCGAAGCACGGGAGAAGCAAAGAAAACAAAAATGGAATAAGGGCAGGAATCAAGATGAAAATTAGGAAAATTTAAACCATAACATAATCAGAATATTAATAATTTGAATTAACAATATTAAGATTATGAACATATTTAAGCTAGAAGTTTATAAATTATGTATCTTTGTTGGGTAGAACATAAAACACTAATAATCGATGATGTCAATCTAGAAGAAATAAATGCGACAAAGACTAGCATGGAACATACTCTTAATCAAATATTTTTGCCCAAGCATTTTCACAAACATGAAGAACAATGTGTCCATCAAGCAGGGAGAAACAAAGAAAACAAAAATGGAATAAGGGCAGAATCAAGATGGAAATTAGGGAAATTTAAATCATAACATAACGAGAATACAAGTCGGAAATAAATTTAAACCAGAACATAATCAGAAAAACAAAATGAACGTACAGTTGGAAACAAATGACAAATTACAAGCTCAACAAATTTTAAGAAGGTAAATCTTTTATATCGCAAAAAATAATATTGTTCATAAAAGTATAGAAAAAACAGTTTCACCACGTCTTGCACGTGTATGCAGGCGACTTGGTCAACGACCGACATCTTTGACTTAATTAGTTGTCTGACGATTCATTTTCTGTTATATATGTCCATTTAGTTCCACCACGGCAATATTATCACTGCTTCTCCCTGCTCTTCCTCGTTAATTCTAAGGTGCCATGGCTGCTGAAGCAATCGTTGGTTTCATTGTGGAGAGGGTTGCGAGCTTGGCAGCAGATGCCATTGCAGGACAACTGGGAGCTGCATGGGGTCTGGAAGGCGACTTGGAGAAACTGAAGAGGCTTCTGCTAGACATCCAGTCCGTGCTTGCAGATGCAGAGGAGAAGCAGACCGTGAACCCAGCTGTGAGGGTGTGGCTCGATGCACAGAAGAAAGTGGCCTACGAGGCCGAGGACGTCCTCGATGAGCTCAACTACGAGACGCTGCGCCACAAGGCGGCGGAGGTGGCGCCGGGTCCGGATGATAAGACACTATGCAGCAGCGGTGGCAAGGTACGCGACTTCTTTTCTTCTCATAACCCATTACTCATTCGACTGAAGATGGGGCGCAAAGTGAGCAATCTCCTGGAAGAGATTAATAAAATTGCAGCCGAGGGTGCAACGTTTAATTTTATCAAGGTTGATGCACAACCCGAAACTTCTGCTCCTGCTATTGAAGAAACATGCTCCTTTGTTGAAGAATCACAAGTCGTGGGCAGGTGTAGAGAAAAAGATGAGATGGTGGAATTATTACTCAGCCAAGTCAATCACAATATTTCTGAGAATGTTGCAGTGCTTCCTATACTTGGTATGGGAGGCCTTGGTAAGACCACCTTGGCTCAATCTATCTACAATGACCCGCGAGTCGTGGGCCATTTCGAATTGCAGGCATGGGTTTGTGTTTCTTATCCTTGGGACACTAAAAAGATCATTCAAGGAATTCTAAGCATAGTCACTGAGGAAAGGTTTGAGTCGGCTAACATGGAAAAGCTACAACTTGCCCTTCGGAAAAGTTTGACTCAAAAACGATTTCTGATCGTGCTGGATGATGTTTGGGAAGAAGATCCCCGTAAGTGGGATACTGTGAAAGGCCTTATCAACTGCGGCCACAAGGGGAGTGCGGTCATCGTGACCACTCGTAGCGACCGCGTGTCAGAGGTAACAGGAACTCTCCAAACCTGTCGTCTGTCGTATTTGTCGGAGGAAGAATCATGGGATTTGTTTAGCAAAAGAGCATTTGCCCCCGGAGCTGAGAAGCCCCAAGAACTTGTGGAGATCGGGAAGGCCATAGCTAACAAGTGTAAGGGGTTGCCCCTTGCACTTAGGATTCTAGGGAGCTTATTGTACAAGGAAAGGGACAGAAGTCAGTGGTTGAAGATCAAGGATAGTGACATATGGAACACAGAAACTGATATATTACCCATACTACGATTGAGCTATGAGCGCCTACCTTCTCATTCCAAGCGATGCTTCGCCTTTTGTGCCATATTTCCAAAAGACTATGAGATGGAAAAAGAGGTCTTGATCGACATGTGGATGGCTCATGGTTTTATTCCCTCTGACGGTGGAAGATTAGAGGTCAAAGGGAATGAGATTTTTAATCAGCTAGTTCAGAGATCATTTCTGCAAGATTTAAAGGAAGAAATTGAACTTGTTTATGAAGTTCAAAGAACGACTTGTAGGATGCATGATCTCATACATGATCTTGCACAGTCTATCGCAGGGAATGATTGTGTTGTTGTCCAAGAAGAATCCCACAATGTTGCAGTGATAAAGGATGCATATCATTTGTCCTTTACAAATATGCCGAATTTGGACATAAAACACCTGTTAAAAGTCTCCCCACACCGCACAATAATAAACCGCTTAGAGCATTGGCTATCCGTGAACAACATTAACATAAACGTTTCTGCTTCGACCTATTTAAGAGTGTTGTTGATACCAAATGCTCGTAGTCTTAGACTACCGTCTTCCCTGAAGCGTCTACAACACCTAAGATATTTGGGATTACGCAATAGTAAATTATCAGAATTACCTGAATCCATATGCGCACTGCTCAACTTGCAGACGTTGGATCTTTCTACTTGTATGGAATTGAAACGACTACCGAAGAGGATGCCATGCATGATTAGCCTCAGACATCTCTATCTCGATGGTTGCAGCAGCCTGGAGGAAATGCCACGGGGCATGGGACGAATGACCAACTTGCAAACGCTAACCATGTACGTTGTGGGTGAACAATCTGCAGGAAGGGGCATAGGAGAGCTAAAAGGGCTGCACCTTTCATCCCGATTATGCCTTAGAAATCTGGGATCCGTGAAGGATGCCAAAGAGGCCAGAGAGGTGAATTTGCATTCCAGAGATCTAAATTCCGTGGAACTGATCTTGGGAGGAGGAGGAGGAGGAGAAATAAATGTTGCAGAGCAAGTGCTGCAGGAACTGAAGCCTCCGGGCTGTCTAAAGTCCTTGAGAATATTTGGCTATGAAGGATTAAAATGTCCTACGTGGATGGCACTCGCAGACAGCTTACCCACCCTCCAAAAGTTGATAGTTGATTCGTGTTCAAGATTGACATCTTTAGCATTGGACGGCCTCAATGCTCTCCGCAGTTTGGTACTTAAAAACTGTGATGATTTCATCTCGTTGTTGCCCCAAGGAGTATCACTGCTCACCCTCCAAGAGTTGAGAATTTCTTCGTGTCCAAGATTGACATCTTTAGCATTGGACGGCCTCACTGCTCTCCGCAGTTTGAAACTTTATAACTGCAATGATCTCATCTCGTTGTTGCCCGAAGGAGTATCACTGCCCACCCTCCAAGAGTTGAATGTTTATTCGTGTTCAAGATTGACATCTTTAGCATTGGACGGCCTCACTGCTCTCCGCAGTTTGGAGCTTAGAAACTGTGATGATCTCACCTTGTTGTTCCCAGAAGGAGTAGCGCTGCCCACCTTCCAAGAGTTGGAAGTTTGGCAATGTCCAAGATTGATATCTTTAGCATTGGACGGCCTCACTGCTCTCCGCAGTTTGAAAATTAGAAACTGTACTAATCTCACCTCTTTGTTGCCCGAAGGAGTAGCGCTGCCCACCCTCCAGGAGCTGGGAGTTTGGCGGTGTCCAAGATTGACATTTTTAACATTGGATGGCCTCACTGGTATCCGCAGTTTGAAACTTTATAACTGCGATGATCTCACCTCGTTGTTGCCCGAAGGAGTATCACTGCCCACCCTCCAAGAGTTGAAAGTTGGTGGATGTCCGCAACTTGAAAAGATGGATCTAAATTGGCTGTGGACAGGGAATATCAGCTTCTAAATGTAATATTGAAGGTTTCCTCCTCAATCCTTCTTTCTTTTTTTATAACTTTAAATTTAGACATATTTGGTTCCTTTTTTTCTTTCTTTCTTTTTTTTTCCGATTTGAAAGTTGTTTTGCCCTTCTATATTGTGGAACTAGGTAGATATTGTTTCAATTTTTTTCTCTAAATAATTAATTAATATGCATTAATTAATTAGAATAGGATATTTACATCTCAATCTACTACCTCTCTTTTATGTGCATATATGTCCTCAATAAACTTTCAATAAAATAAAATACAGAGGACTCACTTCATGGCTGCTGTCGGCAAAACAGTAAAACGAATTGAACATATCTAAAGAAATAATATTCGGCATCAATAATTTTGAGCATATTTAGTTAGTTTTATAATATCACAATCATGTTAATATTTTTTTATGTTTGGCATATATATTGAATTAACATTTAACCACGCACAATGAAACAAAAAAGTAATTAACTCATGTTATATGTAATATCCTCAAAAAATAAATAAGTATAAAACTAAAAAAATGAGTAAAGTCATTTTAAAGCTCGTTAAGAAATCTATTAGTCTAATAAGCCTAAAATTAAAAATATAAATGCCTTAAGTGCCCTAAAAGTAGGGGTGTTCATGGATCGGGTTAGACCCGACCCGACCTGACCAAACGGGTCAAGGGGTTTTGGGGGTGCAAATCCGACCCAACCCGATCCGATTCAGGTCAGGTCCCGACCACCCAATTTTTTTTTAAATTTTTTCTTACTATTTTTATATTTATTTAATATAAAAAATATTATTAATATTTATTTTAAAGCATAAAATAAATTTTAAATAATTTAATGTTATTTCTGCACTTATAATATTTTATTTCAATTTTTTTAAAAAAATTAAATCAAATATAAGCTTAAGTTTAAATAAAAAAGAAAAAAATTAAAAAAATAAAATATCGGATCAATCGGGTCGACTCGGGTTGGATTTCAATCCGTACCCGACCCGACTTTTGATCGGATCGAGTTCAAGTCGAGTCGGATCACCGAGTTTACGGATCAACCCGACCTACTGAACACCCCTACCTAAAAGACTAAAACTCACCTAACCCTCTCATTTACCTCTCACTTTTTTTCTCCCCAAGCCCCCAGCCGGCAGCACCCTCTCCCTCTCAACAAGCACCTCCCTCTAACCTCTCTCCCCAAGTCTCTCTATTGTTCACTGAAGACTGGTCAAAGCAAGGAAGAAGGCACCTCACCATTCACTCTCCACTCTTTCACTCAACTAAGCCCCTCTCTCGTTCTCTCTCTCATTTTCCCCAACTCACGCACAACAGCTCCCCCTCTCACCTATTAAATCCACTCAAGCAACTCTCTCTCTCACACATTATCTCTCCCACTAAAGATGGACAAACGTGCCGGGTCGTGCTTGGGCCGGTCAACTCGTGACCGGTCAACTCGTGTTTGACCGTGCCGCGGGCCGTGTCATGCCAACATAATCCGTTTTGAAAATGTGTCGTGTTGTGCCACACGATCCGTTTTAGACTTCGGCAAGGTCTAGGCCCAGTCGGCCGGGTCGGGTCGTGCCAGGTCGGACGGGCCTTTTTTTACCTTTCATGAACTTTTATAATTTTTAATTTACTTATTAGATTATTATATAATATAATTAGTATTATTAATTATTCTATAATATATGACTTAGTGACTAGTGAGTCTAGTGAGTAGTGACTACTTTAATTATTATATAAACAATTATATAGTTAAATTTTCAAATACATTATGTCATTAATTTAAAATTATTAAGTAAATAAATTTGTAAAATGAACAATTGAGTACTAAGTAATAACTAATAGGTTATAACTTATAACCTTATACATAAAATTAATTGGTAAGTATTTAATAAATATATATTAGTAATATTTGTATACTTGTAATCTAGTATAGATAGTTAAGTATTAATTTACTAATTACCATATACTAAGCTATAACTAGGTTATATTAAGTAAATTAGTATTTAACTATCTTATAACCAAGATACTATATAGTATAATAGTATATACTATATTACTATGTTATAACTAAATGAAATTATACTAAGTAAACTAGTACTTAAATGAAATTATAATATGACTTTAGTTTAGTGACTACCGACTACTTTAATTATTATTATATAATAATTATATAGTTATAATTTTTAGTAATCATGGTATCATATTCTCAATAGTCGCTATGTAGATCAATTTCAACAGAAAAGATAGTATCACTCAAAATGTGTCTAAGAATAACTATTGAGAAAATGATACTTTAATTATTTAATGAGAGAAGATGAGATTGAGAGAAAGGGAGGGATGTAGTCAAGTAGCCATTTGGGGAAGGAGAGGAGATTGAGAGAGAGAGAGTGAGAGTATGAGAGAGATGAGGGGAAAAATAATGAGAGTGATGAAGAAAGGGGAAGAGTTTGACCGCATTTTATAAGTGACGGAGGGGGTTCAACATGGTCTGCGTTGATTTAAACACGGTCCGTGTTGTATTCATAACTCGTCCGTGAACTCAGCCCATGATCATATTGTCAAATCGAAATAACATGGGCCGTGTGATTTCAGCGCGGACCGTGTTATGCATCATGCGCAGTCCGTGTCCGTACCAAAATGGACCGTGTCGTGCCAGATCCGTGTTCATCGTGCTCGGGCCATGTCGTGTTAACAGTGCGAGAGGACGATCCGACACGGAATAGCATGACACAGTCCGGCAGCGTGCCCGGCCATGCGGCCCGCCCGAAATTCCATCTCTATCTCCCAATCACGATCAGCACCAAGGAAGCCCACCCACCTCTCAACTCTCTCTCCTAGTCACTCCCTCACCCTCTCTCTCCAAGCAGACGAGCAACACAGCAAGAAGAAAAAAAAGGAAAAAGAAAAGGGAGAAGAAGGAAAAGGGAGAAGATGGAATAAGGAAGAAAGAAGAAAAAAGAAAGAAAAAGAAAAAGAAGAAGAAAGAATTAGGATTAATAGGGTTTTAACCTAAACTCTAAAGGTATGTTTGAGGAGATTGAAACCTCCCTAATTTCTTCCTATTTGAATGTATAGATTAAGAAAAGATTTAGGGAACGTGCATTTGATGATTCATGTTTCTTTATGGTACTATTCCATTGCTAACCATGATTAGAATTTAATGTGATTTGTTATTCACGCTTAGTTCATAAGTAATTTACTCATTACTATATATGAATATGTTTACTGGTCTTAATGATTTAGATGCAAGTTATATATGATACATGTTTGTGGTGGTTCATTTGATAAATTATTAATCCTATATGAGTGATGTAAAGTGCTTATTAGTCATGCTTGGATGAATGTATACTTTATAGGTGTTTGTATGAATGTGTAAAAATGGTGAAAAATGAAAAAAATAGGAAAAACTCTGTCCAATTGCTCGGGCACAACCGTGACGAGTCGAGGCACGGCCGTGACGTATGATGGATTTCATGCCTTAGCGACAGAACGTCCAATGGGTGAAAATGGACGTTTTGTCATGACTGTGACATTGTGGTTGCACGGCCGTGACGCTCCAAACCGCCCATGCCTTAGAAAATTTTTGGCAACGGTAGAAAAATGATCGTTCTGTCACGGGCGTACAAGTACAGACAAGGGAAATTTGGCCGTGCAGACCAAATTGACAACCCGTGCAAAAACATGACTCGAGCACGACCGTGATGCATGTGAGCACGATCGTGATTATATGGTGGACTTAAATTTCTTCTAAGTGTTCGGTCGTGCTGAACCGAGGTACGCCTGTGCCCAAGTGTGGACACGGTCGTGACCCTATGTGGCACGACCGTGATCAGTCCTATAATTTGGTATATGTTTGAAACGGCCACACTTAGCATGATTTGAAATATATATGATCTTAAATAGGATTAACACATGCAATATGTATTGAATGTTGTAATGTCTCGTTATAATCGTGGAGGGGAATAAAGTCTCCATTTGCTAGCTTATGTGATGTATTTTCGGGGAAGTAATGTCGGCCCATCATGATTTGTACTTCCAATGGGACAAAAAGATCCCGGCCTAGCTAGTCAAGTCCCGCGAGTCAACATGATTTTCCCAATTACCAAGATAATAAGTTATCTAACTAAAAATAGAAGATGAAAAGATGAAGTAAAGATGGAAAGTAAAGTATTACACTTATGTATGTACTTCAAGGGAATCAAAAGCCTAAGAAGTAAAATCTTACATGTGTGTATGTGCTTTCCAAGGAATAATGTCTCTCATCATAGAATGTGTATTTCTTGAGATAAAGTCCTCACTATTATAGTGTGTATTCTTTGAAATAAAGTCCTCACTATTATAGTGTCTATTCCTTGAAATAAAGTTCTCACTATTACGATGGGTGTGACGGTTGGACTACGATCTAAGTTATCTTTTAGTCTTTTATATTATGATGATGGACTCATAATGAATCAAGTATGTATGACTTATGAGTTTTTGAGTTGTATACTTTTTCGATTATGCATTATGAACCCTATGTTAGGTCATGTTAAAACCTATGTGACCCATGGGCTATGATTATTATCTTGAGATTTTATTAACTTATGAAGTCTTTCATTATGTTTGATAATATTGGACTTTATTATTATTATTATACTTTATTTTTCGCTGCAATATTTTATGTAATTAGATCATGAAAGTAATGTCGCCTAAGATTCGACAACTAAATTGGGCTGAATTTTGAAGACGTTACATTATAATTTTGTATTATTTTTAGCAATGAAACTTTAATTTGAACATAATGAAACTTTAATTACACTATGGACAACGGAACAATACATCAGCAAACTTGGATGTTTAGTTGGTGGATAATTTGAACATTACATTTTAAAAAAATTGCAAACTTTGAAAAATAAGTTGACAGTGATTTAATTCATAATTACATACTTTGGAAAGTAAACGTGAGGAAAAGTGGTAGAGTAAATCTTTGATTCCCAAGTCATATTCGATCATGGCTCAAATTTGATTCCTCAGTCATAAGCTCTTGAAACTGGTATCAATCGACATTACAAGAAAAATGCCGATTACTGACGATTAAAACCATCGGTAATCAGTCCAAAAACCATCGGTAATGTAATTACCGACGGTTTTCAGACGGAATCGATCCGTCCGAAAAATGGTCATTGCAAATCGATTTGCGACGGCCGAAAAAAATTCGTCGGAAATATCGACGGTTCCAACCGTCCGAAAAAATCTCGACCGACGGTTCTAACCGTCAGAAAAGTCTTGGTGATTACAACCGTCGAAAGTTTTTGATGGTCGCAACTGTCGATACTTTCGACGGTTGTCGCAACCGTCGATCTTTCGACGGTTGTCGCAACCGTCGATCTTTCGACGGTTGTCGCAACCGTCGATCTTTCGACGATCGCAACTGTCGCAAAGAATTTTTTAGAAATAAAAAAAATTAGCGGCTGGATCAGGCCGCAGCTAGCTCCGACCGTGGCCAAATCCGGCCGCCCGACGGTAGGATCCGATCGCTAAGGGCCGGATCCGGCCGCCCGACGGTAGGATCCGATCGCTAGGGGCCGGATCCGGCCGCCCGACGACAGGATTCGACCGCTGGGGGCACGGCCAAATCCGGCTGCAAGCGACTGGATCCGGCCGCCAGCGGCCGGATAGAAAGAGAGAGACGTCGGCAAAGATAAAGAGATGCCGGCGGTCGATGCATGACGTCCGGCCAGAGACTCGCCGGTCGGGAGAGGGAGAGGAAGAGGAAGAGGGAGAGAGAGGAGAGGAGGAAAGAAAATTGAGGTATTATATATATATATAAGGGGAAAAGATGAGAGAAAGCGGGAAAACGAAAAAAAAGCGGGATAACGAAATTTTAATTATCGACGGCTCCGGCCATCGAAAACATAAATATTAATTATTTTTAAAGTTGTCGACGATTGTGACCATCGAAAAAATATTTAGTTATATATAATGTTTATTTTTTATTTTACCAACGGTTGGTCGAAGTCGTCGGTAATTGCGACGGTTTGGGCCGTCGCTAATTATATTAATAAAATACTCCTCATATATATGATATTATTAAACATTTACCGACGGTTACGACCATCAGAAATTGCGGCGAATTTTGTGACGGATGAATATCCGTCGGAAATATCGACATTCCGAATCGTCGAAAAATTAAATAATAATATAGCAAATTACATAATTTATTTTTTCATTTCTGACGGTTACGACCGTCGGAAAATCCGTCGCAAATTACGATGGATGGATATCCGTCGAAAATATCGACGTTCCTAATCGTCGAAAAATAAAATAATAATATAATAAATTACATAATTTATTATTTTCATTTCCGACGGTCGTAACCGTCGGAAAATCCTCAGAAATTGTGACAGATGGATATCCATCGGAAATATCGACGTTCTTAAATGTCAAAAAATAAAATAATAATATAACAAATTACATAATCTATTATTTTTATTTCTGACGGTTGTAACCGTCGGAAAATTCGTCGGAGATGAAACCGTCGCAAATTGCGACGGATTTCAAATCGTCAAAAATTGCCCATCGGAAAATGATAATTTTCTTGTAGTGTGGAGGAGTGAAAGTCTTTCATCATGCTCAAATTATTATCAATTGGACGAGTAAAAATATAATTGATTCGATTTAGAGAATTCACCTGTCTATGAAAGAATAAGAAAGGATTTATAAAACATTATTAAACTCATAACAAGAGAAGCGTATTAAACTAGAAAGAAAACTATGTTAAAGATAAAAGTAAATTTTAAGTTTTAAACAAATCCATAATTTTTTTATAACAAAATCAACATATAGTTGGAAATTAAAGCACGACTAAAACGGAAATTATGAATACAACAGATTTTAAGAAGAAAATTTAATTGTAGAGTAAAAATAACATTATCAATAAAAGTATGCAAAATAGTTTCGCCCCGAAAAAGTAAAGACGCAGTGAAAAATAAAGAATGCAAAAATTACACGTGACAGATTCTAACATTAAATGGCAAAAACAAAATAATCCTCCATTGTCCATATTTGAATTTGACAAGCAGAGTATATTCGGTTATTAAAATAATTATTGAATTCGATCACCCTTTATAAATTTCATCGGATTGATTAAGGATCAATTTGGGTTACCTCATACAGAAAAATTGACAAGTTAAATTTATTTGCTCTTGAATTATTTTAGATTTTAGACTTTTGTGAATCAAAGTTTAGCCTTTACTTAATGTTTTATCGTAGTCGGATAGATTTACATGTTTATTTTTAGTTATTTTGCAATAATTGCGTACGAATTTTGTGCTTGATAATCGATCAATATCGCCAGAATCTGTTTTACACTGAACTCGGGCCGGACTTGATCAACTCGGGTCGGGCGTCTACGCAACTCGGGCCGCGTCTTGTGACCCGAGCCGAGTTCTATGCGCACTAATTTCCCTGACCCAACCCAGCCGGGTCATCCTGAACTTGGGATGGGTCATCTATTCCGATGTCAATTTATCGATCATCTATTGAAGGTCATAAATTGTGGATTATTATCACAATGATTTAGGTATTTATAACATAGATCTGCATCTGAAATTATCGTAGATTAAAAGTTGATTTGTTTAACATCTTTTATCTATTAATAATCATGATAGTTAGGTTATCTTAACCGAAACCTATATTATTAGCGGTCTTTCCATCACATAACCCTAATTATGTTTTAATTATTAATTAAAGAGCAAACAAGGGGGATACAAAGTATGAACCCTAACTTCATTGCATATTGAATTCTCCTCTGAATTAAGGCACAACTTCCCTTCTCTATTTCTCATTAATTTCTGTCCTTTAATTCCTTTTCACAACACAATGTGAATTTAACTTCCTCAATATAACTTGTTGGATCAGAAAAGTTTAAATCATTAGTCGTCATCGGATCGACAACTTTTACTTACTCTTTATTACTTGATTAGACCTAGTATACTTGCTAGTATTTTACGCATATAATTCTCACATCAAGTTTTTGGCGCCGTTGTCGGAGATTAATTGATTTTTATTTTTCTTTCTTATTAGTTATCTGTGAGTTTTATTACTTTTCTATTTTTCTGTGTGATCATACAGAATTTGCAAATTCAGAACAGATCACGTCCTGGACTCTTCAAGCAAGATTCCTCCTATAGAAAGATGACATAACACGAGAAGTTCAAAGGAACCCTTGCTTTTTGATCCAGATATTGAAAGATCATTGCAACAGTCCAAGAAAATTCAAAAGAGTAACGAGATGACAGATCAACATCAAAATCAAGAGCTGAACGTGAATCTGAATCCAAACTCCAATATGAATTAATCGTAGCCATACATAACAATGAGAGATTATATGTTGGGGCAATTGCATGATGAGACAAATAGCATTATTCTACTGGATGTAGCTGCTAATCGATTTTCAGATCCAACATGGTACTCTTCAAATGGTACAAAATGATCAATTTGGTGGTAACAAAGAAGAAAACCCCTTTGGTCATCTTCAGAAATTCTTACAATTATGTGCTACTTTTAAGTTTCATGATGTTACTTATGATGTCGTGAGGCTACGTTTATTTTCTTTTTCTCTCAAGAGTAGAGCTTCGACTTGGTTGACTACATTACCTCCTGAAACTGTTACCACTTAGGATGAGATGAAACATAAATTTTACAATAAATACTGCCCTCCACAAAAGGCAGCCAGCTTATTGCTGATGTAAAATCTTTTTATCAACATGATGCAGAAACAATGTATGAAGCTTGGGAGTGGTTCAAGGAGGTGATAAGCCGAATTCCACACAATCATATGCTGCTCTATGAACAAATTCAATATTTATATAATGGAGCTACTCCTCAAGTTAGAGATAAAATTGATACTCATTCATGCAGTTCGATGTCAGACAAGTCACATGAAGATATCTACACAATCATCGAAAATTTGGCTCTCAATAATTGATAAAATGATAGGGATCAGACACCTCGACGAGTTGGCATGCTTCAGGTAGACAATTCAGCATATCTTTTTGCGCAGGTAGAAGCCCTCAACAAGAAGATGGAACAACTTCTAGAGAGTAGAACTGAAACTCCAGCTTCACTCAAGGCAGTCCATAATACTATCCAATGTGATTTTTGTGGCAATAGACATCCTAATCATGAATGTCCCACCGGTAATTCTTCCTCAAATTAGTTTGAAAATGTAAATTATGTTGCTAACATTTCTTACAGGAATAATCAAGATCCTTTTTAAGTATGGGTTTGGTATGAAAGTTCAGCCAAATAACTCCTGGGTGCAAAATAAAGGGATGGCCCCTCCTAGTTTTCCATCACGTCAAGAAGATAAGCCTCAAGCTGAATCAAAATCTAATTTGGAATATCTCCTTGCTAAGTTCTTCTACTTTTGATTCTAAATTTACTAACATGGAGGCTTCAATTAGAAATTTGAAAATCCAGGTCGGACAGCTAGCTAATATTGTCACAGGTAAACAATCAGGGACAGTTCCTAGCAACACTAAAAATAACCCAAGAGAAGAAGTTAAAGCCACCACGCTGAGAAGTGGAAAAGAAGTACAGATTCTCGAGGAAACATCTAACCCAGCACAAAAATCAGACGAGGGACAAGGAAACTGAACAACCTAGATCTGAAGAAGAAATTCCTGCCCTACAACCAAAGAAGACAAGCACTTCATCGGAGAAATACACCATTCCAGCAAAAGCGGGAAATCTTCCTTATCCCTAGAAATATCATGAAGAATAGTTAGATACCCTATTTTCTAAGTTCCTTGATATCTTCAAGCAAATTCATATTAACACTCCCTTTCATGAAGCTTTGAAACAAATGCCGACATATGCCAAGTTCATGAAGGACATACTTTCCAACACAAGGAAGATTGAGGAATCTGGAGTAATAAAGCTATTATCCAATTGTTGTTCTGTGAGTAACAAAGATCTGTCTCCAAAAGAGAGAGACCCAGGGAGTTTAATAATACCATGCACTATATGAAATTTTTACTGTTCTAAGGCTTTATATGCGAACTTGGTGCTAGCATTTACCTGATGCCTTACTTTATCTTTCTCAAGCTAGGTCGTGGACAATTGAAAGACACTACAGTCATGCTCCAACTTGCAGACCAAACTCTTAAAAGACCCAGAGGTATACTAGAGGATATTTTTGTTAAAGTTGATAAATTTGTTTTTCCTGCAGATTTTATCATCCTCGATATGGATTCTGAACCAGAAGCTCCAATTATTCTTAGTTGACCTTTTCTTGCAACTAGAAATGCTATCATAGATGTCCAGCAGGGACAACTACATTAAGAGTTAATGATGAAAACATTAGTTTTAAGTTGTCTGTTTTTCTTAAACAACCTTTGGATATGTCATCTGTTTACTTATACTTTACTCTGTTGACACTTATACTGATGATATGTCTAATGAATTAGATGAAGTTGTTCCAGATGTAATCACTAATCCTTATATCATTGATGAAGAATCTCTGGACAACAATGAGGAAGCAAGAGATAGTGAAGAGGTGGAGAACATCCCACTTCAAGCAAAAAGAGTCGAAGAATCTACACAACCACCACCTCGCCCTGAACTTAAAGATTTGCCATCTCATTTGAAATTTGCTTATCTTAAAGATGACACTTATCTTGTTATTATTTCTACAGATCTCACTCTTGCAATGTAAGAAAAATTGCTAACCGTCTTGCGTCAACATCAAAAAGCTATAGCTTGGACCATTACTGGAATATCACCTTCCCTTTGCATGCACAAGATTTGGATAGAGGATAACTTCAAACCTATTGCTCAATGTCAATGCTGCCTCAACCCACAATTGAAAGAGGTCATAAAGAAAGAGGTAATCAAACTTTTGGATGTAGGGATAATTTATCAAATTTCTGACAGCACATGGATAAGTCTGGTAGTTTCTAAGAAAGGAGGCACAACTGTAATTGCAAATAAAAATAAGGAACTTGTGCCTACTCGAACTATTACAAGGTGGCGTGTGTGCATTGATTATAAAAAAATAAATGAGGCCACACGTAAAAATCATTTTCCTTTACGCTTTATTGACCATACGCTTGAGCGTATTGCAAGACACAATTTTTATTGCTTTTTAGATGGCTACTCCGGCTATAATAAGATTGTAGTGGCACTTGAGGATCAAGAGAAGACAACTTTTACGTGCCCCTATGGCACATTTGCATACAGGAGAATGTCGTTCGGACTCTGCAATGCCCTTGCTACCTTTCAAAGATGCATGATGGCCATCTTCCCGGGTATGAATGATAAAATCTTAAAATTTTTTATGGATGATTTCACATTCTTTGGTAACTCATTTGATAATTGTTTATCTAATTTGGCTAGTGTTTTACAGCGTTGCGAGAAAACAAATTTGGTACTTAATTGGGAAAAAGGCCACTTCATAGTGAAGGAGGACATTGTCTTAGGTCATAAGATTTTTGAGTTAGGAGCTTCCTAGGCCATGCAAGGTTCTATCATCAATTTATTAAGAATTTCTCTAAAATTATCAAACCTTTGGCTAATCTTCTGGCTAAGGATGCTAAATTTATCTTTGATTCTGAATATTTAATTACTTTTAATTCTTTGAAAGAAAAGTTAATTCAACACCTGTTCTTGTAGCACCTGACTGGAGTCAGCCTTTCGAGCTAATGTGTGACGCAAGAGATATATCTATTGGGGCAATTTTAGGACAAAGGCGGGATAAGATTTTCGGAGTCATTTATTATGCCAGCCAAATTTTTTCACCGACACAAATCAACTACGTACCACTAAAAAAGAACTTTTAGCCATTGTTTATGCTTTTGACAAGTTTCGCTCTTATTTAGTGTGTTCTAAAATGACTATTTTTACTGACCATGCTGCTATTCATCATTTGATGATCAAGAACGAGGCAAAACTAAGACTTTTAAGGTGGATCCTTCTTTTACAGGAGTTCGATGTTGAAGTAAAGGACAAGAAAGACAGAGAATGTAGTTGTGAATCACCTATCCCGATTGGATCCAGCTCTAGTGGAAGACATAACAATCTTGGAGGGCTTTCCTAATGAATAGATATTTATGATAGGCATACATGAGATAAGTGTTATTGATCAAACTCCATGGTTTGTTGACTTTACCAATTTTATTGCCAATCAGTGGATCCCAAAGGGGTGGACATCTCAGAAAAGAAAGAAAATTTTCTCAGACGCGAAGCATTACATTTGGGAGGATCCATACCTGTTCAAAGTATGCGCAGATCATTATTCGTCATTGCGTACCTGAACCAGAATTCCGGAGCATCCTCACCCACTATCATAGTAGGAATGCTGGTGGACACCATGGACCAAACCACACTGCTGCAAAGGTATTAGAGAGTGAATTCTACTGACCAACCCTCTTCGAAGATGCTCAAGTATTTTACAAGGAATGTGATCAATGTCAGCGAGTAGGTAACATTTCTAAATGCAATGAAATGCCCTTATAAAATATGCTTTATTGTGATACTTTTTATGTATGGGGTATTGATTTTATGAGCCCTTTTCCTAAGTCTGGTAATCACGAGAACATTTTAGTGACTATCGATTATGTGTCCAAGAGGGTCGAGGCCATAGCCACACCCACAAATGATGCAAAGGTAGTTGTCAATTTTTTAAGAAAAATATTTTTATCCGATTTGGTACATCAAGGGCCATCATCAGTGATAAGGTACACACTTCTATAACCGTTTATTTTTAGCCCTGTTAACCAAGTTTGGGGTTACTCACAAGTTAAGCACACTTTATCATGCTCAGTCCTATGTTCAAGTAGAGGTCTCTAATAGGGAGATAAAATGAATTTTGGAGAAAACTGACAATTCCACTAGGAAAGATTGGTCCATGAAATTAGATGATGCATTATAAGCCTACCGAACAACTTTTAAAACACTAATAGATACATCACCTTATAGGTTGGTTTTCGGTAAGGCTTGTCATTTACCCGTTGAGTTATAACACAAAGCATTTTGGGCCACTAGACTTTTAAATCTTGACCCCACCGAATCAAGTAGGGAAAGACTGCTTAGGCTTAATAAGCTCGAAGAGTTCTGGAATAATGCATACGAAAATAGTAAAATATACAAGGAGCATACTAAAAAGCGGCATGATCAGCGTGTTCAACCTAAAGACTTTGAACCTGATCAAAAGGTTCTCTTGTATAATAGTAGACTCAGATTGTTCCCGGGTAAACTCAAATCGAAATGGATAGACCCTTTTATAGTTGTCAGTTCCGCACCCTATGGGGCAATTGAATTACGAACCATACAGATAATTAGATATTTAAAGTGAATGGGCACCACTTGAAGCACTATTTGGGGGGTGCACATCCTAAAGAGATGCATTCTATTATTCTATTTGAGCCTTAGCCTTGGTTGGGAAAAGTCAAGCTAATGACTATAACTTAAAACTTTTTCTGCCTAAACCCTTATCTTTTAGTATATATTTTTTATTTTTATTGAGTCAGTTGTTTTCCTTATCTTCTCAAGTTCATTTCATTGAGTTCGGACTTCTGATCTTTGAGTCGTTTGACATCAATTTATCTTCTCCATTGAACCCTGGCCACGCCTTCTTTCCATGAAACTTATGACAAATACACACAACCCGAGACGGGTTGCTATACACCTAGGCCGGGTAGAAGCCGATACCCATGTCGCACCGGCCCGATCATATCAAAAACCCGGCTCATTAGCTTTCATCGCCGATGACCAAATTTGTCGTCCAGCCACCACCGGGCGCTGCTGCTCCTCGTCATTGTCCCAAAACCTCACTGTCACCTTACATCATCGCCATCTATCGACGCTCCGGCCACAGTCAACGAGATCTAGCCAATTGACTACCAGTAGTAGCAGTACCAGTCTGCCTCACGCCGTCGTGACAGCTCGGGTCACGCCTCTTCATACACGGCCCTGATACATCTCTAGAATCAGCACTTCAGCCAGCTTACGTCTGCGTTTTTCTGCAGCCCGGGCCGCGCCATTTGTATACCCGGGTCGGGTTCTGCATTCATCCAAATCTGCCATGATATCTCGGACCCGGTCCAAGCTCCCTTTAACCCGGGTCGGGTTCCTTCAATAGTCACCATTCAAAATGCAACCTCATTGAAGTTTGTAGTCTGTCACTCCAATGCGTCATCAACATATGACAATGAAGCTCTCCGATAGGAAGAACAACCGCCATGACCTACTAATCTCGAGTTCCGAGATTCTACCCAAAGAAAATGCTACCGGCAGATATTCTTCTTCACTGTTACCCCCACTCGGTACGCATGTTTCAAAACAATGGAAGATTTGAATATTGATGCTGATATTATATTACTCTTGGAGAGGGTGGGGATGCGGACCTTTCTGGATCAACGGTGGCCAACCTACAAGAAATTGTGCAATGAGTTCTTCAGTTCATATGCTTATGAGTGCTCTGCTCGACGCCATCGAGTTAACTTTCGGCTTTTTAATAATGAATTCAGCTTCTCTATACTGGAGTTCAATTCTATTTTTGGATTCCCCCTACTGGAGTCTTTTGTTACTTGTCCTAAGTTTTAGGGTGCTGCCTTTTCGAAGGTTATAACAAATGATGAACTCTTCCTTCCATCTCGAGCAAAGGCAAGTCTTTTTCAGAATTCGGTATTTCGATATCCTCATAGGATCATCTATTATACCATTTGTGGTAGAGGAGAAAGCGAGGGTCATTAATACTACGGAACTAGAGATATTATGGGCTATGGTGGAAGGAAGGCAAATCAACTTAGGCATCATCTTGGCTGATAATTTTCAGAGACAGGCTATCAGGACTTCATGCAGAGTTATCAATGGCGGCCTGGTCACTCCTATAGCCCTCTATCTGGGGCTTGACTTGTCTTCTCTGGAGCCCAGATTTATTGGAATGACCACGGTTCTTCAAATGAACCTTGTCAAGAGAATATCAGGTGGCCTGGACTTCAAGTTTCGCAATAGACACTGTCATGCATAGATGCTGATCGCTTCACCGTCTTTGATCGTGTGAACTGGACATACTTTCCTTCTTTGAAACAGGTGGAACCTCGCCACATAGCAAACCCTCATGCTCACTCAGATCCAGATGATGAGGATTCAGTACTTTTGCAAGATGAGGGGCCCTCACAACACATGCAGCCACCCTTTATGGCCTCGAGTCAACCACTTCAACATGGTCTACATCTCAGCCGATGTGCGCTTCTACCTTTGCCAGTTTTGATGTCTCTGCTATGCAGGACAACATTGGCCGCCATTCTTGCAAGCTGGCCAGGAGTGACAACTCAAGCTGATGCAGCACCACTAGGAGACTCGGCACAATTTCATACACTCACCATCCGATTAGGATCATCTTGAGCAGATCGTTCGGGACTACTTTGGGCAGTATCCACGACCTACACCGCCTCCTCTGATAGTTGTGTCTTTTTTCTTTCTTCTTTTCTATATGTTTTAGTCTTGCATCTTGTACTCCTTACCTTATTTGGCTAACACCGAGGACAGTGTTTGGTTCAAGCTTGGGAGAGTTTGCATTTCATGCATCATGTTTACTTATTGTACTGCATCAACATGTTTGCTTTCGCTTAGTTTATTTCAGTATTGCATGTTTGTTTTATCGTGCATCTTATGAAAAACATAAAAAAAAAGAGCAAAAATTTTCAAAAAGCACAAAAATATCATTCACTATCATTTTCCCTTATTGCTCATTCTCCTTAATTGCACTTAAGTAAAATTCAAGGACATCCTATGCACTTATGAAATTTTATTGTCATAATTTTACCTATTCTATCACCTTAGTATTGGGTAATTTGAAAACTGTATGTTGCCAAGTAAAATTATGGATACTCATACCACTCATTCTTGTTCATGCTCGCATTTCATTTCTTATTTTAATTTTATGTCTTGATGGTAGTAGCCTTTTTATTGAACGCATAAAGTATTTTTGAGCTTAAAATAAATAATCAAATATGAAAGAGGATTAGTTGAACCCCAAAAATTATAATAAGGTATAATTGTGTTATCCGGAACCTGGGTGTTTTCAGATGATTAGGCTCGTAGGGAATTTTTGCCTAGCAACCTAAGGGCAACTGCTTAGGGATCCATCGGTCGAAAGCCTATTACATGGACTACCTTGCGCAATATGAAGAAGCACAAGAGTATCGAATCAGTAGAAAGTGAAAGAAGTCAGTCGTTGAAGATCAAGGAGAGTGACATCTGGAACACAAAAACTGATATATTACCCATACTACGATTGAGCTATAAGCGCCTACCTTCTCACTGCAAGCGTTGCTTCGCCTTTTGTGCCATATTTCCAAAAGATTATAAGATGGAAAAAGAGGTCTTGATCAACATGTGGATGGCTCATGGCTTTATTCCCTCCGATGGTGGAAGATTAGGGGTCAAAGGGAATCATATTTTTAATCAGCTAGTTCAGAGATCATTTCTACAAGATTTGGAGGAAGAAGTTGAACATTATAAAGGTCATGAAGTTGAAAGAACGACTTGTCGGATGCATGATCTCATACATGATCTTGCAGGGAATGATTGTGTTGTCCTCCAAGAAGATCCCCCGATGTTGCAGTGATAAAGGATGCATATCATTTGTCCTTTCCAGATGTGCGGAAATTGGACATGAAACACCTGTTAAAAGTCTCCCCACACGTCCACACAATAATGGACCGCATAGAGGATTGGGAATTTACGGGCGATATTAACATAAACGTTTCAGTTTTAAGAGCGTTGTTCATACGAGATGCTCGTAGTCTTAGACTACTGTCTTCCCTGAAGCGTCTACAGCACCTAAGATATTTGGGACTACGCAGTCATAAATTATCAGAATTACCAGAATCCATATGCGGACTGCTCAACTTGCAAACGTTGGATCTTTCTTGGTGTGGGACATTGCTTCCACTACCCAATAGGATGCCATGCATGATTAGCCTCAGACATCTCTATCTGGATGACTGCTACATGCTGCTGAAAATGCCACGAGACATGGGACGAATGACCAACTTGCAAACGCTAACCAGGTACGCTGTGGGTGAAGAATATGCAGGAAGTGGCATAGGAGAGCTAAAGGGGCTGCACCTTTCATCCCGATTATACATCAGAAATCTGGGATCCGTGAAGGATGCCAAAGAGGCCAGAGAGGTGAATTTGCATTCCAAAGATCTAAATTCGGGTCATACTCAGATGGGACAGAGGAGGAGAAATAAATGCCGCAGAGCAAGAGCAAGTGCTGCAGGAACTGAAGCCTCTGCGCTGTCTAAAGTCCTTGATAATATTTGGCTATCAAGGATTCAAATGTGCTACGTGGATGGCACCGGCAGGCAGCCTGCCCGCTCTCGAAAAGTTGAAACTTTTCAGGTGTCCAAGGTTAGAAACATTAGCAATGGACAGCCTCACTGCTGTCCACAGTTTGGAACTTATGTTCTGCTATGATCTCACCTCATTGTTGCCCCAAGAAGTAGCGCTGCCCACCCTTCAAGAGTTGATAGTTCAGTATTGTCCAAAATTGACATCTTTGGCGTTGGAGGGCCTCACGGCTCTCTGCAGATTGCAACTTATAAGGTGCACAAATCTCAACTCGTTGCTGCCAGAAGGAGTAGCGTCATCCACCCTTCAAGAGTTGTTTATTTCGGCGTGTCCGCAACTTCAAAAGATGGATCTAAATCGGTTGAGGACAGGGAAAATCGATTTCTAAATGTAATATTGAAGGATCGATGAGAATTAGGATAGAGTGGTAAGCGACTCCTCTTCGCTTAAGTAAAGTTTTCGAGTTCGAGTTTTGTGAATGTAAAAAAATTTTATTGTGGTACACGATCTGAGACGACCTTATCGAATTATTTAAACTCGATGGTGGACAAACTATCAACCTGTGGACAGCGTGCTCTTTAACGACACGCGAATTGGATCATCGTCACTATTTCCTAAATACCGGGGTCAGAAAAAATGTAATATGGAAGGGTTTCCTCCTCAGTTCTTTTTCATATGTATAACTTTAAATTTAGACATATTTTCTGTCAAGTTAATAATAGGGTTCTTTCTTTCTTTTTTTTTACATTAGAGATAACCATTTTTTTTTTGTCGATTCCAAAGTTGTTTTGCCCTTCTATATTGTGGAATATTATTAGGTAGATATTGATTCAAATTTTTTTCTCTAAATAATTAATTAAGATGGCGCTAGTTAATTAGAATAGAATGACATCTCAGCCTCTCTTTTATGTGCATATATGTCCTCAATAAACTTTCAATAAAGTAAATTAAAATACAAAGGAATTGAAAATAAATTAATTAAGATGGCTGCTGTCCGCAAAACAATAAAACGAATTGAAACATATTTACAAATTATCCTCCTGATGACAAAATTTTCAAAATCTATTTTAACAAGTTGGGACATAATATTCGGCATCAATGATTTAATTAGTTTTATAATATCACAATCGTGTTAAATTTTTTTTATGTTTAGCCTATGGCATTAACATTTAACCACAATGAAACAAAAAAAAAGTAATCAACTCGTATTATAGCTTTGTGTTTATTTTAGCAGAGTAAAATGAAATTTTAATTACACAATGGACAACAGAACAATATACCAGCAAACTCAGATATTTAGTTGGCGAAAAATTTGAGCATTACTTTTTAAAGAAATAGCAAGCTTTTTGAAATAAATTGACGGTGATTTAAGTCATAATTACAAACTTTGAAAAGAAAACGCAAGTAAGTTAAGGAAAAAGTAAAAAGAGTACATATAGATAAGTACATGCGTAAAAATGAAATATTACTATTAAAAACAAGTCGATCATGTCTCAATTTTGTTTCCCAAAGTCATGAGATTAGTCGAAAGCTCTTTGACTTCAAATTAGTTACATAGTAGAGGTCATCCTTGAAACTGGTATTCTCGAATGAGCACTAAAAAAATCAAATTGAGTCACTCGAAAAAAGAAAAACCAAACTTGTAGCACCTCACAACATGACATGTATATATAAGTAGATCAGAAACACCTAAATTTAACGTTGGTGACAAACTAATGATAATGTATTTTTTGAACATGCAAAAGGTTTTCTAATAACATAAAATATAAAATAGTATAATATAACATATGAGTGCAAATTGTAACTACTTCTTTTTTATAATAATATAAAATATAAAACATCCAAAAATAATATTTTAAAATATAATGATTATGAGCTATAAAAAAGTTTAAATCAGTGAATTATTTATTTGTATTCAATAACCACATCATCTAAAATGAAATATGGTATAGTTAAGGAATTTTATTTCATGTGCCAATAAATTATTATTTTAATTAATGAGTCTAATGGAAATAAATAAAAAATAGACTTAGAAGAATATATTAATGCACGATAATTTTATGATCCAAATTTTCTCTTCAGCAATTTTTTTTTTTTGTTAAAAATAGAGAAATAATTTTTAAAAGAGATGCATTATAAAAATAAACAAAAATCCCCATATTAATTTATTATCTGGATATGCAAAACTATTTACAAAATTGTGTTTTGGTGCAATTTTGAAGGTGATAATTTATATAATTTATATATCTGATCATTTTTAATGTATGATCATAGAGAAAAGAATAATATTATAAAAATTTATGGAATCAATTGACCCATAGAAGACTATGTAGGTCGGCCCATGCATACCCTAATCAGATATTTAAAAAAACAAAATTCAGATAACATGCCCTAATTTTACAAAGCGTTCATTTTTGAATTATTAGATATTATGTCCAAATAAAATCATACCCACTAACACGGATCATGTGAATAAAAAATTGACTTGGAACACCCTCGGATGATTATCTAAGAATTTGTTTGGATTAAGAAATTTGGAAAGTTGGAGTGAAATATCAAAGAATGAAATTACTTAAATTATGTTTAATTATATTTTTTTTATTTAAGTTAAGACGAGTGAAGTGAAATAAACTCTTCAAACACTATAATTTTCATTTCATTAAATTGGTGGAACGAGAACAAATAAATAATTTTAAATTAAATTAATCCCTAACCCCTATTATATTATCAAATAAAATCATTTTTCTTATTACAAAATTAATCCATTCCCCCTCTCTCTCATAATAAATTATCTTTTCTTATCATATGAATATATATATATATTATTTTTTTTACTTTTAAAATAGATAAAAAATAAATAATATAATAAAAATAGAAAGGTAAAAAACTAAAAGAAAAAATAAATTAAGTGGTAAAATAATAAATATTTATTACACATTAGATATTATAAATCATTTATATATAATAAAAGATAAAAATAACTTTTTAATAAATAAAATTCTCATTTCTCCTACCATCATTTTTTACAACGTTTCTAATAACACATCACATTCTACTATCACATCTCTTACTACACTACCTCATTTCACCTCCTTTAGTTAATTGCCAAACAAAAACTATTCAAAAATTAACAGTTGTGTAAATATAGTTTGAGAGTGCTGAATGATATCTCCAATGATGCTTCATATATGGGTTAAGTTTTGGCTCACTTAATCATTATTCTCATAGTATTATGCCATAACAACTATTAAAATGAGTCTGTGCTAAAACTTAAGACTCTGTTTGGTAACACCTACATTAATCTTTCAAATGGCGTTCAATGGCTCAAACGCTAATTTTTTTATTTAGTAAATAATAAAAATAAATAGCATTTGACGTTTCATATAAAAATATTGAAAAGCTATTTAAACTAGCATTTAGCAGTTAATGATTTATAATTTTTTTTCAATTTTATCCTTACTCAAATACATTATTTCTTTCTAACTTATTTTATTATTTTCTCATTTTTATTTTATAATCACTTAACTATATTTTTTTATATTCATGCTTAATTAATTACAAAATTTTTATATGTTAATAATAAATAAAAAATAATTTTACAATTAATACTTTTATATCATGAGTGCACTATATAAAAATTATTGTCAATATAAATTTCTATATATTTTAACGAAAAAATTAATTGTGAAATTTTATTTTATTTAATTAAGATATAAATATTAAATTTATTTGTATTATAATATAATGTGTATAGTGCTTAAATTAAATAATTTGTCATATGTATAATTATATTATTTTATATTTATCAGTTAATTTTAAGGTTAAATTTATGGAACATTTATTTATTATAACATCTAACCGTTAATTATCATTCGCTATTGGCTATCCGTTATTCGTTAATTAATTTATTGTCCATTAATTAAATCGTTATCCACTTGTTCATTACTAATAATATCAAATAGAGCCTAAAAGTAACATTATGTCACTTTCGTTCTCCAAATAGAAAAATGTAAAACATATTTTTTTTGGAATAATTATTAACGTCCGTAGTCGTAGCAGTATTAATAGTTTTATTTTACATCACAGAAGGAAAAAAAATAGTAATTAATGATTAAATAGCGGTCTATTTTTTCCAAAAAAAAATTATCGAACAAGAGAAAACAAAAGAAAAGAAATTTAATACCCTTCCTGCAAGAACGCCGGCGCATCGCGGCCTCCGAGATCCATCGACGACTTGGTCGACGCCAGCGGGGCGACGTACCTCGAAGAGAACCCTCGGCGGACGCCGTCTCCCTCGGAGTCGCTGTCCTGCCCTTCGTCGAAATTGCGCGCGTAGCTGAGGGGGTCGTACCCGAACTTCCCGCCGTAGCCAAACCTGCCGCCGGCGTTACGGTTGCGGTGGAACCTCCGGATGAATGTCTTCCACTTGGGCCCGGCCACGAGCTCGGACCACTCCCGGACCTTCGCGAAGGCCTTGACGCCCCTGCTCACCCACCACCGCCGGGAGAGCGGGCTCGGCGCGTCGGGGGGCGCCTCCGCCGCCGTGTTCGAGGCCTGCGGCGTGCGCTCGCGCGCTTTGGGCTCGTCGAGGCGCGAGAAGGGGATCCAGAAACCGCAGCAGCCGCGCTTGGAGAAGACGTCGTGGTCGGCGTCGGCGGGAATCAGAGCCCCCGGGCTGCCGGGCGCCGGCGGCTGCTCGGCCGCGTCCATGGAACCGTGCATGGACAGGTACTTGTTGCAAGTGCGTCGATGAGATCAGATCTTTGAGAGTTGAGAGCTGGGTCGCGGCCGTCGTCGTCGTCGTCCCCTCTCACGCATGTCGCGCTTCTCGTCCTCTTCTTTCTTCTCCTCTTCTCGATCGAGATGGAGAGAGCGAGAGAGAGGAGAGAGAGAGATGGTGTAAATTTAAGATGAGGGGTATCAAGTTTTTTTGGGGGGATAAACAAGGAAGCAAAAAGGAAGGGGAAGGAGGCAACGGGAGGATGCGGTGGGCAAAATGGGGTTACTACGGGGAGGGTGACCGTTACGTTTCTCCTTTGGGACCCTTCGCCTTCTCCGGAGATCCCGGAAACAATTAGTAATAAGATTATTATAAATTATTAATAAATATTAGTATATGAACAAAAATGAGCATAATTTTATTGATATAATTCTAATTTTAATCAACAGATTTTAAATTTTATGTTTGACATGCATATACTAATTTTTTATGCGAATAATTTCAAAAATAAATCAAGCTTGTGGATTTAAAATTTATTTATTAAAATTAAGTTTCATGTTAATAAAATGAATGGTATACGATATGATTTTTTTTCCCGGTAGAAATAAGTGCATTGTTTTGTATTTATGGTGTTAAACACAATTTTTATTATTGGGATTACTCATTTATGGTAGATTTAATTGCCATTAATAAGAAGATCACGATTAAATCAATTCGTGAATTTATTAATCATATTAGAAAATAGAAATGTACTGGTCCCCGTTTATTCTTAATATCTTTTTTTTTACTTTAATAGGCGGATTGGCTCGTTAATCAATAAAGATAAGCTTAATGTGGACAGGAGCGTATTAAATTTACATTTATGGTAATATTTCCCTGGCGTTGCTCAGGAAATGTGCACGTAATGTGGACATAAATTCTTCCCCAAAGATTATTTTCCTAGTTACAACAGATACTTGGCTGTAATAATTGTCTTGTGTAAATGCAATTTTCAAACACACGAAAAAAATTAATATGAAATTAACTCGATACACTTGGGAACTATCCGGTGCTTGTAAGACTAAAGCCATTTATGTATCCTTCGTAAAAATATTACAAAGAACTTTTTTTATCAAAACAATGTAAGTTATTTTAAAATTATATTTAACATGGCATTATCCAAATATGTCATTTTAAGCCCATACATATTAAATATTTAAATACTAGAACAATAATTTATAATATTTCAAATTCTTTACGTTATACTTTTAAGAATTTAATGTTTGTCCTCCCTACTTCAAGAGGGTGGACGCGATTAAAACATGCGTGCAGTAACGGAGTCAGGGCAGATTCTTTGGAGGTGAACGAGTGAACGAATTCCATCAAAACAGGGCAATTTTTTCTCATTCTATTAAACTGAACTGCGTCTTTTTGCATCATCGTCAGATTGAAAAATCAACGGTGCATAATGAAGGGAGGACGGGGAGGACAAACATTAAATTTTTTTTAATCATCCAAATCTTCATCAAACACCACAGAATAAAAATATTTATTGACGAATAAAAATTCAAAGATTTTGAAAGAAAACAAAAAAATCCATTAGACTGCCTGTTTAAGACCTTGTCGTTGCATAATCGACCATCATTCTCGTCGCATTCCTTTACCAGAGCAGTTATTGTTCACAAGAATATGTTAGAACGAGAGCAAAGTCTACAAAGTTTCTGTTTCTCAGATTTATTCATCCAACAAGACTTTTGTTCCTTCTTTGTTCTAATCGTTGTCACTGCAACAGGATACCTTGGCATACCGAGAACAGGATCCAAGTCGGATGCTAGCAAATGACAAGATCGTTAAAGCTAGCAAATAGCAAAATCCCAGCAGGGAAACACAAGAAACAGTAAACATAGATTACATGGTCTTACGAGAAGAACAAATGCATCTAAATTCGTCTTGATATCCAAATACAACAACAACAAAGCCTTATCCCACTAGGTGGGGTCGGCTACATGGATCATACGACGTCATTTTATTCGTTGATCCATGTTCATAAAATTCGACAGGATTTTATGCTAACTGTCGGAACCTAACACAATCTTTCTCTTTTATCCGGGCTTGGAATCGGTTATAAAATATAGACGGAGTTCACCATCGCCAAAGAACGGCCACTATCTAATGAGAATATCGCCTGTTTGGTACATCATAATGTCGCAGGTGCACCCATACGAATTTCACGCACCTATTCTGCAGTTTCAGAAATCCGGCCAAAAGGTAGCCGCTATATACTTCTATATTGTAATGCAATGCCTAAAGGATCAATTTTGCTTCCGTTTCCTCAATCCACAAGCAAAATAAATGGAACAGAAGAGGAATACAAGCATGAAAATTTGAGTTCTGCCTGAATAATCAGATGCCTAATATCTTTTGGCTGATGAACTGCCAGGTGGCGGTGGTGGCAACCTGTTCGGTGTCCGACGACTACCAGAGTTCTGACCAGAATTTGAATCGCCATTCTCTACAGTATTACTGTACCGGCAGCCATGGCCATTACCACCAAATGAGCTGTTCACTGGACCATTTCCTGCAGCATCAAACGCTGATCGCCAGTCCTCACCTGAAGAAGCTTTATCCCTTGGGCTGTTTTCTGTAAAGCATTAAAACAAAGTGAATTTTTCTACACAATCAATAAGAAAAAACTAATAACATATCATCAAAGAAATGGTGCGATAAAGTGACGTCAGATCTGACACCAAGTTTTATAAAGACATTTGATTCAGACAAAAACTATCTTGCCTTCACCTTCTCTGAATCACTGGCAGGACTAGTCATTCAGCAAAAAAGAAAAACTAGTTTCAACCACAGTCATCATTATTTACTTATGCAGAAACATCGCCACAGATAAGAGTCAAAGACAATAATGATTGACAAGAAAATTCAATTCCTGCATCATCAACAGTATTGATGCTATAACCAGATAAGAAATTAGCTCAAAACATACCCACTCCATTGGATGTGCTAGCAACCGCTGCTCGATTATCATATATGCTTAGCTGGCATGTAAGCTTTGAAAGAAGTGAAGATTGCCTCTGGAATCGCTCCCGTCGGTGCTTCAAATTTTGGTCCTCTTGAAGTAATTCCTGAATTTTCCCAGTGCTCTGAGAACTACATAGGAAAAAGTAAAACATTAACAACAACAACAACAAAACCTTATCCCACTAGGTGGGGTCGGCTACATGGATCATAGGACGCCATTTCGTTGATCCATGTTAACAATTTAATAAATTGTGCATGCATGGCAATCAAGATGTCTTTTTCTAGATAACATGAGAAAATAAACTAAGAATATACACTCATGTCCACTCACAGCATTATGTGTATGATGCAAATATCGTTTATGTAATAGACTACAGTAGTCTAGATTACAAAATATAAGCAAATAATTCTTTGTTGCAATCTCCTCAGAAAAGAAAACTTTGTTACAAACTTGCAATTCATGGTCAACTGTCAACTGTAAGCAATCTTAAACCTTGAGACTTGAAGACAACTGAAGTAAGTGCTTAATCTTCAGTTATTGAGTAACATACTGCTTGCAGATTGTGAGAAAATTTAGAGCATAAAATGGACTAGCAACAACAACAACAAAGCCTTATCACACTATGTGGGGTCGGCTACATGGATCATACGACGCCATTTCGCTCTATTAGTAACCAAACCTTTCGGTATATTATTCACCAATAGATCTTGCTCTATTAGTTTGCCAAGTGTCCGCCTTGGCCTCCCTCTCCCTCTTTTAATCGGACTCCAAATTATTTAATATACTCTTCTTACTGGCGCATCTAATCGTCTTCTCTGAACGTAAAATGGACTAGCAAAACAACATTTTCTAACTATGGGTTTTTTATTGTAATCAATATAGCATAAGCATTTTTGAGGGAAATAGTAAAATAGCAGCACCTCCGTGCACAGTACAAAGTCAAGTACACATACTAGGGCCTTGGTCGCCCTCCTGCTTACCCCAAAAAAGACGTCAACAGTTTACACATAATCATGACAGCCCTATTCTGTGATGTTTAATTTGCTAAATGGCAACATTAATATACAATCATTAAAGAACCAAACCTCATAGAAATGCAGAACTGATTCAAATCATATGCAGAAAACAAACCTTATAGCACTGTATAACTGGTTCAGCATGTCTTCCTTAGCTTTCTCCACTTGGCAAAGTATGACTGCCTGCTCCATTAAAATGGAAAACTGAGTTGAAGTGTCGTCTCTTTGGGAAGAAGGTAGGTTAAAGAGACTTACCTTAGGAACATTTGCCACAAGACTGTTCAAAACAGCCTCCACATATCCACGAACTTCTTGGGACATCCATCTAAGTTCTTCTTCTGGATCAGCTGGCCTTCTAGCCATTATGTCCTAATACAAACAACTAAATTGAGTTGCAAAAATTCTATAATTTCATCAATAATAGATGAGATTATTCAGGAGAAGACTCACTAGTGAACCATCTGAAAGACTTTGTCTCATGGATGGATTGTGATCAAAAGCAGGTTCTCCTTTGGCAGGACTCCCATTGGAAGGTTGACTGATATTCTGTAACTTATTAACCCATTGAAGTTTGTCAGCCATGCTCTCAGCCTTTAATACTATAGCGCTATGAGCTGCTTCAACAAAAATTCAACTAATTTCAGGTGTAAGCATTCATAAATAATATAATAATAATAATTTTTTATATCCACATAAGCTTACCAAAATCTTGATATCCACATAAACTTACCTTTTAAAACAGTCTTGTAAGGAATCTTGCTAGTAATCTTAAAGACAAGACTTGCGCTTTTTTCTGGTCCATTAGCTTTCCTAGAGTTGGAACTTTTGGAAGGTTCATCTTCATCTACCTCCTCAATGTTACACTCCTGTCGAGATAAATATTAATCAAGAAGGTAACATAATCCATAAAAATTGAACCTTTGAGGTAATCATCATGATTCGAAGATCACTTGAGGGGCCATATTACCACATTGTTCTCACCCACGCCAAACATTCAGAAAAAACTAACAGTGGCAGTTTGGTCCAGATGCTCTCTGGGTTAATCCAAAAAACCACTGAAGCTGGATGACTACGATTTTTTTTTTATGACTACCATTTTGCTAGTCATCCTTTTTGCCTTAAAAAACAGGGAATTCAGAATGAGCCGATGGAGAAAAAATTGTTTAATATAATCCAAAAAATCAATGAAACTAGATGACTATCATCTTGCTAGTCATCCTTTTTGCCTTAACCAGAATGAGTTGATGAAGAACATTTTTGTTTGATTTAATCCAAAAACTTCAATGAAGTTGGATGGCTAACATCTTGCTAGCCTTCCTTTTTGCCTTAAAAAAAAAAGAAAAAAGGAGTTGCGCTGTAATCTAAGAGGCTGGATGACTACCATCTTGCAAATAATATTTTTTACCTTCAGAAAATTAAAAAAAAAAGAAATCAGACTAAGTTGGAGAAGAAAGTTGTTTGATTTAGTCCAAAAAATCAACGAAGCTGGATGACTACCATCTTGCTAGTCATCCTTTTTGCCTTCGGAAAAAAACAGTTCCATGAGTGGATGACTATCAGTTACTGTAGTCACCCAGTATTTTATTGGTATAAATATATACAAGGATTTACACATTTATCATGTGATTACATGTAACCAAATGCTTCCTCCATTTTCCCATGAATTGAAAGTTACACCGCCACATGACAAATCATCACAAGATATTAAGTCATCATGGAAGACATTGAAAAATTTAAAGATTTCTGTCATTCAACGTCCAAGTCCGACAAAGCATATTTGTAATCTACTTAATCAATACTATGGAGAACAATTTTCAACCTTATCAATACATTAAGGTCAGAAAGATTCTCATTCATGCTGAAAAAGCAGGATTATTAACTTTTGAAACTTTACAATACATCATGGATCATCACAAGCTACATTTAATAGTAGATAAATCAAGGAGGTACATAAGAAAAACATATTGAACCAGTCCAACATTTCAAACTGGTTGTTTTAGGCGACCAAACAAGAAGATTTCTAATCTCTTTCTTTTCATTTTGTTCTGAGGAAGGAGATTTCTACTTCACTTGAAAGTCATGACATAAGGTGAGCAAAAGGGCAAAGTTAGTACCTCCAAGATGATGACACCACGGAAATGTTTTTCATCTTTATTCCTAGTGTATCCAAGCTGAATAAGGTGAGCTAAGTATAAGTTCATAATATATTATGTGCTACAGATGAGAGTAAAGAAATAATACTATAACTGCACAAAACTGTCATAATTACTTTTCCGAATTTCTCATTCAAAACAAAAAATCGCCTACTCCAGCCATTTTTCTTAGCGCTTTTCTTCATTAGGTAACCTATTACAAGATCAGAAGCAGTTACAAATAGTGCATATAAATGACTATGGGAATCGAGGTGCAATATGAGCATATGCATATGGCAAGCATGCCATATTCTAAGTATAATACAATTGTGCAGAGCTAAGAAATAGAACCATAAGCAGATCAAAACAGAGACAGTAAATGAGACCTAAATTTTGAAAAAAAAAAAACTAACTGTCAAGTTTGCACCATATCATTAACACATGTGAAACAGGGTGGTAATATTCTGATTGTGCCAACACTAACATTTGGTAAAAGGGACAGTTCTGGGAAAAATATTTGGTTGGGGTACAACTGAAGGATAATTCAGACATAGAGATAAAATCAGGAACTGTCGACGGATATATCTGTTGTTACCTGCATTAACCATGTCGTGCACATAGGAAAGTGTTACCATTTATTCCTGTAACATCCCTTTTAGTTGCACATAATCATAGGTGCATAGCATAGTATATCGTTGTCTTGTTACTTGTACACCTACCTGCAATCATTTCCCCAGATGCCCCAGCAACTTGCACGGCTGAACCTTCTTTTTTGTCCACCGACTGATTATTTTTGTCTTTGTCTTTCATTGACTTCAAGCTGTCACTTGTTTGTCCCATTCCTGGTTGAGGGTTTGATGCCTGTTGCCAAACAAAGAAAAACTTTCTGAATTGGCCAAAGAAGGTCGCACAAAGAGATTTAGCATGTTCCTTTTCAATCATATGTTAATGCAAATGAAAAGTTCAACCTACTTATTAGAAAAACAAAATTCAGCCAACTATAAGAGAAAAGTTCGAAAAGTAACTCTGTTCAATATTGCTTGCTCTGCTTCATTTGCCTTCTTTGATGATCGATTCTTCAACTCTTCTTCACGACGTTGCCTATCTATTCTGGTAATCATCCTCCATTAGATTTATTTTTGAAAAGCCTCCATTAGAAATTTACAAAATGAAGTTGAGAACATCTCAAAACGATATAAATAGGCAGATAGTCAAGTACATTTTTTCATGAGAAAATAGGCACATAATCAAGTATACTTTTACGAGAATAGCCATATACTGTTTTTTATGAAAAAACAGGCATCACAAAATCGTTCTGTCCAATGATGTATATCGTCCTAGATAGCAGGGTGAACTTTCGGGAAGAGAAGAAAACAAAAGAAATATGAAAGCCTTGTCAAGTTCATATCTTTATTCAATTCATTTATCATAATTTAACCAATAATAAGAAGTTTTACCAACAAGAAAAGTATAACTGTTGAAGAAGACCTTTTCAGGTGATATTTCTTGTAGCAGACAGTATACTTATTCAATTCTAAGTACAAATGGAAATTTCTTTAAAAGGAAGTGCATAAAGAACCCAAAGATTCCAACTTTTTTTAGGGGTAAAAAACCGACCACAAGGAGCTAGTCATCCCCAACTCCCTAAGCCCTATAATAGAATATGCAACATTGAAGACAACATATGGCATTAAGTAAGAACAAAAGACAACCCCAAAAAGTATTGAAAATGACATCGGTGCTCTTTTTGAAGCACAAAGCAAGTACTAACAAAACAATGGGAAGTCAAAATAATACTGTGAAAATGCTGATGTATAAATGCCAGCTTATCGAAAAATGAGAATGTCTCTATCTGGAAAAGTTAGTGGGATAAGGCTTTGTTGTTGTTTGTTTGTTTGTTTGTTTGTTTGTTTGTCTCTATCTGGAAAAGTAGACCCGAATAAATAGGACTTCAAGCTTACTTATTAATAAGTAAACAATGTTTTGTTATAATTAAGATTTCTCCATTAAGAAGAAAAGTTTTACAGACCAGCAACAGCTGAGGAAATGAGATACGAATAATATTTCCATATATAAAGTTTCTTATCTGATACTTCTTGTACAATATAATATGCAATTAATCATAAAAATCAAACCTTCGCTGAACAAGGCGGATGAAATGTTGAGGAGGAACAAAAGCTCGTTCCATGTCAACCAGCGCAACAACCATCTTTTTGGCTTCATTTCGAAACTTCTCTAAGGCAGCAGATGCGATGGCCACTAGCTTTTACAAGTGAATTGAAAACAAATATACTATCAATCAAATATCTGAGTTATAGAAAAGAGAAAAAGATAGGCTCTATTACAAAGCAAGCATCAGTCGTACCTCTCGCTTGAAAGGAGGATATCTGCCAAGTCCTGGGGTAGCATTTGCTGAAGAAGAAACTATGTCCAATAATACACGATGCACCTGTTTGATAAACATTATAAAAGAATGGAAATTTTATGTCAATACAGAGAAAGATTACAAAAGAAAAAATTCGTTTGAAACAAGTTGATATCATAAACAAACAATATTACCAAATTTACATGAAATTACCATTGACCACATTTAACAAGAAGGATAGCTTGAATAGTAACTGAAATATGACTGCAATAGTTAACTTCAGGCATATCAAGACAAGGAAGTATAGTTAACTTCAAGCATATTAAGAAAAGGAAGTATAGACTCAAACAAAAGTCAGAAAGTACTTAGGCGCAAAGTGTGAAAAAGATATAATTTTAATATGAAGATAAATTCCTATATCCTTTCAAATTTTACCTCATCAACACAAAGGCGTGATGGCTCCTTTGCAAGATCTAATACTCCTTTAATTAAAGACCTCAAACCTTTCTCAGGAGATATTAAGTATGGTTGATAACCATCAGCTTGCAGTACGATCTGAAGTATAAAACACACAAGGGAGAGGAATAAGAGTGGGAACTAAGAAGAAAATACTGTAAATGGAAAAAAAAGTACAAATACCCTTTTAACATTATTAATATCAAAATGTCTATCAAGTGGCAGTTGTTTTATTCTATCGGGAAACTTTCCTTCAAAGGTTGCAACAACTTTCCAACCTGCACCCTGCAATAATACCATATTTTAGCATATTTTGTAAGAAATCATACACACTACATCAGTAAAAATGCAAGTGAGATGTTAAAATTAAGATACCATGTCAATGTATATCTTTGAGTACTTTGGATAAATTAGAATACCAACTAAGAAATAGAAGGAAAGATCAAAGGGGAAAAATTACATGAGACTGCAGATAACATGATGCAGTTATAGAATACCAAAGATCTTAAAAACGTCAGTTTCCAGAGGGTGGGTTTACTAACTTATACAACAACCTTAGGCAAATACACTGTATGATAGCATTAAATTGAGAAACATTAGAAGCATGGTAAAAGCTTTAGGCATTCAGACAATAAAAAAATGTTTTCTTTTGTTAAAAGGTTATATTTTGACTTGTATTTATCTCCAAACAAAAGATTAGCTCCTATCGATCCAATTTTATCGGATGTCTCTGAAGAGATTAGGAAATGAAAAAGAAAAAAGATTAGGAAATGAAAAAAGAAAGGTCTAGGTGTTCAACGAAGCAAAGAAAAATACTAAAGAAGGCCATTAATTGAAGACCCTTGCTAAATATTAAAGACTAAAGAGCAAAATAATCAATTTAGGGCACTGTCACTAAATCTGTAAAAACAATGTAGACCACTAACTTCACCAGTAGCAATGTGTTGCAAAAACTTGTCTTCAAATTCTCGACATAGCTCCAATGCAATGGCCCTGGTACCCTCTGTACCATGCATCATTTGTTCCCCAAGTCTTACCAATTCATCATGCACAAACTGATTTTTCCCGTGAAGCCTGCAAATAGTTGGTTCATATAAGGAAGTAATTGACTTTACAAAATCGAACATGTTTAATATAGGCTGATATATAATATATATGGGAGAGAGAGGATAGGAGAGGCCGAGACAATTAAGTCGACAAAAGATAACTTGTGTTAAAACAAACAGTTCCTTTTAATTTGACAAATATAATGTTTAATGATGCCTAGTCTACTAACCAAAAAAAGGGAAGAAAAAGGAATAACATAGTTGGCAGTGAATGGACAAGAAAACATGTTACCAACAGTATCCAAGTTGGACATATTGGAACTAATATTTGCAAAATAAATCTGAATTTACAAGAAAGGGGAGGAACACAACGTGGAACACACAACAGGTGATTCTACTAAATTTGGGTCTTAAAAAATACATCTACATATTCATTTTTTACAGATTAAATATGGCACCAAAATTTCTTTTGAAACAAGCAAAATACAAATTCCTAAAAGAAAAAAGATCTAAAAGTTATTACTACATTTATTACAAATTGCATCATAATTATATCATTTCAAGAGGGAGGAGCCTTCCATTTGTACAAGCATCAAGGAGAATTATTTGAAATTACAGTGATGGTGAGAAAGGGAAATGGCAGCCAGCAGCGAGGAGTTCATGATGATCAATGGCAAGCAGAGGGCTCGCAGTGCTTCGAGATCACAATTAGACTAAAGGGTAGCTTGGGAGTTGGATAAAAAGATGTCTTGCATGGGCCCAATAAAAAGGAGAAAAGGAAGTGGATAATAAGAACAAAATCAAATTTGACTTCTTCATCGAGGGGTCGGAGATGGAGGCCAGATGGGTGGCCATTCTGGTGGAGCTTTTTGTATATATATGAATTTGTAACAAATCTTAATAGGATAATACTAAAGATAACATTATTTATAATTTAAATATTACAAATTTATTTAAAAAATATTATTTTACATAATTATATATATTAAACTATTATTTTAATATATAGGTAGGATCTTACGATCTCCGATCCGATTTTACGATTTTCGATCTTACGGACCCCCTCCGATCTTACGTAAGATCCCGATCTTGACTACCTTGGTAAAGACGTATAATTGTATGATAATGTGCTAACACACAATTTTGATAATTAATCAAGGGTTTGAGTCACAAGATGTCCTTGAGATCTAATAATTTTTCGAGAAAATACTTTCTACTTTGTACTAGGCCTAGTCCTCGTTTGTAACACCGAAAAAGATAAAGAGGAAACATGTGAACCATACACTATCCAGTATAACATTGATGCAGGGAAATCATAGAGAACACTTACAATCGAAGCAATAACTAAAGAAATACACTTTCAAAAAGAAATAATTAAAGAAATAAGACAGATAGACTTACCCAAAGAGAAGATTTGGGAGCCTGACCTTCATCCTTTTCCATATTTGCTTGGCAAGGGTATCTACCAATGCTACCCTGCCAAGCCTGTTTTGAGGAGCTCCAGGAAGTATTGTTTTGAGACTTTCAGTTTCTGCTATCCAAGCAGTTTCAAGTGAACTTTCAGATCCAATTGAACCTGATTGAACAGAAATTGATTGTCCGTTGAGTGCCACCCAAGGAATATCAGCAGCATTCCTTGGTCCCTGGCTCAACAGGAGAGCTTGAACAGCTTCAAGACTTTTCTGATCTCCAGCTGCTTGATCGATTTTGCTAATAACACCAATGGTTCTTGTCCCTGCTCAAACAGATAAAAAACACGGAACCCAGGTCAAAACAATGGCAAAGGAAGCAAAGCCTAGTGAGCCTCAAATTTTATGTTGGATGAAGATTAAGGTAAAACATATCGAAGGCCACTTATACACCAACCATCTGAATCATATTCCTTGGCCAATCTTAGAGCTCGAGATGAAGAAACATCTGGTGCCTGGGCTGCTGGGATTACGACCAGCAACATGGCATCATTATGTGCACCATAATCACTGACCTGAATTGGGTATTACCATTACCAGAAAGAATCAGCATTGATACAACAATTTTTTTAAGAATGAAAAAAATAGAGAGCAGCTAACCATTGATTCATCCTTGGCACGCTGGTCTAAACCGGGAAGATCAATTAATTTTAAAGGAGGAGCTGATAGGAGAAAAGAAAAATAAAAGACGTGTTAATCAACATTTTACAAAAGAGGAACTTATCAAAATTATGCTTCAAAGCAAATGTCAGTCTATAATGTCATTCCCAACATTGCAATTTGAAATTAGATATGTCTACATTGAAAACTAAAACACACGCATATATGTGGTAAGACATTTATCACAAGAAACAGGATCAAGAGAAAAGTATTATGAATATTGTTTGCCACTAAAAGCAAGTATCCATAATGGATTGAAAGGAGAGAAAGTATGCAACAAAGGGGAAGTATCACTAACGCTAACAGACCATACTGAAGGCGTTCATCCCCAAAAATATTATGAAGGAACTCCTTTCTTTGACTGCAGTATCCATCACACAAGAAACATGGATGATAAACAATTCATATTTCTTTTAGGCGAGATAAACAATTATCATGAGGGAATGAAGTCAAAACAAACATCAAAAAACATAGCCAATCACCAAAGATAGATTTTTTAGAGCAAAAGGAAGAATGAGACCCATAAGGTTGTTCATTAAGTAAAATGTTTAATACCTAGAATGATGAGCTTCAGATAAAGCGTACTAGTTGTCCCTTAAAAATGAATAAAGAAATCGATTAACCTGTACTAGTTTTGAGCTTCAGATAAATCTCATCTGGTCGACCCTTCCCTGAGTTATGAACCCCAGTACCTTTGCTCAATCTATCCTGAAGGGAATGTCTAAGTGCACCTGCAGAAACCACAAATGTAAAATATATCAAACATCCAAAAAAAAAAGCTCCTATGAGTTAAACTTGCTGATCTTACTTGCAGAAACCTGCTGAGATTTGCTATCTATTTGCAGGATGATAGATTTGGTCTTAAGTGAAGCATCCCTTTGAAGATCAATGCTAATGGGTAACCTAGTCGCACCATTCTCGCCGGTAGGCTGCAATTTTTAGCATTAAAAAGTTCATAAAAATACACAAAAATCACGCACAAGTTCGCAAAGATTGTACGAAAAACGCAAGGCTGATTCAATTTAAACGTACCAGGATAGGATGCCCGATTAAACTGTTAAATACTGCAGATTTCCCAGCACTCTACGCATAACATTAAAACTCTCCAATCAATCACTCAAGTGTCCTACATGTTCGATAAAAGGATAAACGAACAGAGTAGAGAAGAAACACTCACAACATTACCGAGGGCGACAACGTTGAGAAAGGTGGACGTTCTCCGATGGTTCGATCCTCCCTCTTCCACGTCCTCGTCGGCAAGGAGAGCCGACGCCTGCGACATGGACTCCGACAGCTGGCTCAGTTCATCTATTGCCTCCATGGCGACGAGCGGCGTATATCAAAGCACCACAAGAGTTGTAAAAGAGCAGGAGTGGGAACACCTCAGTCGGAGTCTCAAATCCTCAAGTCCAGAACCGATACTTTGATCGGAGTAAAAAGAGAGGACGCGATCGGATGAAACGCTTCCTATTCCGAACTCAAAATTTCACAACCCAAACAAGAACATAGAAGGGCGGTCGAGCAGAGACCTGGAGCTCGTTCCGGTGATCGGAATAGCAGATTTCGTGGCCGCTCCGATCGGTGGCGTCGCCACTTCGTACAACGAAACCTCCTCGTCGATGGTTCAATCGAAGAGAGGGAGAGGGAAAGGGTGGCTGTTACCTTAGAGGTTAATTAATGGAAAGTGAGCACACGTCCGCACCAACGGGATTATATGGAAAGTGTAACGTGTGGGTACGGCGTCTAAATTCTAATTATGACAACACGTAGCGCCGTGATGCCGAGACGGAACAGGTTGTATTTCTTTGATAACGGGGGCTTTCTTCTTTTTTTTCCGATACATAAGGAGGTCTAAAGAAAGGAACAAAGATATACATATGTATTCGTTTATTTTCAATCTTTAATTTCATTGCACTAGTCCCGACTTCCCTGTGTATTGAAAAATAAAAAAGATCAAAGAAATTAAAAATTGAAAATAAAAGAATAAGTACATCTCGTTGGTGAAATTCGAACTCATGATTTCGATTTTCGAGTGATGGTATGCGTCACTACGCTACACTCTTATTCCGGTAACGGGGACTTTCTAAAACGTTCCACTCGACATGTGCTGTATCGTAGTCTCGCATACCATCATTCAAAAATTAAAAGATCAACAGTTTAAATCTCTATCAATGAGGTATATATATTTTTTATTTTTAATATTTAATTTCCTTGTATTAAGTCTATAAACTTCCTTAGCTAATCCAAAAAACAAAAAATGGAAAGAACGATACACAGTATGGCGTGTCTCACTCCGAAAAGATACGCAGCGGATTAGAGGGAAATGGTAAATGGGACCCACAGTAAACATTCATTGATTGGGTGGATCGGGTGGTGGCTGCTTTATATGACGCAGCGCTACCCTAAGGAGACAGGAGAAGGGAAGCGCGCGACGTCGGGAGGGGCACCTTTTTTTTGTTTTTTTTTTAATTCGAAATGGGATAGTTGAATAAAAATATTTGTAAAAAAAGTAAGTAAAATACTTATTTTTTATAATTTAATGATTATAATTTACTATTAAATTAACCATATACTTTTTAAAATAAAAGAACATACATTATATAAATTTGATAATAAAAAGTATCATCTAAGATTAAATAAATTATAATCGTTAAACTAATCATATTTGTTAAAATAATTTCATCACATCATTGGATATTTACTATTTAACACATATTTTAAATTAATATACAAGTATTTTATTAATTTAATAAATAAAATTAGTACTACCCAAATTTTGGGTTCCACAATTAACAAAGAGCGGATCAATAGATTTAGAACTCAATTTTATTTCATTTTTATTCTCTTATCGTGTCCATAAACAATTCTTTGTAACTTCAAACACTTTCATTAAAAAAAAATTACGCATTTTTACATATAATAGACTTTAAATTTCATAAACACTATGATCTCCTATTTTCAATTTTCCTGCCTCACTTTTATTATCTCTCCTCCGTATTATTTAGGAAAGGGGATGCTGAGTATACTATAGCTTACAGTAAAATTATAACCGGTCGGATTAAAATCTACTATTGCTATTGCCCTTGGGTTAACTCCTTTAGGTTAGGTTGGATGTCAAACTTTTAATTTAGAGTTAAGGTTTTGTAACTCACACGTATAAATGGATTATTTGTGCCATATTATCTGTAATATATCGAAAGTGAAGAATACAAAAATTATCGCCCGTTAAAAATAAACACTACTTATCTGTTGTCAATCTTGTTCTACTATTTGTTTTACATATTCAAATAAATATCTCCTTAATCCAGCTCTTAACCCTAACAGCGTCATAGGTGCTGATGATCATGATGGAAGTTGTGGCTGTGTATGCAGAAGGGGATGTGAAGAAGAAGAAGAAGAAGAAGAAGAAGAAGAAGAAGAAGAAGAAGAAGAAGAAGAAGAAGAAGAAGAAGAAGAAGAAGAAGAAGAAGAAGAAGAAGAAGAAGAAGAAGAAGAAGAAGCTGTGTTTGAGAGGTATTTTTAAGAAGAAGATTAAGAAGAAGAAGAAGCTGTGTTTGAGAGGTATTTTTTATATGAAAATGCATATTTGCAGACAAGTTGAGAATGTTTTGAACAGTTTGTCGAGGAAGATGGTTTTCTGCAGTATAATTTTTGGCACACATATTTTAAATGATTTCAGCAGATTAAATTTTAAACACCAGACACTTGTTGTACATCATTGTCCTCTGCAAAATTGATGAACCAATTTTGTTGGTGACTAACTAATATTACCATATCATTTTTTTTTTCTACTGCAGTGCACCATGAGAAGAAAGAATTGAAATTTGAACAGATGCCCTTTAGTACTTTTGGAATTTCTCATACTGTGCGCGATTGGGTCATTTCTAATTTTCTATGCATGTAGATAGAACTTTTGGAATTTTTGTTTGATAGAGATAGGCATCCTCAAAGTGGTGTAGATTTGCAAATCTTCTAAAAATAGGAACTTTCCATGTCGTGTCTCCATCATTTTTTCAACCTCTGCACTACATCACCTCCTTGGTTTTTTGGGTAAATTACATCAATCAATCGTCTCTCAACTTTGGATGTTATAATTACTTGATCCCAAAATAACTAGATTGTCATTCAACTTTAACATAATAAAAAATAAAAATTAATTAAAAATAAAAAAACTATAGCGTGCGAGCTCGTGTCGACGAGAAAGAAAAAGGGTCGGCGCTCCATTGTGCGAGTTCGCCCTCCAACGAGATCGCAGAGGGGGCGCGGGCCACCGTCATGTGCAAAAAAGAAAAAGGAGGGACAGCGGGCGAGCTACCATGGGGGGTGCCACCCACCCTCCCCCGTCTCTCTCTCTTCTTCGCTGCCTGCGAGGAAGAAAAAAGTACTTTCTGATCGTGTTTGAAGAAGAAGATGGGAATCGGCGCGCCCCATGAGGCGAGCTCGCACAAGAGGGCATCGGTCCTCTCGAGATGCATGCCCATGAGCTCACATGCTGGCTCTCACTTTTTATTATTTATATTTTTATTAATTTTATAATATTTTTATTGTATCACATCAATAATATAATCGAGAAATTGGTTATTACCGATCAGGGGATGACGTGTGCCAAAAAATTAAAATTTGAAAATAATCTAGTTATAAATTGAAGTTGAAGAATCGTTGAGATATTGACTTAAAGTTAAGGGATGATTCGTATAATTTACTCTTTATTCTCCACAAAACAATAACCGTGTAAGATGATTTTTCCACAAAACCACAACAATCTAAGACAATGACCACCATGCACGTAGAAATGACAATGGCCAAGCTGGACTCACGGAGAGCCAAGCCGCCGTAGGTTAGAGACAACTGGCTTCTCTTTTTGGTAGGATATGAAGGAATTGATAATAATTAATAGAGGGTGTTATCAAAATATCTCGTAGCGAAAGAACGGATCGTCGAAAACTTCTCTATATTATTTTAGACTTATCGTCAGGAGTTCACACTCAAAGTACCCGAACATATCATCGAAATCTCGTCGGAGTTGACAATTGACCGACAGCCCTCAGATAGGTCGCACGTGGAGATCCCACACACTTTAGCATGCCACTTCGGACGGACTTAACTTCTACTTGAAGTCTCTGCCATGATGTTATTTACAGTGCATTACAATGAGCAATTAATTAAACTACGATTAGTAGTTAACCAAACCTCATCTAGCAATTTGTCCATGCTTGACATGCATGGTGGGTCACCAAGTGGAAAAGCCTATTTTGGCGTCCAAGTACAACAGGACCGATGGCCTTCTTTAGCGTTGTTAATTTATTAGGGCAAAAAAGATGATCTGAGCCATAGCCTTAAAATGGACAGTTTCGATTTTCTGCAGTGTCTACACTACAAAAACATGCTTGCAATATATTAATTTTCTCTTTAGGAAACACCATATAAAATGATATATACAAAATAATTTAATATGTAATCCATAAAATGGAGAAATAGTAAAAGAGGCATCCAAATGGGGAGGGAGTGAGCCCAAGCCCGGCCCTCCCTTTGTCTGACATGACACTTCTCATTTTAGTTTTTTATACTAATGTTCTATTTTTAATTTTATTTATTATAGCGTTTGCAATTTAAGTGTAATTTGATATTATTATTTAAATAAATATTTTTTTTGGAAGGCAAAATAATGCTGGGGACGACACCAATATGATCGAGTACAAGTAGAATACAATTTATTGTACTTATTATCTTATATGCAGCTCAATGTGAACAATATATAGGTATTTTTCTTCTTTCAACAATAGCATTTGATTTGACGAAGTGCTTGTTCCTATTTTCTTTAACGATCCCATTAGCCTAATTGTATCAAATATAAGAACAAAATAGGATAAAACTAAATTTGATTGGCACAATTAATTAGTAAGATTAGGAGGAATATCGTTATCTTCTTCATTTTAACTCTGGATTAGTCAGATGCTAATAATATTATATATTAAAGCTCCGAGTGGATATAAAAAAATCAATAACTGTTTTCACTGATCAAGAGCACGAGATCAATGACATGGTAATAAGTCATGTTAATTGGAACCAAACGACAACTTTAAATGTCATTTTTATGCATTTAAATTAATACAAATAAATTCTATTTATGAGAATATCAAAGACAAGATAAGGTAAAATTGTTGTGATTGTGTATTGATATAGAAAATTACAAATATTATGAATATATTTTCAGCAAACACATTATAATGCATGTTACAAATACAATTTTTTATATCATTCAACTCATTGTTCTTTTATATTGATATTTCAAAATAAATTAATATGCTAAAAGCAATATTTTTCTTGTAACAAAAAACATATAAATCATTGACAATCTCATCGTTGTAAGTATCTTAAACTTTTAAGTAACAAAAAGTAAATCATAAATTGATAAAAATGATTGTACAACACATAATTGTGATTTTAAACATGATCATTCTAAGTAACTTTGAACATTGCAAGTTAGAAATGGAGGAGTTTGTTTGATAGCAACAATAAAAATAAAATGTTATTATCGTCATTAAGTTCTATAAAATTATGAGAGGAGTCACCCAACTTTGAATTGAGTTATACCGGTGGGTCAATGTTTGGATTGTCCTTTCATTAAACATATAATTTAAATTGATGGAGAGATTACTTGTACAATTGTAAACAGTAAATAAACGCATTGCTGTTGATTTACTAAGGAACAATCTTGATGTCAAATAATATAAATTATTGGGTAATGTGAAAAACTCATGCAGTCAACACCCCCGAAATTACTGCTTATCCAATGACATGCATGTGAGTTTGATTAAACCTCTATTAAATTTTATATTTGAAATTAATTTTATAATTGGTTAAATTTAATATTCTATTTTTATATTTGGTCACAACAAATGTTTAAAGAATTGCTATTCTTATTTTGTTAGGATTCTATTTATTTCTTAACTTATATAATATTTTAAGTTTCCAATTAGTGTAGGAGTCCATGATTAAATGTACTATAAATATAAGATAAATGTAACATTTAATAAATATCACCAATATTATTCAATATTTTTTTCTTAGCATTCATCTCCCTATTAATATTCTATAGAACTTGACTTGCATTTCCTTCTCAAAGGGTCCTCCTAATAAGAGATAAGGGGTCGTTCGATGCATTATTAATTTAATTAATTGATAATTAGATAATCATTAAAATAGAATACCTCTATCTAAATTACTAATAATATCAGTAAGTACCAGTAATATAAATAATAATTAAATAGTATAAGAATATCAAAATACCTTTAAAAATTATTTTATATTTTGAACACATATTATTATAGATAAACAAAATATAAAATTGGATACGTAATAAAAATATGAGGCAAGATCATGAGTTATTCGTAAAATTTTAAAAATATAGAAAATAAAATTGGATGACATCACTTATGAATAAAATATATAAAAATTTAAACATTTGATCGATTTTTTTTCAAAATGTACGTCATCCACCTGACAAATCGGATCAGGTCGGGTCGAGTTAGATGGACAAGTGACCCGACCACTATTTTTTAAAAAAATACTTAATTTTAATATAAAAAACTAATATCTAATTTTAAAGTATAAAATAAGTTTTTTAAAATATCTAAATATTATTTGCATACTTAAAATAATTTATCTTAATTGGGTTAGATTGACTTGACTACCCTTCGGATTGTGGTCAGATCGGGACAAGTTATCAGACTCACTGTCACTCTCAATGTTTTGAGAACCGAATCGGATCGATCAATTTGATTGATTCGAATATGAACTGACTGTCAGTTCGGTCTCGGTTGATATAGAAACTCAATTTTCCTAAAAAAAAACTAGGATGAATTAGGAAGAACTGGGTTAAACAAAAAATTTGGGTTCAACCTAGTCTTTTTTATATGTTTGGATAAAAAAGAAGTAAATAAGATAAAATGAAAAGTATTAACATTGAATTTGAAAATTCTTAACATAAAAAGGAAATAAAAAATTTGATGGAAGAGATAAACCTAAATTATAAGAGATTTGAAAATTAATAGGAGAAAAAAGAAACATAATAATTGATAATTGATAGAAGAAAAAAAAAAGTAATATTGAATAATAGAAAAAGTTAACTCATATGATGATGATGATTTTGAGTAAGCATTATTTTTAAAGCATAATAACTATTTCGATCAAATCTAAATGAACATAAGAAATTAAGGTAAAAATTTATTATAAAGTACAATATTTTTGTTTTGAAAAAGAAAAAGAATTGTTGAATGAGAAATCATAAGGAAAAAAATTAACTTTAAAAAATAATTGTGAGAGGAGAATTAAAAATACACTAATATAAAATTTAAAAATATATATATTGCATCATTAGTATTATATAAATAATAGACATAGATAGTAGTGACGATGATTTTGAATAAACATTAATTTAATATTTTCATATTAATTTATCACTATTAGTGATTTATTATTATTATTTATATATTATATTGTATTAACTATGGTATTTATATCCAAAATTATTAAAAATATATTATTTTAATCTACTTCAATTCAGTTGAATCTGATCGAATTGGGAGGACTTTGACCTAGTCATTGGTGACCCCTAATGATTGGAGTAAGAAAATGTTAGGTACTAAGAATGTGTTTTTATTATCACCTACGGGTCACACCGACCACCCAACTCCTATGGTGTTCGGTTATGTGTATGGGATTTTCATCCACTATTCATTTTGTTTTAGGTGACGAAGAGGCCGCCGGCCACTATTAATAGAATCAATCCATTCTTTCTTTAAAGGAAAATGAGAAATCACGAGAAAAATCAACTATAGAAAATCCCTTTTGAATAATAAAAAAAACCTGATTTCGTATTAGACTTCTCATGATCATGATGCAACTAGTGGATTTGCAGAAGATGGACCTAAGCAAAATGACAGAAATGCCAACGAATAAAATACAAATAACTTCGGAATCCACCAAACACTTTACGACTTATCAATAATGCTTGCTTCAATTTGATAATACCAAGTTCAATTTGAGAAAAATATTCAAACTTTAATTTATTCATATAAAAAACTTGATAAAATTATGGAAAAGAGTTGGCCTCTGAATAAAAGAACTAAAATAACAAACAAATTATTTTAAGGTTAAAAAAAAACACTCTCATAATCATCAAGATACAGTAGCAGGACTAGCATAGGTTTGCTTTGTTATGGTAGATTAAAATCAACTTTATATCACACACACCAAATAAAATCCTCTTTAGGCATCACCTCACATGCAAAATAGTTAATTTGGCATCGTGGTGTAAAAAGGGAAAACCACTTGAGCAAGAAATGAATCTCATGAATTCAATCAGTTTGACTTCACTCTAGTTTGCTTTTCAGATCATTTCAGTCCATTTCTTGCATTTGGGAAGCTTTTTCCTCACACCAATTGATAAAAAAAACTAACAGAATTTGTTTTTACTCATGGGATATCTATCTCAATTCTTTTAAAAATCACAAAATTGATTTTGAAATATAGTCAACTTTTTTTTTCTAAAACGACATCAAATTTTTTTTTACTAGGCATTGTAATACAAAAAGTAAATTATCTGACCCACAAAATACTCCTTCCACAACATTTCCAAATGTAGTTAACATGTTGGTTTGAAATAGAGATGGACTTTTGAGCTTATTTTGGCGCGCTTAGGTCGATCAAACTAGATTTGATCGTGCCTCAGTCGACTCAGTTCAATTTTTTTTTTGTCACGTCGTCTTGGATGACTTTTGGACTGATTTGACAAGATTCAAGCTTGACTCGTGCCGAACCAAGTTGGGTGCTCCTTTTTTCTTTATTTTGCTCGTCCATTTTCTCTTTTTTCTTAATAGGACTATTTATAATATTAACATAAGTTTTTTAATTTATAATAATAAATAAATTATAAATTATACTCTATTTAGATTTTATATTATATTAATAAAAACAAACAAATAACTAAATCATTAAAGGGGCATTTGGTTGTAGTATAAGACAAAGAATAGATGCTTATTCAGATGAATATTGCCAAATATGCAGGAAAATAAGATTATACCAATGAAAACACACTTTTGATAAAATTACTTTGAAAATCGTGATACCATCATTATATTCCTTCAAACAGTAAATTTTTTATTCCATCTAAATGATGGAATACATATATTCTCACATTTTCAACGTTTTACCATTTCTTTTATTTTTTATAATTTAATCACATATTATTATACTATTATTTTTATAATAATAATAATTAAATGTCAATAATTTATAATAAAATATTTTAATTATAAAATATATTATATTTAAAATTTATTTTGATTGAACCAAACAAAGAGGAGAATAAGAATATTATATTCTTCTGAATAAATTTTCTTATTCTCTAAAATATATTCTATAACCAAACGGCCCTTAAATATTTAAATAGATATTAAATATAAACAATGTGCTATCCCGGATCGGGTTAAGCCAGTCCCGAGTTTACCGACTGACCCAACAGTCTGTGCTCGGATCAGCTCCAATCGATCTTACGAAATGTCACGAAATGTCTCGTCGGACTAGGCCGCTAACCCTAGTGTTCATCTTTATTTTGAAAGCATCTCGGTGCCTGGATTCAATGAGATCTCTCAGGCCACTTATGGGTGCCCCATCATTTTATGGCCATGGCAAGGAGCGGCTGTTGAAGATGCCACAAAGTTAATCATAATTATGAGCAGTTGTTTAGTAGATTAACATAATTAATCATCAACATATCAGCTGTTGGCTTAGTGGATTCCGAGGTTCGTAACCTCATTTCCTTTTACAATGCAGAAGAAAACATTTATCTGAGTTCTTTACTGGTGAGTTCTGTAATGACTCCAATTTTTGAGAGTTGAAAAAATAATATTTTATTATTTATTTTGAGAAAAAATGACCATTAATATTATTATAATAAATAATTCCGAAAATAAAGGAAAATATAAGAGGAGTTTAATTAAGGATAAAAATGTATTATGAGATATTTATTTAAATTCGGAATTATTTAATTATTAAAATAAATTAAAATTATTAAAAGAGATTAATTAAAACATTAAATTTGATCGGGATTGGAAGTTATAGATAGATTGAAAATCTAGGATCTAGAACCCTATAAATAAATTCTTAGGACCAGCCGTCAAAGGAGTTTTCTCCTTATTGGTTCTCGGTGTCCGGCGGCAGAGGCAGGATGTTCAGGTGATAGCAAGGCATGATTTAACATCGAACGGCTACGAGGTACGCAGAGGGGATCCGTAGGATTATTTAATAATTGATTATTCTTTCCGGTACTATTGTTATCGCGCGAAAAAAAAATGTAAAAGTATTTTATTAGTATTGTGATGAAATATTTCACGGCACGAAATCGATTAGAACAGATTTATTATGACATTAATTTCTTGCCGGGTGATTTTCATATCGCCAAAAAAAAGGAATAATAAAGCTTCGGATGGAAGGCGTAAAGAGTAGAAGAAAGTAAAATTTGAACATATTTTTTATACGAACGTGCAGAGAAGAAAAACGAAAAGAAAAAAAAAAGAATTGAAGGGTTGTTGGGCGAGAGAAGAGAAAAACAATAAAGTTGATAAGATATTTCTCAAAACACAAAAAAAAGGAGTACGTAAGGGAGTAAAGAATTGGAGAGAGAAGATATGGGGGTGCAAAGAATTGGAGAGAGAAGAGGTGAGGCGCAAGGTGAAGTGGAGAGAGAAATTGAGAAAAAAAAGATAGGTTTATGGAAGAAAGAGATAAGTAGATACAGAAAGGTTTTTGTAAAAAGAAAATAATAAAGAAGTGATAGTTGACGGCCAGAGGAGGTAAGAGAGAGAATTAAGAGAAAGACAAAAATCAAAAGAAAGAAAAGGGCAATGAAGGCGCGTAAGTGAATAGGAGAAAAAAAAAAGAATAATAGGATATCTCAGCCACCAAAAAGGAATAGAAAATAATATATATATATTTACTAAGAGAGAGATCAGGGACTCACTTATTTTGATATGATTAGGAATAGTTAATTGACAGTTTTATTCTAATTATATTATGTTATTATTATGATTTATTAATTGTAAAGTTATTATTTATTCTGATTATATTATTATTGATTGTGTTAATAATATCGTTATGATTTCTGATTATAGTCTTATCATATATAATCATCATATTTGATCATATTTTGTTATCATATTCAATCTTACTGATCCAGTAGTTTTTTTATTGGGTCTTGTTTCACCTAAATTAAATTGCTAAAAGATAGACGTCTTAGGTAAACAAGATAAAAGTTGAAAGCTGCTGGATTTCTATGTTTCTGATTGTCTTCAAGCCCCCGGACCATATTGTTATTGAATTGAATGGGGCAGATAGTGGACTTAAAGGTTTGAGGCGCCATCATCCTTTAGAGAAGTTATGACTGTCCTGTGTTTGATCATGATTCCCCGTCATTCACGAATAATTGTTAGCGCTATATTGTTGGGTGGCTTGCCATGGCATTGATCCCCCACTAGCCTACATGAAAGAGACATGGAATTTTTCTTAATTGACTGAGCGCTCTCATTGAATTGGATAACTCTGAACATTGTAAATTGAATTGAATTAAATTAAAATCGAATCGAATTCAGTTGGATTGAAATCAAATTGAGTTGAATAGATCATGGTCATTTGGATACTGGCGTTGACTGGCATTGCCTCCGCCCATTGAATCGAATGGAATTGATATTGACCAATGACCATTGATATTGAATTGAAAATTGTTAAATTAAATAGTGTGATCCGGCATTTAATTGCTAAATCAATATTGATCGGTCATCCGACCTTTTCCCTAATCTTTTCTATTGATCTATGACTTTATTGTCCTATTGTCATATTGAATCATCGATCCAATTGATCAGACAATTATTAATTGTTATCACTATTGATTGGTCTCTTGACCATAACTTGATATAATCGCTCATATTGATAAATCGTTATATTGTTAATTGATTATTGTGTTGATGGCTCATTTGATTCATCGTCGATTATATTTTATTTTCGATTGAGCATATTGATTGTTTAGTAGACTCTACGTACTGAGTATTTTTATACTCATGGATATTTCCCTGTACCTGGATCCGTGCAGGTGAGAGTACTTTGATAGAGGATGATCCTGTAGGTGGCTATGCTCAGTGATAGACAGATGTTGCACATGTTTTAGATCGAATGATTTAGTTTTTATTATTTTTGCAATTATTAGAATTGTGAACTTATTGATATTTTAATTATTTTGAATATAATGGATTATTAGCTGTTATTATTGAAAAAGTCTTTCGCATTTATTGTTTATATTCCGCAAAATGTTTTATAAAAAATTGAGTAGCGCCTCTGGTACGACTCTGAGCACGTGAAAGTCATGTGGGTCTCGGGGCATTATAGAAGGTATCAGAGCCTAAGGAGATGCACTTCTTAGCTGTCTCTAATAGATAGAATTAAATACATGTGCAACTGTCACGAGCAACTACTGCAGCCATCCAGCAGGGTCAAGTAAGTTTCTATTGTGACATTGTTATTGACTACTTACTTTTTGAATTGTATGATATTGTTTATTGTTGGGTGAGCATTGATGCCTTCCAAGTTGATGACCTCTCATCGACTATATCATGGACCCATAGTTGGATCTCAACGAGACTCCCTAAGTGCTCAAGCAGATTGTCAAGCAGCCCAGGGTCCACGAGTAAATAATGAATGGGTCAATGGACATTAGGAGGAATGATTGAGGAATAGATCCAACATCTGAAATTTGTTCAACATATAGAAAATGTATCAATATTCATAGTCATGATGCTTCTTCTCACGATAATCGAAAGATATTGTTAAAAGTTTTATCATACTACATTCTCCCCAATTTGACGGGAAAGGAAGACTTCGAAAAAGCCTATAGATGATTGGAAGAAAATTGACTAGACTCTGGTGAAGATAGACTGTAATGAGAACTTCAAGAGTATATGTGCTACGAGACATTTGACAGGTGACTCTAGGCATTGGTGGAAAGCAACAAATGCTAGCGCATTCTTCAAGAAGGACCTGATTCCCTAGAGAAAGTTTAAAAAGATATTCAAATATTGTTATTTACATATTTCCTAAAGAGCGAGGAAATGGAAGGAGTACCGAGATCTATAACAGAGTACCATGACAGTCAAGGACTATACGATTGAGTTCTTAAAGTTGGAGAAATATGGTACTCGATGATAATCAAAGAAAAAATGCAGTGGGTGGATGGTCTCAAGTCAAGCCTTCGAGGAAGGGTGAAATGTTGTAACTATCAGACCCTTCAAGTTGCGAAAGAGTTCGCTACCATGCTTGTAAATGATAACGATACAAACGCAACTCAATCGATTCAAGCGCATGTCGATAATGATCAGGATCATATTTGGAGTAAAGATAGAAGAGATGAAAGAAGACAGAAGCGATAACAAGAAAATTACAATCGAGGAAGGACATATCTAGCATGGAATGAGACTCCATCACATAGAAAATCATGCAATCACTTCCACAAAAATGCATCAGCGTGAATGCTATTAGGAGACGAGAGCATGCCTAAATTGTGGCAATATGGGTCACTTGGCAACAACAGAATAATAGGCCTTTAAGAATGGTGCAGAAATCACCCAAATAGATTGATAGGTTAGGACACCTAACTTAAATCTTAATCAAGTCTAAATTGTAATCTTCACTTCAATTAGACTTTAGATATGTTATAGTATCCAAATAGCATGTGCTATATGAAATGAATATAGTTCATAGTTACTTTTCATAAAAATGAAAGATCGACCATTGAAAAGTAGAGTGTTTAATGGAAGCACTCATATGACAATATTTCTAAGGAGGTTATCGATTAGCTGGTGCTCATAATTTACAACAAAATGTCGAGCACTTGAACTCGATAGCAAAAGTGATGACACGCACACATAATGGTATGGAGGAAGGATAACATCCAAGTATGTTGAAAAAATTATAGTATAGTTGTTACTACATTGGTTAATCCAAGATTGACAACATTCTAATATATTCGTCGAGCCTAAAGGAAGATGCAGAACATTTGCATATCGCACTATAAATATTAAGTATACACCAAAGTCGCAAAGTACAAATTTTGACAGAACGAGATAATGTTCCTTAGAAATATCATTGACATAAATAGAATATCAAAATATGGATGCTATGACCAAATGAGTTCAACCAAAGAATGTGTTGAAGAGAAAAAAAAAAGCCTCCTCAAACTTGTAAAATATTAGCGGAGAGTCACACCAGATTACTACACGATATTATCACCATGGACAAACCTCACCAAGAAGGACATAAAAAAAATTTGAATGGCTCAGGAAAGGCTAAAATATGTTTTAGAAATTGGAGAAGAGATTGACAACAATGTCTTTTCTAAAAATATCTTCAGGCTAAGGAGGTTTTGTCACTCACAATTATGCATACAACACTAACGTAGCATGCGTTTTGATGCTACATAGGAAGATAGTTGCCTACACATAAAGACAATTAAAGAAACACGAGAAGAATTACTCAACACTCGATCTCAAATTAGCAATTGCGGTCTTCACCCCAAGAGTCGGTGACACAACGTGTAGGGTGAAGAGATTGAATTCTCCACGGACCACCAAGGTTGAGGTACACTTTCGAACATGTGTAAAAAAAAAGGGATCAAATTATTGAAAGATTACGAGTTCATCAAAGCAAACTCAATTGAGAATATCTTAAGCAGAAAGATCACTTGCTCATTTGGAAGTGAGCCGATGGAATATGAGCAAGGAGCAATTGCATCACCCAAGTCAGTCCAGTGAACAACAATAATAACAACACATCTTGCATGTAGTCAAAAATACTATGAAAGGTCGGCAGATGGAAGTTGAGCATCATAGGTCACATCGTGTACCACAAGAGCTTAGAAATATTCAATAGCATTAAGAAAAGGTAATGATTGATTTCGTTAGAAGGCTTCCAAAAGACTCAACATGATAACGATGTGATATGAATAATAGATGATTGATATAAGATAGCCGACATCATATCCATTAGAGAAATGTTAGTCCATCAAAAGCCTCATGGACATTCATTTTTTTAAGAAGGTTATCCGACTACATGAAGTACTGATCCATTGCGTCGGATAAGAATTTACAGTGCATAACACAATTCTGATGGAGCATCTATAGAGCAATTGGGATGTGGTTGAATTTCTACGTCACCTTCCATTCACATATGGATGAGTAGTTTGAATGGACAATTCAAGCCTTAGAAAAATATGTTCTGGGATTGTGCATTGGACTGGAGTGATAGTTGGAACAACCAACTCCCGCCGATAGAGTTAGTATGTGGCAATAGTCACCATTCTGACATTAGGCATAGCACCGCAGACAGTTATGCATAGTAGATCATATCGCTCACCTATCGGTTAGAACAAAGTTGATGGACGACAGTTCTTGTTACCAAAGTAACGAAGCGACGAAACCTGCCTCATCATGAAGAGATTGAAAACAATATATACGAGATGAATCGTATATGAACATAACAAGATTGGAAGAACTGAATCGAAATGGAGATGTGACATATGTAGGACACATCATAGAGATGAAAATGCCATTTAGAAACTAAAAGTTGAGATGAGAAAAGATTTCTCATATTTGTTAGATAGATAATGTAATTTATTTTACGCAAATTCGAGGACGAATTTATTTTTAAGGAGGTTATGATGTAACTGGTCCAATTTTTTAGAGTTGAAAAAATAATATTTTATTATTTGTTTTGAGAAAAATGACCATTAATATTATTATAATAAATAATTCCGAAAATAAAGGAAAATAGAGGAGGAGTTTAATTAAGGATAAAAATGTATCATGAGATATTTATTTAAATTCGGAATTATTTAATTATTAAAATAAATCAAAATTATTAAAAGAGATTAATTAAAAGATTAAATTTGATCGGGATTGGAAATTATAGATAGATTAAAAATTTAGGATCTAGAACCATATAAATAAATTCTTAGGACCGGCCGTCAAAGGAGTTTTCTCCTTTTTGGTTCTCGATGTCCGGCGGCAGAGGCAGGATGTTCAGGTGATGGCAAGGCATGATTCAACGTCGAACGACTATGAGGTACGCAGGGGGGATCCGTAGGATTATTTAATAATTGATTATTCTTTCTGGTACTATTGTTATCGGATGAAAAAAAGGTTATACCACTTCCCGATCGGTGCCGGTTCCGGGTCGGACCCGGGAACTGGGTATGAAATCAGGTCTTTAATCGGGTCGGCGATGTATAGGAGACCTTCGCACCGGCCACGTAGCCTAGGATGAACCACTCTAGAGCCATTAACACCGGTGAGGTCAAAGAGAGGGCGACGACTGCAATCTTAGCGATGCCCTAACGATGCAGATTGATTTGGTTTTCGATGGTGTTGGAGAAGGAAATTATCGAATCGAATGGGGGGAGATGGGAGGCAAGTATACTGATGAATTGCAGGGTGCCATCTCCGTCGTAGATCCTGTAGATGCCGGCGGCGGGAGGGAACTTGCTTTGCAGTTCCTAGAGATTCTTAGGATGAGCACGAGCTTTGCGTCTGCTACGGTTCTGTGGTTCGCCGCGACGGAAGAGGACCCTACGCCCTTGCGGTTGATGAACAGCGGGAGAGGCCAGTTCGCCAACGTGTTAGCGGCAGCGCGCAAAGGGCTGATGGTCGATGAACTAGAGAGAGAGGAAGAGATGACAAGAAAGGTTGAATGAGGGTGGAATCGGCGGCCATCTGCTCATCTGCTGCTGCTCTAGGGTTTATTGGGGAGGTGTAGAGCGACAGCGGCCCCAGGCTAGTTAATAGGTTTTAGATTTTATATAAAATATATTATAAAAATATATATATTATTCGGGTCGGGTTCCGGGTCGAGTTTCTAAACTAAGAACCTGGTCCTGGCCCGAAAACTGTCGAGTAATCTAGTTATCGTTTATTTTATTAGTATTGTGATGTAATGTTTCACGGCACGAAATCGATTAGAATAGATTTATTACGACATTAATTTCTTGCCGAGTGATTTTCATATCGCCAAAAAAAAGGAATAATAAAGCTTCGGATGGAAGGCGTAAAGAGTAGAAGAAAGTAAATTTTGAACATATTTTTCATACGGACGTGCAGAGAAGAAAAACGAAAGAGAAAAAAAAGAGTTGAAGGGTTGTTGGGCGAGAGAAGAGAAAAAATAATAAAGTTGATAAGATATTGCTCAAAACACAAAAAAAAAGAGTACTTAAGGGAGTAAAGAATTGGAGAGAGAAGATATGGGGGGTGCAAAGAATTGGAGAGAGAAAGGTGAGGGCGCAAGTTGAAGTGGAGAGAGAAATTGAGAAAAAAAAAAGAGAGGTTTATGGAAGAAAGAGATAAGTAGATACAGAAAGGTTTTTGTAAAAAGAAAATAATAAAGAAGTGATAGTTGGCGGCGAGAGGAGGTAAGAGAGAGAATTAAGAGAAAGACAAAAGCCAAAAGAAAGAAAAGGGCAATGAAGGCGCGTAAGTGAATAGGAGAAAAAAAAAAGAATAATAGGATATCTCAGTCATAAAAAAGGAATAGAAAATAATATATATATATATATATACTGAGAGAGAGATCAGGGACTCACTTATTTTGATATGATTGGTAATAGTTAATTGACAATTTTATTCTAATTATATTATGTTATTATTATGATTTATTAATTGTAAAGTTATTATTTATTCTGATTATATTATTATTGATTGTGTTAATCATATCATTATGATTTCTGATTATAGTCTTATCATATGTAATCATCATATTTGATCATATTTTGTTATCATATTCAATCTTACTGATCCAGTAGTCTTTTTTATTAGGTCTTGTTTCACCTAAATTAAATTGCTAAAAGATAGACGTCTTAGGTAAACAAGATAAAAGCTGAAAGTTGCTGGATTTCTATATTCTCTGATTGTCTCCAAGCCCCCGGGCCATATTGTTATTGAATTGAATTGAATGGGACAGATAGTAGAACTAAAAGTTTGAGGCGCCATCATTCTTTAGAGAAGTTATGACTGTCCTGTGTTTGGTCATGGTCCCCGCCATTCACGAATAATTGTTAGCGCTATATTGTTGGGTGGCTTGCCGTGACACTGATCCCCACTAGCCTACATGAAAGAGACATAAAATTTTTCTTAATTGACCGAGCGCTCCCATTGAATTGGATAACTCCGAACATTGTAAATTGAATTGAATTAAATTAAAATCGAATCGAATTGAGTTGGATTGAAATCAAATTGAGTTGAATAGATCATGGTCATTTGGATACTGGCGTTGAATGGCATTGCCTCCGCCCATTGAATCGAATGGAATTGATATTGACCAATGACCATTGATATTGAATTGAAAATTGTTAAATTGAATAGTGTCATAGTGATCCGACATTTAATTGCTAAATCAATATTGATCGGTCATCCGACCTTTTCCCTAATCTTTTCTATTGATCTATGACTTTATTGTCCTATTATCATATTTAATCATCGATCCAATTGATCAGACAATTATTAATTGTTATCACTATTGATTGGTCTCTTGACCATAACTTGATATAATCGCTCATATTGATAAATCGTTATATTATTAATTGATTATTATGTTGATGGCTCAATTGATTCATCATTGATTATATTTTATTTTCGATTGAGCATATTGATTGTTTAGTAGACCATACGTACTGAGTATTTTTATACTCATGGATATTTCTCTGTATCTGAATTCGTACAGGTGAGAGTACTTTGATAGAGGATGATCCTGTAGGTGGCTATGCTCAGTGATAGACAGATGTTGCACATATTTTAGATCGAATGGTTTAGTTTTTATTATTTTCGCAATTATTAGAATTGTGAACTTATTGATATTTTAATTATTTTGAATATAATGAATTATTAGCTGTTATTATTGAAAAAATATTTCGCAAAATGTTTTATAAAAAATTGAGTAACACCTCTGGGACGACTCTGAGCACGTGAAAGTCACGTGAGTCTCGGGACGTTACAAGTTCTGTGTAACATTTTTTCTAACCTGCTATGAGATCAATATGCCAAGCCTCTGTACCCTGATTCGCATGTTTGCTTTCAGATGCGATCCATAATCCATCCTCGTGCAACAAAGACAACCGTATAACATCCCCAAATTTTGAGTCAACTGAAGTATCGAATTATGATATGATTAATAAAAAAATATTTATTATAATTTTTTTTAAAAATTGTCAAGTCTTTCATCGTTAAATGATATATGATGAACGTACTAATAACGTGAAATTTTCTTAAATATTTAAAACTTTTAGGATGAATTTTTAGATCATTATAACTGGTGCGAAATTTTTTATTCATACTGCCAGATATTTTTGTGACCTCGGTAAATTATACTAATTTTCTGAAAAAATATACCATGTGTTGTACATTCTTTAGCTTTAAGATGCACTACACATTCATAATAGTTAGCACAATTATGCATACTCTTTTTTTATGCAAGTAAACTATTTATATATATGTATCAAAAGAGAATTTTGAGGTAAAATTTCATTCTTCTAAATCGGTTATTTTAGTATTTTACACATAATTATTAAATTAAAGTTATATATTTTCAGCCTTCTAAAATTATATTTTATAAAAAAATAGAACAAGTTTTTATCCTACATTATTTCACTAAACAGTAAAAAAATGGCAAAGACAAATTTAATAATTGAAAAATATTATTCGCATGAATAATTGATTCCTTTTCTTTTTTAAAAAAATGATGGAATTGCTGTTAGTCATATCAACCAAACACCGCATACCATAATTTTATTTTCGATTAATCTCATAAATTGTGTTTAATATATTGATAAAAATGATTACGCAATTATACAATTTATGTTTTTTTTTATCTATAAGAAAATAAGTGACTTTATAGTAAATTTAACATTTTAAAAAATATATAGACAACTTTTTTTTTCTTCACGAGCACTACAATACATAGAGTCAAGTCTTCGGCGGGCGACGGCCGCAGAGGTCTATTCTCGTGGGACCCGTCGTTTGCAGGATGATCGCCACCTTCTTCTTCTTCGCGTCGGCGGCGTCGCGCAGAGCCGAAGCAACGCCGAGGTCGAGATGTTGGGCGATGACGAGAAGATGGCGCTCGTTCGCGTCTGCGGCCCGCTGGCCATGGCCGCCACACACCGCTCCCCCTCCACCCCTTTCGTTCTCCACAGGGACGTCCCGTCCGCGGCCGTCTTCGCCTTCCCGGCCTCCTGGTCCTCCGACGACTGGCTGATCGCCGGATCTCGATCGCCCTTCGGAGAAACAGAGGTGGACGCATCCATCTTTCCCTCGCTTAAAGTCCTCGGGACCGACGCGACGGCCGCCGTCAACGGGGCCTTCCTCCGTTCGTTCAAGCTGCTGCTCGACACGTCTCGGCTCCGGGAGGAGGTAAGCGACGGCGATGGTGCACTTTGGCTGTTAATTTTATGTTGTCGGGATGTTTGATGCTTTGTCTCAACCATAGGTTCAGTTTTTTTTGTCGTTGTTTTTTCTTAGGATCAAACCTAATGGAAATGTGGGAATATGAATCACATGATGGAATTGATCACATAAATGCTACTTCGAGTAGGTGCACTATAGTAATTAAATAAGAAATTTGCTCAATACATATTTCTTCTGCTGGAAAATGGTGTCATGGCAAGGTTCTTTAATGTCACAGGTATTCAAGGCTTTGGCTCAAAGGAAGCAAATTGTTTTCACTGGACACTCTTCAGGAGGTGCAATTGCAATCCTTGCCACCGTTTGGTTTCTCGAGCAACGTATGAAAGATAACAACAGGGATCCGTCTGAACCTTTGTGTGTCACCTTTGGGTCTCCTCTCATCGGAGATGGGGTCTTCGCCCACGCTCTACAGCGGGAGAACTGGTGTCGGTGCTTCCTGCAGTTCGTTGTGGGGAGAGACGTCGTACCACGGTGCTTATTTGCTCCATTGTTATCGTTCAGGGAAAAATTCCAAGCTATCCTTCATCTTGTGTTCTCGAAATCTTTCTGTTTTGCTCAAAATGCTCTCGCCAAACAACTGGCAACATTCTTTCATGATGCTGTCTTGAGAAGTGCTCGTTCCGTGTCGGACCATCAGGCCTGCTCATTTATGGGATGTACAAACCCCTTACTGGAAACTCTGAGTGGCTTTGTTAAGCTCAGTCCTTACAGACCATTTGGGGTTTATCTTTTCCTTTGCAGTAATGGGAAGATAGTTAGCTCAAGAAGCTCAAATTCCACTCTACAAATGTTGTTCTACACATTTCAATTGGGTCCTGAGGAGGATGTTGTAGACTCTGCTTTCAGAAGTCTTGACAACCATTTATTATATGATGCAAGGATCAAAGGAAATCTTGATCTTAGAAATATAATTTCTGTAGAATCTTTGGGCCCAGTTGCTCGTGATAAAATGGAGACAGCAAGACAATTTCTGAAAGATGTTGAATTGGTAAGCTCTTATTGCGAACTTCCTCCAGATAGTGTTGATTGTTTATTGCATTAGCTTCAAAAATGGTTGCAAAGAACTAAAAATGAATCACACTTATATTCTAATTATATGAATCCATGGTGTTTCAGAGCGGGGAAGCTGTGTGGTGCTTGCAAGCAGCAGAAGACTGGGAGAACCAGAGGCTCAAGAACCAGGCAGCCGTTGACTCCAACTACGAAAAGATACAGGAAGGCCTTGACTTCCTCAAAACCTACCGCGACACTCATGAGATGCGAGGGCTCGGCTACTATGATGCCTTCAAGCTTCAGAAGGACGTCGATGATTTCCATGCCAATGTGAAAAGACTCGATCTGGCCGGTCTCTGGGATGAAATAATCGAGATGTTGCGAAGGCATGAACTCCCGGATGGTTTTGAAGGGCTAAAAAAGTGGGTGAGTCTTGGTACTACATATCGTCAGCTAGTTGAGCCTTTGGACATTGCCAACTACTACAGGCACTCGAAGAATGAGGACACAGGACCATACCTGGTGAAAGGCAGGCCGAGACGCTACAGATATGCCCAGAAATGGCTGGAGCACGCCGAGAGGCTGCCTACAGGGTCTAGCTCGGACTCGTGTTTCTGGGCACTGGTGGAGGAGCTCTGCATGGATGCCAATAGCAACAAGCCCTTTGCAGAGATAAGGTCAAGGGTGTTGGAGCTTGAAACAAAGGTCCTAATGTGGATTGCTGCAGGGAAATTGGGCAAAGATGTTCTGCTCCGGGATTCCACCTTCTCCAAGTGGTGGATGACCCTCCCTAAACAGCACAGATCAGAGTCCTGCATTGCGAGGTTGATGAATAGTGGGGAGCTGGAAATGCCTGATCAATATCAGCAGGCTCTCACTGGAGATTTCTGCTGAACTATGTTTTAGACAGTAGTATCAAGTTCTCACTCCTAGCAAACTTTGGCAGAAGATTTATACATGTGAAACTAATGGCTCCAAGGGGTAGTTTGGTTTGGTTTGGTTGTAGAATAAAATTAAATGGGATAAAATAAGAGAATAGCGTATTCTTGGAAAATTAGATGTATTCTTACTTTGCCTTCCGTTCAAGTCAATAAAATTTTAAAATATAATATTTTATTATAAATCATTGATACTAATTATTATTATAACAATAATAAAACTTAAATAATGATATATGAATTAAAATAAAATAAAATATGAATAAACGGAACGAGAATATAGTTATTCTAGATAAATGAGAAGAATTATTATATTCTTAATTTGAGTTTAAAATATAGCCGTTTCATGATTTTTTAGATGATTATGAAAAAAAGAATGTTTGATAGAGATATTCTTATTTTGCTTTTAATATCTCGTTATAATGATTTATTTTCGAACGCCTGTGTGTTTTATATGGTCGGAGCACCTGTTTTGCAACAAAGACAGGTTCCATTCCTTTTTAACTTGCATTATGAATAAAAGAGGAGCAATCCTCTTCTATTGCAGTTGACACCTTTTGTTGCAAGACTAAACACACACAAACTTGTGGGCGTGGCATTCTACCACAAAGATTTGGGGGCAGTGATTTACATAAAATGATAAATCAATTTGGTTTGTACTGAGACTAAGTTTTATAAACTGTCATCTAATTGTACTCTTGTTTTCAGTTTGATTATCGAACTTTTTAATAATTTTTGAGTTGTCATCATTCTTGTTTCTTCATTATCAAATTTAAAATTAATAAAATAATAAAATCTCTATGCAAGAAGGGGAGAGCCCTCTAGAGGCGAGAGAGAGAGCGCAGCGACATAGGATAGCTCTCTCTTGTTGTGCATGCAAAGGAGAGGGGAGCTCTCACTTTTGTAAATTATACGGATCGTCTTCCAACTTTAAGTCAATTTTTCAACGATCTTTCAATTTCAATTTATAATTATATTATTCCAGAATTTCAATTTTCTTACACGCATCATTTTAGAGAGAGAAAAGGAAGGGGCATCAGCCCCGTCGCAAGCAGCATCTCCCTCTTCTCCTTCGCTGACCATGAGAGAAAAGAGGGGGGGGGGGGGGGGGGGGGGCGGTGGCCCCCTTGTGTGAGCTCACAAGGGGGGCCAGTGTCCCCTTCTTCTTCTTCGCACGTGACGCCAGTGATGGAGAAAGGCAGCCCCTGTGCAAGCTCAAAGGGGGCGGCGCCCCCTTTCTCCCTCACTAGCGTCGTGCACGAAGAAGAAAATTAGGGCGCTGACCCCCATCTTTGCGAGGGGCGAGCGCCCCTTCCCCTCCTCTTTGGTGCCGAAGAGGAGGGGGGTGGGGATGTTACCGGCGCACCCCTTGTTTATTAATTTATTATATTTTTATATTATTTTATTATATTTTGTTGATAATTAGAAAACTATCTATTACCATTCAGTGGATGATGCGTGAAAAAAAAGTTAAAAGTTTCGAAACAATTTAACTACAAATTAAAGTTGGACCGAATAATTATCACACTTAAAATTGAGAAATGATCCATATAATTTGCCCTCGATCCAAGACAATAGGAGGGTTGTTGTTTCTATTTTTTTATTAATTTTAAATTTGACTGGAAAGAGAAAGAAATATTGACATGAAGGTAAAAGAAATAGTGATGCGGCTGGATGCACGATTATTAATATTAAGTGACAGAGATGGGAAGAGAATGCTCTTTAAATGATTGTTTTTAAAATTTACTCAAAATATTAGTCGTCATATGGTTTGATGACAATAATTTTCATACCATTTTTCTCATGTGACCTGATTGGTTGCGTACCAATTAGTATGCATGCTCATTTTTTCGTTACGTATTAATGTATGATTATCATTTAGGGCTTTTTTCGATAATTATAATTTAGAGGGCTGTGTACTGCCTGTTTGCATGGAAGGAATTAGAAGAAAAGGAAAAAAAAGAGAAGAGATTGTTTAAAGAGTAACTTCTACAAATCGAATTATCAAATAGAACAAACTTTTACCAACCGTTTTTTGTCATAGGGGTTGAATGAAACAATCTTTTTTTTTTTTTAATTTCTTCATCTCGTAGTTCGGGAGGAAAAATCTGTAAAAAGTTAAAAGGAAGAAAAAGAAAGAGTATACACGGCTGCAGAAAATTTAATTTGAGAACCGTAGGATAGAAATATACTTCATACATACATTAATATGATATAAACCTTAAACGCAATAGTTCAAATGTTTTCAGCAAGCAAGCAAACGTGGACTTAAACCTTTAACGCAATAGTAGTCATAGCCCATCAAGATAAGATCATTAATTTGTGTTCAAATCTCCATACATTATGATATAAAGCTTTCACATAACATAAGCAGACGACTTCAACAACGAAGACAAATCGATGGAAGGTTTAGGTGACAAAATAAAACTTCTTCTTTTTTCTGGTTTATTTGCATGCAAATCGCAATCAAAGCATACGAAACTATGAACTCGAGCTGCTGCTGCTATGCCTGCTGCTTACTGCTTGGTCCGCCTCCATGTCAAATGATCTCACTTGGGGCTGGCGAAGAAGCTGTTGAGCGAGGGCATGATCTCGGGAGTCCTGTTGCGCACGAACTTCCTGAGCCCGTGCTCCGCATACTTCCGCCCTTCTTCGAAGTTTTCGAGCACTCCTGCAGACCTCCCTTCCTTATTGACCCTGTCCACCATTGATGAAAGAACAAGTTAATAGCTGAATTTTCTTTCTATAGATTTTTGGTATTTCTTTTCTACCGCGGAATTAAATTCGAAACAGAGACGATGAAATTATCCAGTGATAATGGGCATTTTTTACTACTTACTTATTTCACAACGACAACAGAAAGACCTGAATGGAAACACGGATCTGTATTTGACTGCAAAAGTTTTTTAGGTCAATATTTTAACATTTTATTTTATTAATCTTTTTTATTTAATTTTCTGAGTGTGAGAGCATCTGATTCACGCCCATATAGTGTGAGACTACATGTAAATAGACCTAATTCGAACATTAGTAGAAACAAGTAAATAATCCTCCTACCAAGTACCAGTCTAAATCAAGTGTCGCAACTGGTCACATTTTACTGCTCCTAACACGTTTTAGATCTGATAATTAGAGAAAGAAAATAAAACACTTCTATTTTAAGAACTAGTTTCCGATTCAATTCCCCCATAATAAATCAAGGTAAAACGACAGATCTAGGAGAAATAATAATCCAGGAAAAATGCCACAGAACCGTCGTTTTAAACACTAGACAAGGAGTAAATCCTGTTTTTTTTTCTTTCAAAAAAAGAAGAAACATGGATCGTTTACATACATACATATACACCAAATAAATCGAAAACTCGAACTGGATCAAACTGGGCGATGAGAAGGAAAGATCGGAAACGGACCTGACTTCGGGGTTGATGCAGATGTTGCGGACGAGGCTGAAGCCGCAGATCCCCACCGCCACTCCAACCGCCGCGAACAGCGGGTACACCTGCGAGCAAGTAAACAAACAACATCATCAAAAAACCCAAAACAAACCACGAGATCCGAGCTCGAAAGAGGAAGACGAAGGAGAAAGAAGGATAGAAACAATGGGGTGGGGGGGTGGAGGTCGACCTCAGGCCTGAGCCAGCGGTTAGCGGCCATCGGAGCGGTAGGGAAAGCGGAGGAGGCGAGTGAAGGGTTGACGACAAGTAAGAGAGAAGAAGACCCTCCGACCAGCTGCAAGGAGAGGGGAGGATGCCAACTGCGCTCTACTCTGCTCTTATTGGACGCACTGAGTCCAGAAATGACGGAATTGCCCCCTTATCATGAGTTACTTTTTTAGAGGGTTTGCTTTTTTAGAGGTAATGCCCCTTTGTTAAGGGTTTGCTTGCTTGCTGCAGCCGTCCAGCTCTGGCCGATGAGATGACGACGAGGACGAGCACTCCAACAACTAATTTATCTTTCAATAGTTTTATGACGATAATAATAATAATAATAATTCCTTCTCCGGGGCCACGACAATTTTGTTAGCCAACAGCCAAATTTTATTTAGTAATGAACGGACAGGACATTTTTGGATTTGTTTATCTAACAACTTGGACTTGCTTTCCAGTAATAATACAAAAAAAAAATTGTTCGAGTTCGGGTGGGAAAAAGAAAAGCGAGTTCCTCTTCCCTAATGAGTGGCCAGGATTGGACAACTGCGTTTCCCTCCCCCAAACAAATACATCATCGATAAATATTATATAGTATTAATTTAATTAATAATAATAGAAAAGAAAGAGCATAACCAGTGCGTTCACCTTTTTTTTATACATATATGAGCAGAAGTTGGGAAGAGAGCTGTAGCTCCGTTGACAACGTGACAAGGCAATAATATTGCATTTCATTATTTGCCATACAAGCATAAGCATATTAACCATTAATTAGAGAAGAAAATGAAACTGCCGAATGATTGGCATAAAATAGAATTAATTTGATCAGCAAATTAATTGGTTCAATTTATAATTTCTAAAATACAATTCTGTAAAGGAGTTCACCTTTTTTTTATCATCTTTCATTTTTAATTAACTTATAAGCATTTCAAGCGATATTCAAATATCAATCCTAAATATATTATTTTAAAATATCATATCAGCTATGAACATTTATAGACATTATAAAATTTCAAAACTTAAACACCATTATCAATTTTTTGAAAAAAAGAGTATCAAAATCGTACCAAGTTATATTAACGAAATACATTAAAGAATGCGAATAAAAGTTCAACATTCTCATCGGTAAAAAAAACTCAATAAGGGCCCCCTCGAGAAACAAATGTGCATGTTGTGACAATTGAAAGATCGACACATTGCGAACGACCTACAAGTACCATAAAATTTATTAAAAGATAAAAAAAAAGATTTGTGAGCTCTTGCAAGAACGAACGATTGGCGAAGACCCAGAGAGATGTTGAGAAGCCAATTTGGCCCAAAAGACGGTCTAATATAAAAATTGATTCGTTGTCATCTATCAATTTTTTAAAAATAAGCAATCCAAGTCAAAGTCACATGCATCGAGTATTTTAATTTTTTTATCATGTTTCCGCTAAACAATTAAACAAATATTTTGGCGTCCCTGAAGTTGGTAACCAATAATACTAACAAAAATTACATGAACCAACAGATGGCCAACACTGAGATCGTCAAGACCTCAAGGGCTCGTACTCTTCTGCAGCAGCTCATCCCAGTTAAAATATTTTAGATTAAAACGGTAAAAAAATACCTCCTAATCGCCCCGATGTCTCCTGGCTCGATCTCTCCAGGAAGTTTGCTGCATTGCAATAACCTGTCCACAGTATCAGCACGAAAAATATTCACAAGCTGGTTCTTATCAAAAGAACAAAGTCATAGTTAACAATTACCTTCTCGCTCACAAGAACACTTGACTGAGCATCTGTGTTTTGCCTTTCAGTATCATTTGTCATATCGTTATCCTCTGCGGATTCTACAGTTACAACCGGTGAAGCTGATGCAGTTCCGAACATAGCCTCATCATGAGCAGCCTTGATTTCATCTTCTCGTTTTCTCTATCAACCAACAATAGAAACAATTTACGAGGGGGTATATAACAGAGTACATCATTATCATCCAGCTTCCAAATATGCCCAGCTGCTCAGCAGACAGCAGTTGTACCTCAACTGCAGAGAATCGGAAAGTTTTTTCTATGCTCCTGACAACAGCAGCATCATCATCGGCTACTGCAAACCAAATTGTCTGGGTTAGAGAAGCGCATCTATGATAGGGAAGCTAATTCTAACGATATCAATATTAAGTGATTGTATCCATTGAAAAAAAAAAGAAAACTAACCTTCAGCTGGACCATCGTCATTATCACCATCAATGGGTGCTTCTTGGTTGAAATCAAATCGCTCCCATCCACTTCCCTTCACTGTATCTTTTGCAGCTGTGAGGCAACATTATATTATTATACCTCTCCTTGAATACATGTTACCAATCTATCAACACAAATATGTTCAGTTCAGATACAAAAATTGTTTAACATCATTTGAGAAACATACAGATATTATCTATAACCTAAAAAATATCAATCTTAATCAACATTAGGCTTGGTCATGAGCACAGCGTGTATCAATACACGCGTGATAGCATGAGTAATGGGTGGTTCATCATCCTTTTTTCTTCCAGAAATTATAAAATAATGAGTGTGAATTGCATTGGACCTTTGCTGAACACTAAGTTGATACAAGCCTTCGCTGAAAATTAGGAGTCGTATAGGTCGAGATGGGCGCCCAATACAGCCGACTGCCCGGTAGTCCAGGAGGAATGGACACGGATGAGCACCATGGGCGTCTTTCCTTTAGCACCGAAGAGGCAGTCACTCAAGGCTCTTGGTGATCGGAGCCAAGGCTCAAGAGTACCGCTGCTGATTTTCATGACCGATACCTGGGCGCCCAGCATAATCGAGTAATTTTTTGTGAGGATAGATGCCATATTGAAAACATTGTACAATATATCTCTTTTCTTCGTCAGGAGTGGAGTTTGGCACGGGGCTCTAGAGCTCTCCTTTTAAGAGCATACACTTGTACATGTGATCTTTTTTAGTAATATATATTATACGCCAACCACATTTTTTTGTCGTCCTTTTTACCCTTATAAAAAAAGCTCATGTGTCATAAAATTTAGAAACCATCAAGGCACATTCAAATTGTATAATTTTCTCAAAAAAACATTCAAATTGTATAATAGCACATGAAAATGTTATCTTTATACCCACTCAAACAAACAAAATTCCTCTAGAAAAGAATTTTATCTCAAACAAAACACTATCTTACCTTGTTTTTTTCTTCCATTATTATAATAATTTTAACCAGCATTATAACAAACAGATTTTATCTTTATACATTATGCTACCTTGATCTCTTTTTCTTCCATTATTGTAACTAGCGTCTTAACCCTAATATTCAGGTTAACATGGAATTGTGTAAAAAGCAAAACATTTTTTCCATCGTTGAAATGCAAAGTGTCTGACAATTCAATGCGCCTTGAATCTTGGAAGTACTCTGGACATATTTTCTTTGAAAAGGTACAAGTACCTTTGATATAAATAAATAACAAGGATATTCATGTTCTCAATGAAGAACATAGAGATGTCAACTTACATTCTCCTAAATGTACTACTGCATATGAACAACAAAGAAAGCAGAGATATTAAAAAAAGAGGTGAACTGGTTATTACCTTTGATATTATCACAAAACAGTGAAAGTTAAAAAAAAATATTTCCATTTACTTTTTGAAAGAGAAATCAGTTCCAGTTATAGCAACCAAATTGTTGAAGTACATCAAAATGGAATTGATTTTTAAGCAGCTGGAACCACTAAATGCTTAAATATCTAAGATAAAAAAACACTCCAAAGCTTGAGGGCATACGTATCCCAGAAGCAATCTGATATTTCTTCTATTCCTATATTGATAATAAGATCAAGGATACGAACTTGAACTAAATCAGTACCAGTATCAAACTAAAAATAGAACAGTCGCAAGACAATTGACAATGTTATGCATGCATAACAGTTCAACAATCAACCAAAAATGGAACCAGAACACTAAATTAGATTAAAGAGTAAGAAACAGCACATGTGCAAGTATTTGTTTAAGTATAGGGAGGATTAAAAATATAAAAGCAGTAACCAACAATCGGTTGGTTCAATTGTATAGTGTGAGCCCTGATATAGGGAGGTTTCAAGATCAAAGTCTGAAGTCACCGCTATTGGGATTATTTATGTAATCACATTCGCCGTCTTGGATTACACTAGCCAGGAACTTGTAGCCTTCTGAGTTAGGGCTAACACTGAAAAAATACATAAATAAAAGTCATTGGATCAACGAGAATACGACTTCAAGGTTCTACTAAGGGCCAATCCACTTTAAAAAAGTGACTTGTACATGGACATTTGACACATGGAGGTTTGATTGTAAATATACAATATCTTTCGGACAATAACTAATAAATCAAAAAATTAATAAAATGGGATTGTACTAGTTTCATTTCTTCAATCAAAAAGTGGATTGCAGCATATTTAGGATTTATGAAGGTAAAAGATATATAATATATTGGGAAAAAACAAGTAAAATCATTACGCAAAGCTTCAAAAGCTGCCAGAAAATGAAGTACCAGTTTCTGAAAGTTGAAGTTTCATCTTTGCTTTGACTCTTTCAGCTGGTGTCTGAATTGAACAATAAACATCATGTAATAGAAGTTAATCACAAGAGACTCAACTTTTAAAAAAAATTTAAATATGACAACAACTTAATTGATGCAAGGATAAAATAATAAGAACTCTCATCACAATCTTATACTGAGAATCAGAAATTATTAATGTGCTCAACAAGATACTAAAACAAAATAATTGATACCCTCAAAAGGAAATATATGCTCACCTAGTCACCTTAGGCTTCCACCTCATATTTCTAGTCAGAATTCATGTTTCAAATCATAGATTTTCTTTTTAAATAAAAATCTCCATTTGCATATCTTCATTTTTTTGCATACTAATAGGATGTAAAGGGAGTTTTTAATTTAAAAATAAATAGGTGTTGACTCAACCTCATTATATTAACCAAGAAAAATCTGGTACTGGTCATGATTATATATCCTTATTTCAGAGAGACAGAAGGAGGTGCTCAAACAAACGTAACAGAGAAGATTAAGCTCCTATGTTATTTTCTTTAGCTGAACCTTTACAAGAAAGAACATAGCTCTAGATTGATTGAACTGAATAGATGGATCCTTTTCTCCATATGTTGATTATCTGACATTCCATGACCAGTTCGAGCTTGATACTAGTTTACAACACAAATATACCAGGAAAATCATATGAAATCAAATCTTTGGAGGAAAATATTCATGACTATGTGCGCTATACATGCAAGTCAGCTGAGGAAGCAAATAGCAAGGGTAAGAAAATTGTCCTTCATGTATGTGACTATGCCACTATAGTTCTGCATGAAACCAAAACAGATTAATCATGGAAGCTATATTCCATTTCTATTCACATTTTCAGATAATTTATCTCCGTCAGGTAGCATTGTGGTTTCAAACAACTTTACTATTTTTTCTACCTTCTACAATAGAAATTAACATCAGAACAACATTTTGTAAAATATCACTAACACAGCAACGAGCAAATTTGATGGCCATTGCTTACCATCTTGGAGTATCCCTCAATGAGCTCAGAGTAATCAACCGCACCAGTTCCACCCTTAGTCCTCGAGCTCTTATGCTTCTCGCCATCTGTGGCTCTCCCGTGGTCGCTCCTATGCTCTCGATCCCTACTGCGCGAATCCTTACGTGGCGACCGACTTCGGCTTCTACTCCCACTTCGCCGCCTACCACCACTACTTCTGTGTTGTGAAACTCCATCGCGTCTCCCCCATCCGTCGTCGCTCTCCCTTCGCCTCTCCCTGCTCGAAGACCGCCGGCGCCGTCCCTCGGAAAGTCTCTCGTTCCGCTCCCTGCTCCGATGGAGACGCCGGTCCCTATCGGGCGAAGGAGGAGGGGAGGGACGGCCGCGAGAAGGAGGGGGTTTCTTGAGCTTGTTGTGGATCTTCTCCAGCTGGGCCTGCTTGTCGAGCTCCGCTGCCTTGGAGGGGCTCGAAGCGCGGACGAAGCTGGAGAACAGAGACGAAGAGGAGGAAGAGGCCTGGGCGCTTTTGGAGGGGAAAGGATCAGAAGAAGAGGAGGAGGAGAAACCGAGTCCTTGCTTGAAGCGGGCGGCGCCCTCGCCCTTGCGGCTGAGTTCGTCGTAGTACGCAGCCGCCTTGTCCTCTTCCATCGCTGGGCGCGGTCGCCGGAGTTTCTGGGTAGCGGTGAATGGAAATGGGCGGCGGACGGCAGTCTGTTTTATTAACTTGTTTTCCGATGAGCGGAAGGTGTTCGAGTTGGGTCCTCTTCGTCACCGTTTGAATTGGGCGAATCCCATGAATTTGATTCTAGAACTTGTGGTTAATGAATATGTAACATAGAGCACTTATTCTTATAATTTAATTAAGTTAATAGTTTTAATTTATAATTAAATTATATATATAATATATATTTATTGCACTAATTTGTTAACAAAACATATTATCTAAACTAAATAAATTATAATTATGAATTAGTTACAATTATTAAAATGGCTTGATCCCTTGATGTTGATCAAATTTACTCAATAACTAATAAAATAAAATAATGTATCATTATTTTATTAATTTAATAAATAAATTTTATGTTTCGTCTAATGTATCTTTTTTTTCTCATGAAACTTGACCTATGTATCATTTTATTTTGTTTTATTATAAAGGAAAAAACGGTGCAAGATATTGATGAATTCATTTCAAAAAGTCATTAAATTAAACATTAATAATCAAGTACCATAAGTTATATTTCGGAGAGAAAAATATAAGGATTTGCGATGAAAGATCATCCATTCTTCTATGTATAATCACTTAATGGGTGTCCCCCCAACTGAAATGGGAGGACACTCCATCCATTAAATCGCGCCCGTCCGTTTCGCATCAGACGGGCGCGCATTTAAGTAGAGGTCGGCTTAACTGGAAAACGAGGAGGCGGCCCGACGATGGGAAAAAATCGCCCTCGGTCCGGTTTGTGGAACGGTACAAAAGCGCCTGATTAAAGTTTCTTACATCTTTTTCTCTCTCGCTCTCTCTCACCTCTTTTCTCCTCTCTCTCTCTCTCTCAGTGGATCGTGGTCGCCGAGTTTGCCCCTCCGAGCATCTCCCCCTTCCTCGGCGCCGTCAAGATCTATCGCCAAAGATCTCATCCCTCCGGATCCGTGGGCCGCCGTTGAGATCCACTCCCAGATCTACACTCGCCGCCGACCATCACTACGCCCCAGATCCGCCCTCCGACACCGTGTCCATCCAGATCTGCTCCTCAGAGACGCCCTCCATCCAGATCCGCCCCGTCGTCAACGAGATTTGCACCTCAGAGACCGTCTCCGGCCAGATCCGCCCTCCGAGACCGTGTCCGTCCAGATCCGCTCCTCAGAGACGCCCTCCGCCACACATCGCCGCCCTGCCACTCCCATTGGCCGCCGTCGCACACCGCCGTCGCAGATCTGCTCGCCGGCGAGGTCGAATGTCTCCTTCTTTCTTTTCATTTTCTCCCTTTCTCCCTTGGTCTGACCTGATCTCGTCGTCTCCAAGACGCTGCGACGCTCGAGCACGCTATCTACCCGGCCCGCCGCCGTCCTTCCTCACACCGAGATTCGTTGACATACTTCGTTTGCAATGCCAACACCTAATTCACTTGCCCCGCGGTCGCCTGCCGAGTTCGCCCGCCTCGCCACCGTCGAGTTCGCCCACCCCATGGCCGCATTGCCTGCCCTGCCACCCCGTTGACTACCATCGACGCCGCCGCCACCGGCCCGCCCCATGGCACTATCGAAATGCAATTATTGTAATGAATACGTATTAATCTCTGGATTAATCATTGTGTTATCACTCTATAATTAGTGTAATTCCTTGTTCATTCTTTTGTGTAATCACTATGTTATCACTCAAATTCCTTGTTCATTCTTTGTGTAATTGAGAATTTGGAATCTATAATTGTTCATTCTTTCTTTGTGTGGTCTTCCGAATTCCTTTGTATGAACTTCCGAATTCAATCTCGACTTCAAGTTGTCAATCTCGACTTATCACAGACCACTAATGAATTACATAGCACATTCACTTTCGGTGCAAAGGAGCGTGAAATCTACTATAATTTGCGTGGGATTTTAAGCATAACCAAGTTAATGAGGTTAATGATGGTTCAACAAACAAAACTGAGATGTGTTGCACCATCGTTAATTGCCTACTTCATAATATTAGAGAAGATAAACTACTACAACGGAACTGATAGTTGTAGCCAATTTACATTCATAGTCTTAAGCAATACAACAAATTACACAATAAGCAAATTATAACTAATTACACAATGTCGATTAACAACTAATACAGTTGGCGGCGTCTTGGCGGTGGCGTGCGAGCAAGGTTGGCAAAGGGGGTCAGTGTTGCGCGAGGTCGACGACGTGCAGATCCGGTCGGCGACGGTTACATGTGCCCCCCTGATGCGCAGATCTGACCGTCGCGGAGGTCGCCGGTTGTGTGGCAGCGTGCAGCAGGGCGTCGTCGCGAGAGGAGAGGAGTGGAGAGAGCGAAATGGAGAGAAGAGAGATAGGGGGTCGGCAGCGGGGAGGAGCGCCGAAGAGGTCGGCCTCGTCGGCGGCGCGTAGATCTGGTCGAACGCGGTCACCTCGGCGCGGATCTCGTCGATGGCGGGTAGATCTGGTCGGACGCGGTCATCTCGGTGCGGATCTTGGCAGCGGTGGGCAGTCGGACGAGGTCGCGGATCCCGTCCGCGACGGGCAGATCTGGTCGGACGCGGTCACCTCGGCGCATATCTCATCGGCGGCGGGCCGAGTTCGCCGCACAAGGGGGAAAAAGGTCGGTCAGACCGCCGACCGCCGGTCGCTGCACGTGAGAGAGAGAGTAAAATGGGATATTTTTTTTCACCAGACGCCTTTTATACGAGTGGATCAGACTGCCGGTTGTTTTTCGTGATGAACCGCGCCATAGACCGCCAGTTTACGATAAAATAACTTATTTTTACATTGTTTCATCGACGCTCGTCCGATGCGCATAAGACGGGCGCGGTTTAATGGGTGGAGTGTCTCCCATTTCAGTTGGGGGACAACAATTAAATCCATAATCACGACTATTGGAAAACAAAACTCGTGTATTATGTGAAAAAACAATCAGAGAATCCAGAACTCAAGATTTAAAAGCAATTAATATTCGAATTTTTAGACATTTCATTTTCCAAAAATATACAATGCATAATAACATATAATATAATTGGAAGGAAATTTATAAATGTAATAGCACGACATATCTAATTACCACTTATTTATGGTCGAGTTCTATAAGGGAGTGTTTAAATGGCAGAAATATTTAAATTTGATATTTGAATGAAAAGATATTTTAAAAAGTTAATTTGATATATAAATTTTAGTGAGTGTTTAATAAAAAATAAGAATTATAAAGATACTTTATTATGTTATAATATAAAAAATTTATGTAATTTTTTTTATTATTGATATATTAAGTGGCGGACCTATCTTGTTAACAATGGGTCAATTACCCGTTAGATTCTAGGCAATATATATATATATGTTATGAAATATATTGTATTATTTTTAATAAAATTTATTTAGAATTGCATCCTATTTAAAATTTCATTTTAAAAAGTATATTTTTACATAACAAATTTTTCAATGTACATTTTTTTTCCAAAACAATTTTTTGTTTCTTCCAACACGCCCTCCTCCTCTGTTTCTTTTAACACTTCATCTTCTTTATCCCAACTTCTCTAATAATCATAATCATCTCTTTCTTTCTCATACTCTTCTTTTAACTTTAATTTTTCTTTTGTCATTTATCTTTTCCATCTCTCATTCCTCTTTGTTCTATTAAGCTATTGCAGTTTCGATGGTAGAAAAAAAGATTGTAACATAAGAAAAAAAATCAAATTTTAGGATCATAAAAAATCAATAATTTTTTTGAAAATTTTTTTCTTTGTTATTTCTTATGTCATTTTCATTTTTATGGAATATGTTTCACTGTTACTAATTAATTTATCAATTTTTTTAATATATCATTATTTTTATATTATTATAAATTATATATAAAAAGTTATATTTTACATCCATTAACTCCGAGATTTTAAGTTCGACCCTGAAGAGATATATATATATATATTTAATTTGATTAAAAATTTTGGCTTCTATTAAAAATTAAGTTATGATACTATATTAATATTCATTTTGATTAAAAAGGTTTTATAATATATATATATATATAATATTATAATAGGAAGGAAATTCATAAATGTAATATCAGGAAATATCTAATTATCAGTTATTCATGATGGACTTCCAAAGAATAAAGATATATATAATATTAGGTCCCCATTCACAACGAATAAGAAATTTTTATCAGATAATAACTACATATTTTTTATGCTCGGATCGAAAAAGAAAAAAAAGGAAGAATAAATGGAAAAAAAAGTCAAACGATCCAAAATAAGAAAACAATAAATAAATAAAATACAATAAAATAGAAATCTGTCACACCTACTGGTTTAAAAAATAACACCATTTGGTGGTCTTCTTCCCGAAAAAGACCACTACTATATACATCCTTTCAACAACTCATCGGGAGAAAGAAAAAAGAAGACGAATCGAAACCTCCTCTTCCTTCTTTCTCTCGGATCGTCCGCCTGCTCCCCATCTCCCTCCATGGCCGCCGCCGTCGCCGCCGCGGCCTCCCGCCGCCTCTCCTCCTCCTCCGCCGTCCGTCCTCTCGCTCCCGTCCTGCGCGCCTTCTCCTCCGACGCGGGCGAGCCCTCCTTCACCTTCGAGACGAACGTCCCCTTCACGGGCCACAAGATCGATCCGCCCTCCCGCTCCGTCTCCACCACCCCATCCGAGCTCCTCTCCTTCTTCCGCGACATGGCCCTCATGCGCCGGATGGAGATCGCCTCCGACTCCCTCTACAAGTCCAAGCTCATCCGCGGATTCTGCCACCTCTACGACGGCCAGGAGGCCGTCGCCGTCGGCATGGAGGCCGCCATCACCAAGCGCGACGCCATCATCACCGCCTACCGCGACCACTGCATCTTCCTCGGCCGCGGCGGCTCCCTCCTCCAGTCCTTCGCCGAGCTCATGGGCCGTCAGGCCGGGTGCTCCAAAGGCAAGGGCGGATCCATGCACTTTTACAAAAAGGAATCCAGTTTCTATGGCGGTCACGGGATCGTCGGCGCGCAGGTGCCTCTCGGGTGTGGCATCGCCTTCGCCCAGAAGTATTCCAAGGAGGCGGCCGTCACGTTCGCTATGTACGGAGATGGGGCTGCGAACCAGGGTCAGCTTTTTGAGGCGCTCAACATCTCCGCGCTTTGGGACCTGCCCATCATCTTGGTCTGCGAGAACAACCATTGTGAGCTATTCTTGATTTCTTTCCTCTCGCTGAGTTTATGTTTATCGGTTTGCCTGTTCGGCATATCTTATATTGCTGCTGTCTTCCAGATGGAATGGGGACAGCGGAATGGCGTGCAGCTAAGAGTCCTGCGTACTACAAGCGAGGTGACTACGTCCCTGGACTGAGGGTGAGTTGAGGAAATTAATTCCACCTTTTTCGTCTGGAGCCTTCGTGATGCAATATATTTATCATAGCTAGGCGTTCTTTCAAGTTCCGTCAGATGTTTGCAGCATTTTTTTTACTAATATTCACTTGTTAACCACGTTGTCTGCTTACGCTGTTGAGTGTAATTCTGATATGTTGATTATTTTTAACATTGTAATGTTCATAAAAAATGTCCTTGTGCGGTAATGTAAATTTCATTGCTTTTAACAGGTCGATGGAATGGATGTCCTTGCTGTGAAACAAGCATGCAAGTTTGCTAAGGAGCATGCTCTTCAAAATGGACCGATCGTAAGTAACAACTCTTTTTCCTTTGAAAATCAAATTATGGAATGTGAGTATATGGACTTATGCTGCCAATCATTAAAGTTAGAATTGATAAACTTAACAATCATGTCAATCAATGTTCACATTTTTTTATCTAATTTCTTTCAGCTTCTCCAGGTTTTGTTATTTAAGCAACCTGGTATCATGTCCCCTGTCTTGTTGATGCTTGTATTTGTGTGTTCATTTATAATTCCATGAGATTCTTATTGATCGTTATTATGTTTGCACACTGGCCACCGTTGTTTTTTGTCCCTTATAGTGCAATACTTTCTTAAAAGGCGTCTTGGATGGTTCCACCCTTTACTTCCTTCTTTGTTGTCTTGGCTTGTATTACTTTGGTTATTAATTATCCAACTTTTGATAATTGAGAATTGTTACAACTTCCACAGCCTGTTTGGATATCATTGGGATGATAGGCTGTCATATGTCTTGTTTTCATTCTTTGGCTCTGACAGTGAGCTTTATGTTAGAATTCTTTCATCATCCATTTATAAACATAATATTGTGATTGCCTAGCCATATATAGCCTTTCTGAGAATACAATTGTCATCTCAAAAATAAAATACAATTTTATGTATGTGGTGATCTCATATGGGTATCTCTACCTTATTAGTGCAGTTCTCATATGAACATTCAAGTCCAATTCTTTTTTCATCCATATTTTGCTGATTTGCTCAGCCACAACATAATAGATATTTTCATGTACTTTATGATGCATGTATCCATATGAATCATTTTCATTTGGGCCGAGTTACTTATGGTGCACAACATGATTGATTCTGCATTTGATAAACTCAATAGTAGTTAAGTTTTGCACCACAGTTGAGTATTCCGCTTTGATGGTACATATTGCTTCAAATGCTTTTTCTATTCTGTCAAATAATTGCGTGTAGATATTTTTGCAATTAGTGTATACTTAAATAGACAGCAGATAGCTTTTTTTTAGCAAACCTTGTCTTGAATGCCGATGATGAATATAGATATTTGTTTTTTAGTTTGCTTTCTGTGGGTATCTTGTTATTGCCAACATAAGTAACTTGGCAAACTCATATGTCTTTCTTCAAGAGTCCTGATTACTTTTTATTCTTGTGCAAGCAATCTGTTTTTGAATCTTGATAAGTAAAACCAGACACGATTATAATGCTTTGACTAATATTTCACTGGTGTTTCCTACATGTCTTCCCTTTGTCATTTATGAATAATCATGTGCTGAACAGCAAAATTTGGCATTGATCAAGATATTATTATCCCCATTATCATTTAATATGTAATTTTTTTTTCAAAAAAAGGCATATAACCTAGGATGCTTGTTGCTATGACATGTAAATCTACTAGTATTAGAAATGTCTATTGTTTCATGGCATGGGTTTATTTTATTTGTCATTTTATAGAGAGTCATGTGATGTAGAAACACATGATGTTGAGTGTTGACCAATTTATTGAATCTTAATTATATGTAACCTGCAATTTTCCAAAACCTAGGGTGTTTGTTGTTCAGACAATATTGTATATCTACTGTTAGTAGTTTAGTGGCCTCGTTGATTTTTTCTTTTAATTCATTAACCTTTCAAGTTTCGGATTTGCAGATTCTCGAAATGGACACTTACAGGTACCATGGTCACTCGATGTCAGATCCTGGGAGCACCTATCGTACACGCGATGAAATTTCCGGTGTGAGACAGGTAATCTGAGGTTCATCTGTTTAAGGAATCATTAATTCATTGGAGTCACCATTTAAAGTTTATCTGTTTAAGGAATCATAGATCCAATGGAGTCATCATTCAAAGTTTTTGGATGTTACTTGCAGGAGCGTGATCCAATTGAAAGAGTTAGGAAGTTGATTGTAGCTGAAAATTTGGCTACAGCTTCTGAGCTCAAGGTATTGATCTGTTTTTAGACTGCCTCTTGAACTTTGTTATTTAGTTGGTGTGTAGTTGATCTGATACGGTTTTATATATGATGGTTCCTTGTAATTCATCAAAATTTCTCTTAAAGAATTGTCAACATTAAGTTGTTTATGTTTCCACCAGGACATTGAAAAAGAAATCAGAAAAGAAGTAGATGATGCTGTTGCACAGGCAAAGGTACTTACACCTGGATGTAGACCATCTAAAGCATTCACTTAAACATATATGTATTGTAATAATCATATTATTTATTTTCCATGCTTCAGGAGAGCCCGATGCCCGATCCCTCTGAGTTATTTACGAACGTATACGTAAAAGGTTTTGGTGTCCAGGTAAGTGACTTCTATTTTTTTTGTGGTACTTGACATGATTATTATTTCCTAATTAAGTAAAAAAAACATTAGACTAGGTTAAATTGGTTGCTGCATTGATTTGGTTAAAAACTACTTAACTGGTTTTGAAATCAGTTGTGGCTTCGAAATCTTTCTGCCAATTCATCAACCTGAGCTGCAAACTTATTCTTGATCTTCTTCATCTCCTCTTCTGAGCAATATCGCAAGTTCAATGCTTAAAAAATTCCAAAATTCTTTTGGGTTGAAAATTCCGGAACATTGAGCTTAGAATTAGTAGTTTAAACACAATATTTTGCATTGAGTTTAGAATTAGTAGTTCAAACACAATTTTTTGGGTTCTGCAACTGGCTTGAATTTTCATATGGTATTGGTATCAGGTATTTGGTGCGGACAGGAAAGAGGTCAGGTCAGTGCTCCCGTGATGCAAGCAAGATGTGCCGTCACGAGAAGAAGATTCTTTTGCCACAGAGACTTGAAAAATAAAGTTGGGGAATTCTAATATACTGCCTTCTCAGTGGGTGTGTTCACCATACACTTTGTATAGCCATTGGCCTTACTCTTTGACTAAGGTCAATGTGTCCGTTCATCTGCCGTTCCCAACAACTGTTCCAATGTGATTGCCAGATTTTTCTGGCTGGAATTGTTATTTTTGTCGACATATTCCATTTTCAAATTAACTTACTCATTTATGCCTGCTTTAATATGAGCAGTGAAGAAAATAGTTCTGTTCTGATATATTGTTACATTTTTCTTCTAGCCATTCTTCTTAGCATTTGATTAATCAGAAATGGAGATAAAAAAATATAATGATATGCTTTTAATAATATGATTTTTCAAAAATTAAATTTGAAATTATTATTTCTTGTCGATTTTGAAATATAATATAATACAATTAATTAATTATGCCAATGAAATTTGGTGGATCTAATTTGCTACATTTTGTTATCATTAGAACGTTTTTGAGGTTTGATCAAAAGTGCGTAGACGCAATAATAATGATGTAGGAACAAGGTGTTGCCTGCCTCTCCAAAAGGAAAAAGAAAAACAAGCATGATGGCAGCCTAAAATCTTTTCTATCGACAACATGAAAATAAGATGGAACTCGTAGCATAATTCTCTTCGACCTACTATATTGAAAACAAATTATTGAAAAAATGCATACAAAATTTCTTAAAATGACATAAAAATATTAATGTAGTAAGAAAAACATGTAGGTATTGTGAGTATACACATTAGGAAAAATGTTCTATCATAATAGTAATATATTAAAATATATGTACTTTTTCTATTAAATAATATAATGGGAAAAATACAATAAAGGATTTTTTACAATATACTCTTCAACTTGCCTAATAGAGTGGAATGACGTCGTATGATCCATGTAGTCGACCCCACCTAGTGGGATAAGGCTTTGTTGTTGTTGTACTCTTCAACTTGCCTGTTTGGCTAAAATGTATTTTAACTCATGGAATGTAAAATTATATGGTATACCACTTTTTGAAAAGTGACATACTTTAGTTAAAAAGATAGTAGTAAATAATTCAATGGAGATGTTTGAGTGATAAACTGATTACATAAAAAAAAACTAAAAAAAAATGAAGTGGTCTCACAATTTTTGCGCTGACGGCTGCTGTGGCAAAGAAAAAAATTAGGAGGTGTGTTTTACTTCGTTTTGAACCTCATACCATAGTTTTAAACTTTGTGAAATTAACAGCCAAACAACACTTTGTAATAATTACGAAAATAGGAAAAATTACTACATAATACTATCATTTCTTCAATTTTTCAACGTTCCCAAAGGGGCCTTATTGTTTCTTTTAATGATGTCCCGGGGCCGATCTGGATAAGAAAATTGCAGACTTTTGAACTTGAAATTACGCTATCACTTCTGGCACGTTTTTGTAATGGTTAATTATTTTTATTTCATTTGCTATCAGTTTTCACGATGTTAAATGTTAACATAAAATAAAAATGATTAAATCCAATTCGAGGCAAATTTTTTTTTCATAACGATTTCATGTCCAATATGAATATATTCCAGTTTCTTAATACCAATTGGTTTGAATTGATGAAAAATATGGTGATTTTATTGGACGTATAAATAAGATGTTTTGGAGCCATTAAAAAATGGAGGCCAAGAACGTGACACGAGTCGCGCCTGGTTTCACGGCCATCCATTAACCTTCGCCCGTGCGAATTCTCCGGCATTTTCGTTTTCTCCCGTCTCACCGCGGCGGAGCAGCTCTCAGAGGTAAACTCTCGAACGAGACGAGGGGGTGCTGAGAACTCTGCTCCAAGAACTCGCAAAAGAGAAGGGCGACCGAGGCGAAGCGAACGATGATGGCTTGTAGCCGAACCGTGATTCCGCGCGTGCTGTACATCGCATCTCCGATTGTTTCTTCTACCTCCATTTGGTCCTCCTCCTTATCTTTGGCCCGGCAAAGGACCTCGATCTTTCCTTCGCAATCCGTTCATGGTAATATTGTTTCGCTTACGAGGCTGTTCGTATGCTAAATTCTTCCAAGTTGCAATTTTGACCTGTTCTGTGCTTGTTCCGATTGGGGCTTTGATGATCAGCAATTCCAGTAGCTTTTAGATATCGGGTTCATTCCGAGGCCACAGCGGAGCCGGCAACTCGGCGAGAGGACGGGGACTCGTTTTCCAAAGATTGGACGATCAAGATGCTTTACGATGGCGACTGTCCTCTTTGCATGCGCGAGGTCTGCTTTTTTCTCAAGATGTCTGAAAATTTAGTTCTATTTTAAGCAGTATTGCCTGTGCTTTCACACCCTCGTCACTAATTACCTATGGATAAACCATATAACAACATTCCCACACCAAGTGACAATGCCGATTATGATTTTCCTCGGTATTCTTTTGTGTACATGTTATAAGGTTGAGATACTCCCTGGTGGTGTTTTGATTTCCCACTGGTTTTCTCTCGCAGAAAATTTGATCAAACTGAAACAACTCAACTAAGCTGCATTCGTTGATGCTTGTGTGTTTCTTAATTGTTTCTGTTCACATTGTTCAGGTAAACATGCTTAAAGAGAGGAATAAATCATATGGAGCTATAAAATTTATTGACATAAGCTCGAAGGATTACTCTGCAGAGGAAAACCAGGGCCTAGATTACAAAACGGTATGTCAAAAGTACGGTATCATTCCCCTCAAAAAAAAAAAAAAAAGAGTATTGTATCATTCTGGAATCAGCTCTTCATTTCTGGGAAATGTTGTTGACTTGTTAACATTAATATTAGTACTACTATTATGAAGATAAATGTGAAAAGTGCTCTGCCAAAACCGGTTGACATGCTCTGATAGAGGAAAAAAGGTATTTTAGAGGTATAAACTTAGGCAGATTCATGAGTGGACATATCTTTCTTGTTTAATGTGTTCATGCAGTTTGCAGCATATATAGTTAAACATGAAAACATTATGTGAAGATAGCTGGATAACATTCCAATTAAGGCATTTAATTTTATTTTTCAGGTGATGGGAAGAATCCATGCCATCCAGTCTGATGGAACAGTTTTTACGGATGTTGAAGTATGATAAACACTTCTTTCTGAAGAATTCTTATATCTTATCGCTTTAGGTTTAAATATACCATTTATCTTTTCTTTTGTTCCTAGTTTTTCCTGATATAAGAGAAAGACTTGGCCTAATAGTTAAAATTTGATTAACCAGAGGTCATGGATTTGTAGCCCGGAAACACCATTTCTGTGAAATCAGAAGGAAAAGTATACACATGACTATGACTGCCTTTTTCCATAGCTGGGGAGCTTGAAATATGTGGAAGTTTACCATGTTTAATGCACGGGGTTTTCCCCCTTGGTTTTCTTGTTCTTGCATAACTCAACAAGTGTCATCACTAATTCAAATGCTGACAGTTACTGTTTTGCATGCATACTGATCTCTCCTTTTATTGAAGATAATAATAAAGGTTGTTTGAACCTATAAAAGGGCATCCTTCTGGTACTTGGTGAGATTAACGATCAAGTTGCCAATAAATCCATTGCTTGCATATGCGCACTGAAACAGCTGAGGGTGCGGAAATTCTTTTCTTCCTTTTTGAAGTTTGTCTTATGCCATCCAAACTATTTAGTACCTTGAATTCATGATACATGCGTGACTGTCAAACGGGAAATGGATAAAATGTGTTTTTTGGTTTTACTCATTTAATCTTCAAGCCCATTGGTGATCATGAATTTCAGTGAGAATTTTTCAGGCCTTCAGACGATTGTATGAAGAAGTTGGCCTTGGTTGGGTCTATGCCGTTACTAAGTATGAGCCTGTAAGTTGTAATTTTCTCATGTGTAATACTTTGTATTATACTTTAAAATGTCACTCTTCTGTATAAGATGGAAGGCTACTGAAGTACGAGAATTTGGTGAGGTCCATCATTTGATAATGGCACTTTACGTTTCTAAATTACATTGAATATTAGTTGTTTTGTAGTGCCTGTCTAAGCTTTAGAATTAACATTCTGTTTATTGACAAAGTTCTCATTCAAAGTGTGAAGCATGATAAACTGGTAGCACAATTGGAATTAACATTCCGTTACTGGAAACTTATTTGATAAGCTGGTTGACATCCCTGAATGTCAATAATTTTATTCTAAAAGCTAGTGCCTTAGCATATTCATGTCACAAATATTGCGCAATTCATATTCTTATTAGTTGTACGGATTCGTGATACTTCTTACAATCATGCTTGGAAACAATATTCACAGTTTGTCTAATTCTGTTAATCATGCAGATCGCCACGTTAGCAAATGCAGTCTATGGCATTTGGGCTAAATATCGTCTTCAGATAACAGGTATCATGATGTCTATTGTTTTAGTTTTCGCAGTTTTTTTGTAAGTTAAACTGCATTTATCAGGATCATCCTGCATGTGTTGTATCTTATTAATAACCATTATCTGAAAACACCATGGGTCAAAGGAACTTGCATTCATATTGGGCTTGGGAAGCATGAATCAACTTATGGATAGTTAGAATAATGTATATGCTCCTTCTCAAAAAAAAAAAAAAAAAGAATAATGTATATTTTGTTTTGAAGAAGCTTATTACTTTCATAAATATTGACAGGTCGGCCTCCACTGGAGGAGATTATGGAATTGAGAAGGAAGGATGCGGTAAGTATTCCATGTTGTACCTATTCCGAGACTAATTGTAGTTGTCTTCTTTTTCATGTCAATGTCTTCCTGCATAATTTGATCTTTGCATCTGTAAATTCAAATTGCACATTAATGTCTTAACATGCTAACATAGCTTGGAATTGTTCGATGCCCAGATCAACGCATGCAGTGAAGATAAAGCCTGTAAAATGTGAACTCCTCAGTACTTGGATGATCACTGTTTCTGAAGGGGATTGCATGTAGGACAGATTAAAATGGTGTTATAAACAAATTTTCATCTTCAAGCGTTATATTTTTCCCTAGATTTGTATGATTGTCATATAAGTTATTATATTTCCTGTTGCCGCATGTACCATCAGGTTACCAAACAAAAGTGGGATTTAAAAATTTCTTAGAACGGCTGAAACTCTTACAAAATTTCCTCCGTGGATATAGAAAGCTGTCAATTGTATGTATATTGCTTTGCCTTCTGAACCTTTCTGCAATTGTATGTATGTTGCTTTACCTGCAACACTTGTTTTCCCTAGATGGCGAACATGACTCAACTTGTTTATTTACACAAGGTTCGTTAGAAAAAGTGATGAACAGCAATTCGCTGAAGGCAAAACTAGTTAATTAATAACAAGATGCGGCAGCTGCTTGACATGAGAGATTCTTTTTTCAAATTTAGGAAATTTCTGAGGTCCATTGGTTCCTGCTGTACTAAGACAACTAGTAATAACAAGATTAATCATTTTCACAGCACGCAGAATGTGCTTAATTTCAGTGTAGTTTTCTAATCTTATATAGACCCCTTTCTTTTGCGTTTAAAACTTTAGAGAGACCGAATCCTGAGGCACATAATTGATCTCTTTCTTCTATGGCTCAGTGCCAACGGAGTGCATCAATCTTATATGAACTCGATCTCAAATAAAAAGGGGAAAAAATGATCGAAAGTTGCAAGGGAGCGCCAGTGATGCAAAGATTTTTTTTTTTTTCGATTACATAAAGATGCACAAGAAAGATAAAACACACTGCGCACTGGTTCCTCAGAAACAATGGACTCAGTTGCCTTATTTAGATCACACCACCGAGACAGAAACCCAATAAAATCTTGACGCCAAAATTATGACGTAGTAAAGAGAAGGATGCAGGAACCATCAGCTGCAACACGGACGCACCATAATATATATCTCAAAGAGTGGGGTGGTGGTGCTGACGCGCCAGAAGCAGCCGGAGCAGGACGGATGCCACAGCGATGGCGATGCTTATTCCCAGAACCGACCGCTCAGCTGCGTCGTGTCGCCTGCGGCGCCCGGCGAGGGCGAAGCCGATGAGCAGCAGGTTGACAAATATGCCGATGCCGACGAAGGTGAGGAATGGTTTGTAAAGAGGGACGTCGTCCCCATAGCGACGGTGCATCTCTTGGGGTACAGTCGAATACAGGCCCACCTGCAGGAAAGCCGGCACCACCAGCTCTCTTGGCGTCAGAGGGGAGAGCGGCGAGTCGGCTGGAGCATCGACGACTGCGGCGCCGGCAGCAGCAGAGGGGGGATGGTGTTGCTGCTGCGGCACCAGCACCAGAAGCAATGACTCGGGATCGAGTTCTTCGACGGCGGGGTAAGCAGAGTTCTGCTGCTGCAGCATCGGTACCGGCACCATCAGCAGCAGTGGCTCTTGATAGAGTACCGGCTGTGTTTGGTGTTGGTCGGAGGAGGAGGATGACCTGGTGAAGGGGAGAATACTTTTTTTCGATGGGGAGAGATACGAGAGGGAATGAGAAAGAACTCGAGTTCGGAAGGGAGAAAGATGTTGGGAAGGAGAGAGACTTGTGTGAGAGAGAAATCAGAGATACAGGGGAAGGGAATGAGAGAGTTGGGTTGGGGAGGAGAGAGACAAATGAGAGTGAGAGAGTTGTGTTGGGGAGGAGAGAAAGACAAGCGAGAGAGAGAATTTTTTAATAATCAAGGTAATAGATTAAGAAATATTTTATAAAAAATTATTTTGATTATAATATTTTATTTTATGATATAAATTTGTTAGACTTTAATTTTATTATAATCTTTTACTTTATTATGTCTAAATTTATATATATATTACATAAATAATTTAATGTATTATACTAAATTATAATATTTTATTATTAATTGATTTAATTGATCGGTTCGATTTAATATTTTATTAGTAAGAGGAAGTTTCGCACGCATTTGCGTCGATGTCAACCTCCTCTCGCATTTTCTGACATGATAAATATATACCTCTCCAAAAAGAAAAAAAAAAGAAGAAGAAAGAGAATGAATGATTTCGCTTAGGTGGTTTGATAAGGAGTTTAATTAATAAGTAGTTACATAATAAAAAAAACTTATAAAAAACGTGAAAAAAATGTATATCCTAAGACAAATAGTACATTCAATTAATTTTTTTCCTATCAAATCTTTTTAATATATATATATATATAATTCATTTTGATTTACTTATAAGTTTTCAAACAGATTCTAAATCAATAGGAAAATAAGATGGAACTTAAGGGAATTTAGTACATTATCTTTTCACATATCTATATATTATTAACAATGTGCATTATCTTGTTTACTATCTACCAGTAATTTTTTTAGTAATTTAAATAATATTATACAACTTTTACTAAAATACTCTTTATAATAAATATTAAGTTAAATATTATATAATCCAACTAGAAACTCAAATAAAAATCATAAAATTAAATAATATAATTAAAAATATTTCATATCTTTTTAAAATGAAAATAATAGTATTGAAAATATATAATATTTAAAATAATAACTAATAATAATATGCAATTCATGTGAATAACAATAACAAAATAACTTTTGAATAAATTAATATTATTAATTTATGATAATAATGATGGTAATAATATTATTTTTTATATAAATTTTTATATTTTATTTGTTTAAGATTGAAAAAGATAGGAATGAAAAAAATAAAAATAAATTATCACTTGAGTGACCATTTGGATGGACATCCCCTCCTAATCAATGTAAATAATTACTTCATAAGCAATCTGCATTACTTGACAATCCAAATTATCTACGAATTAAAATAAAGTAAACAAAAAATATGATTGTGCCTAGGTAATTTAACTTCATATTACTAGTTATCTAGAAAGATTATTTATAATATGAGAGTGTTGTATTGTCATTCAAAATTATCTAACAATGTAGATTGCTTATCAGAAGGTTGTCACTTATTAAATTATCAACAGTGCACATTAATTTATTTAGTATGCATAAGTAATCTATATGTCAATCCATATTAATTATTTATAACAAAACAAACTTTTACGAGTTAATATGCCATTTTTACCAATATACCCCTAACCAAAATAGTAATATATAATTTATTTTGAATTTCATAGACTTAAATCACAAACATATTTTCACCCATAAAAGTAAAAATTATAAAATAATTAATATGTTTTAAAAAATATGAAAATAATATATTCATGATAATTAACTAAGAGTTGTTTGATTAATTTTATAATTTATTTAAATAAAATAAGAGGGTGAGTGTTGCAAAAGAAGAGGGTTAGGACTAGGGTTGTTTGGAAAGTCTTGCAAAAGAAGAGGGTGAGTGTTGCCTACATTAAGGTAATACAAGATATGTACGATGGGGCATTGACTAGGGTTAGGACACCCGGAGGTGAGACAAATGAATTTCCTATAGGAATTGACCTACATCAAGGATCAGCTTTAAGCCCGTATCTATTTAACTTAGTTATCGATGCTATCACAGAGGAGGTACCTAAGTGCATGCTATTTGCGGATGATATAGTACTTTTAGCGGATTCAAGAGAAGAGATTAATACAAAATTGGAAATATGGAGAAATACATTAGAGTCAAAAGGTTTTCGTTTAAGTAGGAATAAAACAGAATATATGCATAGCAATTTCATATATAAAGAACTTAGAGACGATTTGAAAGTTAGGCTATGGGAGGATATAATTTCTCAAGTGATAAAGTTTAAATATTTAGGATCAATTGTAAGACAAGATGGTGAGATTGATGACGATGTTAATCATAGAATTTAAGCTGGTTGGTGTAAGTGGAGGAAAGCCACTGGAGTTCTTTGTGATAGAAAAGTACCCAATAAAGTTAAAGAAAAATTCTATCGTACTGCTATAAGGCCAGCAGTGTTATATGGTAGTGAATGTTGGGCTATGAAGGGACAACATGAACGTAAAGTGGGGGTAGCCGAAATGAGGATGTTGAGATGGATGTATAGTCATACAAGATTATATAAGATTAGGAATGACCATATACGTAAACGAGTCGGAGTGGCTCCTATTAGTGAGAAAATGGTAGAGAATCATTTGAGATGGTTTGGTCATGTTCAGAGAAGACCATTAGATGCGCTAGTAAGAAAAGTAGATCAAATAATCTGGAGTCCGATTAAAAGAGGGAGAGGGAGGCCAATGTGGACACTTGACGAACTAATAGAGCAAGATCTATTGGTGAATAATATACCGAAAGATCTGATTACTAATAGAGCGGAATGGCGTCGTATGATCCATGTAGCCGACCCCACCTAGTGGGATAAGGCTTTGTTGTTGTTGTTGTATTTAAATAAAAATTTAAAGGATAAATGCGAAAAATAAAAATTTAAAGATTGTAATTCAAATGGCAATATAGTCTGTATTACTACTTCATAGGCAATCCAAATAACTCATTACATGTTACATTACCTGATAATCTATAAATACCCGTAGAGAAACTCAGAAACCTCCTTTCATGGCATAATTCTTTTACTTTATTCAAAATAAATTATTGAAAATGCATACAATAAATTTTGTATTTTACATATCCATACAATCGATTTCTTAGATTTTTGAAATAGTGTAAAAAAAAGTGCTTCCGGTCATTGCTATTTGACTCGGACCTATTCTAAAAAAGTCGAGGTGTTACGAATTATTTGTTGACAAAGTAAGGGAAAACATATGAAATAATTTCAATACTAGACCTTGGACATATAATAATTTTAAGTCGAATCTATTTAGAAAGAAGATATTTTTGTCTCGTGATAATATGTTAAGTTTGCATTTTATAATATAAAAAATTTTGCTTGTTCATACCGAATCAATTGAAATTTCATATTCATAGTAGAATCACGATGATTTAACAAAGCAAAGCCTAAAAGTCAACTTTAACTCAAAAGTTCTACTAGTAAGAACTCTTTGATGATTTATTCAATGAATGCACGGACTCAACAAAAGTTGGATAAATAGTTATCTTTCTATTAAAATCATGAAGTAAGAAAAATCGTTTAATTTATAAAATATTAATGTATCATAATCGTAATATACATGTACTGCTGTTCTTTTTTTTAATGATGTTCCGGGGCCGATATTGATTAGAAAATTGCAGACTTTGAACTTCAAATTATGTTAATCACTTTTGGCACCTTTTCTTTAATGGTTAGCTTTTTTTTTATTTTGCTATCATTTTTCACGATGTTAACTCTTGTATAAAATAAATGATTAAATCAATTCGAGGCAAAGTTTTTTTTCGTAAAGATTTCACGTCCAATATAATGTTATCATTTTTTTCGACGCAATTTTTTTTAAAATATATTTCGTTGTTTACCTCACGGGTTAGGTCAGGCCTCTTCTTTTCCTATCGAAAAAGGAATAGGCCACTTCTGTATACGGAAATGAAAGGAAAAAGAAGAAGAAGATTAGACAATCATGATTTTTCTTGTCCTTACCGTTGAATGAATTTGCCATTTGAGTAAAGTCTCCTCAATCACCTACATGCGATTTGGGCAATTAGTACGATCCCCATTAGATTAACGAATGATTTGACAATTCATCAATTAATGTGTCGTGGGTTATTTCATTTTTCCCTTTTTTTTTTTGCAAAATCATGGGTTTCGAGTTTAAGATATAGTTCACTTAAGTTTCACACAATCAAAATTTAAACCACTTGATTTTGAAATTCAATGTTGTCTCTCTCTCTCTCTCTCTCATGATCCAGATAATGATTTCTTAAATTATTTTGTTAATTATTTCTTGAATTATTTTATTGGGTCATGATGATGCTTTCATGACATGTAACAATGCCACATCATCCATTTGGAAAAGAAATAGCGATTATTTTTTGTTCATATATATATATTTGAAAATACAAAAAACATTACTAATTTCTCGATATGCCATTATTTGGCATGCTTAATCGTTAACATACCAAATTTTAGTGCCTTGAATAATCACTTTAGAATAATCAGATTATCTAAATTTGATTACATATTGAATTATTTATCTATTAATAGTCAAAATCAAATAATAAATATGTGAAATATCAGTCGCGTTAAATCTTAGAACGAAGCATTGTGGGCAACAGCAACACATGCCAGTCCGGATATCAGACTGACAAATCAACTTGGCCTACTGGTACTAAAAACATGCTTCTAACAAATATGAAGCTTGTTAATTACTCACATGCATTACGAAAAATATGGAACAATTATGAATTCTCCTGGGGCTATCACAAAAAACATATTTGCGAACATTACACTTATCAACCAAACTTTGACACCGAGACCCCACTTCCCCGTCCGTTCAACAGGCACAGCGACATCCCCACGTCACACAAGGCGAAGAGGGCCAGTTCGTACTATGGAGTTTTCCAATCGCATCTTGACATCGATACGAGGTGCTGCTGACTTTGTATGATGAGGTGCGATCTGGAGCCTCCTCCTACACCTCATCTTCATCTCCGACTCTGAAGTATCGTGGCACGGGAAAAAAATGAATAAATTTATGTACAGTTTATTTATTTGCCCGCGAAGGTAAACCGCAAGCGATCTCTCTTTCGAGTGGGACATCTTTCCAGAGGGGAAGACGCCTTCCCAAATCCTGCCGCTTGCCTCATCATCTCTGCGAAGAGAATCACAATTGTAGCTTCTTTAGTTGTTGAGCTACAATATGACACAGATGTAAAAGATGGACAAAACAATTCAAAGCCTCAAATTACCTCTTTCTCTCTCAAGCTCTTGATCTAGTTCTTCTTTCCACTTTCTGCGTCTCTCAGAGAAGCTTTCTGTATTTCCAACATGACTACATCAAAAGTACAAAAGTCGCATTAATGGAAAATACGCATATAATGAAAAATAAAAAAGGAGATTACTATGCAGCATTTAGGACGGTAAGCAAGAAATGACTTTCTAATTAGCATCTCAACAACTATAAGAACCTTATCTACCCTACAAAATAGTATCAACAGTTCCTTGGAAAGGATTATTTTAGAAGTTTATTTATATTTAACAAACCTTGGGCTGTTTTGTTCTTGTTGAGCATCTTGAACGATTCCGCCACATTCATTAAGCCGGGGTGATGGTATTTCTCTTAGTACCCTGCTATTCACCATTCCACTAGTTGACACACGCCTACTGCAATTTCCAGGACTCATCTTGTTTGCTGTGTCTGTAAGAGCAAAAATTCCACTGGCTTTGATTGGTGATATCTTGCCCTTGGGAGGTAACTTCACATTGTTGGGAATCATTTCTTCACATGCTGCCGTCCCAGAACATGATTCAGTAGTATGATTGAGACTATTGAAGAATTCCTCATATAGTGGTGTCTGCAGCTTCTTCAAATCAAGTGCCTGACATAAAAATTTTAAAAAAAACATGATAACTAGAATGAGTAAATTCCATCAACAATCCAATGAAAAACAGCTGTGATACCAGAACTGGGAGGCCACACAGGTTGCTGCTAACTAACCTTTTCATCCAGAAAAGCTCTAATTTTTGACTCCGTGACTTCATCATCTTCGAACACTGGCTCACAAGGGAATGCAAACTCATTTTGCACTTTTCCAGCACCAGACGAGGTACAATTAGTTGATTTGCCTAAGTTCACTGGATTCAGTGTCCTCTGTTCTGGACTAATATCAAACTTGCATGACCAGTCGTCGAAGGGCTCTGACATAGGATTAAAACTCTACACAACAAGGATGTAAGGTAAGCCGCGAATACAATACAAGCACAATAGTTTAGAATAAGTATTTAATGGAATTCTTACTCTTCCAACAACTGGAAAATCATCTATGTCATCAAGTCGACACATATCATCATTAGAGTTCATTGCCCATATAGGTCTTGCAATTGAGAGGTCTTTGGGAAAGCTAGTAGAGCAGCTTCCACTATCATAAACAACATTATCATATTCTTCACAGGTGGCAGTAGGTTCAGCCATTGGATTACCACTGCGAAAGATCACCTTAACGTGAAAAGCTACAATAAATGTACAACATAAGGATGTGATATGGAAAGACTGCTTACAAGCTCGTTGTGGACATTTTGGGCTGCAGATCTGTGTTCTTAGATGGTTCCTGACAGTTGGATGTTAGCAAAGAAATACAAGGAGTTAAGTTTCATGGCATAAGGATTGAATAGTTTTAATTATTCTTCTCCTATGCTGTGTGTATTGATAGACTAACCACTATTGCTGATCGACGGAGCGGATGCATATCCTGAAATTCTTGTGTGACAAATGGATGCTGCAGCACGGAAGGATTTAAAAGGAAAAGAAATAATTCATTAGACAATGCAGATTTTCCTCCCTCAAATATGTACAACTCCAAGGATACACAATACTTTAACTTATAAGAAGCCAACTCTTACTACCTGGAGCAACTCTGACGCAGAGGCCCTTGCATTGGGTTCTCTGTGAATAATGACATTTTTAGCCTTTAATATTGTTAGAAGCAACAAGAGAAATGAAAAGCATGGGACAAACTAGTTATGGCAATCAGAAAAATCAGTATTTGATCGGAAGAATGTTATAAATCATAACAGAAAGCAAATGGATAATACCCATTCAGGACAATTATCTGATAATATGAAAATACATGATTGAACATAACATATTAAAGAAACACTTTACAAATTTAATAGTCATTAACAGATTGCAGATAGAAAATAAATATGTTAAGTTTAAGCTCACAACCTAAAAGGACCAAATAGGCATAAGCTAATTGTTCGATTTAATCATTGATGAACAAAGATCAATCACAAAATTTAAATGTACTGGCATACTTTTGTAAGCATTTCAAAAGGAAATCCTGTGCCTCTGGAGAAAGGTGCTCTGGTATTTGAGGATGTGATTTCGTTGTTCCAATGTGGAATAGAGCAGCAACCTGCACATCTCACAGTTATTCAGAGAATTGACAGAAAATACCTTAATGGTTCCTTTTAGAGGTTAAGTTAATGGATAAATTTTAAAACAGAAATCAAACCTCTTGGAATTGCTGACTCCAGGGAGGTTTACCAGTAGCCATTTCAATGACAGTGCATCCGACGCTCCATATGTCAGCGGAGCTGAGATAACAAAAAATTCAAAGAATTATATCATTTTAAGGTACATCTGTATAAGGTAAAAGAACATTAGTTCAAGACTGAGGGAAAACAAGACAAAAAGAGAAAGAAATCATAGCAATGAATATAACTTACAAGCTATGCCCAGTCTGAAGTATCACTTCTGGTGCCATCCAATATGGAGTGCCCTTCATTGACTTAGCTGCATTCATTGTTGCCTGAAATAATATGTTGAAAGTGTATCACACAAACTTCATTGCAACAAAAATAAACTGAAAAGAAAATACTGATATTTACTGGTACTATGAAGAATAGCTTACGAATGGAATAAATTCATAAAGTTTAATATCATCAACAAATGGACCTCATATTTGCACATTGTACAGTTTACTAATTTTCCTAACGGAAAGATTATGAAAACAAAAAAATAGAATGATCGAATGAGAAATGAAATGCTTCACAAAAGAAAACAAGTTTTCACATCTTTTTTTAGAGGAGAAATGACATTACAACATTGTTTTACTTGAAATGTAATTGTTATTGATACAATATAATGTTGTCATCAGAAAATCTAAGTGATCTTGATATTTGGAAAATGTTGTCCTTGGAATGTATGTCTGAAGGCCTATTACGGTGAGAAATTTCATAGGATTCAAGGTTTGGGGTATAGTCCCAATTTAGTTCAACCATCTAACTACAATGGCGAAAAAAATGGACAGAGTTTTAGCAGAACAAAATTGTTTACATACAGAGCATTAAAAAATAAATTATAAATTTATATCTTTTAGACATACCAGCTTTGCTACTTGCTTAGATGCCCCAAAGTCTGCCAGCTTGATGCAGCCCTTGTTGTCGACTAGAATGTTAGCTCCCTAGTTTTGGATACAAAAATAAGTTAATTTCATTGATAAGAAACTGACCAATATAGAGAAAAGTGCAAACAGCAATAACATGCCTTAATGTCCCTGTGTATTATTCCATTTCGATGGAGATATTCCAACCCTTGCAGAATCTGCTTCGTATACATTCTTATAACCTATTCAGAAAACAAAACTAGCTATAAGCATCAGAATTTTGTTAATGAAACCATCTCCTAACGAGCATCACCAATAAATTCACTCACAGCTTCAGGGAATGACCCGAATTTCCCCAGAAGTGATGAAATGGATCCACCTGGGACGAATTCTAGTAAAATGTTTAAGGTCTCTTCCTCCCTAACGGTTCCCAGGTATCTCTGGCAGAAGCAATACAAAGCCGAGCGAACATTTCAGCACAAATTACCAAAATTTCCATCAGAAGAATTGTTTTGATAGAAATCACTCACTACAATGTTTGGATGTGAAAGGTTCTTGAGAAGCTTAACCTCTTCCTCAAGCTCCCGGATATGAGCCTGACAGCAAGTTTAAAAGATATCAGATAAAAGAGAGTATCGCAACAGGCATTACAGTGGGAAGAAAAGGATCAAAAGGATTCTAACTTGGGCCTTCGCCTTGGAAGCGCTGCTCGTCGCAATAAGAACCTGCAAAACCAAAAACCAAAACGAATCGGAAATCCCTAAGAAGTCGAATCAATCAACAGTCACATGGTAACAAAAGGAATGCAGAAGGAGAATGTAAAAAATTGAACCTGTTTCACAGCCAAAAGCTCGCCGGAATCAAGATTCATGCCCATGTACACATGCCCGAAGGCGCCGCATCCGATCAGCTCTCCCTTCCTCCATCGTATGGGCGGTGCTTCGTCCACCGCCGGGGCCGGCGGTGACGGTGGCGGCGGGAGTTTGGGGGCGGAGAGCCCGAACCCTAAACCCAGGCCGACCCTTGATTTCCTGAGGCAAGATCCAATCTTCTCCGCGATGCCTCCGCCTCCGCCTCCGCCTCCGCCTCCGGGGTCGTTTCCTCCGGGATTCGGCCGGAAGACCAGCGATCGGCGCACCGATCCGAAGAGATCTTGCATCCTCCTTTCTTCTCCTCCTACTACAACTGCCAATTCGACGCCGCTGCAGCCGGAATCTACCAGATCGTGCAAGCGATGGGGAAACTTTTCCTAGGGTTCTTTGGATTTCATCTCAGGAAGAGTAAGACGGGAAAATTTTGGCTTCGTACTCTCGAGGTCGGTACTCGGAGCGCACACGCAGGGGACGGAAAAGTTTCCCTCTTGGAGCCTTTTCAAATTTTTATGTTGGGGACTTTAAGACAAAAATGTCCCTCATAGCCGTTATGAGGATTATTTTTATTTTACTTTGAATGATAATAATAATAGTAGTAGTAGTAATGTGTGTGTGAGTGGCTTCCTCCAAGATATTGCGCCTATTTATTTTCTTTTTTCTTTTATTTTTATTGCTCTTAATAATCAGAAGCACATGAATGCCATGATCTATGTAGTGGTAGTGGTGCCTTCCCAAATTGAGTTTGTTTTTTTAAGAATCCTTGTTCCAAAATATGACACGTGCACAATTAACATGCTTTTCTAAATTTTCTCGTTTGTTTTGTATATATCTTGATACATTTATATCAGTTGCTTCGAGAAAAATATTTACTCAGTTTCTATAAAAAAATGAGTATATCATAGAATTTTAACGAAAATGTTATAGCACATGGAAAAATTATCCATTCATGCTTTCATTTAAATTCATTTTCAACAAAAAAACATACAAAAACATAAAAAAAAGGCGGGCTATGAATATTCAAACGTTTATTTCATGTACATTGCAACTGCTATCCCGACAATTATTACATGTAAATTTCGGCCATTAGCCTCTCGCGAACCTCTCAGATGGCCTGAGACAACTTTACAATACAGAAGAAAATTAAAAAGAAAACAAAACAAAACAGATGAAGTGGCACGGAGTCGATTTCTTTATAACTTCAAGCTGCGCTCAAGGAAAGCATTGGAGTGACTATCATGGATGTACATTTTCTTTATAAATTTGCACCAAAAATGAGGCACTCAACAACAGAGATGCAATATTTACAACACAAGACATACACTGTAACACTTCCATTTGAGCTAATTGTAGATCCTATCTTCTTCGCTATAATTTCTATGTTTTCCATTTTTTTTATTTAACTAGTCTTTGTTTACCATGTACCTTTGTCTTCTTCAAGGCAACAATCTTCTTAGTGAAGTTGAGGACATAATACAATATCCCCCATTCTCTGCCTGCTCTTCTCCGACCAGCTTTCTTCTGTGATGACATGAAACTTCTGACTGCAGTTCCCAGGTCAGCAGATGAGTCAGCACTAAGGCTCGGAGAAAGAAAAGACACGCTTGAATCCACCACGTAAGGGAAGGCCTCCTCGCCAAACACTGACTGGCTACTGTCCTCATAAGCTAAGGCGGAAAACTTCTCCAGGTCCCCCACCCCTTTATAAAGATCGTGGCTAATGAGGCTTTGAGAATCTTGCTCGTATCTCGGCTCCAAGATTGCAGCGCCAGTCATAGGATACCCATCCAATGCCCTCATTCCACTCATGGAAAATATATCTGGCGATTGGATGGCTGAATGGCAAAAATCATAGGTATCGCCGCCCTTCACAGGACTAGGAAAATTGCTGGACATATTCTCTGTCAAAGATTGTGAACCCAAGGGTAACGAAAAGGATGGCATATCAAAATTGCTACTCAAAGCACCTTTGTCACATGTATGAACATCACTCCAGTGTTCATAAGCAAGTTTCGCAATGGCATGTGCTTCCACCTAAAAACAGATTGAGTTAGCAAGAGGGTTATTTAAATTTCAAAGCACAACAAGCAAACATAAAAATAACAAAGGAAAGTTTAACCAAAAAGGAATATATTCACCTTTTCATTATCCAATAGATTTTCAAATGGTACAAATTTTTCATCAGAAAGCACTGCAGTCACTTCACCAAAAACATTAAACACCACACTCTTTCTTTGATCGTTTGAGTAATATACATACACTTGATCAGTGAGTGTGCATGTTCGTGCATGTTCAACAGTCACCTCCCACATCCTGGCCGACATGCCACTGCCTAAAATCTGAATGGCTTATGCAAAGAAAGATAAGGGTTAACAAGTCTATCAAAGAAACATATAAAAGATAAAGATAAAATAACACACAGGAAAGTAGGTAATTTGCTCACAAAGGACAATTTAAGTAATATTCAGGAGAAGCTTTCAAATTATTTTCAGCAATGCTAGAGCCAAGTATGCTTGAATTATGTAGCTTCAGTACATTATACGGGATTATATGCAAAAACATGAACCAGAGATAGATCAATACATTTCGAAGTTTTGCAGCATCCATGCACAATAAAAGCAGGAAATCCTTTACAGTATTTATATTAGCACTGCTCAGACGCTTGTGGAATGCTCCGTCTTTACCAATCTTCTCGAGGCGCCAGACTTCATCATGAAGTGATGGAGGATGGTGTTTCTTGTACACTGCATACGAGAAATATAGTTTAGACATTTCTTCCTATATCATTACACGAGGACAATTAAAGAATATAACCATAACTACACCGAAAAAATTTTAAAAAAATTACCCCATGGTTCAACCAAAGTTAATATTTTTTCAACTCTCAATATAGAAAAGGATACAACAAATTATCATTTAGTTGATTTATTTTGCTTTATAGTTAAAAGAATGATCTTCTCAACTTTATTCCTAGGCCTAAACAGGACCATGAAAGTCTTCGCTATCAAGGTTGTCAAGATTGAAATTTTATACTTAAAGGGTTCTTAAGATCGAATCGAGGAGCGTAACAAGATTCTACGTGCCAATAAATAAAAATTTAAATGCATTTCTTTAACAAATTCTCATGGTCAACTTTTAAATCGCACTTAAATATACCACAATTTGATTACATTAAAAGGTAAAATATATTAGAACAAATTATGCACAATAAAAATGAGAAAATATAGTGAATTTCATCGAAAATTAGTGTAACCATAAATATAAATTTCTATATTATTAAAATTATTGTACTAATCATATGAAATCATATAGGATTGGATAAGATTATAATGTCATATGACCCAACTTAAGAGAATCAACAACAACAACAACAACAACAAAGCCTTATCCCACTAGGTGGGGTCGGCTACATGGATCATACGACGCCATTCCGCTCACAATATATTCGTTGATCCATGTTCATAAGATTCGACAGGATTTTATGCTGGCTGTCGGGGCCTAACACAACCCTCCTCCTTTATCCGGGCTTGGGACCGGCTATAAAATATAGGCGGAGTTACCCAACTTAAGAGAATCCTCAAAATAAAATCAAGATCGATAAGGAGCTTCAAGATTGTAAGCTAAATCTAGATCTTGACAACCTTATTCGTTTTTTACTAGCTCATGTATATTTAGAAGCATCGTTTCAGAAAATGTATATTTAGAATCAAGAGAGATAGGATAGTATCAACCTGCCAAATTGGAAGTCATGAGACATGTGACAGTCATTTCTATCTACTATTTATCTATATGAATGAGAGGAATTGCTACCTTAACCTATATGTCATCACAGTCTAAAGGTTATTTCCATTTATTTATTTATTTTGAGAGGAAAGTTATATCTTTACTATGTAGTCACAGGAGATGAAATTCTCTTGGATACTTAACCAACATATAAGCCGACCCCACCTAGTGGGATAAGGCTTTGTTGTTGTTGTACTTAACCAACATATAAAAGGGATGAGATACAAAATAGAATATTACACTAATATTCACAATTAAATGTAATTTAATTTTGACAGCTACACAGACTGGAGAAATCTGTTATCCATACAAATGCATACAATAAAATGCCTTGATGGAACTAAGTTTTCAACGTAAGAAAATGGTTATCTATGGAAAATCAAGCTCATCAAAATAGTTAGTTATGAAATTGCTAAATGACAAAATCACAGCAGCAATTAGAAATTTTGTAGAATGATAGTTTGTTTTTTCTTTTTTTGATTGGGTAAAAATGATGACTAGCCACTTGTTGTACACTTGTAGTCATCCTAAATAGAGTGGTAGTCTTGGAACAATTATAGAAAATAAATAAAAATAATCAAGAAATGCAGCAGTTCTATGAGCTCACATTCTCCACGATGGTCCTTCACCATGAATGATTCGGTCTTGGCTTCTTTTACACTGACCCCATTTAAGCAACCCTCAACAATCCTTGCCCCAAGCCTAAACTTCCTACTTCTAGTCCAGCTGGAGTTGTCCGTAAATGATAGCTCCCCTAGCATACCAATTCCTTTGTCCAGGTCAACCAAAACATCTCCTGTTAGCAAGGACCTCTTGCCTTCTCTTTCTCTAACAATATTGCTTTTGAATTCCTCATATGTCCAGTTGTCCTCTTCACCACCTTCGAAATCTCCCTCAAGAACAACTATTTCCACCTTCACTGAGCTCTCAGGACCTGATGTAACAACTTGTCCAGACAAGACATCAACCATAGCTATAGTAATAGCAGAACAATCCTCACCTTCAATTCTGGCACCAGTGAATATGGGAAGAGAAAGCTTATTCTTGAATTGCAATTGTAAGCTTCTTGAAGTCGATTCATTGTCCTGATTTTCATATGGTCTGATTGATGACAAATATCAGTAGCAAATAAACATTCTTATGACATTATCATCTAGCTGGAGATCATGATCGTGTTTTGATTCTACATTAAATATTTAATTCTCATCAGAAAATGTAAGCACACACCTTGTCATGGTACTTATATGCTTTGTAAGAGCTGATTCAACTTCTTCTTTTACCTGCAAGAAACAAAGAATGGTGCAGTTTACTTGTAACCACTTGTGCAAAGTTCCTTATACCCATCATGAAACGAATCAGGATATGTGATAATTTTACAAATATGAAAAATGATACAATCATGGATGTCCCATAATGTGTTTCAAGTTTTCTGATACATTACAGATTGTTCTTTAGTACATTTAGTGTAACCAATCAAGAACTCAACTTCTCAAATCATGAAAGGAATACTATTGCCATAATCAGAAATATGACACAACTAGGTTCAGAACAGAACTTCTCTCTAACAAAGCTTGTTTTTTATAATGAAAAGAATTAACACGCCGGATTTATCATTGCAAAGTAGCTTGTATTAAGAACTTAATATATGGTAAGTGACTTGTGCTTTTTTACACTTGATAAATACATCTTCGTGAATAAATGTGTTCCAGAATCAACTGGTCTTAATTTCACGCTCAACCATGCGACTTCCAGCAATCTACTTTTGGCCTATATCAAATGAGCATTCCCCGAACATACTATAGAAGGAAATTGGATAAGGAGAACAGAGGTTAAAATTTGTGTAAATTGCGACACAAACGTTCAACAACTAAATGTTTACAGGAGTTTCACATCTGGTACTGCTATGGACATACTATATGTTCTAAAATCATCAATGGTCATCCTAATAAGCATCCTTTCTAGTTTGCAAAGATGCATGAGTACTGCAGAATTCAATTATTACTTCGATTACAATCAACAGTTCAAGGTAGACATATCACCTGTAGGAAATTGGTCCATGATTCTAGTTGGTCACAAGTCAAACAAAAGAAATAAGTATTTTGCAGGTTAATTTATCAAATCATCGAAGAGGTCCCAAACGTTTTAACATTAAGAATTATTCATCTGACAAGAATTGAAAAGCCACCGCAAACTTTTACACCGATAACTCCTACCTCTTAAACCATCTCCACGAGAAGCAAAAACCATGAAAGAAAAAAACAAGAACACAATTGAATTGGAATTGGGGAACCAAAAAACCAAAGACTTACGACTTTCCGAATCAACGGCTCCAGAAGCTTCTGCAATCGATGCATATTCAGCGCTTCCACGATCACCCTGCGAACAAATTCCAAAATTTCAGTCCGAGAGAATCATCCCAGCTCTCGAGTTCGGTCTCGAGTTCTGCCAAAAAGAGGAAAGAGGAAAGCGGGCAACAAAAAGATTAAGATGAGGACGACGAGGTCGAACCCTCTCAACTTCTGGCGCTTCTCCCCCGGCGATGAGGGATCGGACGATCCCACCGCCGCCTCCGCCGCTTCCGGCTGCCGCTTCTGCGACATCCTCCGACCTCGCGACGGGAGCTTCCCGAGAAAGGCAACAAAATGGAGAGGCGTCGAAAGCTTTTGGACTCTTCCTGCAATATCTTTCGGTTTGTTCGCTACCAGTTCCGAGCTATTTTTTTATTATTTGCTTTTTTCGCTTTTTGTGATTCGTAAAAAAAAAAAGAGGGGCTTCGGCTTGAAACTTGAAAGCTCTCGAAGACGGTAAGAAGAGCGCGGTTAGTAGTGGAGATACGGTGGGGCCCACCGGAGCAAACCGTGTAGACCCGACACGGGGTCCACGCGGTCTCCAAACGACGTTTCGTAGCGACCGTGACGGCAAGTTGCCATCAAGCGGGATCCGCTGCCTGGGACGACGCAAGCCATTGCGAACGCTGCGTGGGCGCAAACGAATAACATGTCGCCACGTCAACAAAAAGATCGGGACCCGCCGTTCACGACCTTTCTTATTGGCCGATCTCCCTGGCGGACGGCCGACGTGGTTCCGCAGTCGTACGAGCGGGTCAATGTTTCCGGTCGTCCGCGCTCACGGATCTCACGGCAGCGTACGAAAGCGGGACGGAGGGGGGTCCGATGCGCGAGGCCTCGCCGCTCGAACTCGAAGCAACCTAATCAAAAGATGACACGTGTGTTAAGTGGAAGGTGGGGCCCGCTGGGCTTCGCGATGGATGGCCTTGCACGGTGTTTGATGTTTCGACGCCGAGACGGAGGAGGTTACGGGATTTGGCATATTTCTCTTTTTTTTTTTCTTCCATTAATTGCATGTTTAAGTTATGGGCCGTTAGGATCTTAAGGAGGAGGAGTTTTGTGACGTCGTCGTTTACGGAGGCTTGGGTTCGGTGAAGTGTACTAAAAAAAGGTTGTTTGATTTCAATATATCTTGAGATTTTATGCTTCTTTTAACTTTTTTCCGTGGTCCTGAATCATTATTGAACAAAAATACAGTGTACTCATTCATACTGATACTTTAACCGAAATTTATAAATATAAAATTTTAAAAATATGTTCCTTGGAGTAAGGGCAAGAGGGTCTTTTATTAGCTGATAGTTACCCTATCCTAATATCCACGGATAATCAAATATTTGAGCATATATATATATATATATATATATATAAGGATTTATGTTATCCACCTGTTTTTTGGTGATTTGGTATTTGATTTTCATATTGTGAAAAAAAATCAATATGACAATATAAAATGAAGAAAAAAATTTGGATTATAAGAAAAATGGAAATAAAGAAATAGACTTTTTATTAGATTGTCAAGTTTCAATATGACAATTTTATTATAATTGGCTTTTTATTAATATTTATTGTTTATAGTAACTATCATTTATATGTATGAAATTAACTGTTATAATTCCATAGTAATTAAATAATAAATATTTTATACCCATATTTTTTGTGTATCATAGAGGTGTTACATCTGAAAGCACAAATAAGAAAATATTCATTCTTTTTCTTAAATAGTGTAGAATGGTTACCTAGAGATACAAATAGAATGGTTAAAAGAAGAAATTAATATGTATTGTAATAGTCATAATAAAGAATTTGCTTTATAAAGAAATGGAACTGATTAATTCTTAAATATATCATGTACTCTAGAAATGAAGATAAAAAAAAATAACAAACATAGTTATCAATGTATCAAAATAACATTGTGAGGTCTATCTTAAAACTCTCAAATTTCAATATTTGTGTTAATGTCTCCACTTTCCTTATTGTTTGTGTAAGTTCAAAGGGAAAGAGGGCAAACGAGAAAAAGAAATAGAGTAAACGTAACATCCAAGATTTAAAAAACAAAAGAAGAAGAAAGTTATGATCCATTTAAATCACTAGTAGCCCAACAACTTAAAAGCTCACCTCCTAACTTAAAATGTAATACCTAACTTGGCTCCTATTCATCAAACTTCCAAAACCCTCTACCTCTCCAAAATTTATGCATTCACATAAGGAAACAAAGGCCGCCTACAAGAAGAAGAAGGAGAAGAAGAAGAAGAGGGGGAAGGAGTTAAAAGAGAAAAAAGGCACCAAAGCCAAGAAGTGCAAGGGGAATAAGCTACACTAAGAAGAGGGGAAAAACAAGAGAAGGACTTATGGATTAGGTATTGTAATTTGAATCCAAATGTATGTTTGATGGGATTCAACGCTAATCACCATTAACGTTGTTTGCTTTATTGGATTAAGGTATCTAGAAATCATCTTGTTTCATGGAGCTTGAAGATTAGAGATATGTGCATTGATGTTTTCTATTCATTGCTACTTAATTTAATTCTAAAAAATTATTATTGTTGGGGTTTTGGCACAAAATCTAGCTCATTAACAAGATAAATATATTTACAAATTAATTAGACCTAATTAACCAACTTCTCTCTCTCCTCTCATTAGCCACTTAGAAATTGCAAGAAAGAAAAAAGTTCAGCCATGGAGAACTTTGGAGGAAAAGTCAAAAGTTGATTAGAATTAAAAAAAGGAAAATTTTCTTCTTTATCAACGGATAGAGAGAAGAGGAGATAGAGAAGATAAGAAAATCTTGAAAAAGAAAACAGATTATTTCTTCTTGAAGAGAAAAGAATAAAAAACATAATCAACTTGCAAGGATCTCTAAAATTTTCATAATACAATAATAACAAAGAATTGTAGTAATTATGTGATATTATTTTTATTATTATTTTGATATTTTTGTAAAAGAATTATTTATCCTAGTGGATTATCATTCAAGTTCGAGTGAAATTTGAAAGACATATACTCTATTTTTTATATAGTAATATTATTTTATTATTATCCTGTGGTTTTTTTCCTTTTCATGGAAGGATTTCCCACGTAAATTTATATTTTTTTTCTTATTATTATTTTCTTGTGCATCATGCTTTATTATTTAATTCATAAATAAGAAGAGGGATTAGATTCACAACAAGTGATAACAAAGCGAGGTTAATTGAAATTTCTTTCGTGTGAACTAAATGGAGGAAAGTTATTTCAATGGTATGATCACACTAACATCAAAGAATTATTTAATTTGAAAAGTCAGGATGGAGGATTTTTTTATTCCAAGGACTTATTTTCTCTCGTTGAATTAGGAGATAAAACTCAATAGAAAAAAAATGATGAAAGTTGAAGAAAGATACATAGAAAAGTTGTTGGAATGATTAGACAATTTATTGATGTAAGTTATTCAAAAGACAAATGCACAAGTTTTGTAGATAAAACTATAAGACTTATATAAAAGAAATATTGTTTAGAATAAAGCTTTTATGATAAAAGATTTGTTAACTTGAAGTTTAAAGGTGAAAATTCTATTGCTGAACATTTGAGTGAATTTTATAAAATAATAAATTAGTTGGTTGAATGGAAATAATTCTTGATTGTGAGATGTAAGGATTAATGCTCTTGACCTTATTAGATTTAACGAAAACTTTGTTGATAACACTTAGTAATTCTATTTTTAATGACGTTGTATCACTCTTCATAATTAAAAAGCATTTGTTCAATGAAAAAATAAGGAGAATAAATATGAGAATAAATACTACATATGTTCTTTCACAAAAAATAGAGGCAGAAATATAAGCATAGAATCAAAAGGTCGTGATAATAATAGGTCACAATCAAGAAAAAAAATTACATATCATCGCTGTGGCAAGGAAGAACATATGGAGAGAAACATAAAAATTAGAATAAGTAACATAATGAGAATAAAAAAATATGCAGATAATCAAAGTACTACTGCAACATCGAATGAGAATATCATTTACCTTTTAGAAGAAAATGAAGAATGCAATGTCACATACTCTTCAGTTGAGTGGATCATTTAGGAGCTTATCATCATGCAACTCCATTAAAGGAACGTTTTAGTGTGTACAAGACTAACGATTTTGCCACAATGAGGATGGAGAATAAGATTGAGTTTAAAATTGCAATAATTGGATATATAAGCATTCAAACAGATGTTGATTGTGAATTGTTTTGAACGATGTTAGATGCATATCAAATTTGCGCCTCAATCTAATTTCTCCTTATCTTTTAGATCAAGAAGGCTACTATAGTCACATGGGTGATGGAAAGTGTAAATTGATCAAAGGATTCATGATTGTGGTCTTCTACAAAACGCAAATAAATTTGACTGGACAGTCGGATAATGCAAAAAAAGTCACGACCATGAGTCCATGAAATGGCATCTCATGACCATTAAATCAATAACACATGAAATGTCAAATGTCCAAAATTTATCTATTTGTCAACTCTCTACGAGTACACTCTAATGACCCCGACTAGATTGTAGGGCAATGAGTACAAACTGTAAGAAGATCTTCCAAAGTGAATGTTTCTTACTGTTCTTTCTGATTTGACCATAGCGCACATTAGCCAATTGTAGTAGGCTCATGGGCTGGATTCTTGAGTAGTAACCAATGTTCATTCACTTTATTTATACCCTAGTTTTATTACTAATTGATTACTCTTCAATTATGATAAAACTTAGGGTTATTTGGATTAATTGATTGATGCATTATTCTTATTTAGGCTCAAATTGCATGGGCAACCATAATTGATAAAGTGAAAGATGTCACATGTATTGATTGATTAAATATATTGATGTTTGTAATTAAAAGAATGGTAGATGAAAACGTCTCGTGGACACATCAAAAGATAAACAATACATGCTACTATTTAGTGTTGAGTTCTATGAGATGATGCATGTCCTATTTAGTGTCGCGATGTTTATCATTATTTTGTATTGAGTCCTACAATATGATGTCAGTCACAAGCCTTCACCTTTAGTGTTGAGCTCAAAGTTGGGTAAAAGATGATCCTATGACCTAGTTAACCATTTGATGTGCTTCCCTTGGTTCATCAATCAAACAAAAAAAATAAAATAAGTTACCTTAAATAAAGATGAAATATAAAGAAGATCAAGAAAGTCATATGATATGTCTAAAATAAAATGATTGGACCTAACAATGAAGAAGTTAATGCTATGCATCACTAAGTTTGTGAAAGAAATTGTCATAAGATCTATTATGATAAAGATGTTAAAGAGAATTAAAACAAACTTTTAATGCATTGTTAAAGCTAACATTTCATGTTATATGCTGAGTTTTATTTTGCTATGATGATTGTCTCATATATAATGTAGGATGCATGTACATCATATACTTCATATCACGTATTATTTCTAGTTATGCTATGATGCAAGTTGGATATGCCATGACATGTTGAACCCATAATATATGATCATAATATGCATGGACCTCAATATACTCTAACATGTGAAATTTTCTTTACTCCATAGAGATGAAGAGGTCTAGGCTCAACATTGGTAGACTCATGATAACGACAAGTGCAAATGTGCTGGTCAGATCGGTGGTCCAAGTTATCTTATGTATTTTTATTATATTTAGTACGATGTCACACTCTGGGTCGAGTTATGTTTGACCTATGAGCCTTCAAGTCAGAGTCGTATGTGAACTTCTTTATGTTGATGTGTTACGTTGAACTTTCATTGGGTCGTATAATGTAGAGTTTATATGATTCATGGACTAGTTACAATATTTTGGAATGTATATTTGTTAAAGTCTTTCTCTTTGTATATTATATTATGTTTATGAATATGGAACGTCAAAGAATGATATATTGCAACTAGAACTAGACATTGAGGGAATTATAGTAAATTTAAATAAGATATTTCTCTTCAACAACTCATTTTTTTCACCATGAAAATATGGTGAAAAGATGAAAAGAAATAATTAGCACATATTTTCTATTTTGACCTGAATAAAAACATATACATATAAAGGACCTATTTATCTAAATAAAATTATTATCAAAACAAGATTAATATTTTCATTCTTTTTCTATTTTTTTCTCTTCTAATATCTTTCCTCTCTTTATAGCATTGGAACTAAACATACTCAACTATCTAAATTTATATATCATAAGTAAAAATGACATTTAGCCTATATATGAAACCTAGGCAATTCATCACTATTTTCATCAAATTCGATTATTGTAATTAACTTACTTGATTTGATTAACATGACTAAAATAATACCAATAAGTATCATGCTTAATACCAATAATTATCATGCCTACAAGTTTAATTTCATGATATCATTATTTTAGTTCAAAATTTCATATTTACTACTCTTATGACTTTAATGGTATGTTTATGTTTGATTATATTTGATGACTATCGCATGCGATTTGGTAGAAAGTAATGAATTGGTTTGAACTGAACTCACAACATCTTGAACTGTTATTCATGCATGAAAATTATTGACTACGAGACCATAAAAAGTGAGAAAGTCGGATTTTGGTGAAATAACTAATAATTGTACTTGCACTTGTGCAATGAAAATATGATTAAGTTCAACTTAGGATGGTTTAGCGATCAACTCCTCCAACAATTTAATTCCATAAGTCAAATTGTTTATATTAAAAAGTTTATTATAAATGTACAAAAAATCCCTACACAAATGTGAACACACAACACTTGTCTATTTTAAGTAATTTTGTAAAAAAAACGCGTCAAGGATTTAATTATATGCAATTGCTTTAAGTCACAATATTTTCTATCTTTAAAAATATATTAAACTTAAAATGTTTATTTCTATGTTCCATTATTATTCTTTGTTACAAATATTTCATATGCTAAGAAGAGATAAATAACAATATACTAATATTTAATAAATCTAATTACTTTCATCATTGGAGAAGGAGGTGGGATATAGAAAATGTAGTGTCTTAGATAGTGCAATAACAAGTGTTAACAGTAGAAAAGATGATGAAAAAAATAGGAGACCTAGCATTCAAGGAGGTGGTTGTTGACCTTTGTGTCACCACTATCTACCTTTTCTATCAATGTTTACTATGTTCTCTCCTAACACTTACAATCAACGCAACATTTTGTGGCTTCTTCTTCTTTTTTCCTTATCTCGTATTTAGTTTGGTTCATGTCTTAAGATTGGTCTTCCAATTTTTTGTCAAGCTTTATTCTTTACTCGATAGTTCTATTCGAGTTCAAAGCAACATAAATTTGTGAAAAAGAGGCAAAAATGAAACTTTTTTACGCGTTCATGATAATTAGTAAGTTTTAAAGGAACATTAAGTTAGTTTAAATATTGTCAAGTAAAAGGAACATAACTTTCCACCTCAATGTCATTGTTGTATTTTGAATGCTTAATATGATTATGCAAGAAACACTCGATTGTAAAATATGTGGGACTTCATTTTCGCTTATCATATCCATCATGATAATTAATTATATATTATGATATTTTTTGTTCAGGTAAAAATAATATCATAATATCCATCATGATAATTAATTATACAAAACAATATCACTTTAACAACGTAGGAAATACACATTTTCCTTTAGCTATTCAGGTAAAAACATATTCATAAAAAAAATTAAACTGGAGCACTTCTACCGTCATGTGATCCAAGATGAACATCGAATTAGTCGAGTTAGATCCATCAAAAGTGCACTTAATTTCACTTCTTACATGTCAAGGTTGAAAAAGCCATATAATAGTGTATACTGTATAAAGATAAGTTGCTTTTTTTATCCTTAGATGACATGATTTTAAACTTTGATGCAATCATTTAAAAACTTACAATAATATCATTATAACTTATATTAGAATTTACCTAGTTTAATTGATAATATGCTATAAAAAAGTTGTGATGTGCATTTAAACCATGCAGTACAATACTGTGCAAACAATAATCAATTGTACAAAAATAGCAATACTAATAATAACATTAATTAAACGCCTGTTGTGTCCAAATGAAACAGTAGCTCGTTTAAGACACATGGTAAATGAAAAAGTGAAATAATAACAATTTTGTCCGACTAAATTAATTTTAAAAACTTTTTATAATTAATAATAATAATAATAATAATAATAATAATAATAATAATAATAATAATAATAATAATAATAATAATAATAATAATAATAATAATAATAATAATAATAATAATAGGTATGCCAGAAAATTCACGTTCTATGGAAATTGGCGGGGTACAAGGACGAGCGACGGCTGAGTCGACCATCCTGACCCGGTTTGGGTTCCGAACCATCGTTATCCAAAACCCACAGGCCACCACCATCTCCGCGACGGCAAAAACCCACGAACTTGCCGCAATCCGTCGGCGCTTCCTCCTCCTCCTCCTCGACTCGGCGGCCAATTCACCACCTTGCAAACAAAGGAGAGAAGAAAAAAAGGGAACATGTCGCTCCTCTCGATCCCCTTCTCCACTCCTTCCACTCCCTCCACCTCCTCCTCCCAAATCATCCTCCACAGCGCCTTCCTCAACAACCCAGACGACTGCTTCCGACCTCCCCCTCGCCGGCGTTTCTGCGGAAGCCCCATAGTCCACCGTTTCAGGAGGCCCTTCGTCAGCCCCACCGCCGGCATCTCGGCGGCCGGGAGGAGCAAGCCCAAGGAGCTCGTCCTCGGCAACCCGTCAGTCGCCGTGGAGAAGGGCAAGTACAGCTACGACGTGGAGACCCTCATCAACAAGCTGAGCAGCCTCCCGCCGCGCGGGAGCATCGCCCGCTGCCTCGAGTCCTTCCGCCACCGCCTCTCCCTCGCCGACTTCGCCCTCGTCTTCAAGGAGTTCGCCCGCCGCGGCGACTGGCAGCGCTCCCTCCGCCTCTTCAAGTACATGCAGCGCCAGTCCTGGTGCCGCCCCAACGAACACATCCACGCCATTCTTATCGGCGTCCTCGGCCGCGAGGCCCTCCTCGACAAGTGCCTCGACGTGTTCGACGAAATGCCGCGCCAGTCCGTGCCCCGCACCGCGCTCTCTTACACCGCACTCATCAACGCCTACGGCCGCAACGGAGACCACGCCATGGCTCTTTCTCTGCTCGCCCGCATGAAAGACGACCGCGTCGCCCCGACCTCGCTCACCTATAATACCGTCATCAACGCCTGCGCCCGCGGCGGTCTGCCTTGGGACGCGCTGCTAGGACTCTTCGCGGAGATGCGCCATGACGGCGTCCATCCGGACCTTGTCACATATAACACCCTCCTCGCTGCCGCGGGCGCACGCGAGCTGGCCGACCAGGCGGAGATGGTACTTCGCACTATGCTTGAGGCCGGCGTTCTGCCCGACACGGCCACTTACACGTACCTCGTCGACACCTTCGCCAAGCTGGGACGGCTGGAGCGTGTGTCCGAGCTCCTGGCAGAAATGGAGGCTGGAGGGCACCTTCCTGATTCCTCTGCCTACAATGTTCTCATGGAGGCCTACGCCAAAGCTGGTGCAGCCAAAGAGGCCGTTGGTGTTCTGCGCCAGATGCAGGCGGCTGGCTGCACCCCTACGGCAGCAACATATAGCTTTCTTCTTAATCTCTACGGGAGGAGTGGGCGGTACGAGGACGTGCGCGAGCTATTCCTGGAAATGAAGGTGGGAAACACAGCACCAGACGCCTCTACTTACAACATTCTCATCAGAGTGTTCGGTGAGGGAGGGTACTTCAAGGAAGTGGTGACGCTATTCCATGATATGTTGGACGAAAATGTGGAGCCAAATATGGAGACCTATGAAGGCCTCGTATTTGCTTGTGGAAAAGGCGGCCTTCATAAAGAAGCGAAAGCAGTGCTGACGTATATCAACAGCAACGGAATTGTGCCAAGCTCCAAGGTTTACACTGGAATAGTCGAAGCTCATGGGCAAGCTGCTCTCTACGAGGTTGGCAACTGAACTTAGTGTATTTGAAATTGAATTGTTGTAGATAAAAATGTAATTGTGTAAGCTCTGATCATGGTTCTCTTTGTCAGGAAGCTTTTGTTGCATTTAACACCATGCATGAAATAGGCAGTTTACCGACAGTTGAGACATACAACTCTCTTGTGCATGCATTTGCTAGAGGCGGCCTCTATAAGGAGTCACAGGCGATCTTGGCAAGGATGAGTGCTGCTGGGATTCAGAGAGATGAGGATACATTTAATGGTCTCATCCAAGCCTATTGCCAGGGTGGACAGTTTGAAGATGCTATGAAGACATATGTTGAAATGCAGAAGTCCAGATGCAAACCTAACGAGCAAACATTGGAGGCAATTCTAGAAGTCTACTGCACTGCAGGGCTTGTCGAGGAGAGCAAGGAGCAGTTCCAAGAAATCCAATCAATTGGAGCTACACCTAGTGTTATGGCATACTGTATTTTGCTGGCTGCGTATGCTAAGAACGACAGGTAATCTTAAACCTCTTGTTTTAGTTAATATAAAGCTTTCCCATCTTCAGAGACAGACTTTCCATTCTTATTAATGTGCCCAATGCTCAGGTGGAGTGAGGCGTACGAATTGCTGGAAGAAATGAAAACAAATAGGCTTTCTAATGCTCATCAAGTAGTTGGGTGCATGATTAAGGGGGAGTATGATGATGAATCTAACTGGCAAATGGTGGAATTTGTCTTTGATAGATACAACTCTCAGGGTTGTGGTTATGGTTTGAGATTATACAATGCACTTCTAGAAGTACTTTGGTGGATGTGTCAAAGGGCTCGGGCTGGAAGAGTTCTTCATGAAGCAACAAGACGTGGGCTCTTCCCTGAGTTATTCCGTCAAAGCAAACTGGTTTGGTCTCTTGATGTTCACAGGTAATATATTTGATATATCTATCTCTTGTGTGATCAGTGATATACAAGGATTTAAAGAATGTGATGTTATGTATCAGGATGTCTGTTGGTGGAGCTCTTACTGCTGTGTCCTTGTGGCTTAATGACATATACGAAAGACTTGTACAAGGCGACGATCTTCCTCAATTGGCAACTGTAGTTGTAGCGTGAGCTCAACAAACCCTTACTGGCTTGTTTCTTTTGCTTGGTCCCGCACCAACCTTCATATAGTGGCATGATATATCTTAGTTTTGTTCCAATGTTAATAGTTCAATTCCCAATTTCCTGTAGTATGATAGTTTACCTACATTCTTGAGAAGTTCAGTTTTGTTTCTTAAATTGCTTTCATGTCATGCTAGTTGAAAAATTTAATCCTAAAACTGCAAGCTTAATCTTCTTTAGCAGATAAAAGTCAAATAAGATTCATGATTGTAACAACAATTTTCTTCATCTTAGATTCTAATTGACTATGTTCTGCTTCTGATTCAGCCGGGGGGAGATGGAGAAAAGTTCAGTAACAAAAGGATTACCTGTTCCAAAAGAGGTCTATTCATTTCTGAAGGATCGTGTATCATCTTCCTTCCATTTTCCTGGATGGAACAAGGGCCGGATTGTCTGCCAGCGATCTCAACTTAAGAAACTCCAAACAATTGTTGCGGATCCATCTTCAGATGAATCCCGATCTATGAAAGAGTTGATTTCCTTGGTCAATATGGATTTTCCACGACCTGGGACTCAAGTGCACACCTCAGATGCTGACATTCATGATGAAAATACCACTGGTAACCTATTGAGCAGCGAAAAGGAAGCAGAACTTCTAGCTGTATGAACGGAGTGATGACAACATGCTGATCATTGAGTGCAGGAAGTACATTCCATCAGAGATAGGGTGCATAAATGCAAAGCACCATTTTTTTCACAGTGAATGATGATGGGATTGCCCTCGGACCGTTCCTTATGCCTTGATGTTATAAGCTCGGTGGTTTCAGTTTCAGAAGAAAGAGGGGATAAAGTCATTACAGTGCATATCGACAGATGCACTGACTATCTGGCTTGTAGTTTTGGGGGGGAACTCTTGACTACATTCTGAGCTTGCTTGACAAACTGTGCAGATTTTGAAGTCAATTTTGAAGGTTGGTCTAACTGGTATGACAGAAATGTACTCATCTATATGATGTGCCTGTGATATATATTCCTTTTTTATTATTCTCATCCAATTTCCTTATGGTCTATTTGGTTGGGGTGGAAGGAAGTTAAAAGGAGGGGAAGGAAAGAAGGAAAATAAATTTACTGTTAATTTGAGGAAATCTCATCTTGCCGATGACTGTTGAAACTGTTGCCAATTCAGGTTATTTTTTAAAGTAGTGTTTGATTTGGGCTCCAACATGGAATAACTTTTCCAAATTTTCAAGGGTATAGAGCACAAATACAAGAATAAATACTTTCTCGGGGACTAAAAAATGTTTACCTCTTTTTTTAATCCTTAATAGACAGTTAATTCTTTGAGACAACTATTCTTTGTTTTTTTGGTCGAGGCACCTTAATAATTTCAAGCGGACTTTGGTACTCTGGAAATCAAACCTAATCTGGGGCTACTAACATCAGGAATCCCTTTTGAACCAAACAGTTCAGGGTCTTGTGCAGACAGTTGAAGTGTGCAAGTGCCTTAATTTCATAATTTCTATCTGTTGTTAAATCTTAGACTAGTCAAGAAAGAATTACTGTTTAATGTTCTTCATGTCTGGAAATAAATTGTCTGTTCCCTCTTTGGTTGAGGGCGAAAAAGGGTGTAAAGGAGATAAATCGAAGTTGGGGTGAATGGTAAATAGTTGGGTAAATTAGTTCCTCAACTTTGAGTCGATTTTTAATTGATCCTCCAACTTCAATTTGTAATTAGATCGTCCTTTATTTTTTATTTTCTTGTACGATTAATCCTCCTGGCCGGTGATCATGAGTTTATCAATTGTCTTGCATGCGTGATCACCTTTCTCTCTCATCCACGTCATTATAAAAAATTTTAAAAATAATAAAAAAGATGAGGTCATTCATGTCATTATAAAAAAATTTAAAAATAAAAAAAAGAAGTGAGTTGCGGCGACGGAGCGCATCCTCCTCGCGCGACGGCGATGGCTGCCAGAGTCTAGTCGAGCTTGCGCCGAAGAGAGAAGGAGGGGGCTTGCCGAGGGGGGCGGTCACCCCCGCTCCCTCTCTCTCGCCGTCTGGGAGAGAGGAGTTCGCCCCCTCCCTTTCTCTCTCTCTCGCATGGCGAGCACGAACGGGCGGGTCTCATTTTTTTATTTTTTAAAATTTTTATAATGACGTGGACAATTTCATCTTTTTTTTTTAAATTTTTTTTATAATGACGTGGACGAGTTAAACTAATGTGGATGAGAGAGAAAGACGGTAACGTATGAAAGGTAATCGAAAAATTCATGATCACCAGTCAGAAGGACTAATCGTGCAAGAAAATGAAAAATAAAGGACGATCTGATTACAAATTAAAGTTAAAAAATTAATTAAAAATTAACTTAAAATTAGAGGATCAATCGTGTAATTTACTCTAAATAGTCTCGTATCGATTAAATAGATCTCGAGCTTTGATTCTCGAGTACATAAAAAGTTTTCTCCGTCATAATCAACATGCCATTCGGATGACATAAATTAGTTTGGATGATAATAAAGTGTAATATTTATCTGATTATCTCATATACATGAAAGAGGGGAAGAGAGTATATAAATATATAATCTAAAATTAAAACATATAGATAAAGAGAATATAACTAATAATTATTTTGATCATATTTAATTGAAACATCCCCTCAAAAATATTTTTAATTAAAGCATATATAAAAAAATATATTAGATAAATATATTCAAATGAATTATTTAAATAAAATTAATAATTTTCACTCTTATTTGCTCTCTCTCTCTGTCGTCCTTTTTATTATATCATCAAGCAAAACGATAAAGCCAAAGGAAGCCCCCAAATACTTCCAACAATCGAAAGCTGAGCCAGAATATTATCCACTGCAATCATGACCTTGGAATAACCTCGCACCGATCCCTTCAACAGTAAGGAACACCAAAAATGCAGAACAGAACAAGACAAAGTGACCATACTAATTTAAGGGGCAGTTCAAATCAATCCACACACACATATATATATATCTGCATGTTATTCCAAAAGCATTGGAAGCGTCGTCCTCCTTGCAACCACGTAGGCGTAGCTAAAACGTAGACGAACTTTGATTTCAAGTACGTACAGGTACAGAACATGCAACACGGGATCTCTTAAATATAACACCAAGGAACAACTACACCGACTACGATGGATTCCCGGGCTAGCGAGCATGGCAGTGGCGGCCCCACTTGGCGGCGGGAGGCGGAGGGATGAGCTCCGGGGCCGCCGAGCGGGCGCCCGCCTCGTCGGCGCGGTTCTTGGCGTGGACCTTCCTGATGTAGGCCGTCGCCATCCCGTCGACCCCGCCGCCGTCCTCCGGCGCCATCACGTACCCGGTGGAGTGGCTCTCGTGCTCCACCAGCCGCATGCCCTGCGGCAGCGGCGGCGCGTAGGTAGCCGCGGTCACGGTGATGTCGACCTCTCTCCTCGCCGGGGCGTGGCGCAGCAGCCCGAGGGTCATCTCGGCGAGGGCTAAGGACGAGGCCTTGATCACGTTCACTGCGATCATGGTCGTCTTCTCGCACATGGACTGGTTCTTGCGCCTGGCCATGACCTCGTCTCTCTCTCTCTCTCCCCTCCACGCTTTGTTTCTGACTGTATGCACCATGCAGTATATATGGTGTCGTTTTAGGCCGTGATGAGTTAGCGATGATGTGGGAAAACGATGCGGTAGGTTCAGATTTTTTAAGGGGGAAGTGTCACCATTTTTACATGAAGTGCGTCCGCATTGGCCACCGAGCTAATTAATGCGTCACGTCATTATCTAAGACGTGATTAACGTGTGCTTAAGTAATTAGTTTTTTTAATCAGGAGTGTAAAATCCGGAACCTAATAACTTATACTTAATTAGTTAACTATGAGGTTGGTGTAAAGTTAATTGTTAGTGCAAGTCCTCAAACCCTTTAGCATCGAATTCTCAATGTCCTTTTATTTTTTTTATCTTAATTTATATATCTTTTTAAGTTAGTAACTTAATTCGTGCTTCTGAACGAGAAAATGAGGAGTTTGTAACTCTAATTACAATTTTCGGCGTTAAACATGTCTAATTTATCAGTATTATTGTGATTAATAATGACGACTAGTCTATTCGAAATGAATAGGGTCGTCCTTTTTGGTGGGCATATACATATATATATATACTTGACGCTAACTATGTGGTGCCTTCTTTTGGTGAGGAGGCCTCGGTGGTTCGCCTTGCGACCTCACATTTTGCATATTTGCTTGTTTCTATCGACGTGGTCTTATGATGTCATCATCAAAATATCAAAGCACTGTACTGTGTGCTGTTTTATATATATAAATGCTCTAGTTGATTTGAGTGCATAACAACATTAAGAAACATGAAGGAAAAAACACTATCAAATCAATTACAAAGTATATTTTCAAACCATCCAAAATATGCTAGAAGCAAAATAGAAGGCCTGGATGAATCCTTCACTCAACATCTGCAAAATATTGGTCTTGATGTTTCATTCTCTCTCTCTCTCTCTCTCTCTCTATTTTTTCTGCACCTCATTCTACATCTGTGATTCAAGAATTCCATTGACCACTCACTATGTTTCACATTATTTTGTTTTTCCCTGCCTGGAAACTGTGCTTATGCCAAAAACAAAACATCATGGAACTGCTTTTTTTTTTTCTCTCTCTCATTTTCTTTGCCTTGCAGCATTTTCTTATTTATAAGTGATTAAATTGTTGAATAAATTTTTTGAAGAACTGTGTATTATTTTCTCTTAATTACTTGTTTTTCAGTCACACTTATGAGTACACATACAAGTTATTTTCCGTTACATAACCGAGCACACCACTTTTTTTGATTAAGTATATAATTTTTTTTTATTTATTTCAGTGAGACAAACCCAAATTAGTGTGAAAACAATTACTGAGATGAAATATATCGAATTTAATTATCAACAATGAGGTTTATATGCACCTAATTATTTGAATATATATATATATATATATATATATATATATATATATATATCAGTCCACGACTCTTTTTTTAACTCAAGAAAAGACGTAAAGTAACTATCATTCTTTTTAAGATTCTTGAAATTGTTTATGATCGAATCAATCTATAATATTTGAAGTTTGACATTATGGAGTCCTAAATCTTAGTTTCATTAAACCTGTGTGGTCATTCTCTGTCTAAGATGGATGTTTTCACATGGTTCCAACTCTTGAAGAGTCTAATTTGTGATGCAAACATATTCTTCCTTGTAATTAGGGATCATTAGGGTAGGAGGAATAACACCAGCAGTTTCTGAGATTCACTAGTTTTAAATTGGTTGCTTGCAAAAAACATGGCATGTTGGTGTGCTCTTTGCGTAAGGCAGAGTTAGGATTTTTGGAGGTGATAGTGGAAAAGTTGTGAGAGAAGTCAATAGATCACTAAAAAATTACTCAAGTTTTTTCATCGTGCGCGAGTAGAATCGTGCCGTTTTTCGTACACACAAGACTGGAAAAAATGGGCATACATGTTTTGTATTTTTTTATTAGAATTTTTTATGCAAGTATCCTTCCTTGTGCTTTAGGGTCACTGGGGTAGGAGGAATAACACTAACAAGTTCATGGATTGCTACTGGAATAAGGGTATTCACGAGTTAAGTTCGATTCGATTCGATCCGATCAATTAGATTTTGATTAGGTCATATCAATCCTCTTTGATCGGTTGGTTCTAATACAATCCGATTCGGATCGAGTTGGATCGAGTCGGGTGCTCAAATTATCGACCATAATTTTTTTCTCACCTTTTCTATTATTTAATATAAAAATATTATATAAATTTTTATCTAAAAAGCATAAAATAATTTGTTAAATATTTTAATATTATTTTACATATTTAAATTATTTTATTTTAATATTTTTTGTTCTTTTATACAAATTATAAGCTGAAAAATAAAAATAAATTTAAAAATCGAGTCTTCAAGTTGGGTCGGGTTGGAATTTTTCGACCCGTACCTGTTCGAGGTCAGGACCCCTAATTGGGTCGGATCGGATGATCGGACTCGCGGGTCAACCCCGACTCGCTGAACACCCTAAAAAGAAGAAGAGGTTGTGAATATGAAATGTGAACTGGATTACTATTCCAATCATGGAATGCTGATCAGAAAGATGGTGGTGGGGGGGGGGGGGGGGGGGGACAATTGGGCAAAGGGGACGGTAACAGTTGGGGGAATCAGGAAAAGGCAGGGACTCTCTCTTCCTCTCTTTAAAGCAATGCTGCATGGAATCCAAGGAAAGAGATGTTCCTTCCTCGTCTTCTTTTTTCTTCTTCTTTTTCTTCTAAGCTGTTTTTGTTGTGCAATTAACATCTGAGTTCAGCACCTTAGATTTGAAACAGCAATCAGACATGTCAGGCAAAAGCATGAGAAAGATAACCGAATATTCTTCTTTTAGGTGGGATTGCTTTGAGGAGTTCTACTTTATTATTTAATTTTCCTCCATTTTTTCTTCTTTGAATGTGATAAACGAGGCAAGGCTGATCATGATGGCAGTAAAAGATAAACCAATTTGTATCTTAACAAAAGAAATAAATGTGATTTTTATGCTCAGTGTATACAACGCTCGTTTTTCCCTTTGGGTTTGATAATGATGTAAAAATTATCATATACAAATGTAATAAATATGATTTAATTTGAAAATAAAAAAATATAATTTAAGTATAATGAAATCCTGGTCTTCAGACTTAATAAAACAAGGAAAAATGATATCATAATATAAAAGCCATAAGCCCAGTATTCCCAAAAGGCCTTGGAGAGAGATGGGCTAATGATATGGGCCATAAAATAATTTAGTGGGCCGGCCACTTTTTGCGATTGTTTACGGCTTCATTTTTTTTTTTGCTTTATTTGGGTATTTCTTTTGTTTTTAATACCCTCTAATTAGGGAAGACGAGGGAGCAAGCAAGGTAGCAGCGGAAGCGGCCATGGAGAGTGCAGCGGCGCAGCAGCAAGCGCAACTGGTCGAGAGCTTCTGCGGCGTGACGTCGGCCACCCGCGACGTCGCTCTTTTCTTCCTCGAGAGCCACAATTGGATTCTCGACGCCTCCATCGCTGCCTTCTACGAGCACGACGAGTACGACGACGGCCCCCTTCCGAATCCCGACCCCCGATCTCAGCCCCGACGTACCCGCGGCGAGGGCGACGGGGCGGAGGACGACGACGACGAGGATTTCTTCCCACCGGAGGATTCCGCCCCTTCCCCGCAGCGTCCTGCGACGCACTCCTCCGCGGAGAACCGCCGGCCTCCGGCGCCGGTGGTCTCGAGGGTCGGAGACAAGAAGGGGCCTTCCAAGCCATCCGGAAGTCGGTCCAACATCCGAACTTTTGCAGACCTGAACCGGAGCTCCGGTCCGGGTTCTGATGAAGACGAGGACTCCGATGAACCCCAAGAGTACTACACCGGTGGTGAGAAGAGGTGATTTCTTGGTCATTCATCTAATAATCTTATTCCTTGCTCAGTTCTGATTTTAGGTTTTTATGAGTGGATGGACATCGAACAATTCGTGTGCAGCAAGTTATTTGATTTTTTTTAATCAAATTGTTATTGCTAACTATAACATCAAAGCTAACTATGCAAACTGTATCATGTAGTGAACATTGAGGGAGGAAGTCTCACTCTCATGAACAAGGATCGTGTCTTCTTTTTTTATTTTATTTTATTAGTTATGGACAAACAAAGCCCAAGACTTAGGCAATTAAGGACTTCTGAAGCTTATAAGGGTAGAGAACAACAAAGGACTTCTGAAGCCAGTTTACAAGTTAGACAATTATAATGATTAAACAACAACAACAACAAAGCCTTATCCCACTAGGTGGGGTCGGCTACATGGATCATACGACGCCAATTCGTTGATCCATGTTCATAAGATTCGACAGGATTTTATGCTGGCTGTCGGGGCTTAACACAACCCTCCTCCTTTATCCGGGCTTGGGACCGGCTATAAAATATAGGCGGAGTTATAATTATAATGATTAAAATGTTATTAAAAAAATTATAAGGGTAGAGTTTTAATTTTAACTTCTAAACCCATAAAGAGATAGTCCGGAATCCAGAAATAAGAATTACTACAGTGAATCATCCGCGGTCCAACTCCCTGTAGTCCTTGTCATCTTTCTATGCATCACACCGTTCCCCTCAATTGAAATTTAGCAGATCCACTAAAAAGAAAACAAATAAAAGAAAAGAATAATCTACAGATGATGATAGAAATTTAGCCCCAGTAGCAAACCCCACATGCTTCCCCTTCATATAAGAAACTTGTTTATGGACTCGAACCATATTGCTTTCGACAGTTCCTGAATTTCAAACAGAAATTTACAAATCTATTTGATCTACAGGATGCCACTATTTCTTGTTCATTCATAACATCTATTTTTGCAAAGGAAAGATACATGTTATTTGGGGGAGAATAGGTTAGTTTACATCCCCTTATGAGGAGAGTAGCAAGTCTGTTTGTTATGACATGTACATTACTTCATTTAGTGAATGATAGAGGTTTGATGCAGCGGAATGCTTGTTCAAGATCCTTCAAAAGGTAAACATGATGTGGATTCAATATTTGAACAAGCCAGGCAGATGGGAGCAACACAGGGACCACTTGAACCTCGGCCTTCAAGTTCCAGGAGTTTCACTGGGACTGGGAGATTACTATCAGGTGAAACAGTACAACCTGCCGCTCCCCAACAGCCTGAGGAAGTTGTTCACAATATTTATTTCTGGAGCAATGGTTTTACTGTGAATGATGGCCCTTTGAGGAGGTTTGATGACCCTGAGAATGCAACATTTTTAGAGGTATCACCAGTATTCTATTTATTTGCTAAGCTCTTGACTCTTTTGACGTTTGCATTTCTTTTTTTTCTTTTTTGGAGAGGGACAAAGGATGATTAACCAGATTGTTAATCATCCAAAACCATATATTAAAATGTCTTAGGAAAGAGTCCAAGTTTACAAGAGAGTGATCAGAAGTGTATCAAAGGGAGCACCACTCATTATACTGAAAAAAGCATAACTAAGGATTTTTCCACGGAATCATGATAATTGTCTTCTTACTCGATTACTTTTTACTCCATGTTCATATTTATGCGGTTGCTCCCAATTTGTGTACTCTATCCCACCAAACTTTCTAGATCTAATACTAAAGCAATATGTTAAATGGATAGGGCAATTGATATCAATTATTTAGTGACTCTAGTTGGTAAGAATTATATATGTCAAGTTGCAGTTAGCTAGTTAGTCCAGAAACAAATTTCAAAACAATTGCACATGGGAGTTTTTTTTCAAAAGAAACTTAAAAAAGATGCTGATGCTTGCATGAGCTTTTCTTGTCCTGATTTATGAATTTTTATTTTGAGGGGACTGATTTATGAATTATAGTCTGCAAGGGTTATTTTGTCTAAACATTTAGGCATAAAAGATAGTTTAAAGTTGAGATCATGTGACTGTGAGGATCTTAGGTTATTAAATTGTATTAAATGTGATAGAGCTTTTCTTTACTTGCATGAACTTTTTATGAAATCTGTATAACCATCCCTTTGGAGCCTACATGCCAACTTTGGTTGATGGCTGGTAGGATGCCAGGACATTGGATGCAGTACTGGTGGGAATGGTTTTTTGTTACTTCAGAATATGACATTGTGTTCAGTCCATCTCAAATCTGCTTGGTTTGCATTTTTTCCTGATGCCTGCCTAAAGTGGGAAAAGAGGCTCAATTCGGAAGCTGTTATTCATATATATGCTGCTTTCATGCATTTTCATTAAATTGCTATTTTTTTCCAATAAACTCTGCAGTTAACTTAGAAACATTGATTAGAAGATATCTTTTGTCTGTAATATGATATTAGTTCTGTCTGAACTTTGTCTATTGAGATTGGGCACCGCTTCCAGTTGGGTCGTATTTAGTTAATGTAGTAGCTGTTTTGATTTGAGCCATTATTCGAATATGGTATGAAATTTGGCTTACTCTGGCTACAGGTGGTCTGGCTTTCACAATGCTGTTTAGTTTAAAATTGTTTATTTCTTTCTGTTGTGCAGAGCATTAGGAACTCTGAATGCCCAAAAGAGCTAGCACCAGCAGATAGGAGAACTATGGTTCATGTCAATCTCATAAGGAGGGAAGAAAATTGTCCTGTGCGTATTTGGGAACAAGCATGTTATTTCCTTATCTGTATTTCCAGTAGTGCCCCATCAAAATGATCATGGTTTTCTCTTTTTCAGGAACCCGTGAGGCAAGTGACGGCATTCCAAGGCGTTGGAAGGACTCTCAGCACTCAACCTTCCAACCCTCCTGTCACTGAGACTCCTGCTGCTTCTGATAGCAGTCCATCGTTTTCTGGTCTTTCTGTTGATGCTTCTAAGCCATCAACCTCAATTCAGCTAAGATTGGCTGATGGGACTCGCATGGTTGCGCGATTCAATATGCATCATACTGTCGGTGATATACGGGCATTCATTGATGCGTCAAGGCCGGGAGCATCAAGATCCTACCATCTGCGGACTGTTGGTTTTCCACCCAAGCAACTCAATGATTTGACACAGACAATTGATGAAGCTGGTCTTGCCAATTCAGTTATAATTCAGCAATTCTAACCTTATGCAGGTTGCATCACATTAGTAGTCACGAACATGAAATTGTGGGGCCTTAATTCTGCTGTCGCTGAAACTTTCCTGGTTATGATCCGCATTTCACATTGTTATAGCTTTGACCACTGATAAGAGATTGATGGATCTAGAATGTGTTATTTTTCCTGTAACAAGATAATGCACTTTTGGAGCATTCTGCAAAGTTGGTTTTTATTTATATATGAAGTGCTCTTTTGTTAACCGCCACACCTATTGACCTGTTCCAATGTCCATGCTCATGTATTTATGCCGGGTTAGAAGTGATTTTCATGGTTTTGGCAGGCCGCACGTCGGTGGCTGGAAATCAAATATGCTTGGGTTTATTGGTTTTCCTCTTTTGTTTCCTCTTGTGTTAGATGTAAACTCTCTCTCACTCTCACTCTCACACTCTCTCTCACACACTCTCTCTCTTCTGCCTGAATTCGTCCTTCTTGTGTCATGATTGATCAAACATTTTTTTTCTGGAAAAGATTAGGTTGCTGCTTGAAAGCTGCTGCAAGAGGACATGCTTGTGTCACACACCGTCGTCCTTTTTGACATGACATATTGACATACATTTTATATTGTGCACCAGTCCACAATTCCATGGTCCATTACTCCATTTGCCAGACTTTGGCGCTGCTGCTTGGCGCATGTTTTCCTACGATAATGCCATCATTTCTGACATTGTCACTGGCGAAGACGTGCCTTGCGAGTTGCGAATATATGGATCGTCGTAGTATTTGCTTATCCAACTAATTGTGATAAAGACAAGCTCACCGAAGAGGAGGTGGACATTATAAAATGGATAAGCCCAAAAATCTTATGCTACTTTCCTTGTGAACTATGCCAAAAGATGGGTTGCAAAATAAAAAATAAAGTTCCATTTTTTCCGTAGAATTTTCACTACATTACAAATTACATGGTGTGTGTTTCTTTATATTTTGTTAGATGCCAATCTCTTTCACTTTGGTAGAATTGGTCAATTCAACTAGTCACAGATTAAACTTCCACCACCATATAAATAAAGATTAAAGAGAGGTTCCTAAGCCTTGTCTTTATTGTAGAACTTTCGCTACAAATCTAATTATACAACAGTTACCAAAATTATATGATCTAGTTGGTCCATCTTCATCTCAGTACAAGGCATTAATTTCAATTCGATTCGTTAATAGACTAAAATAAAAAAAAAATAACTTGTCGTTCGTTGTGAATAACTAATTTTCTTTATTAGATCAATAATAATCTTTTTATTTTAATTACCAAGTGTCACGATCAGTTGATAACAATCTTCCAACCATTCGCACGTGCAAGATCACACGCACGGTGGGGGCAAAGTCACCTCACCCCTCTCTCTCTCCCCTCTCTCCTGCCTTTTCCCATTTATTACAGCAACCAACCTCCTCCCCCGGGTAAAACGTGTGAACCGTGAATCCACCATCCTCCTCCTGACATCTTTCACGCGTCCCGCACGTGTCACAACTCCTGCCGGCGTCTCTCTCTCTCCTCTCACAAAAATGTCATACCAACAATAAATAAGTATTTAATTATATGTGTTTCTTTTATGTTCTGGTCAGCCTTACTATTTTATTAATTGCGATCACTTGCTAAATTTCGAAACATTTAATTTCTTCTTCTATTTCCTTTTTTTTTCATCTCCAAAATATTTTGATTTCACCACTTTCTCTTTCCCTTTCCCTTCTCTCTCTCCCCTCCCCCCTCTCCCTCTCCTCTTCTTCTTCTTTCAACAACAAACAAACCCTAAACCCTCTCTGCAACTTTGCGGCACCTGCCAACGCCAAGAAGCCGAAAGCGTCTCCATTCTGATGCAATTAGCATGCAGTAGTAGTTCTCCTCGTTGCTGTTGGGGACAATTGCTTCCTGGAGAAATATGATCAAACAGATACTGAACAAGCTTCCGCGCAAGCCCTCCTCCAAATCGTCGCCTTCCGACTCGGCGGCGGCCGCCTTCTATGATCCCTCGTCGGGACCACCCGCCGGCGGCATCTCCCGTGGCTCCAAGTCCTCTAAAAAATCCTCTCCCCCTGATGGCGGATCGCGGGCCGCTGCTGCCAACGGGTGCGCCAATGCCGCGTACGAGCTGCTCCCCAGCTTCCGCGACGTCCCCAGCTCGGAGAAGCCCAACCTGTTCTCCAGGAAGCTCTCCATGTGCTGCGTCGTCTTCGATTTCGCCGACCCGAGCAGAAACCTCAGGGAGAAGGACGTGAAGCGGCAGACGCTGCTCGAGTTGGTAGATTACGTCGCCGCGGCGAACGCCAAGTTCAGCGAGGCCGCAATGCTGGACGCCACAAGGATGGTGACCTTCAACCTGTTCCGCGCCCTGCCTTCGTCCAATTCGGAGAGCAGAGTCGCCGACAGTTTCGACGCCGAGGAGGAGGAGCCCGCCATGGACCCTGCGTGGCCTCACCTCCAGATCGTCTACGAATTCCTGCTAAGGTTCGTCGCCTCGCCGGAGACTGACGCCAAGCTTGCCAAGAGGTACATCGACCATTCGTTTGTGTTACGGCTGCTCGACCTATTCGATTCTGTAGACCAGAGGGAAAGGGAGTACCTCAAGACGATACTCCATAGGATATATGGCAAATTCATGGTTCACCGGCCATTTATTAGAAAAGCCATTAACAACATATTCTACGGGTTCATCTTTGAGACGGAGAAACACAATGGAATTGCCGAACTCTTGGAGATTCTAGGAAGTATAATAAATGGCTTTGCATTGCCGCTCAAAGAGGAACACAAGTTGTTCCTCATTCGTGCCCTGATACCGCTACACAAGCCCAAGTGCGTCGCCCTCTACCATCACCAGCTGTCATACTGCATTACTCAGTTCGTGGAGAAGGATTTTAAGTTGGCCGACACAGTGATCAGGGGGCTACTGAAGTACTGGCCGGTCACAAACAGCTCCAAGGAAGTCATGTTTCTCGGTGAGCTGGAAGAGGTGTTGGAAGTGACGCAGGTAACAGAGTTTCAAAGGTGCATGGTGCCTTTGTTCAGACAGATAGGACGCTGCTTAAGTAGCTCACATTTCCAGGTAGCCTGTCTAACTAGACTAGGACAGATGTAGATGTCTTTCTTTTGAGTTACATCCTGTGTTATCTAGTTTTGTTTGGCTATGTCCATGAATGCTGAATTATTCTGCTTTGCATGCACGGTCACTAAGTCGTTGCACAATTTAGAACTTTTCCGATATTCATAACTTTAGTTTCCTTGAATTGTCTCATAAATGTGCAAACTCAGCAGCAATTTATGTCAAGTAAACATGAATATATTGCTTCATATGCTTTTTAAAATTCTTATCTTCAAAACTGGGATGGAGATATGACTTGAGTATTAAGAAGATAGCCAAAACACTGCACCTTCTTGAGTAGACCGAAGGGGTAGAGGAAGGTTGGTCATATCAATGATCTTGAAGTCATGTTAAAAATTCGAGACAGGGGTATGAATGGGTATAATTTGATGAACGTTATAGATAACTTGGATGTACAAAAATCAACATCCTATGATTTGGATGACAATGATAGAAATGGTAGAATAACGTTCAGTTCTGATTAGATTTGTTAAAACATTTAGTGTCGAATGGCTAATAGGAAAGGGGCTTTCAATTCCTAACAATTCGATATTTCACATTTTAATCTACTTGAATTTTGCAAAAAATTATCACATGTAGAATGGAAAAAAAATCCTCTGTGTAAACAACTATGGTTTCCTTCTTTCATGCTCAAGTTAATCACTCAAAGGTGATCTTTTTGCAATTTGATTGATGTGATGCTCTGGTTAATGTTAGATTTTTGAAGTTTGTATGCTAACATGGTAAAGAATTTAAGGACTTAATATGCCTGGGAAATTCTTGCTCCTACATGAAGCAAATGTCTCAAGATTTTCTCTATGAAGAGCAGGCATGTCCAATTAGTGGTTCACCCCGTGGAGTTTTTCTCTATGAAGATCGTAAACACACTTGTTTTATTATATCAGGTTAATGCAGTAGTTTACTACTCTCCCTATGACGGATGACTTAAGAAAACCTGGGAGACACTGGTATTCTTTTAGTTGCTTGTTAATTAGTGTTTGATAACAATATGTTTTGATGTATTTCATAACTTAGGTTGCTGAACGAGCTTTGTTTCTATGGAACAACGAGCATGTAAGAAGCCTCATCATTCAGAACCGGAAGGTCATACTGCCAATTATCTTCCCGTCTATAGAGAGGAGCACAAGGGGACACTGGAACCAGGCTGTGCAAAGTTTGACACTGAACGTGAAGAAAATTTTTGCGGATGCCGACCAAGAGCTTTTCGAGGAGTGCCTACTGAGGTTCCAAGAAGACGAGGCCAGAGAGAAGGAAGTGCAGAAGAAGAGAGAATTGACATGGAAACGGCTGGAAGAGCATGCAGCGCCGAAAGCGATCACCACAGAAGCCGTGCTCGTTACTCAATATATATCTTCTCTCAGTATGGCTGCATCGAGCCCACGCACTCTTTTGGGCAGTTGAGCGAGCACAATGACAATGACACTTGTGAATGCTCATGTTACACCGTGTAGAAATATTGTGATCGGGGTACATTGCATTCTGAGCCATATCCAAACTGGTATCAGTTTTTTGGGGTTCAAGTCATGAAAGAAGGTGTGTGCATAATCAGAAGTTAATATAGAGACAGAACATTCATGCAATTTACTTATAATATTCTATTTATTTTGCCAGAAGAATGTTGCGTTATGTTAGTTAGGATGGTGCCAATCTCATAACCATCGGCAACTGGGTCGTCACATGTTATTTTATTCTGATGTGAATCTTGCTATTAAAAAGTTCAATGTTAATTAAGTAGTTCAACTTTGGAGATAGAATTACTGAGGTTATATGTAATATATATTGTTTAAGTAATATGCAACCAATCAATATTAAATGATGATTACATGAATATATATGTATATACATATATAACACAAAATAAAAAGGAATTGAGTTAAAATTATATATATTGTGTTTAATGAAGCGTCTTTATGTATATATTTTTTATCTTTCCCATATTTTTATTAATAGTTTAAAGAATTATTGTTGATATTAAAAAAGAACTCAAATTATCAATAATTATTAGATTTAGAAAAAATGCTTGTATTACCATTTTTAACATCCGTCGTTGCGGATCAAAAAGAATTTTAATTAATAGATCCAGATGGATAAAAGTTCTACCCTTGAATATTATTGTTTTTGTAATGAATATAATCACTTTTTATGACCTATAATTATTTTTTTAACATCAATAATTTTCTAAGTTATTAATAAAGGAAGTTAAAAGTTATCCAAAAAAATAAAAACTCATGCACAAATTAACTCATTTGATACGTAACACACAAAAAAAGAAAACGTGATACCTTCGTTTTTTTCATATATATTACATAACAATTCCATAAAAGAAGACAGTCAGAATTATGTGATATTCTGGTCTTTCGGGATCCAAGGTTTCGCGTTGGCTTATTTGGCCATTTTAGAGCATTTTCAGAAATTCTGGGAATCATTCAATCATCTTTCTAGATATTTGCCGTCCGTGTGAAAATTTTCCGAACAAGTGAAAATCTTATCTTTCCTTCAATTCTTTTCTCTTTGCCCTCTATTCAAGCAGACCAGATACCCTTCGACTAGGGTGTGATACATAGTGCAAGGACTCTATGCAAGTGCATGATTGCTGGGATTCATCTACATCTGATTCCTTTCTCCTCCTTGACTGAAAATAGTTGCCTTTTGTTGCTGAAAACTTCTTTGCTTGTTAGTTCCAGCAGACTGTTTCCATGGAGTCAGCTTGCGGAGAGAGGCATGAAAAAGCATCACTAGCAGAAAAAAGTAAAAAAAAAATGCATAAAATTGATGTTAGAGAAAGCAGAGATCAAAGGAATATTAAGAGAGGAGAAACTGTCAAGCTGGTCACCTGCATAGCTGACTACAGTTGCGCAAATGACAGCCAATTGGAGATTGCAAAAGTACAGTACTAGAGCACTCGCTGAAAGGAAAAAAAACACGAAGAATCAGGTCCATAAAAAGCATATTCGAAACTATCATGCATTGAAGACATTGGCACACGACCACGAGCCTAGTAGTATATGGTCTGCCTATGCAATTGAGGCCACACGTGTGGTACCGAAAAACAATTAGCATATAAAAGTGCATAAATGTTAGATCACGAGACAATCCAATGCAGTAAAGAGGTCTACTGTAATAGTTCATAGGCTTAAAGAACTCCAGGATGATTGCTCAAAATGTTTCGTTCACTATATCTTATCAGTAGAATAGAACCTTAATAATGGTACATATACACTTAATTAATGAAATCAGTGAGGTTACCAAGGTTTCCCTATATGTGATATTCATAACACTCCAAAACAAATCAAAACAGAAGAATGGTAATAATTTTGAATAGTAAATGTGAAGTTGTTAACTATGAACTGGAAATGGGTCTGAATAAAATCCTCATATTGTAGAATAACCAAAATTTATCTACAAGACATGTTAATCGACAGAAGCTGTTAAGTTTAATCAACGACTTGAATAATGCAATCTGATGGCAGTAGCTAAATTCTGCATATTCTCCAACATAGTATGAATAAGTTATGTCGCACAGGGAGAAATGCTGTATATAATTTACTTTGAACTTTATGTCTGGACAAGTTATCCTATATAGCTTGATTTACAAGAAAGTAAAGGACAACACAAAAGTTGTGATAAAATAAATAGATACCACTTCCTAAGATGGCATTATGCGAACTCATGCTTATCTACACCATTCAAGCTGTTTGACATTTCTGTATTCAGTTTTCATTTCCTTCATCCTCTAATTCTTCTTCCATGATGATGAATGTTGAATCAAGGTACTTCTGTTGCAGTGTATGTTTGTTTCTCAATGTTAAATACATCTGCATCTCCTATTCAGTTCACCCTAATCACTTGCTAAAATGATGTTATATGACACCTGTTTCTGCTGCTAGCAACTCCTGCTTATTTATGCTTCTCAAAAAAACTTTTTCTCATCATGATTCAGCACTATCAAGTTGGAAGGTTCAATTTAAGATGAACTCATCTGTGATGAAGCCAAGTTTTTAACTATGAGCTCATCATCAATTTTTAATTGAATGGCAAGTAAATTATGTCACAATCAAATATTTCCATGCTTAGTGGAGATTAGCACTTCTGTAAAAAGAGGAGAAATTACTGAATTTGGAGCAATAAAGGATTTCCATCATACCGTAGATAGACAAATTTAAGTTCAAGCAATTGGGCAAACTTACCAATCTGAAAAATACGAACCAACGCTTGCCTAAGAGCAGGATGCTTCTCCTCTAATTCCCATTTAGTGCTGCAGAACCGCTCCAATTCCCATAGAAACAAACTTGATATCAACCCGAGAAGCGCAATCGGCATCTTGCACCTGCATCCACCATAACACCTCAAGTTCTCTTGTTACTGTTTGCTTAAAAGAGGAAATCGTGCACTCAAACTTACAGAGAACACGCTAGTATGAGACCCCATAAGGAGGCGTAGTTCCGGGCGTATCGCCGGACGTTCTCCTGCACCCTCATCCTGGTCTGAGAAGGTCCCTTCGGCCAGGAGTAAGATCCCCATCCGATGAACTCGAAGGTCCAAGACGGCGTTTCCGCGGAGAAATCCGCGGGCGAGAGCTTGGCGAAGGGGTTGAGAGTGAGGAGCGAGACGAAGGTCCGGACGATGCCGAGGAAGGAACTAAAAAGACCGTTGCGGCTGCTCCTCCTGCTGCCATCCCGGTCGCCGGTGACGGCGGTGGGGCTACAGCTCCCCTGGGAGGGAGGAGGAGGGGAAGGCTCGACGGCGACCGTGGCGCGCTCGTCGAGGACCTCGAGGTAGCCGGATTCGCGGAGCCACGTCTCGAAGGCGGCCTCCGGAACGCCATGCGCGCGCCCGCGTGCGCTGCGGATTAAAAGTCGTCTGAATCTTTGGCGAAGCCCATCCGACTGTTGGCTACATGGGCTTCTGGGCCTAAGCCTTGTGAGTTTACCTATTTATTAACTTTTATTTTTTTTAAAATATGAAAATGAGAAAGATGTAACAGTTGGCAGTGTGTTAAGTGATTTAAATTCTATGATAACGAGTGGACTCAAGGAGTCATCACAAAGTCAAATATCACGGAAAATGTTATTGGAATTTATTATTACGAACATGGTGGAATTAGGGAAAAAAAAACGAAGGTTTCATATAGTAACAAAATGGTTGATTCGACCGAATTAACGAAAATATTTTGAGAGAATAAAATTTAGGATTATAAAACTAATAGTTTTCTTTGCGCAACAAAAATTAAAATATGAATGCGGACTTATCATTGAACAATTTATTAATTCGATAATCAATTTATCATTGAACAATTTATTAAAAGTTGGTTGATTAATTCGATAAACAATTTATCAAAGGAAATCAAAATGGTTGATTTATTAATTAATTAATTAAGATTAAAAGTTGGTGGTCCCAACCCAAACCCTCAACAATATGTTAATTAACTGGAGCTCTTCCTTTCCCATTTTGTCCCCATTCCACCTCTCTGTCTCTCTCTCTCTCTCTGGTTCTAATCCAATCCCAAGAGCAGGAGGGTTTCCCTTCGCATTGTGCTCGCATCTCCCCCTTCCCCCAAATCCCACCGCTGCCTGTAAATGTACGAAACACACTCGCAGAGGAATTCGAACGAATAACTTGCCTGCTTTTTTGGCCTTCTCGAGGGTTTTGAGGCCGCAGCTCCTCCACCGTCGCCACCACCTGCTGCCGCGAGCCCCCCCGCGAGCGAGGGCGGAACAAAGCCGAGAGGGAAGGGAAAACCGCACAACGCCGATCCATGGCGAAAACCAAACCCGGCAAGAAGGACCTCGACTCCTACACCATCAAGGGCACGAACAAAGTCGTCAGGCGTACGTCACACGCCCTTCTCATCTCCTGCTCTTTTAATGCCATCCATAGATGGCCCTTTTCCGTCGCATCATATTGGGTTTGATGGGTTGCGTGACGGTCTGTATGTTTTTCAATGTTTTTTCTATTGTTGTTGCCCTTGATTTGGAGCAGCCGGCGACTGTGTGCTCATGCGGCCGTCCGACTCCGACAAGCCGCCGTACGTCGCGCGGGTGGAGAAGATCGAGGCTGACCACCGCAATAACGTGAAGGTGCGCGTCCGTTGGTATTACCGCCCGGAGGAGTCCATGGGGGGCCGCCGACAGTTTCACGGCGCCAAGGAGCTCTTCCTTTCCGACCACTACGATGTGCAGAGCGCCCACACTATCGAGGGCAAGTGCATCGTTCACTCCTTCAAGAACTACACCAAGCTCGAGAATGTAGGTGCCGAAGATTATTTCTGCCGCTTCGAGTACAAGGCCTCCACAGGAGGCTTCACTCCTGACCGCGTCGCTGTGTACAGCTTCCTTCCCAACTTCTTGGAATCGATAATGCTACTAAATATGAAACCCTGGAGGTGCTAAATTATTTCTAAACGCATCTATCCTCTCGTCTGCAGCTATTGCAAGTGTGAAATGCCGTACAACCCCGATGATCTCATGGTTCAATGCGAAGGATGTACAGACTGGTAAATCTTCTCCTGTCCCTGACCCTCCATGCTAATTATTAATTTACCACCATTCAAGTGAACTTATTACTTCATGGTATTTTCTGATGAGTGTTTATTGTTTTGGCACCCATAAACATAGTTAGTTAGGTGGTGTAACTATATTTTCTGCACGACATCAAACTGTGCAATTCTCTACATCTTTTGGCTTCCTGCTTTATAGTATGTTAGTTGAGGCATGCATCGTCATTTATTCACAAGAAAAGTCTTTGTTTGAAATATTATTTGGTCTGTATTGCATTACGTGACTCTACAAACTTTGTGTTAAAAATGATGTAAAGCGAGATGACTTAATAGTAGTTGTGTTGGGACAAATAAAATCACCTCCTCATAATTGATTTAGGAAATTTAGGCAGGTAATGATGGCGCCGTTTCTCTTGTAAAGCATTTATTTTACTGCTAGGTCAAAATTTTGTTCGTTTGATGAATTGACTGCTTAGACAATATCAAAGGAGCAACTTAGCACATGGATTTAGCCCCATCCATATAGTTCAATTGTGCCCATGGAAATAGAAATGAGCTCTTCTGGTTATGAGTCTTTGTGGAACAAACACATTGAGTTAACTTTTGGGTTCTTAGAAACAAACCTCCATTTTGCATTGATGTACTGCATGTCTTCTTTCTCTTTGATTTTTTTCTAATACTTTTTGCGTTCAACGCTCTTTCTCTGTGAAATGATGATGGTTAACATTTTTTAGAAACCATTATAGGAAGGATATTTATGTCCAAAATTACTTGTCCTAGTTATTATTTTATGTAGATTGCTGTATCAAATATGGAACCTTAAGTTTCCTTGTTCTCAAACTTGTATTTCCAATCTACTTCAATTTATTTGCAACTCAGACCTTAAACTATCATCATGGTTCTGCAACTCCGGTTATTCTTGCAGTTAATTATCTTTGATGATGCCAATTTTTCTTTCAATCCAAAAGAATATATTCTCCATTTTCTTGTGTCTAGTAACCAGGAAAAGTTTGGTTGGCCAAATGCTTTTTATAGACACTTGGGGAAAGTTCTACTATATTCTCCATTTTCTTGTGTCTAGTAACCAGGAAAAGTTTGGTTGGCCAAATGCTTTTTATACTTGGGGAAAGTTCTACCCATTTTCTCAAGTGATAGGTTCACTTTTAAATATAAAATTAAATGTAAGAGATCCAATTGTTTTCCGTTTACAACCACACAAAGGAAAATAAATTTCATTTTCTTGAAAAAATTCAACAGAATTAACTTTGACCTCAACTTATTGTCCTCCCCCAAAAACTGAGCCCAGTTCTGTTGAACTCTGATTTTGTGTGGAATGCATGTACAATTATTGATGTTGGATCCAATACAATCAGGATGATCCATTACCTAACACTTCGAAAAAGGATGATACATTACCTAGACTGTTCATAGTAATTTACTTGTGCGAAAACGATAATCTATGGTTGAATTTAGACATTGATGGATTGGTTAGGTCTTAACTGATAATGCTACCTTCTATATTCAAGAGCAGGGAATTCTATGATGTGATGTTATTTATGACTATAACAAAGGTTGTAAATGAATAATAAATCGGTAGACTCAGTAGTGAATGTTTTTGGATCTGCATCTGGAAGTCACTTGTCTGGTTTTCAAGGAAAAATCATGAATTCACCATGTCAGTTACCAAGTTAAATAAGAACGAAAAAAATTAGATATCAAGTCCTGTTGTGTTATGTGACGTCTAATTCTTTAAGCTTTAAATGCATTTTTTGGTTTTAAGGTGTCCTGATTAATGGGCGGAGGTCGGGTGGCTGGGTGTGTCCCGGGGGCTTTTCCCGGGGCACGTCGAGTTATCTTACTTTATGTATTTTCCCTTTTTCAACCCACTTTTGTACTTAGTTTATTTTTTCAAGTGTGATAGTGGCAGTTTTGTAATTCTGCACTCCTGAAAAATGCACCCCCCTAGCTTGTCCTCCACATCACACGTCGCAATCCTACCACCTGAATCTGCGGTATAGTAGGGGAGACCTGCTAGTGCTCCCCTGAAGCGTTGTAATCATTCCTATTTACTTAACAAAGATTTCAAGCTTTTCAAAATCTAACATTGTGCCTCGAGCGTGGGGTGGCAACTCACAAGAGCGTCCCAAAGCATCCCAAGCGATCGAGCATTACGTCGAGGTGTCCGTTTGTTCACAAACGCCTCAACTGAAGAAGCGTCCGTGCGGGATCGTGCGTCCCAAAAACTGTGGCATAAGCAAGCTTTCGCAAAATGCTTAAAAGAGCTTGCCTAGACATTGGGCACGTCTAGGCGCTGCACGGGTCGGTCAAGCGAAAAATGACCCCTTTGACGAATCTCCTTCGGAAGAAATGTGAAGTGGGAGTGGACGTCGATATGTCAGGAAGCGTTCGACACCCTCAAGAAGGCTATGACGGAGGAACCGGTGCTCGTCCTGTCAGACCATACCAAGCCCTACGAGGTACATACAAATGCTTCTGACTTTGCTATCGGAGGAGTTCTTATGCAAGAAGGGCATCGCATGGCGTTAGAGAGTCGCAAACTCAACGACACGGAGCGGCGCTACGCCATTCAAGAGGAGATGACCACGGTGATCCATTGCCTTAGAACATGGCGACACTACCTTCTCGGGTCGCGATTCCACATCAAGACGGACAACGTCCCGACAGGTTACTTCGAGACGTAGAAGAAGCTCTCGCCAAAGCAAGCAAGGTGGCAAGATTTCATGGCGGAGTTCGACTATGCCCTGGAGTACATGCCTAGCAAGACGAATGTCGTTGTCGACACCCTCAGTCGACGACCGGAATTGGCGGCCATAAGGTCCTCTCAAGCCAATCTCATCGAGAGGATCAAGAAGGGATTGGAGTCAGATCCCACGGTGAAGAACCTACTTGAACAAGCAAAGGAGGGAAAGACGTGCCGCTTTTGGGTGGAAGATGGGCTGATCTTCACTAAGGAACGTCGCATCTACGTTCCACTCTTCGACAACTTACGGCGCACTATCATGGAAGAGTGCCATGACTCCAAGTGGGTGGGACATCCGGGCCCGCACTTTGGCACTCATCGAAGACAACTACTTCTGACCAATGATGGAGGACGACATTGAAGCTTTCGTGAAGTCATGCCTTGTTTGCTAGCAAGACAAGAACCTCAATCAAGCGCCCGACGGACTTCTGGAACCCCTGCCTATCCAGAGCGTCCATGGAAAGATGTCTTCATGGATTTCATCACGGGTCTGCCCAAGTCTGAAGGAGCGGGTACCATGATGGTGGTCGTCGATCGGTTTTCCAAGTATGCCATCTTCGTCGTCGGCTCCGCAAGTTGTCCTGCTACTGAAGTTGCGGAGTTATTCTTGAAGCATGTAGTGAAGTATTGGGGCCTAATACAAAGCATCGTTAGCGATCGGGATGGGCGATTCATTGGCAACTTTTGGAAGGAATTGTTTAAGATGATGGGCTCCAACCTGCATTTCTCGACATCATTTCAGGGGCAAGGTCGGGCAAATACAATTAGTTTTGTTGCATGCGGACCCGCTTGTGAGACTGAAGAAATTGAAGCTAAATGACAATTTGAACCTACTTGCTTACATGATCCTTAAGGAACTGTGGACTTTTGCACCTTTCTGTCTAGCTTGAGTCCGACGGCCAAACTGAGAGGGTGAATTGTATCTTGGAGATCTACTTGCGGCACTATGTGAGTGCCCATCAAAAGGACTAGGCGAAGCTACTCGACATCGCGCAATTCTCCTACAACCTACAACGAAGCGAGTCGACCAATCGGAGCCCCTTCGAGATAGTGACGGGGCATCAACCTCTTACGCCCCAGGCCATCGCCACTTCTTATGGTGGCAAAGTCCCCACCGCTCACTTCATGGCGAGGGAATGGCATGAGCAGAACGACATGGCAAGAGCATGTTTACACAAGGCATCGAAGCGCATGAAGAAGTGGGCGGATACCGCCCGACGGAACGTCAACTTTGTAGTCGGAGACGGGTCCTGGTGAAGCTGGTCCAACATCTTCGGCTAAGTGGGAATAATCTCCACAAGGGTCTCGCGTTATGAGGGCCCGTTCAAGATCCGGAAGAAGGTAGGCAAGGTGGCCTACAAGTTGGAGCTCCCGCTTCAGATGCAACAACACCCCGTCTTTCATGTCAGCCTGCTCAAGCCTTTTGTTGAAGACCATGAAGATCTCGGGCGTGGGGTTTTAGACCGCGCCCCGTCGGCCATCCGTCAACAATTCACTGATCAAGTTGAAATACTCGCCGTCCGCACGAAAAATCGGAAGGAGTATCTTGTTCGATGTAGCGGAAGATCAAACGCCAACACAAGTTAGGAGACAAAAGACATGTGGTAGTTTAAGCAGAAGATTGAAGAATTCCAAGCTGCAGCTCCAGGGACGTCGCTGACTTGAGTGGGGGAGAATGTCCCGGGGGCTTTTCTCGGGGCACGTCGAGTTATCTTACTTCATGTATTTTTTCTTTTTCAATCCACTTTTGTATTTAGTTTATTTTTCAAGTGTGATAGTGGCAGTTTTGTAATTCTGCACTCCTGAAAAGTGCACCCCCTAGCTTGTCCTCTACATCACACGTCGCAATCCTACCACCCGAATCTGCGGTATAATAGGAGAGACCCGCTAGTGCTCCCCCGATACGTTGTAATCATTCCTATTTACTCAACAAAGATTTCAAGCTTCTCAAAATCTAGCATTGTGCCTCGAGCATGGGGTGGCAACCCACAAGAGCGTCCCAAGCAATCGAGCGTTACGCCGAGGTGCCCGTTTGTTCACAAACGCCTCCACCGAAAAAGCATCCGCTCGGGACCGTGCGTCCCAAAAACTGTGGCATTCGAAAAGTGGCATCTTTCGCAAAGCACTCAAAAGATCTTGCTAGACGTTGGGCACGTCTAGGCGCCGCACGGGTCGGTCGAGCGAAAAACGACCCCGTAACAGGTGCGCCCGCAGTGGAGCGTCCGCTAGGGCTGCCCTTTGGCTTCCATGCTTTTCGTCCTCGTAGTCGACGCTCACCCAGGCGTCCTATGAGGTTGGCCTTTTCAGCGGCTTCGTCGAGAGCCTAGTTCCTCTTCTATTGTATGTGGGTGACATGACTTTCTTCATTGAGGACTCTGAACAGGCTGCTTGACAAGTGGTCATCCTCGTAAAGCTTTTCGGTGCGAGTCCAAATCTACCATGCAAGTTATCTTTCATCCCCTTTGGCATGGTTTCCAAGGATGCAGCTCGATGTGCAGCCGAGCTTCGCACTCCGATTAGCACTCTGCTCGATCACTTATTTGGGCCTTCCCCTCTCCAACCATCACATCAGCTCCCGATGACTCTGGTCCTCAAGTGCATGGAGCATGGGTTCCATGGCTAAAGTTCGCAGCTCCTATCCTGCAGAGGCCGGGTCATTCTTCTCTACTCTGTTTCCGCTGTCGACATACTATATGACGATCCTGTCCTTAGGCGTTTGGACTATCTGAGGAGCAAGGGATGAAACTCTAATCGACAAGGAGCAATGTTTTCCGGCCCACCTCCTAGGGAGGATTGGGTTCCGGGATCTTTCGTTGTACTGGGCTCTCCTAGCTCAGTGGGTTGGGCAGATCATGGGGAGTTTATGACACATTCTTCTTCACATACTATTGGCACAATCTATCTTGGGCATTAAGGATCGTCTTGCGCCAAGGGGCCTCATCCTTTTGGTGGGGAGTGGCGGCTTTGATCTCTCGGATACACCCACTCATGGTTCCTTCGCTCGACTTCGGGGATGACTTCTCTTTTTGGTGGCATGTTTGACTTCCCGGGGGCTCACTTGCAGAGGCATTCCCTCAACTATATGCATTGGCGATGCATCCTAGTTTGACGGTGGCAAAGACTTGGTCCGCCCAGGCTCTGGGTCATGGACCCCTCTCTTCATTTCACCTCTCTCGGACTAGCATTTCACTGGGCTCATGGCACTTCAGCTGAGGATCGCCCCATTTCGTCCCAACCACTCTACTATGACGGATGGCTGTGGCTACCACTACGATGAAGAGGATTTCAGGACTCATTTGACAATCTCGAGTACCATTGAAAGTCAAAATCTTTGTTTGACTTATGTTGTATGACCGGCTTCTCACGAGGAGGTATAGGGCAATATGGGCACCCCACACCAACATATCTTGTGTTTTGTGCAGTGAGGCGGAGGAGGATATCACCCACCTATTCTTCGAGTGCTTGGCATCCCGTGGCATGTGGACGACCACCATTTCAGGCCTTTTCCCATCCAACTCAAAGACCTTGTAGTAGTCTCTTCGAGGCTTGGCTCGACAGAGACAGTGGTAGAGCGTGTTGGCCGATGCTGACTCCAATGCAATCGGGTGAATTTTTGTGGGGTTCGATGTGAGCATATACCACATCATCTTTCTTCTTCGCGAGTAGGGTATTGGCTAACTGATATACTTTTCAGTTTTTTCTGCTCCCTCTTCTAGAGCTTGCACTTGTACATGACTTCTATTTCATAGTTATATAAACATGGATGACAACCACAAATCTTGGTGGTCATCCATTTTCTCCTAGAAAAAATATGAACACTGCTTTAATCGGAAATGTTATGAAAAGTTAAACATTGTATTATAAGATGTCAAAGAAGATGCATATCATAGGTGATAAGGAAGAAACTTTTGAAGCCGCCTTAATGAGAGATTCCGTCAGAAGTCAAAAGTCAAAGCATCTTTCCCCCTTAATAGAAACAGATGCATTGCTGGATTACATTTCGATAACATTTCCTTTTTGCCTATCAATCCCACTTCATGCATTTAATTCAACATATGGAGTTCATGAACATGTTTTTCCAACTGTAGGTTTCACCCATCTTGCATGGGCATGACTATTGAGCAAGCAAAAAAGTTAGATCATTTCCTCTGCACAGATTGCTGCTCTGATGATGATGCCAAAAGATCTCTTAATGCTTTTCCTTTGTCTCCAATTTCTGAGACCAAGGTGGGAATTACAGGTTATAGTTATTGGTGTTCTTAAGATTTTTTTCCCCAAATGACCTGTACAAAACTTATAATGTTACTGCTACTAGGTATGTTATATTTCTGTAGCAATCTTCCTAGTAGCTCTTGTGATTATATATTTTACCTACTTACCTCTATGGTGTTCAGCCACTGAAAATTCTCTAGTGAAGATTTAGTTTACAGTTGCGTATAGTATACTTCATCTTGCTCTCTTATGGACAATGATTGAAGAATGTAGGTCTTGAAAACCATCCCTACTTTCTCTTATAGAAGTTTGATTCTTGATTGCAGGTTGAAACAAAGCGGCGGAAGAGGTAATTTAACAAGTGGCTTGTGGTTAGATGAAATATTTTGTAACAAGTTGGTTCTTCTATTGTTATCAGTCGTGGAATTGAATTGTACAGTGCAGCAATCGGACTGCTTGTTCGAATGAGACTCGAATCTTTAAATTATGTCTGATATATTAGTGTTTAAGCCCTTAAAAATATGTACCTTCTTGCATGTGATCTTGGCAGCATCTAGTTCCTTTCCAGCATGGAGATTGTTCTGTAGACAACAAAACATAACTACCTCTTGGCAGGTGCTCAGTTTTTTGTTTATTAAACATCATGAAATTTTTGTCCAACATAGAAATTGTAACTCCGCAATCTTTTTCAATATCTTCTGCAATATGTTTCACGCCTGGCAGTTAATGAAAAAGTAGGAATGCCTAAGGCATTCAAAGACATTTTATATTTTCTAGCTGGTGGTATCACTATGTCAAGCAGAAAATTTGTGAGCCGCTCACCTATCTATGTTCATTATTTTTCAACTGTCCAAACACTATTTTATGTGTTATTTTTGTCCTTGCACCATTTTAGTTAAAAATTGGTTGAATTGATGCTTCAGTGGACCATGCCCCCCCATGGAATGCTGCCTACGAAAATTTGTCTGCCCCTCGCTTGCTTTCATTTATTCAAAGTTTTGGTGTGTTAATTCTTGAATTTTGTCACTTTTAAAGTGAATCTGATAGAAAATGCACATGGAGTGTTCAATGACTCATGTCAATCCAGGAAAATTATTGTCTGCTCTGTTCTTGGTCTGTACCAAGTTTGTTCCAGCCTCGTCATCAGCTGTCAGAACACATTCTGTCCTCAGCACTTGTCTCTCTTCAGTTGTTGCCTCTTTTTGTAATCCAGGGAAAAAACAGCACCATCTTTTTTTACCGGGAAAAAAATTACATGTGCCATAAATTTGTTAAAGAATGTTATCTTGGGAAAGGAGAATAGTGCAGTGCTTCTCATGTCATTGGGTATACGGAATCTTACTCTTAATTAGAACCTTGTAATGCAAAATTAAAGACGCATGATATCATGATTCATGTTCCTTTACACTTTATGATGTGTGTACAATTCCATGCAGATCTTACTACACTTTTTTTTTCCTATAGTGATGCGTCAGGTAATGATCAATTCTACCTACCTGAACAATTTCTATTTGGTGTGTGAATTGTGATCATGACGATGACGAGCTACATCACGGTGTGTTTCTTTCTTCCATCATTTCAGCAAAAGAAATTAGTCCCCATTCTGTTCTTAACTGTTCTACAGAAAAATGAAATAAAACGAGTATACGACGGTACAGAAGACAGCAATTGCCTTCTATCTTTTCAACGCAGCACCACCGCCAACCACCACCAGCTGCTGCTGGTGTCATGGCAAAAGCAAAGGAAAGAAGGGAAGAAAAGGTGAAACAATAATAGGAAACGAACAAGAGGATACAACTCATTGCCCTCCCTATGATGTCAGTTTTAATTGCCACCACCCTTTTTAAAGTCCCCATCAAATTCCCTCTCCCTCTCCCTCTCCCTCTCTCTCTCCTTTCTCTCACCTACCCTGTTGCAGAGATAGCCGTTACGGTTTTAATTTTTGCCGTGTTCTACTATTAGCGCAGTCGTTTGCCTCGTAATAATAATAAAGGGGTCATCGAGTTGGTCTCAACATCCGAGGGCCTGGAACAGTGCCAGGCACTGATGCATTGAGACACTTGTCAAGATGGCTTTGTACAAATTATTCTCCCTTTCCGCTCGGTTGCCAGTTATCGTGCTGGCTAAAAACCAATAAATAATGCGACTAATTCAATGCTCTGCACGCAGGGAAGTGGTACCCTTCACCTGCTTCACTGTTGGATGGTGCAATGGTTACTCTCATCAACCCAACAGATTAACCTTTCAGTTAGAAAAAAAAAGGACCAAAAAGAAAAGGTTTCTTATGTTAGCCCAAATTACATATGTTTCTTGTATGAATTTTATCCAAAGATGGGAAAAAAATTTATTGCTCAACTGTTCCTCACAGTTGACTGTTTCTATTTTATCTTCTCTGTTCACAGAAGAAAATGTCTGAAATTTCAAATCTTACTGCATGTGAAGCACAGAAATATATATATATATATATATATATATACACTTCAAATATAACGTTGGATCGGGTAGAAATGTTACTAAGCCAGGGAATTCAGTAGTTGGTGAGGCAGCCTTTTTTATTCAATTTTCTTGTCCGCCTTGTTGTATTTTTGAAATGGTGGGTAGGTGCACCATTAATGTGTCCGTGATCATCACGTTTCTGTGCTTTTCCTCCCATTTGTGTTAAGCTGCTCACTTTAATTACATTTAATGAAAAAAAAATGGATGCATTCAATTTATTGTTCAACACAGAGGAAGTTTATTCCGTATTCAGAATGTAATTTAAATAACAATTAAGCTTAAGGACTGACATTTCCATTTTACTTTCTACATGAGGGATTCACTCATGTACATATTTATTCTTCGGGAGAGAAAAAAAAAAGATCATTTTATGTCATGAGCATGTTACGCATGCTATGATGAACTTTCACAACAATGCTTCTTCATTCAATAGTTTATGGTTGAGTTTAGGGGGAAATGGTGCCCATTAACGATGTGCTGTACTCCACCTGTAATGTAAGCGGTATTAATACTCAAACTTTATTACTTGTTCTTTAATTGTAGTACCACTCAAAATGTGTTACTTGGAACTGCATGACTTTACAAGTTTTACAATCCTCTGATACATTTTTTCCGTTGTGCAACGCGGATCATTCAACACAGTTGGCATTAAGCATTATACACAAGTTCAACTATTTTAATATCGTCCAAGATGGCACACATGATTATGACACAACGAAATTTTTTTGCATTAATAAAAAAATCAAATTTTTTGCTTAAGCAACGAAGAGCTTTATCCACTTCACCTAAATTTCAGTTGATAAAATCTTTTGATATATTCGATCATGGCAACATGAGATAAAAAAAAATTGCTGAAACTGATGGGAAAATTTGAGAATAGGTAGAGAAGATCGCGAAAATATTGTAAAAAAATTAGAGGAGACATGCGATTTATCTAGATTCATTCTTGAAATTAGAACTACGTCCTGCAAAGATATTCAACTATATCGTTTAGGTTTACAGCCGTCATACAGATTATATTTGAAAAATAGGCTATATATAAACCTCTCCAAACCGAGTTTAAAACCCAAACAAAACAGAGAGAAAATTTAATCCGAATCACACGGGTTGACTAAACAAAAGTCCAAATCCGTCTAGGTTTCGGGGGCGCTGCCCCCGAATCCCTGCCCACTCACCGGCGGGGGGCGGGGTCTCCCGAACCCCCCCTTTCGTTGTACGTCAGCAACACAAATAATTGGATAATACTCAGATTCCTCTAAATTCACGTGAACGAATTCGATGTGAAAAATAAGGGATCCTGAAGTATTCACCAAATCCAAATCCAACGTAAACTTCCTAATGATACCGAATTCAGAGCCCTCGTTAAGGTCCCAACCAAACATTAAGGTAACCAACCAACGGTCATTGTATATAGTTGGCATAGCGACTGAATATTCTTCCTTTTATTTATCATTTTCTTCATATTATTAAGAACTTTAATGAATTCATTTAATTTGAACTTGTATTCGGCGAATTCATACAAGTCAAAGTCTCGACCAATTTAATTAATAAATACACTTTTGTAGTTTAATCATGTAGCATCTTTAAAGTAAATTTTAATCGCTTATTGCTTAATTCAAATCATTACCACAGGGCACCTATCAGTTTGGGAAAAAAAATAAGTACACATAAATAGCTTAAATATGCATAACTATTTTTATCCTCGATTCATTCATTGCAAAAAATGTTACACTTCAAATGTGATCGACAGAAGCTAAATTGGTCGACACTAATTGACTTATATGAATATAAAACTTGACAAAAAAAACATAATACTTTTTTTTAAAAAATCACTGAAATTAAGAAACAAAATAGGATTACGTGTGATTTTTAGTTAATGCTAATAATAATTAGATGGGTAGAAATAAGAAGCAGAGTATTTAACATAGCAAGTACAGTGAAGTGCCATCTCGTCTGTACCATTTATTATTTTAATCTCTTCTTTCTCTTTCCATCTGTCCCTCTTGCAAGCGCTTCGTCTCTCTCTCTCTCTCTCTCTCTCTCTCTCATTCACCATTTCACCACCTCTCCCCATAAACCTCCTCTCCAGTCTCCACCTTCTTCCTTCCTTCCTTCCTAGAGAAAAAAAATCAAAGATATTTTATCTTTGATTTAAAAGTCTTGGCCGACACTTCTTCTCTGTCGGAAGCAAGCATATGAATCTGCTGTCTTAGTGCAAGGAGCGTTGAGAAGTGAAAGTAGCATTAGTTTACTTTTTGATGCCAAGATGAAGAGAAGAAAGAGTACAGGAAGGTGAAGGAGAATGGAAATGAGGATTCTTGCCTCCGTGTAGTCTCACTGCAATGCCTGGTCCAATGGAAACCGGCGCCGCCGCCTCTCTTCGTGTCCTTCTGTTTCTCCTTGCCGCCGCCGCCGCCGTCATGGTGTCGGTGGTGGAATCCGCCACCGACTCCTCCGACGGTATGCATAGATTTTGCTCATTTCTTTCTTTTCGCGGCATCGGTTCTCTGCGTATGCTGTGATTTATTTTTGCGATTATCGATCAGAGGAAAAGATAGTGATATTTTTGCATACGAAAGAGTGAAAGGGAAGTTGTTGATTTGGGGTTGTTTCTGCCGACGACGATGAGCCTGCATTGCCGTTTTCTCTCTTGATTCTGCGATCGGAGGGTGATGCTGTTGCTACCAGTAATCAAGAAATGATGCTGCAGTTATTGGGTTTTTGGTTGATGATTATTTATGGCGTTGATTATGGTTTGCAGTTCAAGCTCTCGGGGTGCTCTACGGCTCCTTGAATAGCTCTCCGCAGCTCACCGGGTGGTCGTCCAGTGGTGGGGATCCGTGCGGCAGCTCCTGGAAGGGGATCTCCTGCTCCGGTTCAGCTGTCACTGCAATGTATTAAATTTAGCCCCTCGTGTTTTCTTTTGATTCACAAGTTTTTTTATCTTTGTGATTGATGATATAAGCTGGTTCTTATGCCAAACAGCCAGCTTTCTGGATTAGGACTCAATGGGACACTGGGATATCTCCTTTCTGACCTGATGTCCCTGAAGACGCTGTAAGGGATTCTGCTCTAGAATATTGTCCTGTGACAGATATCATAACTCTTATAGTTTTCTTTTGTGAGTGTTTCCCTTATTTTAATTCTTCATCTATATTTTGTTCTTTTAGGGACTTGAGCAACAACAACATACATGACACTATTCCATATCAGTTGCCGCCAAACCTCACTTATCTGTAACTTTTTATATACTTCTTATTATATAAGTTTTGTTATGGTAATTATATTGATTGATTTGAAATGGACATCCTTCGATGATGCAGGAATCTCGCAAACAATAACATTTCAGGGAACCTCCAATATTCCATGTCATCCATGGTATCACTCAATTACCTGTAAGTTGTTTATATGGTATCATATAATTTGGCACTGTATTGAAAACTTTGTTGTAACGATTGATGCCATTTTATGGTTCCTCGTAGGAACATCAGCCACAATATACTATCACAACCAATTCAGGATGTCTTCAAAAATCTTCAGGGCCTCTCTGAGTTGTAAGATATTTGAGAAGCTATCCCTCGTGCTAAACTGTTGTTAGGCTCATTTTCTAGTTCTCGATTGTGGGTTGCATTAGCTTATGTTGATTTAATACCTATTTAAATCCTGATCTGCAGTCCTAGATCTTTGTGGAAAGTGATGTTGATGGAGCATGACATCAATAATTAAAAAATTGTTCTTGATCAACAGACTTAGCCTTTGTGGAAAGTGATGTTGAAGGAACATGGCATCAATTATAAAAAAAATGTTAAACATGGTAGTTTTGCCTATAGAGGGAAATCATCTTGTTGATGTGTCTTCGTTTTTGCTCCAGATATGCATTTTAAAGTCGTGTATGTTTCATTGCAGAGATTTGTCTTTCAACAACTTCACAGGAGATCTTCCAAATTCTTTTGGTTCTCTATCGAATCTTTCTAGCCTGTATGTGCATCAAAAGTTGTGGTGTGTTATGACTTTGCAGCTATATCAGGAAAATTCTTACCTCACAACTTTTGTCTTTTCAGTTATTTACAAAGCAATCAATTGACAGGCTCAGTAAATATTCTTGCAAGCCTGGACTTGACTACACTGTAAGTCAGCCATACTTAAATATCCATATCTTCATTTCAATATCAAACTAATATGATATATGCTGTCAGAGATATTTCAAACAATCAATTCAGTGGCTGGATACCCAAAGAATTTGATTCCATCCCAAATCTTTTGTGAGTATCAAATTTTCATAACACTAATTTCAGACTATTTGTCCTTAATGAATTTTTGGCTGCACTTCATGTATAGGATTGGAGGTAATTCCTTCACTAATGGTCCAGCGCCACCGCCACCACCATACATGCCACCCCCTCCAAGAAAAACACGAAGTAATCATACTCTGACACCTTCTGGTGCACCAGCGGGAACTGGGGATAAATTATCCCCTACAAATAAGAGTGACAATAAGAGTTTGAGTACAAGTGCAGTGATAGGTATTATTGTAGGCTCAATAGCTTGTGCACTGTGTGTGGCACTCGCTATTGTTCTGTGCATTCGGGTTGCTCGTAAGCAGAAAGACAATGGTGTGAGCAACAAGAATGAGTCTGCAAGGTCCGTTGTCATTGATAATGATAAAGGTATGCTACTAATTCTTGGCTTTATGTATCTTAATCTGTCTCACAGAATCCTTAATTTTATTATATGTGCATCTTGCATTGCATTTGAAACAAAAGAAACTAGTTTGAATTAATTAATCAATATGTTTGAGCATCAGGTTGACTTTAATGGTAGTCAATCTTTATTTAAAACTTATGCAAATCTGGGAAATTTCCGATCTTCACTTAGTCAGAATATGATAATCCGAATTTCTGATTTTCTCTTGTTTGATTACTTTAGGACTGAAATGTGAAACTTGAAGAAAAAATAATAATCCAGCATGACTAATTATGAGATTTTAAATGAATGTCCAGGGGAAGGCCTCTCAAAAAGAATGTCTAGGGAAGATGAGCACTTAGATTTCTTCCATTTCAGGAAGTTCAGTAAATTCTCCTTCAGAAATGGGTGTCATACCACATTATAGTTATGATTAAGGTTCATGACTGAGATACTTGAGCAACCGCTTTTATGTAATAAATATTCTGGAATCAAATATATATTCTTGTGAACAGAAATCACGACAATGTAACTTACTTCTCAATGCACACTTTGCCTCTGAAATTTATGTTGCTTTTCTGAATTAACTGGTCCAAATTTGCTAGTCATTGTCACAAGAACTTGCAATGCTGCTGTTTCCATGCAACTTGACATATGTCAACAATGTAACATGTTGTTTTGAATTCTCCAAGTAACATGAGTTGATTTGTTCTCTTCACAAATCATTTAGTTGACATGATATTCTTCTTACCTCAGGTATTGGACTATCTGTAGTTGATCAGAAGATGGAAGAGCAGAGGTTAAAAACTGCTTCAATTACAAGTGTGAAGCCCCCTACAGAAAAAGTGGTTACTGAGAAGGTGTACACAAAAAATGGACCTGGAAAACGACAAAAAATGCCTATAACCGCAACATCATATACTGTTGCCTCTCTCCAGGTTGCAACCAATAGCTTTAGCCAAGATTCTCTTGTTGGTGAAGGTTCCCTTGGGCGAGTCTACAGAGCTGAGTTTCCTAATGGAAAGGTGGAACTATATTTTATTGTTTACGGGCAATCCATGACAATGCTAACTTATTTCAACTGAAAACACCAATCTTATAACAGAATGTTGATTGTGGTATTGGCTTTCTGCTGCTTCTCCCAGGTTTTGGCTGTGAAGAAAATTGACAGTGCAGCAGTATCATTGCAAGAGGAGGATAATTTTCTTGAGGCTGTTTCGAATATGTCAAGACTAAGGCATCCAAACATCATTTCACTTGTAGGATACTGTGTTGAACATGGGCAACGACTTTTGGTTCACGAGTATATTGGAAATGGAACTTTGCACGACATGTTGCATTTTGCTGATGATAGCAGCAAGACCCTCACCTGGAATGCACGCGTAAAAGTGGCTCTTGGCACTGCTAGGGCTCTAGAGTAAGCGTACAAGTATTTATAAGTACTTTCCCAGATAAGCACAGATAAAATATACAGCCTATTCAATCTGTTGCAGGTACCTACATGAGGTATGTTTGCCTTCTATTGCACATAGAAACTTCAAATCTTCAAATATCATACTGGATGAAGAGCTCAATCCTCACTTATCAGATTGTGGATTAGCTGCATTGACTCCAAATACAGAGAGGCAGGCAAGTAAATTTAGTTACAAAATGATCAGAATAAATGCTTTAAAATAACTAACCCTGTCCATGTATTTAATAGGTCTCAACAGAGGTTGTTGGTTCCTTCGGTTACAGTGCTCCTGAGTTTGCAATGTCTGGTGTTTACACTGTGAAGAGCGACGTCTATAGTTTTGGAGTAGTGATGCTAGAGCTATTGACAGGTCGAAAGCCTCTCGACAGGTATCTTGTTTGCAATTTTGTTTCATCTGACTTCCTCGTCTACATTTTAAATTTTGATTTTAAAATGACTAAAATATTTCAAATCGAGAAAAAAAATCGACAATCAACTTCATGCACTAAATGGGCTTCATCAGTTCTAGGGAGAGATCAGAACAGTCTCTTGTCAGATGGGCTATTCCTCAGCTTCACGACATTGATTTATTGGCTAAGATGGTTGACCCGGCACTAAATGGAATGTATCCTGCAAAATCTCTTTCACGTTTTGCTGACATAATTGCACTATGCATTCAGGTATTCTGTGTCACGTGTATTTCTACTTTTACCCTTCGGCACCATGAAATATATTTGGTTGCAACGTATTGCTTTCATGATGTATAATTAAGCTCTTATATTTCCTTTTGTCTTACTCAACTTCCTATGCCTTGTTCTTTTAAATTAACACCGAATTGATGTCCGATGTTTAGTACATGGTGTGCATGATAAAAATTTTAGTTTTTATAGAGCTCAAATTCTTTGGACTTGAAATTCTAGTTCACATAATCCTGATGCGTGTAAGAGTGAAGAGATTGGGGTATGGAGACATGAATGTTGCTAGAAAGGAAACATAAGCAGATAAAAAGAATCAGGAGAAAAAGGGAAAAACATGTGTGCTAGTATTTTTTTGCATAAATTGAATCCATCTTTAACTCATGAAGACTAGAGAGTTTGTGAGGTAAATATGTTGTAATACACGGAATGAGAGTTTATAATAGCCATCTTACAAGTCAACTGAAGTTCAAAGAGCTTTGTTTCAAAATCATTGTACACATGTTTCATCAATGATCTTGTAACATGATCAAACTTTGAGGGGTCAAAATATATTATAAAAATAATATTTATTAAAATATTTATAACAACAACAACAAAGTCTTATCCCACTAGGTAGGGTCGGCTACATGGATCATACAACGTCATTCCGTTCTATTAGTAGGCTACATGGATCATACAACACCATTCCGCTCTATTAGTAACCAAACCTTTCGGTATATTATTCACCAATAGATCTTGCTCTATTAGTTCGTCAAGTGTCTATTAAAATATTTACAACAACAACAACAAAGCCTTATCCCACTAGGTGGGGTCGGCTACATGGATCATACGACGCCGTTGATCCATGTTCATGAGATTCGACAGGGTTTTACACTGGCTGTCGGGGCCTAACACAACCCTCCTCCTTTATCCGGGCTTGGGACCGGCTATAAAACATAGGCGGAGTTCCATCATCTCTGAAGCATACAACCAATATCTCAAAGACTAATGTTCTTCGGAATACAAACACCTCGTTGTGAAAAGATATTGCCGCTAATGTTTTATCTCACAGTAACGTAACTAATTTCCACACCAATGCATCAAATAATCATAAGGCAACGTCAGATAACTAGTGAAATGCGGTCGCAAACAGAAAACTTCAGCACCACAAACGGCCCCTAATATAATATGATCATGGATCGTAGAAGTATGTAATTTCCACCATACTCTTCGTCAAAAAGAGAATAAAACCGGAGATTCTAACAATCTAACTTCGTGAACCTGCTAAATACACTACGTTACATATAATAGTATGAAAACTAAGTAGATCCTTACAAAAGAAGAATTTTTGGATGGATAGCGTCGCATCTTTGAGCACCCGGTTCTATGTATGTATTATCTCAATTAAAAAAGTAAATCGCAATAGGCGCACGGAAAAAACATTGGAGAACCAGAAAACATACTGACAGCCGATTCCAATGAATCTCAGTTAACTCTTCTTTACATCTCCCTCGTGAACCCTAAATCCATCATATAAGAGATCTAGAAGTTCCTTTGTTTCCTCACCTTCTCCGGATCACCGCCCTTGTCGGGGTGGTTCTTGATGGCGGCCTTGCGGTAAGCCTTCTTGAGATCATCCTGCGAGGCGGTATTCGGCACCCCGAGGATCTCGTAGTACTTGGTGTTGTCGCTCTTCTTCGGCGCCCGTCCGAACATATTGGCCTCCTCTTCCAACGAATCGATCTAGTGGCAACGAGATCCCGGCCAACAATCTCCCAACGCCGATCCAATCGATTTCGCCGGACATTAGGAAACGCTGAACGCCGATGACTCGCGACGCTCCACTTTTTGCCCGATAGCGGTGAGGAAGAAGAGGTGGAGAATAAAAGTTTGATTTTACCTCTAAAATATTGAATAATGTTTACAATATTTACAATATATATTAATCATAAAAATGTTGAATAATGTGTTGTTGAATGACCTCTAACCCTTCTTTTGGGAGGTGGGGGTGGATATTTGATTTTACCTCATAGTAATCTATATAGTTATGTACTAAATATATATACATTTGTCAGAAATATTGCCACCAAGTGCAACCATACATGGTTCTCTTCCTTATCTAACATTCAAATGTAATGTTCATATCATTTTTTTTACAGCCGGAAGCAGAATTTCGTCCACCAATGTCTGAAGTTGTCCAACAATTAGTTCGTTTGGTACAAAGGGCAAGTACCGTCAGAAGTTCGAGGCGCTCTGGAGATGAGCTTGGCTTTTCCTACAGATTACCAGAACAAGATATTGGTGCAACAGACACACAATTTTAATCATGTTACCAGTGAACATGACAAAGCCAAGGAATCAAATGCCAAACTGAAGAATGCAGTGGTGAACATTTTCATTCTTGGAATCCAAGTTGGGGCAATCATTCACTTTCAAACCTTTTCGCTCTTCAAAGGAATCTGGTCATCTGCATCTCTATATCTGCAATCATCTTTGTTGTCATGTATGCACACGAGACGTGTGTCGCAGAGTATGTTCATTAAATTAGATCGGGAAATGAGCACTTAAAAGATGCCTGTTACATGAAGGCCTAAAGGAAACATAAATGGTTGGCCTTCATTTTTTTCCCTTTTTTCCCCTCGTGTAACTGAAAAAAGAGGATTTAGAAGATAAAGTTTATCAACAGCCGCGACAACTATTTGGAGGCTTTTGTGGGTTGTACATAATGAAAAGACCAGACTGCTATTTTTTAGTTCCTCTTGACATATGCATTATTTCCAAGGTTTTTTAAAAAAACCAGACTGCTATTTTTTAGGTCCTCTTGTTTGTATTTTTAGATGCAATGTTGAATTTTTTTTTATATCCACTCGGGACCTCTGGCATTCAAGGTTACTAATTCCGAACTAATTCGGAATAGGAGTAAGGAGCAAATATTCTTCCGGTCAAGTGGTGACTTTAGAAATCGAATTTGGTTCATCCGGTCAAGTGGTGATTATCTGGGGGTAGCGCAATTCTCTTAACCAATTGTGGTCAAATGGTGACTTCAGAGATTGAATTTGGGGGAAGTGCAATTCTGTCAACCAATTGCAAATGGTGACTTCAGAAATTGAATTTGGAGGTAGCCCAATTCTGTTAACCAATTGTCTGTGCCAACCAGGTTGTTGAAACTTAATCTTGCTACAGAATTTTTATGCTAAGTGTTAATAATGTCTTGAATCTGAACTCAATTGGTTTCTTTGTATAGTTAGGCGTTTTAGCAGAATTCTCAGTATGTGATTCGGATTTGATTTATTTTCTTATCACGAGATAGGTGTTCTATTTTCAGAAGATTTATTTAGAGTTCCAATCCGTATGTAATTTTTATATAAACTCTCTAGAGATTTAAACAGAGACTCATACTTGTAATCATCTTTATTTCATAACAAAGAGAGCCGACGCTTTCCGAGAACGTAACCCGATTTAGGATGAACTTCGTAAATCTTCGTATTCTTCTGTGTCCGTGCGATCTCTTTCTTCCTCTTTTCCTAACACTAAGTTTTCCACATTTCTTCAGCTTCTAGCTACAAAACCTTCTGCACTAGATGAACAAGTGAGAAAAATGTCTTGAACCTGAGATACATTAAAGTTCTTTACGATTGAAAGATCATTAGCCCTGCATAATTTAAAACTTTTTTTTAAATGCTTTCTTGATTGACTATTTGGATACAAAGTAGGAGACAAAAAGGCTTATTCTTTGTACTATCTGAAATTGCCTTCTCTACTTGTTGTTTCAATACTTTTTACTGAATGGTAAATGTGTATACTTCTGTTATTAAAATTATAATTTTGATCTAAATTGACCCTAACCAAGTCCATTTTTTTTTATAAGCGAGTCTGCTGAGACCGTAGCAAATCGAACGAGCGACACTCGACACCCACAGAGAAGCAGGAAGTTTCATTTCCATTTTAGTATCTCTTTATTGTCTTGATCCTTCAATTTTTCATGAAACTTTCCTAGTTACTGTTAAAAATGAATGCTTAAAAGTAATCTCTTTTCGTTCCTTAATCCGAGAACAAAGTAACTGACAACTACCAAAATCATACAGTGTCTGTCTGTCTGTCTGTCTGATCAGCCAAAGAAGTAGCGACGTCTCTGTCTGTCTGGATTTGCTCAAGTTAATGGTGTTGGCCTCCATCCAAATGATTGAGCTTAGCAAACACTCCGACCAGCGGCGCCGTGTTGTAAGTGCACGCCTCGGTCTGCATGTAGTTGCCCCGGACGTCCCTGAACTCGTCCTTTGCGTCGGGGCCTCCGACGAGGGCGCCGGCGAGGACGTTGGGGTTCTCCTTCTGCCGGCCGAACCACCGGTCGTAGCCCTGGGCGCAGCCGACGAAGGCCCTGTCCGCCTTGTAGGACACGCTGGACGCCGATCTGTGGTGCACCCTGGCCGGGTACTTGGGGCCGAACCCCACCAGGTAGCTGAGGCCGAGGGGATTCGCGCCGAGCAGGTAGTCCACCTGCGACTTGGCCATGGAGAGGAGCTCCTGGGGACTCGACGACGCGCCTTTGCCGGGGCAGTGCAGCTGCTGGTTGGTCCGGGCGAGGTAGTCGGAGTAGACCGTGAGGAGGAACGTGGCGCTGGCGACGTACTGCGCGTTGTTCCACTGGCGCACGTACAGGAGGCCCCCCGGCGTGCGGCGGACGTTGCTGATGTTGCTGCCCAGGCCGAGGCAGGCGCACAAGTAGTGCTGAGCCTTCGACCTGTACGCCACCAGTGTGCTCCTCTGCTTCTCTTGTAGTTTGCTTCCTGCTTCGAAGAGTATCTGCGTGAAAGAACAAATTAGAGAACCACCAAAACTGCTTTGACTTGATGACTAAACGAACACTCGGTCAACAAGTCGACCGGGAAGAACTCTTTTATAATTTGTATCAGGATTCAGATGGTTGAAGGGTCTTTGGAGAACCTTTTTGTCAGTTTCAGAAATCAGAACCTACATTTGCCGGAGATTTCTACCACTATAAACATTAAAAAAGATGATAACAAATATAGTAGTGCAGGTGTTGTGCTGAAGGTTGATTCTGAAACTGCATTCCTAGTATCTGAATTTTTCAGCAAAATTTCCAATGGTTTCTGCATCCTTGCATTGGGATGTGATGAAGACAATTTTAAAACCTCGGCATCAGTTAAGAGTTCTACTTCCAGTACTACAAATCAAGTGGCTTATAGTTACACATTCGTACCTTGGAGGCCAGAACCTGAACGCCAGCATATTTGATGTCCCAGCTGAACTCAGAAATGGCCCACGAAGCCCCGCCTAAGGAGTGGGCGTTCCTCACCGCGAACTCCAAGTAGTCCTCCTTCCCCGTCCCCCAGTAGAGCCACAGCGCAGCCCACAGCAGCTCGTCGCCGTAGCCGCTCACCGACGGGTAGTAACTCTTCGCCGCAGGGATGCTCTCGTGGTACCTCCCCCGGTACCTGTTCCCGAACTCGAACAACTGCACGCACAATGGTAGGACTGCAGTGCATGCAACCCTGCGGCTGCGCTGTACGTAATTGCACTCAAATGTAGTGCACCTACCTGTTGGGCGTGACGCAGCAAGAGGCGAGAGTATTGTGGGTTCGTCTCCTTGAACACGATGGACGCAGCTGCCAGCGCCGCCGCCGTCTCCGCGGCCACCTCCGAACCGGGGTGCTGCGCGTCGATCTTGAACGCTCGCCTGGACGTCGTCATGTCCTCCGGCCTCTGCCAACAGTAGTGATCGGTGGTGCCATCTCCGACCTACATATATGAAATATGCATACAGTACACTAACACATGTAAATTTATAGTTATCAAGATTGAATGGATTTGGCAGATATGAATATAAAACCTGAGCCCAGAGAACGTTGGGGCGGGTGTGGGCTTTGATGAAGTAATCGGTACCCCATTTGATCGCCTCCATGGCGTGCTCCAGCTCTGCGGCCGCCGCGATCTCGTCCCTGTACTCTGCAACCCCCCACGACAGCATGGTTATCGTGAAGGCCATCGGCAGGCCAAACTTCACGTGGTCTCCGGCGTCGTAGTACCCCCCGACCAAATCCACCTGCAACAGCAGTACGCTACAGACGATGAATCAAGAGAAAACTTAGATCATATGTAACGAAGTAATCAAGGCACGAGCACTACTCACTCCTTGCTCGAGGCCGTCGGTCATGCCGGAGTGGCCGCGCCAGGAGACGCGCTGGTTGTGGGGGAGGTGGCCGGAGCGCTGCGCCTCGAAGTAGAGCAGGCTCATGGACAGGGCCTTGCCGTAGTCGAACGAGGGCCTCGCGGCGGCCGGAAGAAGGATAAAAACCAAAGCGAGCAACATCAATAACGCCATGTGCAAGGGAGGTGCACCCATGGTCGGTCCTCGGAGGCGATCGATTACAGGCCGCTGCTTGTTAGGCTTCTGCGCGCATGCACGTACGGAGGCCGCTGTTGGAGTTGCACTCAATCACATGGAAATGGAGGCTCGCCTTCCGCAGACGCGCGCATGCATGGGTGCATAGGAGTCTTCTCCCAGATATCGCACTAGATCATTCAGCGTGAATCAACTTTTCACCATATATATATTTTGTTTTCAGATTTTGTGATCATGAGGGTGGAATGCATCTGGAAATGAAGAACGCATTGGCCTCCCCCTAGAGGTTGCCAAATGAACCCTTCCCTTACATAATGCCATTAATTTATCGATAAAGCTGGCTGGAGAAAGATTGCACCCGCAGGTGCAGTAAAGGCAGATTGGGAGCCACTCAAATCTATTCATATGAAGGATTTAATCTACTTCTAGAGCACTCTTTATTTTGAAGAAATGTTTAACATTTGGTTAATCGTCCGTTTATCAATAACTCAAATCGAGAATCTCACCACTTAAGCATATATATCATTCATCTGAATTATCAATAAAATTAATAATTAAAATGCAGGTATATTAAATATTATAAGAGTTTAATGACCTCTATCTAATGTTAAGATAACACTTGGACTGGGATATTTTGGTTTGATGTTCCAATCTTGAAATAAGTTGGTCGCTGGATAAATATGCCCTTTTATATATATATATATATATATATATATATATATATATATATATATATATAATCGTGATTAACACAAGAAAATCGTGAAGATTTTAACTTTTTTTTAAGTAAATAATTTTTTTTCGGTACAAATTGAACGGTGGCCTTTTTTAATCTACGAGAAATTAGTTGTTCATTTTAATTTGCTGTCATGATTTTCTTATAAAGTTCGGACCTACCTACAGAACGGAACATTTTCCGTGCACATGTTTTGACCTGTTTAGCAAAATTAGATGCGTGGTTTGAAAATTTAAGTACTTATTCCTAAATACTTAATAAAAATATTAATTCCATAAATCTTTTTTTCACTTATTCCTAAATACTTCCGTAAGATTCGATTAACGTTTTTGTTATTTTATTTTTTCCTATTTATAAATAAAATAAAATGCCCTGATTTGAAATAAATATCTTTTTTTTTATTACATTCATACAGATAAAAATTCAAAATCATCGGTTAAATTTTTTATAAATAAAAAATAGAATATGGGGAGGAAAAAATCGTGATGAACTTTTAAAAATGTCATAACGTGAGTTTGCACTGCAACACAAAAAACTCAATATAGTTAGAGAAAATTTATGGAATTAACCTTTATGAGAGTGCATATGAATGTAAATTGTACGTAGTTGTAAATGATCTGAAAAAGGTTCTTGTGTTTGCTTGTAGTAGTAAAAGGCGTAGATTGGAAATGAAATTGAGGGGTTTTAGCCAAGGAGTTCTAATTTGCGAAACAAGTAGTGAGTGCGAGGTGCTCCATGAGGCAGATGAGTGGGAGGCAAAATTATCTGATTGCTGCGCATGTCAACCACCTGTATGAATCAATGAACTCCAGAATATATATACAAAAAAAATCAATTAGAGGTTTCAAGGATGACATTTAATTTAGTGGCCAACTTAGGAAACTGTATTTACAGATTACAAGATACCATACTCGGGCTTGTTGAGAATACGACACAATGGTGTACGTATCTAACGTTTCTTGAAGGAAAAAAAAATGCAAATTCTCCCCCAATGGTATAGAAATAAGATTTACAAAACTGTCTCAATGAATTCTAGTAATAATTACCATTTTCCAAGTTGCAAAAAATTTGCCTAAGCTTTAACCCGTTGTGACGTCAAAATAAATAATTAGAAAAGAAACAGTAGAGACGAAGAACGCACTTCAATTCACAGGACATGCATAGCTTCGTCCCCATCGTATTCAATCTGGAAAGAAATAGAGAACATGTGCAGTGTTAGTCACCAAAAACAGTAAGCTAGAACAGTGTCATTTCCTTTTTTTCCCCAATAAGTAATACTACTAGGGAAAAAATTTTCTCAACAAGTGACTAATAAGACCAAGCATTAGATATGTTAATCCCATTTTTTCTATACTACTAATTCTCCCGGTCCCACCTAGAACAGTCCGATTAAAAGAGGGAGAGGGAGGCCAAGGCGGACACTTGGCGAACTAATAGAGCAAGATCTACTGGTGAATAATATACTGAAAGGTTTGGTTACTAATAGAGCGGAATGGCGTCGTATGATCCATGTAGCCGACCCCACCTAGTGGGATAAGGCTTTGTTGCTGTTGTTGTTGTACTAATTCTCCCGGCCATCATTGTTCAATTCGCTTACCAACTGAGCCACACGGTTGGATATTATATATTGAAAGTCATTTAAGTAAGCGAAAAAACTATTTGTAGAATAAAATTGAGAGTTGTGGTAGAACTCAGATTACGACTAGCCTGGATTTGATGAATGACACTATAAAAAGAATTAAGGCCACTCTTAAAAATTACAATGCCTACTAGAAAAAGAAATATGGAACACAAACAAAATAATAAATCGACGTGAAAAGAAAATTGATTGAGTACAGAGCTTAAATAATTACCGCCCCTACTCTGCGTCGCTTTCTCTCTCTGATCCAAAGTAAAAAGTGCTACAAACCGATGCTAAGACAAGCAAACAACCAATAACCTTATTGAATGATGGCAGGGTACCCGAGAATGCCAAATTCCATAATTGTGTCAGAAGAACCTGTAAGTCAGGTAAGTTTCGAAAACATCTAATAATTAACACAGGAAATTTTGAGGAATAAACAGGAGAATGCAGATTAAAACTGCCATTGAATTATATCTTTGCATGGAAATATAAGTTGGTCATAGTCATGCGAAAATAGCACTCCAGATAAACAAAACAGACATTCATATGTTTCAGTTTGAAATATTAGCAGATGAGGACCTCTGTGTAGAGAACATTTGCAACTTTGGTTATTTTCTCTAGCTGCAGCCCACGCACTAGAAACATCTGCCAGAAACACAAGATACTGAATACATGTAAGAGCATGTGCATAGCTGTATCACAATTCAACCAAGATGAAATACTAAATATTTGAGTAGGGATTCAAGAAATTATGGTTCATACCTCTGCTGAGAATGCTAAAAGGCCAAGCATGATAATCAGAAGAGCAGTGTAGAGGTTAGGCAGAGCAAAATCCTGCAACGAGAATCTCATTAGGGCAAGAAAGAGATCACTTTATCCTCCCAAGCTGAATTTAAGAAACTTAACCTCCCAAAATATAAGTAACACCATCCCATAGAACTGTGTAAATGTAATGCTTTCATTTTTATTTTCCTTTACAAAATATTACCAAATGCCAGAAGTACCCTCTCCTTTGCAGGTAGAGGGATGGGCAGAACAAAATCTCTTCTCCACAGTACTGTGAAGCCCTTCAAAGGGAAAGCACTGATTGGCAATGGACCTCTCATTCTATAACATTTTAGAAAAGAAAAGAAAATATAGTAATAAAATATCTTGTGTTTTTCCTTGTATTTCTAATAGTCCAGAGGGGTTTAGAGGGAAGCGAGTCGGCAACCCTAGTTATTTATTGGCAATTTGGCATCTTGCAAAGTCTGCAGAGTTAATTCAAAGTAGCACAAGGAAAAGACCAACTATGAGAACAAATCCTAGTATAAATTCACATCGAAAGAGGCCATGAACTCATCACAATTAGAACAAGAGGGTTGCACAAAGCTCTTTTTGCTAAGCGTTTTACCTACAACAGGAATGAATAAATGGCTGAAAACCATGTAACAAGAGCATTTTGTGAATCTAATCCAAAGATGTATGACTAAAACACATGGAACTACGTCACACTGCTGCAGCTTGGTAGATGGTGATCGGCACAAAGGTAAAGCATGCCTTCAAGGGAAATATAATATCAAGCGACTAATCTAAATGTGAGAATCAGCAATGTTTAGGAATATTTCGCCTAAAAAAGCTATGTAAATAGAACACAAAATATGCAACGCATGTACCCAACATCTTTTTTTTTTTTTTGAAAGAGCATGTGCCCAGATTCTAAGCTACATGCATCAACTTTTGAGCAGAAGAATATGGGCACTTATGCAGTTACTGTCAACATTTTGACATTTCTTTAGCATACTTTGGTTCATCGGAAACAATATGCAGTGTCTCTCCTCAAAAAAAAAAAAACCAATATGCAGTGTCAAGTAGTTTAATGGTTATACTTCCAACTAATTTAATTATGAAACTCATCAGTTGTTCATACCTGAAAAGTGAAAAGATATATTGCTGAGAGAGGGCAAGCAAGTAGCGCAAACGAAAAAACTGCATACCTGCATAAAATTTCACATGTATTCATCAATTTAATTTAAGTTTCAAAACAAAATATGCCAGGAGGCAGGATTCATACGCAGGTTGATCAACTGCAGTAGCACTAGCACGAATAAGGCAGTAGTTAATCCCACCCAATGCTGATGAAAGAATACCAGCTACCCAAGGGTAAATTCCCTGTGTTTCTTTGACAGGGAGAGCATCACCCATCTGACCAGTAGAATTCCCTAAAACAGGAAAGAGAAAAACAAAGGAAAATTAATAACTATGGACAAGAAAGTGTAATTATTACATTGAAAATGTAGATCACAAAGGTGAGTGAAAATTTTAGATAGAATAGAATACCTCTCATAAATATGGGAAAGAAAATCAAACATATGCCTAGGAAGCTGCAAACAAGACCTGGGGCAGATAAAGTTCAATGATTCACATCAGGACTCACATAGATAAGCCGAAGTTAACAATTTTAATTTGTATAAAGGGAAAAACTAGTTTAACAAACAAGAAGTTTAACGTAAGAAGGTAATGAAGAGTTGATGATCTCATTCCAGAAATTTTTTTTTGAGATCATTCCAGAAATATTTCATCCCATGCTTTATAATATTGTATCAACAATGCTTATTTAGCATATCAGAGTTTGCAAATTCCATCCTGAACCTTCTTTTTTTCTTTGAGAACCCCTAAACCTTCTTTTTGAAGGAGAGTAAAGATGATTAAACAGTATGCTAATCATCCAGCCATGGATTAACCCATCACGATGGGAGCATAATCGCGTAAAAACAACATCAGAAGAAAGGGGGAAAATGTCAGAGAAAACAAGGGAGAGTCAGCCATTTAAAGTCCACTCCCTAATCAGAACATTTGCATAAACCATTATATTCCCAAAATAGCATCAACTTCCCTGGAAGATCACCATGTCTCGCTGCAACCAAAGTGCCCAAAGTAAATCAAATAGCCTAGCCCGTGCCTTACTAGATGTGTAAGTAACAGTATGAGATGAAACACCTTCTCTCCTAATTATGTACAAAATTCCAACTTATCCAAGCAATTTGAGCTTCATACCAAACTTCCCTTGCAATAGGATGTTTTTTTTTTAAACAATGCAATAGGATGTTTAAACAAAAAACATTTTGTGTCATCCTGGCTAATGCATAACCTATGTTCACAAGTTATCCAAGTGAGACGAAACAAAGTTGCAAACACTTTCTTACTTCTTTTTCCATGATCAGTTTGATTTTGAATATTTTACTCGACCAGTTATTAGTTATGTGAAAAAAAAAAACTCCTTGACAATGGGAGCATGCAACCCCTCCTCTCTTCAGACCAAGATGGGAGGTGTGGGCAAACCCCAAACCCCCCTGGTAAGAAGGCAAGTTGGTGGCAGCACCATCCCCTCCTCTCTGCTCAGTGTTGGGCCCAGTTGTATTTTTGTTATTGTCAAATTGCAAAGGTTAACTTGAACAATTTAAAATTTGATTGGAAAGATAAAGTGGAATTGTGAAAAAACATAAAGGGAATATATGAATTTTTTATATAACATTAGATGTACAAATACGTACAGCAATGGTAAGTGAAATTAACCCTTGACAGTACATTCCTACAAGTATTTGAAAGCAACAACAACAACAAAGCCTTATCCCACTAGGTGGGGTCGGCAATGGTATTTGAAAGCAAGAATACAGCAATTTTTCCGCTTGAGTGTACCTCCAATATGTGAAAGAGTTGATTTCTCTTTTAAAATAATCTTTGCCCCAAGTGATGCCATGACTGGGGTAGCAAAGTTCAGCAAAACTGCATAGGACACAGGTAGATTTTGGACACTGAAATAGAAAAGGCTGAAAACTTGTCATTTATCCATTATAATTGTTTTAATTTCAGATATAGTAGTTTTCTAGAAATGAAAAAGTTATAGAGAAGAACTAGGGAAAATTTATATGTAACACAAGAGCACCAATATCGTTGTGAAAGTCAAACAAGTGAAAGCTAAGCAAACTATCTGAAGTAACTAACTCATGTTTCGTGGCAATTGCGCCTGCAATGAGGGTGAACTTCTATTCAGCATCCATGTGAAAAATGAGTGCAGGACGAATGCATCTAGTCATATGTGTCCTGATTCATACAGTGAAGATTTACCATCTCAGTTGCCCCTTAGCTACTGTTGTACAAGGTGATTTAGAAGGAAAAAAACACATTCCATTCTTCAATCCACTACAAGATTTGGGTAATACAACATCGATTATGCGGCACTTATTGCGAAGAAACTTATTTCACTAATAACAAATGTGCTACCAGCCATGCAATTTACTACTTAAAATAATTAACAAATGTCATTTTAACTTCTATGTCTTAATTTACAAAAATATTCCACAGATTGATCAAATCACACCATGACGATATATAATTCTGAGATGCTTCTACACAATCCAAGCCCATAAACAATATTCACTTAGAGCAGTGAACATGAATCTTGTACAATGCACCTACGGCTTTACTCATAAAAATTCGTAATTGCTTGTGCAATGCAGGGTCGCCAAGGTTAAAAAGATAGTTTGGTCAAACAAGGTTATAAATTTAATGAAAAATAAGAATGTATTTAATTCATTGATTCTTTTGAGCTGGACCACAGAGCATTCCATAGTCATTAACCGGCGTTTAATTTTCTTCTTTATTTTCATTTTAATTTGAAAGGAAACAAATATCTCATAGGCAAGAAAACATGACTAATCATAATGTTTAAGGAATTGTATACTTTTTTTACTAAATACAGATGTTTACTAACCTATAGATGAAACTGGACAGTGAAACAAAACCAATCAGGGATCTTAGTAGTAACACATTCCTTGCAGCTGTTGGTATAAGGGTAGGATGCCCGGTCCTTCTCAACCACCAGAACGATAAGATCAGGAGGATGATACATCTTGTAAAGACGGTTTGATATATTGGAATCCCTTTAGCTGATAATAGATAAGAAAATAGTAAGTTGCCTTCTACACAAACTACAAACTGCGTGCAAAGTTCAAGGAAGAAATTGTGTCCCTGAGGAAAAAAATTATTATCACGTGTTTTTTGAAACTTAGATCACATAATACCACATTCTTATTTTATCCCAAGCAGATAATTAAGAAAGGACATAAATTTCTTAAGTATTTATAAACTTCTACCTAAAAGTACTTAGAATCTTTATTGTATTGACTTAATTGCACCATTTCCATTTAGAAATTGCAATATTAATGCCTAAAAATGATAATATGAGCGTGTGAGATCGAATAGATAAGACAAGGCTTTTTGTTGTGTTCAAAGCACGCTATTTTGAAATGGTAATGCCATATCAAGGACAAAGGTAGATGTAAAAAAAAAACTTAGAGTTCGTTGTTTACCAATAATAAGTAATATTCCAAACAGAGTAAAATCCCATCAATGAAAAATAATTTTAAGGAAAAAAATTACATGTTGACAAGACATGAATTTTAAAAAGGTTCCAGACCTGGAAAGATGTCCAACATAATGACCATGATACAATAGATGATTGACGAAGTTGCCATGCATAATACTCCAGAGTGTCTAGATCCACTCCATATCCATGAGATAATCTGAGTGAGAAAGACAACCTCAACTTCGGCATAACTTAGAGTTTGCTCCTGCATTTTTTTTTCAAACAGAACGTATTGTTAAAACATAGATAATGATCACTGTCTCAGTACCCAGAAATGTCCAAAATACTATTAAAAGTAATTAGCTTCCCAAAACTGAAATATTTCAAGGTCAAAACAAATGTGAAAGATAGTCTACATTAACACAGTCATGAAAGTCATCTTTGTACATGTACCTTGATAATTAAGTTGTAAAGTGGAGATTAATGTCATAAAAACTGTAAGGCCATGATGGTTAGCCATTTATTGTTTGTCACTTTGATGCAAGAAAATAAAGCTTAAATCTTCTACGGATCAGAGTATAAAGTTCAGCTGCATTGGATTATGCCTGTGAAAGAAACCATCAGTACTTAATGAAGGGAAACAAACCTAAACCTCAGAACCCTCCTCCTTCCAGATTACAAAGAAGAAGGACCCATCAAAACAACAGCTTTTAATGAGTTAATGTTAAGGAACCTACCATCTTGCACATAAACCAAATGGCAAATGCATGAGAAATTCCAGGTTTTAGCCTCTAAATGAAAGCAATCGTCAGTTAAATATCTTGTCACACACAATATGAGTTATATCCTGAATAACATCTTTTGCCCCCTTGTGTGGTATGATTCGTATCCTGTGCAGAATAATCGCAAATCAGGACCTTTTTTGTTGTTTGATTTCCTATGCTCGATGCAAGCATGCCGTTGTTTTTTTTTATCTTTTCCGGAGCAAGTATAAAAAACAAGAACACGGCAATTCTCTCCAAATACAACAGGAGCTGGCTCGTTACATCAAATAAATTGAAGAGAACAGCCATCAGGATTGCGACCGGGAATAAGACGGGAGATCGAACCTTGGGGCGCTTCCTGTTGCTATAGGAGATGGAGAATATAGACATCCTGGAGGGATCGTTGACAGCTTCCGCCACTAGAAGCGGGGCGATCTCGTCGGCCGACGACTCCTCCGCGACCTCCACCACATGAACCTTCTCTCCGCAGCCGTCTCCGTCGCCGTCGATGGACCCCATCCCTCGCCGGACTATTGACCGTCAGCTTGCTCTTCTACCGTCGTTGGTCGCTGGCCTCGGTCCTCAGACCCCCATCGTCTTCCAATAATTTTGGCATTTATTCTTCTTAATTTTCCTTTCGCCATCCCTCTTGGAATTTAAGTAATTGAATTAATTAATAATGTGGGCCACCAGAGAACGAGTCGTGGTGGATCGTTGGGCTTTCTTGTCAAGTCGGATTAAAGTGCTAGACATTTGCCCAGGTTAAAATGGGCCTGGCCCTACTTCATAGTTTGAATTCCCATTGTTTTTCGTCTATTATTTCATTTTCAAATGTAAGTGAAAAATAAAATATAAACATTTTAGCTCTATTTATTAAATTAAAAAATCTTAATTTCCATTGAATCAATGAAGAGTGATCAATTCAAGTGTATTAATCTATCTTTATGTTAAAAGTTGAGTCTTCTATTATAGGGATTTCGGAAGAATTATTTTTTCTATTATCTCTTTTCACAATCATGGTCATCTACAATATTAAAAGCATAGGTAAAGGTTGTGTTAGGCAATAGTACAAGTAACCTTAACAATCCAAATGTTAATTCTTTTATTTGATAAATGATACAACGAAGTAGAGCTTAGTGTTTTAAATAAAAAATATTAAAATATTAATTCAATATTAAAATTCATTATAAAAATTTCACCCATCGTCATATTCTAAAATGATTTTTTAATAAAATATTAACTTTATTCATAAATAGATTTTTTTTTCATTTTGTAATTCAAAATCCAAATCAATATTGTCAAATCACGTGTCAACTCATAGAATCAACTGATTTCACGATCCTATTAGGGAAAATCAAGTTGGATCATTCGCCAAACTTGATTTGATTTAGCACGCAATAGAATTGCTTGTTGGATCGTAGACTCGATCGTGTCAAACTTTTTCTTTAGTTTTGCTATTGTGAGCTCACCTTTCATTTCTTCTGAAACCTACAATTATACATATTCCTCGTTGTCTATGTTTCGTTGTTCGCCGTTGCACTTGGCAAGTTCATTGACTATTCTTTATGCTCTTGCTTCCATTAGTCACTGATGTTGCTATTGACAGTTCATTGCCTCGATTGTTACTAGCATTGACTTGAATCCATATTGTAGGTCGTCTTCCATCTCTACTGTCACTCTATGTTTTTCGATGTCGCTTTCATGGTCTGTTTTCGTGATTCTGGCTTCACCAATATGTTTTTGTAATTATATTTTCATCGATATTCCGCATCGATTTCTCTCCACTCTCACTCCTTCCCCCTCACTACCTCTTCTCTCTCTATCATCTCGTATGTTCTTCACTGCTAATTTCACTAATCCCTTTTTATCGTTCTATTTTTGTCGATCTTGCTCATCAATTTCTTTCCATTCTCACTCCCCCCCCCCTCCCGTTCCCTCTTCACTATCCGTCATCCCCTTGTTGTGTTCTCTTATCCTCGCAAGCAGAGGAGTTTCATCCTCTTCCACTCGCGAACAAAAGAGGATGAGTCACAACTTCTGCTCACATGGATGAGGAGAGTATGAGTCACCTAGCAAGTAAAAGAAGACAAATTGCCTTCAGTAGATGAGTTTTATCCACTTTCATGTCCTCTTTCCATTCGCAAACATAGGATGACTTGAACAAGTCTACTCGAGCATCGAGGATAACCAACTTATAGGACTTAGACAACTAATAACTTATTATTGAATTAAATATTTATTAGTTATCATGGCATATATTTATTATTGATTTGAATTAGTGTTTATGTTTAATTTTTGTGTGAAATTATGTTTGTTATTTTTGGACCCTCTAGTGATGATGGTGCTTTTAGTTCACAACCTTAAGCAGGAAATGCAAATGTGCCCAAACATACAAAGACATTAAAGAAAATGCTCTCGAAAATAGAATCCATCTTGGTTGGAGTCATGTCTATGTGGTGGATCAGAACAACAGAAAAATAAATACAAATACTATGCAAGAATAATTTCACAAGGTGTTTATTGTGTTTGAGTATGTTGCATTGGACAATGGGTTTTAGAAAATTGTTATGTATGGCTTAAGAAATGCTTATCCTTTAATTAAGGTGTACCATTTGGTTGATTACGAAGAAAAATCAACCATGGAGTTTTATTCATGAGGAAATAATGAAGTCAAAGAGAAGATCCAATAAGAATACAAAGTAATAAAGAATTGGTATTATATTATTTATTGGGTTAATTACATAAATAATTCCTAAACTATTATGATCTCCACATCTAATCTCAAACTATAAACTTATTTTTTTATTCCTAAAATATCATGATTTTTCCAATTTAATCATTTTGTCGACTTCTGACAAGTTTTTTGTTAATTTCATTTTTTCTTATTTATGAAAAGTCGAAGTTACCCCTTCATCGATAACACATCAAATAACAAATACAAAAAATAAAAAAAGGAAAAATGATTGATCATCTCCAACCTCCTCGACGACCCCAACGATGGCTTCGTTGTCCTCTCCTTCGGCCTCCCCCTCTCATTCCTCGTCACCTCCCTCCTACTCCTTCGTCAAGCCGCCCCCGGAGATCCCCCTTGCCCTTGATTCCATCGCGAGTTGCTCCATCCTCCTCTCCACTCCATGGCAGGTCGCACCCCACAGAGAAAGAGGGCAGGGGGGCCTTTTGCAACAACTACTCGGATGCACAGACAATGACGTAAAGAATCACTAGAACACTAAGCTTAAGAAGAAGCTCTTAGGGATGGGGATCGACCCGATGACGCACAAGCCCTTCTCCCACCTCATGGCGGAGATTTCCACCACCCTGCTACCGCCTCAAGTCGCCCACCTCGCCGAGGCCACCCTTGGCTACTTCAAGGATAAGATGCTCCACCTGCTCACAAAGAAGCATGTGGACCTATCCTCCTCGTCTCTTTCCCTTTTTCCTACGCCGGCGTGCATAGGGGAAGAGAGGGGGTCTTTCCTATGTGTGCCAACGTAGGGAAAGAGAGGTCGTGTGCAGGGACCCAACCCCCACCCAACTCTCTGAAAGGTCATAGAGGGGGCTCCTCATTCCGTCACCTTCTCCGTCGTCATTGGTCATCGGCGCCGAGGATCTCTTCGTTGACGAGCTCCATCATGCTTTCTTTTTTTTTTACTTTTTTATTTGATGTATTATCGATGAAGGAATAACTTCAACTTTTCATAACAAAGTTAATAGAAAATTTGACAGAAGTCAACGGAAAGGATTAAATTGAAAAGTTTAGGGGTAGTTTATGAAAATAACTCTTATTTATTTCATATTTTGTCAATAAAATTAAGTCCTTTTTGCTAATTTTTTAGCTGCTAGTCCATATGTAATATAGTTGATGATAAATGGGGCAAACAACTTCATAAGTTTTTGCATCTTGTGGTGTATTTTCTTAATCTTCGATTATAATATAATCCAAACTTTACTGTTGATGTTAAAGTTGAACATGGATTACATGAGTCTTTGAAAATTGATAGACAACTAGAAGACTTTATTATTACAATAAAGTTCTTTGAAAGTAAGGTGACAGAAAATATAATTTAATATCTAACTAGTAGAATGGATTGTGGAGGATAATGAATGGATGAAAGTGATGAAGATCTTTGTAGTGTTGGTAACATTCAAAGTACTTATTTAGAATATTCAACCCTTCCTGAGTATGATGTTGATTTTATTCAATTCAATGATGAACATGAAGATGGAGCCGAATATCACTTTGAGACATATAAATTTGAACTTAAAAACTTTGTCATTATATTTTATAAGTTCTATCTATAGTTCTTCTGGATGTGAACATAATTAGAGCTCTTTTGAGAGGGTAAATATTTTTAAATTACATTCCTTATTAAAATTTTAATATGCAACTTGTTATTTTTCTACTTTTAGTAGGTTTATAGAAAAAGGAATAAACAAAAAACTATGAATGACGTCATTTATATGATGACAAATTCAAAATATAATTTGACTTTCATTCGATAATGAATGTGGTGCAAATTGTAATGCCCCCAAATCAACTCCCGCCACGTGACGAAGACCAATTTGGAGACGCTACGTCATACTATGACTTTGATCATAATGTTGATCATATCTCAGTCAAGAACCGAGACACATCAGCGGAAAAAGAAAAAATAAAGAAATAAAAAAAGGGTAATTTTAATTGCGGAAGTCTAAAAGTGGCTATATCATCTTTAAAAAATAAAGTAAAGTTTTATATCATAAATCTATAATGCAGAAGATAAAGAAAACTAATAAGAATCTAATAAGTCCTGTGGTTCATGTATTGTCTTGCCGCCAGAGCTTCGTCACCACACCTACTCCACCTCGTCATTGACCTAGTCATGTGAAAATCAGACATAGAAGAGGAGGTCCTCCCGTAAGCTTCACAACCTAATGAGGAACCACATGATATACAATACATAACATGAAATAGAATAATCAGAGGTAAATTATCATGCTTAATTTGAACTTGTAAAGATAATATGACAACATCATAGATCATAATGAGAATAAGAATCAAATGATGCATATGAAACTTGAAATCATGGTATGCTTAGTAAATCATGGAGATAACTTGACTTGTCTTAATCATGTCTCTTGATCCTGGTTATTATTAGAAATTATGATGACTTTTTGTGCTTTTAGTTCTTGGGGTATGCCGAGCAAATAATACGGCCTTGTGCGGATCAGTGGGTGATCAAATCATGACCAAAATAGCTACCCTTATCTTGCTGCACTTGATTTTGATTGACAACTCATTGTTAATCTTTTATCTGAACTTATTAATCACTTTTAATAACTTGTGACTTTTTGTTCTTTATTCAATGAAGATGATAAGATCAATAAGAAATAAATCATTAAAAGTATCAATCTTGAAATCATGGATGGATATCTGTGAGGGTAGAAATATGATCAGTTCTATATGGGCAATAGTTAGATTGGGAAGTGGATGAATGGATAAGTATAAATAAAAAGGCTACTGAAAATCGATCGACTGGTTCTGAAGAACGGTCGATTGGTTGGCTTTGGGTCGGTCGACCGAGTCGACCGGTGGGCTAATTGGATTGATCGATTCATTTAGTTGAACGGTTGACCGGTGGTCAGAGATCGATCGACCGGTGGGTAGGGATCGATCGACCGGTCGATATAACATAAAATCGACTGTGGGTCATTATATCAGTCGACTGGTTGGCACATTGCATATGGATCGGTGGACCGGTTGATGTCTTGAAAAATTACGAAATTCGAAGATTTCTTACAATCTCTAGTATGATCTCAACATAATCTCGTTCCTACCTCCTAACAATCAATCAAACACAATAGAACAGAATGAATTAATTCAAACAATTAGAAATCAGGGATCAAATAAATCAAAATGATAACTTGAAGCCTCCTTCTTATTTCTTTCGTTTCATAAACGATTAGGGCATGAGTTAGAACAATTCAGAGGTCATGCAAAGTGATTTCAATTCACTCACCTTGTTTTGCGTTTGATCCTTGCTTGATTTGTCTAAATCAGCGGTGGATGTGTCCTCCTCGTCCTTCTTGACATCCATGCGTTAGCGTGTTCTTCCTATCTTGGTGGCACCCTATTGCTGCCCCAGATAGCCCACACGAATGAGAATATGAGAGGAAAAAAAGTTGTTGTCCTATTTGTGAGAACAGGAGAGGAACCTTAGTTTTACCTTGAAGATGCATGCTTGCACATGGGGGCAACATGGAGAGGTGTCCTGCGGCTGTGGGTGCTCATGGGGAGGAGATTAGGGATTTTTAATAATAGATTAATTAAGATTAATTGATGAAGATGAAAAATGAAAGTGATGATAATGTGGTGTAAATTGATAAAAATCTTTCTAAGTGTTGCTAGTATTAGAAGTAAATATTTAGAAGATTTAATCTTTTCTGATTATGATGTTGAAATGCATGATTTAACCATTGCTAATCATGAAGATGAAGATCACTTATAAGATGACAACGATCATAAAGGTGATAATGTATAATATGATGAAGGTTGTTTAGATAGCTTGCCTTAGTTTTATTGTAACAATTGAAATTGAAAATTTGAAATCATTTTGATATTTTACTATTTTGAAAATTAATCTTATTTACGATCTTTATTATGCATCATAAATTATTATTATTTTTATAATGAATATATTGAGGTGCAATATTTTTACTTCGTACAGATGAATATTACATATATTTTATATGTTCATTGAATCCTTTTTGTCCACTCCAAGAAATGAGTAGCATCACTACTTCTTTTAAGAAAATCATTGCATTAGATTTATCAATTTCCTTTTATAATAGAAAAAATAATTGGCTTTTCTCATATATATATATATATATATAATGTTAATACCGATGTCACCATGCTGTCACATAGTCATGAGATCTTTTGGATACAAGATGCGTGATGAGAAAACTATTACGTCACTTTTTTATTTTAAATTTACAAAAAACTATAACTCCTCTCATATATAATAAGATATGTTTCAATTGCATTTTCAAGTTTAGTATTATTCGCTTAACTTTTATTAAATAACCATTTTCATAAATTTATATTTATTTAGTTTTAAAATATAAATGTGTTAGAATATGAGATTTGAGTAAGTCCCATGTATTTTTCAATTAAAAAAAACACATCACAAATTGAAGACAACTTCAAAGGTAATAAAATAAACGCATAATATGAAAATAAACCTGATTTAATGTTATCAAGTATTTATCATAGTAATCGTAAAAAATGAGTTAAAATGGTGAAATAAAACAAGTCATCATTCCTTTTGGAGACTTTTGTTTGTATCCACGTGGGGGGCGGGTGCCTTGACGCCCTTAGACTTTTTAAATATTTTATTAATATAATTTTCGAGATTGAAAGTTAAATTGGTCCCTCTTAAATACATTTAGAACGTCCCCTTTAAATACGACATTTAAATTGTTTTTTTTTTTTGTTGCATTGTCGAGGTAACCATTTTTATTTTTCTTTTTATTTTTCTTTTTCTTTTTTTTGCAAGAAAAAGATATAATTTTTTCTAATGTCCATTTTTTTGAAAAAAAACTGATTATTTCAATTATAAACAAGTTATCCGAAAGCTAAACGTTGATCATTACTATTTTTACTTAGACGAATTAACCCTCCACCAAAAAAAAAAAGGTTATCAGCAAATGGTTCCTTGTCAACTTAGTGATGCTAAAAAGAAAAATTTTGTCATGTTCGGAGGCACAACTTCCACTTGTTTGAAAAGAAAATATTTTTTTCGCATTTTAATATCAAATTTGAATCCAAAAGTTCGAAGTAATGATTAGGGTATTTATATCATAATTTTCTTATGATATAAGCGTACTCCATTATATTCCCCTTCGCAATTAACTATTGCTCGTCTCAGAACCTTTACAAATCCATTCACAAGTTGGTAATTAACTAATTATGAAACACGCATATTCTATAAGAGAAATCCCACCGTTCCAAATTAAACTGCACATGCCACCACCAACAATAATAAATAAATAAGATTAACACGCATCACTAATCCGTGTGTGTATATAGTAGATAGCACACTATATGATTTTTTATGTCATTAACATCTAAATTAGAACTCAAATTTAATTTTTTATTTAATAGAAATCTAATACTTCTAAATTGGATTTCTACAAAAAATTTTAGTTGCGAGCCTTTGATTTTTGGAAAGTCGCGCCGACGATTCCGCGCGACGCTAATAATTATCACAAATTGAATATTGACTCGTTATAAAACTCAACTAATTCGATAAAATCGACTTAAAATAAACCGGAAAAATCCAATAAAGTAAGGGTGTGACAGCAGAATTAGATGCCTGCCCCTACAAAATTGTTCTCTTCCTTCTTCTCCTTCATACGTCTTCTTCTTCTACTTCAAAAGTTGGTTTGTTCCGTGCCAGTCGGACCTCCGTGTAACAGCGAGGAATGAAATCGGAAGGGGACCAAATTTATTGCACTTTTGTGGACTTTACCCAAACTACCCTTCATTTCAAATCTCCCTAAAGTCTGCATTCTTTGACCAAAATTTGCAACGGACCTTGCACATTAAAGTTTTAGGGTACTGATGAAGAGATGTTACTGTTGCCCACCTTTTGTTTTGTTTCCATGTGAATAAAAAAGATTTTAGAATAGAAAAAGGTTTTGTTTTAAATAGAAAAAAGTTACAGGGAGAGTAAAAAAAAAAAACATAAGGAAATCTAGTGGTATTTGAGGAAAGTAGTGGTGGTAATGTCGTCATTGTGGTGTAATTAGATTCTGTGACGAAATAAAAGTAGAAAAAAAAGGCAGCCGAGTTTGGGACTTCTTTTTCCTTTTCTTCTCCTCCTCCTCCTCCTCCTCCCCTGTTTCACTCTTTGCCTACATATCCTCCCGGGCATCTCTCTTCGTCTGTCCCACCTCTTTTTCACTCGCGTTCCTTCTCCTCCTCCTTGTGCTTCTTCTGGTTGGTGATCGAGGCGGCGGAATAGAGGGAGTGGGCAAAGAGGTCTGGAATGGAGAACATTAGCCACCCTCCGACGGAGCAACTCCACGGCTTGGAGTACTGTATAGACTCTAATCCACCGTGGGGTAAGAGCTTGTTTCTTCTTTTTTCTTCGTCTTCTGCTTCCCCTTCGTGTTCTTGGAAGCCGTCTGTCTGACAGCATTTGGTTCTGTCTGTCCGTCATGGTTGGATGTGGTTCGGTAGGGCTTAGATTTCTGCTTTAATGGACACAACTAAGTAAATGAAGCTGCTCCCGTAAAGATCTAGATTCTTATAATTGGACTATATTTGGGTTTAACTCGCATTTCTCCCTTAAAGATCAAATTTTGATCGGCTTTCCGTTATCCTTTTGTTCGATTCCTCTTTTCTGGCTACTCCCTTGAATGCTCTTCGGCATGTCTCTATCTGAGAATTGGCCAGTGGCCTTCATGTCTGTTGTTAAATTTCTTACGTCAGTTCTCTACTGTTTGAAGACAAGAATAAGGTAATAATAAGAAAATCTCCAGGCAATCTCAAAATTTTGGTTCCCGCTTCTTGTTTGCTGTAACAATTTGTACGTACAATGTTGCCTTCCTGCAGTCTGTTCTTCTTCCTTCTTATTTGTCTACGGAAGACATACATCCTTTCTGCGAAGGGCTTATACGAGGAAAGAGTTGCTACTAGCCTTGCTATAGACAATTTGTTTATAAGAAAGTTGGCAATAACAATATTTCTTTGGCAGAGAAATGTGCTCTCGTACCATTAGTTCATCACGATCCAGTCATATGTAGATGTAGATGTATTTGGCATACTATTATTGCATTTAATGCCCCCATAGCCACTTGTTCATTTTGTTTTGCACACATGGTCTGCCTTGATGAATTGCAGCTGATGCTTATTTAAAATGCAACTGGCAGGCCGGCCTTTTCCAAATATAATAATGCTTTGTGGTCATGCTCCTATTTAAAATGCAACTAAGATGCTGTTGCCTCCGTATTTTTTTTTTACAGGTGAAACTATCTTGTTGGCTTTTCAAAACTACATCTTGATGCTTGGCACCTGTGTGATGATTCCTTCGTTGCTTGTTCCTTTGATGGGTGGGACTGATGTAAGTCTGAATTCATTTTCAGCCATGAATTCATATGCTGTGCTGATACATGATTGTCCATTATTAATGTACCTTTTGTGACACAATTCATAAATTCTCAACATAGGGCGAGAAGGCTCGTGTCATTCAAACTTTGTTGTTTGTGTCTGGCATCAACACACTTTTGCAAGCATTATTTGGAACACGTTTGCCTACTGTTGTCGGCGGTTCTTTTGCTTATATCATACCCGTCCTTTACATCATACGTGACCCATCGTTGCAGAGAATTTCCGATCCACACGTTGTGAGATGACATGATTCTTAGTTCCTTATTCCTTGTTTGGCATTTTTTCAATGAATGATCTGGATGCTAGCTGCTGGAAAATCACGAAATTGTCTCACATTGCAGAGATTCACACACACTATGCGGGCAATTCAAGGAGCATTGATTATAGCATCAAGTTTACAAATAATTCTTGGCTACAGTCAGCTCTGGGGAATCTTTTCAAGGTAATCCTCCTAATAAAATCAAATATTTACCAAGTTGTATCCCTTGTTTCTCAGATATCATCTTCCATCGTGTTATCATTATAGGTTTTTCAGTCCTCTTGGCATAGCTCCTGTTATTGGGCTGGTTGGCTTGGGTCTGTTTGAGCGAGGTTTTCCTGCGGTATGTCAATGATACTTGTTTCCCAGTACCAAATGTATATTGCAGGTGTGATTTCTTTGCCAAAAGAAACCCATGTTCATAATCAGTTTTCGTTAGGTTGGAAATTGTGTGGAAATAGGTTTACCAATGCTTTTGTTGCTCATCGCGCTTTCACAGGTGCTATAACTTTTGCTTTTGAAAGCATTAATCTAAGAAGTTTTTTTTTTTCATTTGTTGTCTTTACTAATATCACATTATCTTCCAATTTCAGCATTTGAAGCTCTACATGCCATTTAAGGACATTCCCATATTTGAGCGCTTTCCGGTCCTCATTTGTATTGCAGTCATATGGATATATTCTGTTATCCTAACAGCAGGTGGCGCGTACAACCATAGACCCATTAGAACTCAAGACAGTTGCCGCACTGACAGGGCAAATCTCATTTCAACTGCTCCTTGGTATGACAGACATCGGGAGTGTGTTTTTTCAACTCATTTATCCCTAGGATGTACACTATTTTGACTTTGAAACGATTGATCCCAGGTTCAAGTTTCCATATCCTTTGCAATGGGGTGCACCAACATTCAGTGCTGGACATACAGTTGCTGTGATGGCCGCTGTTCTTGTTTCTCTGGTAGAGGTAACACCTATACTCAATCTCTCTTTCCTTGTCTGTTGCTAGATTTATTTTGTTTAAATTTGCCAAAATAAATTAATTTTTTTACATGCAGTCAACTGGTGCCTACATAGCAGCATCACGTTTTGCTATTGCTACTCCTCCTCCTGCTTATGTGCTGAGTCGAGGCATCGGTTGGCAGGTGAGACTTGAGAGGGCAAACCAACCATTTTAGGATAATGATCAACCTTTGCAGAGAGGTTCCACTGGTTGGCCTATGGGTTCCTCTTTTGCCCTTTGGATTAGAATTTTTGTGGTGGATACTTAAGGTTTATAGGAACTTCTGAGTCTTGAATCTCGTCTGACAGCTCCCATTCACCTGAATGTTGATCTTGAAAAGTCTCATGCCTGCTAATTGACCGCATGTGTTTAATTGTGTCCCATGCTAAAAAGCTATTATCTTCCTCATCAATGTATTCAATCTTTTATTTTATTTAAATTTGTAATCAATTTTGCATTGCCCAAGCTCTTAATCCATCGAGAGAAGCAACATCATATGTGATATTATGACTCTGTGAGACAAAACTTTCTGATTGTCAGTGAGGGGCTCAAGTTTTAATGATGTAGAAATATTTTGGTTAGATGAATTCCCTGATCTCAAGAAAAGATTAACACGTGAAGGTGTTTTTTTTTCTTCAAAATAAATATGGACAAACTAATATGAGACTGATTGTTGTTCGGAAATTTCCATCATGAAAGTAAATTGCACTATGTTTATGCCCATGCTGCTCACATGCTACGGAATAAGAAAACAAAGATATAAGCATACTACTGCTCGGAACAACAAGTCAACTTTTTGATGCTTGAAATGAAGCTAAAATTGGGCTTGATGCTTATATTATTCTTTTGTCTCAGGGAATAGCTACACTGTTGGATGGTTTATTTGGAACTGTGACAGGCTCTACTGTCTCCGTGTAAGTTCCTTCTCCAGAAACAATTTACTGAGGCTGACTGGAAAAATTATACCTTGCAATAGCTTGTTATGATTATTGCAATAGTGCACTTGCGTGTCCATCTATCTTTTTCCCTTTTCACGGAGACATTTACATAAAAGAAGGGATAAACGTAAAATAAGGGAAGAAAAAGAATAAGGGAGATTTCCATGTAAGAACAGGGGTTTGATGTTGATGTTTATGTAGGCTTTGTGCACATGCCAGTATGCCTTACGATATAATGATGGAAATAACATTGACAGTGATTCATGTCAAATTTAAGGGAGAACGTGGGACTTATGGGACTCACTAAAGTGGGCAGCCGCAGAGTTGTTCAAATTTCAGCTGGCTTCATGATTTTCTTTTCCATTCTTGGTATGATCTTCTGCCACTTCAAACTGAGCTGTAACAATGCAATCATTGCAAATCATCAGCCAATCGATATTGGATTCTGATATTTCAGGAAAATTTGGAGCTGTCTTTGCATCAATACCATTCCCTATATTTGCTGCATCGTACTGTGTGCTCTTTGGTCTTGTTGGTAAGCCTTGAACTTTAGCCGGAATAGCTCTCTCTCTCTCTCTCTCTCTCTCTCTCTCTCTCTCTTGCTTTACTTCTTGGAAGAGTATTTTGTTCTAGTGACCATCTCTAATTTATTTTCTCGAACTCTGCAGCTTCTGTTGGGATATCATTTCTTCAATTCACAAACCTGAACTCAATGAGGAACCTCATTATAATTGGATTATCTCTTTTCCTCGGGATATCAGTTCCGCAGTATTTCAATGACACGCTGGTTTCTTCTAACCATGCACCTGTGAATACACATGCAGGATGGGTTAGTTGGACATCCTGACTCTATATCTTGATTTAATTTCTATAACTATTGCTGGTGATATGAAATGCTGCCATTTTTCCACTGGTATTGCTGATGATAATAAAATTTCATCCTCCATGTAGTTCTTTTTCTCCCTGAACTTGTACCACTCATCTGTTTGCAGTTCAATTGTTTCCTAAATACCATATTTATGTCGCCTCCTACCGTCGGACTGCTCGTCAGCGTATTTCTGGATAACACGCTGGAAGTCCAGTTGTCGAAGAAGGACAGGGGTATGCCATGGTGGGTAAAGTTCAGAACATTCAAAGGGGATAACCGGAACGAGGAATTCTACACACTTCCTTTCAATCTCAACAGGTTCTTTCCGCCGACTTAGCCGTAAGCTCAGAATTTTTGGTGTCACTGGGCTGCTTCATTTTGGGCATGTAATGATGCACTCTGGAGATTTTTATTTATTTGCATAGTTCATTAGTACTGTGCTGATGGTCAAAAGCAAGTGCAGCTAGATGTATTAGTTGTTGCTTGCTTTAGCTTTTAACTCTTTCCCGTAACTGGCATTTTGATGCTACACATCTGATGTAAGCTTTTGGTGCCACTAGCAATTCTTGTAACTTCTGCTAATCCTGTGAACCCCGAGCAGTTTAGCTTTTGGTCATCATAACTTAGAAAGAGTGTTTGATGCATAAATCCGTTTTAAAGCGAAAATAAAATAATTTTGTATAATATAATACGTCACATTAAAAGCTCTTGGTGAGGAAAGGCATCATACAGCATTTTGTGGGAAAAAGGAAAAGAAGAAAAAACTGCAACCGTAACTTGTTTTTATCATCCGATTAGTCCTCGGTTTATGAACAAATAAGTGAATTAGAGGATAATCATTTGTTAATGTTTATGATAATCTCATCTCCTTCATTTACTATGCTAAAATTAGGAGTGATAATACTATATTACGTTTTGGGTCGGGTCGGATCATTAAGTTCGATTTGGGCCATTAATGAGACGTGCTCATCCCATCGCTAAAATGTACCATTTATCATTTTTGGGCCCAGGCCCAATTCGATACATACTTTGGCCCAGAAAGTTGTTGCGTTAGCGAATGAACATTCTAGAAATCTATCCATCTACCAACCCACTTCTCGCTCGCTCGCTTCTTCCGACTCCATCCGTTTGGTCACTAAACCAATCTGCGGCAAAATAACAAACACCTTGCCAGCACTGCGGAGCTCCGTCTGTCGGCGATTCCCCCATTGCTCCTCCGCCGCCGCTGCCACAGCTTCCGGTTCAATGGGCAAGTCTAGTGGCAGGAAGAAGAAGGGTGGCAGTTCTGGCGCCGCCGCCGCTGCCGAAGCCTCCGCTGTTTCGTCGACAACTCAATCTCGGCCACCGCTTCCTCCATCCGTTGCCGCATCGCCCGTCGCTAATGGCAACGGTGGCCCCGGCTTCGACGCTTCCGTCCTCCTGAAGCGCGCCCACGAGCTCAAAGAGGAGGGCAACCGGCTGTTCCAGGCGAAGGACTACGCGGGAGCCCTTCGCCAGTACGAACTCGCGCTCCGGCTGACGCCTCGCGGCCACTCGGATCGCGCCGTCTTCCACAGCAATCGCGCCGCGTGCCTCATGCAGATGAAGCCCGTGGATCACGAGGCCGTCGCCGCCGAGTGCTCCCTTGCCCTCCAGGCGCAGCCCGGCTTCCCCCGGGCGCTCCTGCGCCGAGCCCGCGCACTTGAGGCTCTCAAGCGTTATGAGCTCGCGCTGCAGGACGTGCAGGCTCTTGCCACTGCTGATCCTGCCAACAGTGACGCTCTCGACCTTGCCCGCCGGCTCCGCGCCGCCCTCTCAGCCCATCGTGCCGATGCCTCTTCCTCTCCCTCGGCGGTGACAGCCATCGACCCCGGAAGCCGCCCATCCCCTGCCGCACTCGGAGCCTCCGCAGTGCGGGTTGGCGCTCCAGTTGCTGGGCTTGGGCCCTCCCTCCCTTCTCGCTCCAAGAAGGCGTCTCCCCCTCCGCAGCAGACTGCCACCACTAATAAACCATCCGCCAATTCCTCTCAAAATATGCACCACACAAATTCGTCGTTCCACCCCAATGGTATCCATCCCAAACCACTACCAACGCCCCAGCAACAGAATTCACCTACGAAAACCTTTATTTCAGAAGCTTCATCTAGACCTTCGATAATGACTTCGACCTTGGAAAATTCGAAATCGCAACAGTTCAAAGTGAAGGCATCAGTTCCGGAAGGTCCAGTGACCAGTTGGCGGCCGCTGAAGCTTGTTTATGACCATGATATTAGACTTGCACAAATGCCGGCCAATTGCAGCTTCATGACTCTGAGGGAGATTGTGGCTAAGAGGTTTCCTTCGTCCAACTCTGTGCTGATCAAGTACAAGGATGGGGACGGTGATCTTGTAACTGTGACGAGCACAGATGAGTTAAGATTGGCTGAATCTTGCGTGGACCAGCTTAATAGGAAGGAAGATAAAGAAGGTGCAGTGATAGAGAAGGATGGTAAGCTACAGCTCTTGAGGCTTCATATTGTGGAAGTGAGCTCGGAGCAAGAACCTCAATTGCCAGAAGAAGAAGAACAAGAAAAGGAAGATGAGAAGCCAGTAGAAGATGAGCTACTGGACAGTACTGATAATTTGCCTGATACTTCCACTGAGGAACTTGTTACTAATGAAATGAACCACGGTGTTGCTAAGAACAGCTCAGAAGGTGAAGGACAAGGTAATGAGAAAGCTGGTGATGCAAAGAAAGAATGTGGTCATGTGGAGTGCAAGGAAGCTGAGATTGATGATTGGTTGTTTGAGTTTGCTCAGTTGTTCCGTAACCAGGTAGGCATTGACCCGGATGCACATTTGGATCTCCATGAGCTTGGAATGGAATTGTGCTCTGAAGCACTAGAGGAAGCAGTTACAAGTGATGATGCTCAAAACCTTTTCGAAATGGCTGCTGCCAAGTTCCAAGAGGTGGCTGCTTTGGCCTTCTTCAATTGGGGAAATGTGCATATGTGTGCTGCGAGGAAGCGCATTCCTCTAGACGAGTCTTCCCCGAAAGAAGTCATGTCTGCTCAGCTGCAAACAGCTTATGATTGGGTCTGCGAGAAGTATGGTCTTGCTGCTCAGAAGTATGAGGAGGCACTTCGGATCAAGCCAGACTTTTATGAAGGATTGCTTGCCTTGGGGCAGCAACAGTTCGAGTCTGCCAAGCTCCATTGGTCGTATGCATTGGCTAGTAAGATTGATTTGTCAGCATGGGATTCTGCCGAAACACTGGCGCTGTTTGACAGTGCTGAAGAAAAAATGAAGGCTGCTACAGAAATGTGGGAGAAAGTGGAGGAGCAAAGGAGTATTGAGCTTAAAGACCCTGGAATGAGTAAAAAGGATGAGTTACTGAAAAGGAGGAAGAAACAAGGAACAGTGGATAATCAAGGCGAATTATCTGCTGAAGAGGCAGTGGAGCAGGCTGCAGTAATGCGATCTCAGATACATCTATTCTGGGGTAACATGCTTTTTGAACGTTCACAGGTGGAGTTTAAACTTGGGTTTGGCAACTGGAAGAAGAATCTTGATGCAGCTGTTGAGAGGTTTAAACAAGCTGGGGCCTCTGAAGCCGACATATCTGTGGTTCTTAAAAACCATGCATCCAATGAAACTGAAGCAGCATGTGAAGATAAGAAGGTGACAAATTCGATAAATGATGCTGAATCAAATGCAGAAGATGAAGAAAAGCATGTTCTCGTAGGTTAACATTTAGCCATTAGGGCTACCTTTTTAACTGGTAATTTGAGGAATTTTGATGCTGTAAACCTCCTCAGCTTGTCTGAAATAGTGGACTTGCGAAAAGGATTTAACATCTGACAATTTCAGCTTGATCGATGATTCTGTTGGCTCAGGGTTCTCCTTGTACTTCTTGTCAATTTTGGAAAAGAATCTCGCCCCTATAAACTGAGGTATGCACTCCTGGATTTTTTTTAAAGAAAGATACTGCCAGAAAGTTTTACATTAGCTTTTTGTGCAAGTATGAGATTAGATGGTAGCTGATGTACTTGATTTAAACTGATCGTGTATGTTTGCGCCATGAACTGCCTACAAAAACTATTCATAACATAGAGATGTCATATTTTGGAGATAAGTACTGCTAGAGATCTTTTGTGTGCGGATGATCATTAATCTTGCAACATAAATGTGCTGTAAACTATTCCTCCTTGTTATCTGTTGTCTGATTGTTATGCCGAGTTCCTCGACATTCCGTAACCATTGTAGATCCTTTGTGCAACTCGTCTCAGATATTTTTTTTCTTTCTCTATAATTGGATTTGTGTAGATCTGAATCAGTTTATCAGAGTACTTTAGTTAGCATGTGCGTGCTAGTAGTTTTGCATTCGTGCTTCCACGCATGCTAATAGTTGTGGGCAGTGGGCACATCTTGACTTGATAGTTTGTACTCCAGGAACAAAAAATATGGAAGTCTCTTGGTAGAGTAAGATTACCTTTGCTGGGTGATTCTAAGCAGTGAAGTAGGTGGAACACTTGAGATGACAAATTTTGAATAAGTCATTCGTTAGTTTTGAAAACAATCCGAGGTTATCAATACATGCTTATACAGATGAGATGGCTGATGTGGGTGTTAATGATGCTGGTTTGTTTCCCTCTGGGATTTGAAGCCTGGTCCCCTTGTGTCTAATTCAAGGTTATCACCTAAGCCTGGTTTTTCAAACCCCGCTTAATATTGTATGCAAATTTTGCATTTGCAATTCTGGAATTCATGAAGTTTGTAGTCTTGGAACACCTTCCTTTCTGTGCACGTGGTATTTAATAAATTTACTATTTGGTGTCATAGTTTGAACGAAAAATATGCATACAGATTCACTTACTCTTCCCCTTGAACGAAAAATATGCATAAAGTTCAAAATGAAAATTCTAAAAATGCACGGCTTCTTAGCTAAAAAGCCACCATCATAATAACCACATGGCAAGAGTAAACCAAGCTGGAAGGAAATAAAAGTATCATCCTCTTCTCTCCTTCTCCCCTAACAGTATCTCCCATTATTTTCGGTTCTCCCGAGTTTTAGGACCCCATAACCAAATTGTTCTTTTTTTGGTCATTATTAGGCTGCACTTGATTCGATTTAGGCTCTAGCAACACAAAAATTAATGTTTCAATTAATATTTTTATTTGATAAATGATAAAAATAAATAACGTTTAGCGCTTCATACGAAAATATTGAAAAGTTATTTTTATTAACGTTTAGCGATTAGAGATTAACGTTTTATAATTTTTTTTCAATTTTATTCTTATTCAAATATATTATTTCATTTTAACGCATCTTATTATTTTTTCATTTTTATTTTATAATCATTTAGCTAAATTTCTTTTCATATTCATTTTAAATTAATTATAAATTATGTATATGTTAATAATGAATAAAAAATAATTTCATAATTAATATTTTCATATCATCGGTGCATTATATAAAATTTATTGTCAATATAAATTTCTATATATTTTAATAAAAAATTATGAAATTTTATTTTATTTAATTAAGATATAAATATTTAATTTATTGTATTATAATAGAATTTATATAATGTTTAAACTAAATAATTTGTTATATGTCTAATTATGTCATTTTATATCCATCAGTTAATTGTATCGCTAAATTTATCAAATATTTATTTGTTACAACCTCTAACTGTTAATCACCATCCATTATTTGTTAGTTAATTCACTATTCGTTAGTTGAACTGCTATCTGCTTATCAAAATTGTTAGTGATGTTAAACAGTTCCTTAGTTTTTTTTAAATATTTTAATGAAAAGTAAACATAGGTTTGAAAATAAGAAAAAAAAATAATAGTAATTAAAATACGTAAGATTAGAAAATATTTCTATTAAAAAATGGTTAGTAAGCTAAGGAAATTTATATGAAAGTAACGGATCATCCAATTATCATTTTTAATTCAATATTTGAAGCTGAATTTTTGGATCATCAAAATCTATTAAGCCCAAATGAGGAGTGGGCTCCCGTGCGTACTCAAGTTCGAGTCTACGATGTTACTCTTTCCAAAACAACGATAATTGCTACGTCACAATTATGATTTGATCATAATACCACTTAACACTCAAATCCTTCTGAAAAAAACATGGCACAATCTAAAAAATAATTGGTTATCTCAATTTGCCAAATAACCAACGGCCAAATGCAATTGACAATTTTCTCAATGTGCTCCCATTCATTATACTAGTAAGTATGATGGTCGCACATGCAAAATTAGACAAATAGTATATTTATAAAATAAATATATATTAATTTGATATATTTTTAAATTACTTACAAATATAATAATTATAAAATAGAGAAGTAATTTATTAGTCTATTTAATTCTCTTTATCTTTCATTTATTTTACTTGATTTTCAAAAAATAATATTCTCATTTAACTTTCAAATATTAATCTATTTTATATATATATATATATATATATATATGAATTTCATCATTCATATAATCATATATTATATTTGTTTCGGTCACTACTATAATTATCTGAAAATATGTTAAATTTAAATACATGATGACTACTTGACAATTGATTCGTGCAAATGCTAAATTATTCTTATTTTTATCAAATCATTATATATTGTATGTTTAATATGCCATAGATAGTAATACATTATATGCAAAATAATATCCTAAAGTTGTACACTTTGATTGAATTTTGGAACTCACCATGCATGCAATTATGTATTTTTGTAATAAAAATATGCAACTTGACATGGACAAAAAAAGAATTGCCCAATAAAACATTTTATTTATCTAAGGATAGACTTCAATCATTATTCATGCTGCATGATCAGCCTACAATTATTATAGCAATATGAAAAACACATCCACCATTTCAATTGTCAATTTATTCATCACTAAGATAATATTTTAACTCATATTTAAAGTTCAAAATAAAACTCATCACATTAACACATTTACAAAACTTATTTTTAATAAATAATTTTATCTATGAAATATTGTATGACTAACATAAAACACAACAATCAATTTTTAAAATAAAAAATTGTTATGTTTTGATATTATATAATGTAATTAATAAAAAAATAATCATGTTGTATGTGCCCAAGGCATGAAAGAACTTTGCACATGATAATTTTGTAAATGACACATATTAAAATATATGCATTTTACTCTCGTGCTATAAGAGTTTGCACGAAACATATTTTATATACACATATAATTAAAGAAGATGACATAAATCAAACACTAAAAAATAATATGTACCAAATTTTTTCACACTTGGAATATCAATTGATTAAATAATATAAAATTCATGAGTGATGCACATATCAATTTATAACCATATACATATTTAATAAACAAATTTAATAATATTATAATCAAATTTACACGATTATTCAAAAAATCAAAATTTTATAAAATTTATCAAGTTTAAATATTCATCTAAAATAAGTAAATGCTAATTTACTTATTTTAAATACCTGTCATAATTTATAAGTAAGTATTATTCTACTTATTTTCCTAGTAAACTAAGTAAATTCTAAATATTTATTGTAGACAGTGTGGAAAATAAATAAATAAATATAAGCAACCCACTTATGTCTATCTAATATATCAACTGTCAACAAACGTAATAATACTATGGAAATATAAAGAGTTCACAAACAATGAAACAAAACTTGCTAAAAATGTAAACATATGACATTGACAATCTTCATTTTTTCGTTGCTCTTTCCTTATCTTCAAAATGGAAATTAGGAGGAGGATATTTTTAAAATAATTCTAAAAACATATGACATCCTAGCTAAAAGAAGAAAAATTAGGAACTATTTCAGACAAAGTATAAAAATTCAGACATTGGTGTAATTTCCAAGGGTTAGTATCACAAAATCAAGATCAAATAATACTTGCATTTAAAATAATTCTAAAAGCATATAACATCCTAAAGAAAGAAAAAATTAGGAAGTATTTCAAAAAAAACATAAAAATCTAAACATTAGTGTGATTTTCCTGTATTGGTATCACAAAGTCAAGAGGAAATAATCTTATTGGTCAGATTTGCTAATGGCAATACCAAAATTCAAATTAATCTTATTGGTCACTGTTCGGTTGAACTCCATTTGATTTAGTTTTTTTTTAAAAATATATATTTTAATAAATGAAAAGTAAACATAGGTTTAAAAAAATTAAATAATAGTGATTAATATATAAGATTAGAAAATATTACTATTAAAAAGTAGTTAGTAAGATAAGAAAATTTATATGAAATTAACAGAACATCCAATTATTATTTTTAATTCAATATTCCAATTTGAACTTTTCGGATCATCAAAATCTACCGGATGCGGAGTTGGCCCGCTTGTACTCAACTCCATAATGTAGTTCGGAAAGTTCCATTTCATGCACCATCATCAATCAATTGAATTAAAATTAAATTAAATTGAAATATGCATATAAAATATAAAATTAACATAATAATATTTCTTGTTATTTGAGCAATATTGTTTCGATTTCGCCACATGTAATCGTTCATCTATTGTCCGATCCAGTAACATACTGGCTAGTCCGTCCGAGTTCAAGTCTCGGCTTGTCCAAGTTCTTAATGAGCTCGGGCCTATATTAGGTCGGACAATATTCTTCATCCATTTGTCCGGTATCAATAATTCAATATCCGTTCAATATGCATCAAATAATTATTAATTGTCCATTATCTAATACGTTAGTCGTTAATAAATTATTAAAATAGTGGCTTTTATTTTTTTTAATTTAATTTATTAAATCATTACTTTTTACTAAAATATTAATAATTTATTAATTTACTTAATATATAATACTAAATATATAATATTTCATTTTCAACCCATTATATTTTTGAACAACTTCAATCGTGAATGTAAGCTTTAATTTGAACCACGTAAATATTTTATCTCTCTTATTTATATTTAACAATATAATGAAAAATATAATAATAAATTAAGAAATAATATACTATGATGTTCTTTTACTATGTACTATATGATAGATAATTTGCTCAAGATATTGTAAAAAAATAAAAAAACTTTAATTGATTAGTCCGATCTATCTAATTGTCAGTCCGATTATTAAGATCCGATAGGTCTTAACGAGGCAGATGAGGTTAGACATTTATTGAACAATTCGATGTCCATCCGATAAGATAACGGTTCAATTGGATCCGTCCAATATCTGGTCACGTCGATCAATTCTATACTAGTCCGATCCGTTAAGCGCCTCTAGCCACATGTACGTTTTTGCTCTTTTCAAAAGAATGATGACGTCACAAACGTGTTTTGATAATACCACTTGACACTCAAATCCTTCATGTTAAAGAAAACGATAAAAGACAATCCATATTCCATACAATGAATCTTTCTTAGTCCATTGTATGTGCAAAAGGAGAGTAGTCAAATTAAGACAAAGGAAGAGTACATTTTAATCTAAGAATTTATTGGTCATCTCAAATTGCAAAGCATCCAAACCACCAATAGGGAAATGCAACCCATTCATTATGTTTTCCCTCTTTTTACTTTATTTTCTCCCTATTCTTCCCTGACATTTAATACGTTTGCAGATTTTTTTTCCTCGTTTATTTATTTGTTAGTATAAGAAAGTTCTTTTTTTTTTTTTTGGTTTCTTTCGGAAGCAAATGAGGAAAGGTACGTGGACGGCATGCCATGCATAAGAAACAAATGAACAAAAGTAAGAGCATATTCTTTAGAATCTACTCTCTTTAGTTCTTGTTTTCTTAATAAATAATAACTAAAAGACATAATATGCATGAAGGACACCTGATGGAATCTTTATTCATGCATATACAGTCGGTATCCCTTTACATCACTTTTGAATGCTTTGGGTCTCTTTACTTATTTTCTTATTAATTAAATACATGCAATAAGTTATATATATAAAAAAACTATGCATACATATATGAGTTATATTAATATGCATTTACAATATATAATTGCACAATGCAATTACCTCTTATCAGATTAGTATTATTTTAACTTAACGGTCTAAAATATAAATAATCTGAATCATTAGATCAAAATAGTATTAATCTGATGATTCTGAATTATGAAATTACACGATGTAATCACAAATCCTATATATATATATATATATATATATAATGACTGAACTGTAAATTGACTTTATTGGCCTCCGACTTTTATAATTTTAGAGCTTGAAGACTTGAACTTTTCATCATTATTATCCAAAAAAATCACTTGACAACACTCAAGTCATCCAAATTAACGAGCCCCCGCCTTGCACTTTGAATTGGATCGTGTTATGTATGCTACGTACGTTAAAAAAAAAAGGTATCGTGAGAACAAATTAAAGCATGTTTATTGACCATAGTAAAAGTCATAAAAATATTAAATTGTCTATTATTATAAGACATATCAAGTAAAATAAAAAAATATATATAGAGTTCAAATCTCATTAGTACTTCCTCTCCTGTTCACGCTTTATATAGTAGAACTCTTCAACGCAACATCCATCTCTTCATAGAATTCATAATAAAAAAAAATTTGTTGCAGGGGAGAGAGAGAGAGGAGAGAATACTGGAGAATATTCTTTTTTCTCTCTGTTGCTGCTGCTGCTGCTATTTGTCAGTATTTATTATTATTATCATGGCAAAGCAAATGCTCACCTTTGTGACGCCGTGGCCGTGGCCGTCGTCGTCGTCGGAGGAGGAGGAGGATGAAGAAGACTTACTAGTAGGAGAAGAGGAAGGTTCGACGCTGACGATGGCGCCGGAGGGCAATCCCACTTCATGCAACTCCGCCGACGACTCGACGTCGTGGACGAAGGAAGGTGGCGCCGGAGAGCATCTCCTGGTGCCGCCGCTCAACTTCTCGATGGTGGACTACGGGGTGTACCGCTCGGGCTTCCCGGACACGGCCAACTTCGGGTTCCTGAGCACGCTCAAGCTTCGTGCCGTCCTGTGAGTTGTCTCCGATCGATTAAACTTTCGCGTTCGTTTGATCGGAGGTGGATGACGAATTGTGTCTGTTCGGTTTAAGAGTTGAGATACCCTCCTTCTCATGGTTCTGGATTTCATCTCGCTTGTTCAGGTGCCTCTGTCCGGAGCCGTACCCGGAGATCAACATGGAGTTCTTGAAGGCGAATGGCATCAGTCTCTTCCAATTTGGGATTGATGGCTGTAAGGTATTACCTGATTTTTATGCCCTTCTTGGAATTCAGCAACGCTTGCGATGTTGGATTGTGTTCTGAACAGTTTTCCCTGATCGACTGATGAGAGCTCCAAATTTCCCATCCTTGAAAACAATTAAGCTCTGTGTTTTTATTGCTTTGATTCATTGGGGGTCCGCAGCTCCAAAAGTTGCTCCCTTTGTTATCTCGGGTGCATTAGTTTGCATAATCATAGAATCCACAGATGCTATCAACTTGGGTTCACTTTACTGATTGGCCGATATTTGCAGCAACAATTATTTCATTTTCATTTGACTTAGATCCAGAATCTAGTAATATATCCTGTCGGATCGTCGTGCGAGTGAATCTTGTTCCAGTTTGTTTTCTCTTTTTGGGTTGATTCTAGGGAACAATCATAGTAGACATACTTAAATTGCATAAATTCACTATCACTTCCTTTTGAGATGTGACAACGGACAAATAGTTTGGCATCAGTTCTTTTTCACTGTTGAAGTTTACCTACATGCTGTCCGAGTGTGGGAAAGAAGCTGAGTGTTACAAGGTTCGATGTTCCTTCTGTTGTCAAGCTCGCCTTTTTTTATATCAAAATTTTCACAGCTTCGAACTGATATAACTTTGTTAAGAGGAGATGATGACTTGAAGCTTACTTCTGGTTGTTGTGTCATTGTTGTACAAGAGCAATGTAAGAGATATAAATTCCTGTCTTTTTGGCTTTCGACTTCATGTCTTATTTTGTTGGAGAGCATGCTATTCAGAGCATTTTTATTTTGACATTTCTAATTGGCTTACGCCATTTTGTTAGAATTGTCATATATTTTGAACTTCTTTTATTTCTTTTCCAATTTTCTATGTTGATTTGTTGCAATTGAATTGCTTGTAAGTGATCATTCCATCAGATAGTATTGTTCTGTGGATAAGTGAATGTCTCCATTCTTACTGAATAGCTTTGAATTTTGAGGCAAAACCAACTGAATCTTCCGCACAGTGGAGGTTTCTTGAAGTGCCTAACCACAATCTTTTTATAGTATCTATTAATTCCAACTTTATATTTTGGGAAGGGGGAGGGAATGGTTCTATGTACTAAACAACTTTGAAGTCTTATTTTGTATGCAAGTAGTTGCCAGAGCTACCCAAATTGCATCAATATCATGATGAACTACAGATCAACTCAGAAGAGTTTTATCTGATTAGATTTGGTCTTGTCTACTCATGATTGTATCTGCTACATGTTTATATCTTATAGAATAATAGTTCCAATGATATTTGGGTAACCTTGAATTATGTACTCTGTATAGGAACCTTTTGTCAGCATTCCTGAGGAGACGATCCGTGAAGCTCTCAAAGTTGTCCTTGGTATTGATCACGTGCACATTGTTTTTCATCAACACCTTGGTTAGAATTATTTTCCATTCCTCTCCTTGATGATCCTTCACATTCTTGTCTTGAATGAATCACAGATGTGCGGAATCACCCTGTTCTCATACACTGCAAACGGGGAAAGGTAATTCGCTATATTATTAATCATTTTCGGTATGAACACAACTCGGAAATTGCCACGAGACTATGATGCAGCAATTTCAGCAATGCACAAATGATAAATCATTTCTGTCAACATATGTGTCCTTGTCCAGCATCGAACTGGTTGTGTTGTGGGGTGCCTGAGAAAAATGCAGCAATGGTGCCTCACTTCAATATTTGATGAATACCAGCGATTTGCAGCTGCTAAAGCAAGGATTTCTGATCAAAGGTTCATGGAGCGATTCGACGCCTCAGCCTTGTCGCACTTATCAGCATCATTTCTTTCCCCGAGGAAACTACAAGAGTAACCTTTCATATAGCGATACATGAGAAAGAATCTAAGAGCAGCATCATGCTCAGAATCTAAGAGCAGCGTCATGCTCTGCTCTGGGCATTGCCCATGTTTTCTTATTGATTTTGGAAGCCTTAAAAAAAAGCTCCTTAGTTTTCTGCGAGCTCAGCCATCGCTGCTGTAGGCATCATTTTTTTTATTGCTGCAGTAGTGCAGTGCAATGCAGCAGAAGATGTACTGTGTTCGAGTTCTTGCATTAATTCTACTTTCACCCGTGTGAATAAAAGAGAGGTGTGCGTTTCGGTGCTTTATTATACTTTCTGATGATAGCACTGGTGACGCCCTAGATATTCAAAAGGAATAAAACAATAATGATTTTTATTTAATCCAGAGTTTGAAACATAAAATAAAATAAAATAATAGTTAGCAAATGGATTAAATTTAGATTAAAATTTTGAATTTAATCTTAAAGCAAGACAATAACTTTTAGAACTTGGTAATTGCAATTCTTTCTCTCATGCCTAGCACCCTGTCGCACGGAGGCCTTTCTTCTCCCTCTCGTTCTCGTGTATAGGAGTGTCCACCGGATCGAATCGACCCGACCCGATCTGATCTCAATTCGTAGAGTGGTCAAGTCAGGTACGGGTTGGGAAATCCCAACCCGAGTGGACTCGACCCGATCATTTATTTTTTTTAATTTTTTTTTACATTTTTAAATCAATTTTAAGTCTATATTCAATTTAAAATGTTAAAAAATATTATAATAAAATGTTTTAAGTATGAAAATAATATTTAAATTTCAAAAACCTATTTTATACTTTAAAATAAATATTAAATAATATTTGTTATATTAAATAATATAAAAATAGTAAGAAAAAAATAAAATAAAAAAAATGGTGGTCGGGTAATCCGACCATCCGACCCGATCCGAGTCGAATTTGTCTCTTGAAAGAGGCTCGACCCGATCTGATCAAATTTGGATGGGTCAAATCGAGTTTGTTCATGGGTCGGGTCCAACCCGACCCGTGAACCTACTCGCGTAGTCAGTGGACTGATTGGTCAGATTCGGCCCCATCCGACTCAACCCATCCGATGAGCGGTCGAGGCCTCGCGTTCATTAGTGGGCCGTTATTCATGAACTGATTGCTTGTGCGAGCTCAGTCCAAGATGAGCCCATTCATGTGGTTTCGGACCCAATCCGCACGCGTCGCACGGGCGCATGTCTTAGTCGGGTGCGCACCCATTAACCGTTTTCTCGACTCGGTCGCGGGGACGAAGTCGAAGAAAGCAGGGGAAAAAAAGGGTCCCCAAGGGGCGAGTCGCCGTCGATGGAGACCCTCCCCATCGACCTCCGGGAGCTCCTCTCTACGCCGGACGTCGACGAGACCTCGCCGCTCTCCGCGCCGGACCTCCGCCTCCTTATCGACCGCCTACAGATCCGATCCCTCCGCATCAAGGACAAGGTTCGCTCCTACGTCCTCGCCCACCGCCACGACTTCGCCGAGAGCTTCTCCCGCTGCTCCTCGGCCTCTTCCGGCTCCGAGGAACTCTCGAGATCCCTCTTAGACGCCCTCCGCCTCCTCTCCGATGGCGACGACGGCCTCGGCGGCATCAGGGGCCTCGTCGACGAGATCCGTGACAAGAGGAGGGAACTCGAGGAGTGCAGGGAGACGCTGGCCGTCGTGCGGACCGCCTCGACCCTCCACGAGAGGGTTGAGTCCGCGAGGAACGATCTCAACGCCGGCAGGTTCGTGGAGGCGGCAACGGCGCTTAGGGATTTGAAGGATGAGACGGGTGATGGTGGTGTCGATGAGCCAGCGGTTTTCGGTTTCTTAAGGGACAAATGGAAGGATTGCTTCGACGAGGTAATTAGAGTTGTCAAAATTTTTGGCCTCTGAAGTTTTAGTTCGCAAAAGAAGTCTTATAACATAGTTGTGTCAACATGTTGTAGTTGCAAGAGGTGCTTGCCAAGAGCCTCGAGAGATTTATAGAATTCAAGACTGAGGGTGGTAGTGTTTCAATAAGAAAAAGCTGTGGTGGCAAATATCCGAACAAGGTGGAGCTTCGCCAGGTGATTGAGGCAATGGAGGTCAGTGTTCATCTAAAATTAGTTTTAGCACCTTTGCCAATCCTGTAACGTCAGGCCATCTCCTCGGCATGACACTGTATAACTAGTTCGCCCAGTGGCACATGCTTGATTTACTCAAAATTATCCTCATCCAGATGCCTTTTCAAATCGCTTTACAAAAGAAAAAGAAAGATAATTATTGATGCATGGACACATTATGACTATTTTTATGAATATAAAATTAGACCTCCCTTGTGCTGAATCTTATGTGCCACCTATAGGTACTTGGTGTTCTTGATTATGGGCTTTCAAGAATAGCAGATTTGATGATCAAATATGTCATTCTTCCTGCAATTACAAACAGATCCGTGGACATATTTATCAAAGAAACTCAAGATCTATCTAAAGAAATAGATGTTGCTCTCAATATGGTCACATCATCCGACATTAAGGTAACTTATTCTGAGAATAGGATAATGTGCTTTCCCTTTTGCACGTTGTAATAGCTTATATTGAATTGTTGTCATATGTCTTGATATTGTTTACTATATATGGTTAATAATTTTGGCCACTAACAAATGCAAATATTCTTTTTTGCAGGAAGACCTAGCCGGCGAGGCTCTATATTCGCATCTTAGACAGATTGTAAACTTCATGTACAAATTTATTTGCTTTGAGAATGGCTCATGGATGCGCTGTCTTGGAAGATTGACTTGGCCAAGGATGTCAGATCTAATTATTGCTCATTTCCTTTCTAAGGTGGTTGTCATATATTTTAATTCATCAACTGAACATGTGATCTTTCGCGTACACACACACACACACACACATATATATATATATATATATATTTTAATTCATCAACTGAACATGTGATCTTTCGCGTACACACACACACACACACACACATATATATATATATATATATATATATATATATATATATATATATATATATATATATATATATATATACCCACACACACAGATGAGAACCTGAACTTGGTGATCATTCTTTCTCTTCTCCAAAAAAAATCTCATCAACTTTAGGAAAAATTGATTTTCACAAATATGCATAAAATTGCCATATGATTAAGTCATTCTGGTCTTCAAGTAGTATAATTGCTGTACATAAGAGTTCCAAATGTTCCTTTTGTGTTGTGAATATATCTGAGAGATGAACAAAAATGATAGCCCAGGACTTTTTGTTTCAGGCTGTCCCTGATGATGCTTCGAAAATTGCAAACTTCCAAAATGTTATGAAACAAAGCGCTGAATTTGAGAACTGTCTCAAAGAAATGACATTTATTTCGAGATCTGATGTTAATGAAGAAAAGTTAAGCCACTTCACTCACAATGTTGAAGTTCATTTTGCTTCCCGGAAAAGGAATGAGCTTTTGGCTAGAGCTAGGCAACACCTTCTGGATTTCAGTTATGATCTTTCTTCTGTAAGTCTACTTAAACACTTCATCTTCTTTACTCACATTGACATTTTTTCTCCTTGTATTTTTTTAAAGGTTTTTTTATATGTAATTGTTGATCATGTTAAAAGTTTGTTTGCTGTTGCAGGCATCCGATGGTCTTGAAGGTTCTTCTAACCATATCGTTGACTTGCTTTTCCAGTCCGACAAGCTTATCATCTCCAAAACAGTTTCTCAACTCATGAGACTAGTACATGAGGCACTCAAGGTGTGTTAGATTTTGTATATTAAAAATCTTATAGATAGGTAGCCCAATTATCCTTGTTTTCCAGATCATGACCTGCTTGCTTACAATATGAGCCTCCTAAAGATTTTCTTGCGTGCGTGTAATCTTGCATATTTTACAGTTACTCTTGAACCTCATAATACATTGCCAGAGGACGTTTTGGGAGGTCTATGCACACTTTTTAGCCACCTCATAATCAACTTTTACTATTGGAATTCAACAGTTTATTTTTTTAAAAAAATTGCATATTTCTTATTTGATGTATACTTACCTCATGATAGGTTACTTATTAACCAATATTCTTGTTTAATTACTGTTCTGATTCATCATGATCATTTTCTTTAAACATGATGAATCAGTGCAGGATGCATGTCTGTCACCAACGAGAGTAGCAAAGGAGTTTTATCATGCTGCTAGGGATGTTCTTCTTCTCTATAAAGCTATTATACCAGTTAAGGTATGTTTATCTTCACTATTGCATAAAGTAAAGTTCCCATATCATTAATTTAACATTCTATTATCCATCATATCAATCCAATTGTATTGTTTCTCTGTGCCCAGATAGCTATGCATCTCAACAATGTTTCCCTACATTTCTCTTATCACAAATTCTATTTTGTAGATTTGCTGAAAAAAATGGAAAACTGAGTCCACGATCTAATTTTTTATATTTAACATCATCATTTATTTTTGGAATGATTTGCTAGTTTCCATTCTTTAGCACATCTGACACTGTGACATTGATTTGCTACTTGAAAATTAATTGGAGCTTCTAAGTTGATATTCTTACACTAACTTGTAAATGTTCATCACAAATCTGATCCATTTGTTTACTGTTCATGAAGCTAGAGAAGCAGATGGACGGTGTTGGTCATGTAGCTGTTATTGTGCATAATGACTGTTACTATCTGTCCCAGGAGATTCTCGGCCTTTCCTATGAGGTAGGCACCTATTTTCTGTAGTTTCTCTAGATTTTTTTTACTTGTGTGTCACTTTAGGTATCATTATTCCAAGTTATGATCCTCAAGCTATGTATTGAATTGCATATATTCATATGATACCTCAAATAAGTATAATTGAAGTTAACAATGAAAGGAGTATAATACTCAGCTGTATTAGTAATCTACATCGTGCTACAGTATCGTGCAGATTTTCCAAGTGGCTTACAGAAGCAGATGGTGTTTGTTGATATTGCCCTAAGTTTTCATCAGATGGCTGAAAATATTCTGCAAAAACAAACTCAACTAGTTTTTGGTAGCTTGAAACAGGTATTAATTTTATCATCCATTCTTCATGCCTTGATTTTTACTCTCTATCTGCATCTGATTGTCCGCGGCTTCTCAGGCAATAGATGGTGCTGATGGGTTTCAAAATACCCACCAATCCCATAATTATGAATTGGCAAGATTTAGCATTGAGCAGGTATTTTTCTGATCTATTGACCTTGGCATGTTCTGGTGAGTGATCATAAAGTTCTTGTGATACTGCTGTCTACTTTTAAAATTTATAAATTTGCTGGGTAAAATGATTTCTTTGATTATAAAAAAAACTATTAGTTCATCTTTATGTTAGTGACATGTTTAAGACTTCAGAAGTTTATTTCCAAAGCTTATGGCTTTTGGTGAACCTGTGGCATGCTTCCTCAATTTGTGAAATACGATATTCTTACTTTTGTACACTTACAATTAATTACCTTGCTACTAGGTTGTTTTCATTTTAGAGAAAGTACACATTATGTGGGAGCCACTCATGCCAGTCTCATTATATAAGAAAACAATGTGTGCACTATTGGATTCTATCTTTTCTAGAATCACAACAGATATGCTTCTCTTAGACGACATGGCAGCAGAAGAGACTTTAGAGGTTCTATCACAGTCCTTTGTCCTAGTTATTTTCATTAAATAGTTTCAGAAAATTTACATCTTTTGCTTATTTTCAGCTACAAAAACTTATCCACATGGCATTGGAGAACCTGTCCTCTTTGTTTGCGTCACTTATTACTGACGTGGATGAAAAACAGAGATTCTTGAATAATAATACATCGGTTTGGTTAGACAAGATGATGCCATCTTTATGCAAATTCCGCACACTTGCAGGTACATTCTTAAAAATTGAGCTGAAAGTTGTCCCTTTTTTTTTTGCTCTTTAACATACAAGTTTGTGCGAGTATGCATCCATACATTAAAGCACCTCACTTCCGGAACTTATTTCTACAGCTATTTTTTTTAATCCTTTCTCCAGACTTGTATGATATGCCTTTGAAATCAATCACGTCATTATGGGAAGGTGGAGAGCTGCTCAGTTGTGGATTCACATCTTCCGAGGTATGTCCACCCTTGCTAGCAGCATCATTAAGTGTATATATAATTTGAGAATTTATGCTTGTGTGTTTTGGTTATCAAGGTTTCTGCAATTTCTTCAGATAATTTGACATCTTTTATACCTGAATTTCTGAGAGCTCTTTTGTTTTGTACAAATGGAACAGAGCATTGAGCATATTTTAACATTTAGTTATCATTCATTTTATTTGCACCAGTGCATGTTATAATGAAAGCCCAACGTTCAGTTTCTTTTGTTGTGTGTCCACAAACTGTTATGTTTGAAATGGCATCGGAAGTGTTTTTTTTTTTTTTGTTTTTTTTTTGCTGGATAGCTCATAGAACTTATTTACTTTAAGGTTCCTTATGTGCAAGTGAAAACGCAAACTCGTATTTGTTTCTTACGAACTTGTTAGGATCTGTGTAACACTTACTTCCTTGCAGGTTGATAATTTTATTAAAGCAGTCTTTACAGATTCCCCATTGAGAAAAGAATGTTTATCGAGGATAGGAGCTAGAGGTTAATAGAGGCACAAAGGAACTTATCAGGTTCATTTTAAAGTTGTTTCTTTCGTGTCCCTTCTTTCAGTGTGTTAGTTATAGCTGAGCAAAATATTAGCAAGGATAGAAAGTGTGGTTTAGTTGATGTTCATTTTAAAGTTGTATTTTTTTCTGCCCCTGTTACCAGATGTTAGTTGGATGTGTTCTTTTTCCAGAAAACAGATCTATATTTAGGTATCATGAAGAGAGATTAACTAAAGTGCATAGTCTTATAGTGTGCTTATAATTTTCAGAACACACTTGCTTGTGGTGTTGATGCATGGCCAATGTACTGCTCGGCTCCAAGAAGTGCTCATTTTGAGACAACACTGTGGTTTTGAGAGTAGTTGTTAAACTTTCAACCGCATAACAGGAGAAGAAAAGAAAAATGGTGCGTCTCTGATCGTATCGATGTACATTCTCAGTTTCATTTGATTTTTTGGAACTTTTAGATTGTTTACCGTTCTAGACAAGCATCAGGGAGAGAATTGCTGTTTTCTCATGGGTGTAAGATTATTGTCGACTCTTAGCATTCGGGTAGGCACATGACATGTATTGTAATTGTAGGTGTTAATCGAATGACTTTTGTACCATATTGATCGTCCGATGATTCACTGACCTGTTCTGATGTCTTTGTACAGCTGTTAACTATAATATATCATCAGCAAACTTGAACAAAATGTGAAAATCGTTTCACTGAATACTTGTGTATATTGATGACTATTGCAGACACACGGTATATTATATAGCCTTAAACATGACGGAAGCTTTCAGTACTAGAAAAAACTTGAAAGCCAAAGTATACCTCAAACCTTGAGCCGCAAGGGAAGACAATTTACACAATAATGAATGATAAATATAAATAAAGAGACAACAGAGGCCATGCAAAAATCTGGATTTAAGATATCCCAATTGTCTTGCTGAACAGCCACAAGAACAAAGTCATTTCCAGCATGAATACGGTATGAAGCCAAGCTCGGTCCACCGTAAAGCCAAAGATGGTGATCCCTGCTCTGTTGTTCTCCAAGTACGTGACTGCAATTAAACAAAAACAAAAAAAAGCACATCAAATTATATTAGAATCCAAATTGTCATCTTTAATAACAATTCTTTAATTTTCAATTGGTTCTTTTATGATATATGAAGACAAAAAAAAAAGGAAAAAGGAATTTGTGTTACTCACCTAGCGCTTGCCTCTTCTGAAAGCTGATGGTGTTAAAATGTGGGTAAACGATCTTGGTCCCTTCCAGTTCATCGTCTTCATCACTTGGCAACTCCTCGTCCGAATCAGGCTCGTCGCCGGGCGCATGGAACATGGCATCGGGGTGTTTGAAAGCGACCGGGGCCTCGGGGTCGTCTGCGCCGAGGGAGTCGATGGTGGCGCAGACGTGCCACTTCGCGGCGTGACTGGTGAGCGCCTGGGCTTTGTGCGTGATCTTCGCGGCGCTGCGCAGGCATATGAGCAGTCCTGTGACGAGCACCACCGAGCACAGCTGCCAAGCAGTCCAAATTCGTACGATTCGATTCAGTGTTGGAGCACATGATCATAAAAAATGAACACGAAATGAGATGGTCTTTGCAGGAGGAAAGAAAGAACACAAATTTGATCACACGTCAAGGCAAGAATCTGGAGAGAGAGAGAGAGAGAGAGACTCACGGCAAGCTCTCCTGTGTTGAAGAGGCTGTCATCGGAGTGCGGTCGCAGCGTTACCAGGAGCGCGGCGAACTGGCTGGCGGTGACGATGACCAACCCCACGAGGATGAAACCCCGAAACCGGTGGCTAATGACCTTGAGCTGCCTCCTCACCCTGAGGTGCTCCTTGAGCACCGCCGCGACGTCGGATTCCACCTGGAACACTCCGGCGAAGTCCTGCAGCCGCAGAATCTGCAGGTGGCAGATGAGCCTGAAGAGCACGCAGACCAGGAAGAAGTTGGCCGTGCGGTAGATCCACGAGGCGAGCTCGAGAGCGCAGGCGAGGCAGTCGCTGGCCACGGGGTTGGCCAGGAAAGGCACGCGGTCGCCGCTGGCGACGTACCACCAGACCTTGTAGGCGGCCTCGGCGGCGAAGCAGGGGGACACGAAGAGCGCGAGGATGCGGAACGACCGGCCCATCTGCGCCGTGTAGCCGCGGCAGACGCGGTCGCTCTCGAAGGATAGCTTGTCGAGGAACAGGAAGCGGCGGAGGCCGTAGCGTCGGGTGACGGCGGACAGGGCCACGAAGGAGAGAGCGGCGGCCGCGGTGAGGGAGACCTGGACGACGAGGTCGTAAGGGCGGCGATGCGGGCGGAAGGAGAGCACGAAGTGGGAGATCGTGGGGACGGCCACGGCGAGGACGAAGAACACGGACCAGGAGACGGTGGCCCGCCAGTGGTTGGACTGGTCGAGGCACATCCAGCGGAGGCACGTCCGGAAGGCGCGGAGCTCGTCGTCGGGCCTGGAGGCGCAGCGGGCGAACGCCGGCGTCAGAGGAGCCTTCGCCGACGTCGGAGACGATGGTAGCAGCGGCGCCGTCGCCATGAAGTTGTACTGTTCTGCGTCGGGGCGTTTGGATGGAGAAGAGCGAATGACTCGTAACAGCGCGGCCTTCCCTCTATAAACTACGTGTTCGCCGTCTTTTAAACAACTTTTATTGTGAGACAGCTTTCGGTGCAGTCATGGCTCAAAATCAAGAGTTGTATTTATTCTTTTACTAAGTTATCTCTTTAAAAAAAAAACACTTCCAATTGATGATTTATTTCCAGTCGAATGTTCCATTCTTGGAGTTGATCATTTTGGTTAACAAAATACATATTTATCATTCTTTTATCTCGACTTCGAATTAATCAAGTGATATTAATTTTATACACTCGGAGACACATTTTATTTTTTAATATAGTGGAATGTAAGATATGTGATTTTTAATGCTATAAGAAATTAGAAATTTTTTAAACCAATTTTGGAAATGTACATTGAATTGCTTTTTCATAATAATTATAATTGAATATAATATCTAAAATTTAAATAGCTTTTAAATCGATTGGTTAGGACTAGACTTCAAATGATGCGTGTATATATGAGAATACTTATATATATAAGCATTAATCAACGATTTTTTTTAATTTTGTTATTACACTAATACCACTTTTACCGTTTGAACTAATTGTGTTGTATATTTATGGCATTATCAAATTTAGATCTTACAAAAAAAAGTTATAAATACTTGTAGTTAGTAGCCATTGATTTTATTGATAAACTGAAATGACTTTTTAGTCGGCCGCTTAATCACTATGTACATATATATAAACGCTATAAAAAATGATCATATTAGGACTCCAAATTAATATTACAATCATAATTAATTGGGAAAGCTCTCATACAAAATCCATCTCATGGACTACACAGCTGTTCGTTTCGTAATTAATTTTCTTTTCTTTTTTCATGTATGGAGTAGGAAGAATCCAAATCAAATTCTGCCAATTGGAAAATAACAGATAACGATGAGATGTATCTTAAAATATTTGGAAGGCAAGACGAAATTAAAATTGTGGCTTGGTCTGAGGGGCAATGGGGGAAAAAATACAAGGTGTATAAATGACCAAGGTTGAAATTATTTATATGGCATCTTCGTTGGTTGACAACTAAGGGCATACTTTAATTGACGATAAAAATTAGAATATATGATTGAATCTGAGAACACGCAAACAAAAAACATATGATGCAATCATAAAAAGACCGCTCGATGGGATAAGCAAACAAATTCTTGTGTTTTAGCGTTTTTAAATCACTGTTATTATAACAGCCATCACGTCTAAATTCAACGGTTGAAATTGAGCGTGATTTTTCATCCGTTGGACCTAGATATGATGGTCTGCATCTATTTTTTCTCACTTTCTTTTTTCCTCATTTTCCTCACGGTTTTCTCTCTCCACGCAAGGTGGCAGGAGGCGACTAGTCGTTAGGCGGCGCCGATGAGGGGTCGCGAGGCGGCAAGGAGCGAGGTCGAAGCGTAGGCGATGGTGGCGAACGGGTCGTGCAAGCGGCGACGAACGAGCTCGCGCGAGTTCTCAAATTGGAGTTTGGCTCGGCCGTGAGGGCTCCTCAAGCGAGATCGGAGCTTCTCCCCACTCCACCGTTCGGTCGAGCGTCGGCGAGGGTGCGCTTGTGCTGCATGCCACCTCGCTTCCTTCGCCACTGCCTGGCGACCCTTCGCCGTTGCCGCCCCCTCGCGGCCACCGCCTCGTGCCCTTGTCGCCGCCCGAGAATCTCACGCCCTCGCTACCATACAATTTCCTCTCACGAATCGGACGGCTTGTGTAATGCGCACGATTTCAATCATTGATGAAAGATCTGACGGATGAAAATTTGGGAGCATCCCTATTAAATCAGAATAAAAAATCTCACATTGCACTTAATGAATAATTTTTAGAACTAATAAAGTGAAGTAATGATTAAGATATAAAAAAATCAGGGTTTGAATAGAAAAACATATTTAGTTATGATTGACAAAATTGTTTCAATATCTTATTTTATATATAGTTTATGACGACGCAAAGTTCTACAAAATGGTGGTAAGATATATTTTATTTTATCGAGTTTTGTCGGGTATCGCCGACCACCTCGACACTTGGCGCCGCACCGAAGCTCCACTTCTCTACCAATAGAAACTGGCCACGTTGTTTTCGTCGTCCCCTCGCACTCAATTTATGGGAACACCAAGTTTTGGCAGTTAGTTTATTTGTACTTAAATTTATATATTTCGACTTTTATTTTATTTATTAAGATTTTTTCCTTCAACTTATCTGAATTATGAATTTTTTTCATAATTATCAATGACTTTTAAATATTTCGTAATTCTCCTTCGAACTATATTACTTTTTTTTCATTTAAATCCATTCGTCTATTAATTTTTTTCATTATTATTTTTATTTTTTTAATTATAAAATGATCAAAATACTCTCACGAAATTTAAATAAATGTGCTTAAAAAATAAAGAGAGGGGTAGTCAACGATGTCGTCACGCGTGCCAACGAGTTCGTGGGGGAACATTTTTTTATTTTAAACTCACTTGTTTAAATTTTACAAGAGTTTTTTTTATCATTTCATAATTCTAAAAATATGAAAAATAAAGAAAAAGTTAACAACAAATGGACCTAAGTGAAAAAATTAATAGTTTATGAGAGATTCGCGAAATATTTGAAAATCATTGATAAACACAAAAAAAATTCATAATTGAATAAAACCTATTTATTATTATTGTTATTGAAATTAAATTAGTAGAAGCCAATAATCATCGTTTTACTCCGTCGCGATCACCAGTTTATAGAATACGCGGACTAAAAAAGTTGCCTCACAGTACCACAACGTGTTTGGATGAGTCGAATTAACATATATATATATATATAGTATTACGTTTTATTTCTAATGTCCTATATAATATATATATATATATATATATATATATTGGTATTATAACAAAGACATCTTGAGTAATATTCGAGAATCGTTATTGTTTTTATATAGAACATCGATGATGATAATCATCATTTTTATCCCGATCTTTGCAATTGTTATCAATTGCATTGCATGCTTTCTTTTGTTCAAAGTATTATTAATTGTTTCAGTGATATGTGAAGGTCTTGTTTCAAACAGATTCCCCGTGATTAACGATGGGAGATTAATGATTATAATGGTGTTCTCGTTTTGTACAGATGATGACATGAAGGGGGAATCAATTAATTGTTGTGGGACAACTGGCCATGCATTAATTCTTGGCTAACATTTGAATAAAAGTGACAGATGGCTGGCTGCATGAAATCAAATAAAACAATCGAAAAACAAAGGTAACAAATAATAAATCATAATTAAGCGGTCAATTCTCGTGAACTAAAGGTCTGTCTGACAAATTTATATTCTTGATTTACGATCTGAAATCTCTCAACTGGGAAGATGGAGGAGGCAACAAAACCCCTGACTGACGCGTAGAAATTATTATCCTCCGTGGTTAAAGACATTATTAAGAGGAAGTGTCTGGAAGTTTGAAAGCCCACCACGTCACGGAGGTCTCCCCTCCAAAAGTTTTGAGCTTTTCGTGCGAGATCTTCTATCGGTCACGAACAAAGTGACTGACAGACAGATAGCTGAATAAAGTACAAGGGACGCCCTCCTCCTCTCTTGTTGCTGTGTGTCCCCCCCCCCCCCCCCCCCCCTGTTCCACATGGAACTACAAAACCACCTCCATACGACATTCCCTTCAAAATTGTTGAGAAGACGAGTAAAATTGGATTAAATATAAACAAAGCAAAGCAGAGAGAGAGAGAGAGAGAGTAACATTATTTTAGGCGCACGAGCACTTTTCTTAAAAACCAAATCGATCTGATTAATTGTAGAACACTTGTCCATCGGGGATGGTAATTTGGTAACATGACAGGTGCAGCTATGAAATTACTGACTTGCTGCAAGTCACCAAATTAATCAAGATTTACTGTTTTATTCTAATCAGAACACTGCCCAAATTAAAGGAAAAACAAGTGAAATTACACTTGACTATAAACTTAAGAAACGATTATTATCAATCAATGAAGACAAAAGGCTTAACTGAGGCAATTAGTACAAACAACAAAGTATAGAAGATTGAAACAGGTTGGAGAGAAAATTATGACTATTTGCATTGTCATATTCTGTTGCCTGAAAAATGAAGAATCTCAGAGCAATACTGGAGTCAGGCTTTTGCTGTATAAACGAACAAGGACAAGATATACAACTGGTACATAGTAAGCGGTGTCTTTCATTTCCCAGGGGTTAAAGACTTCTTAACGCAATCCACGCTGCCTTCACAGTTGCCGTCCGCTGTGTCACAAACCCCCGAGTCATCATCGGAGGATTCCACACGTGAGTGAGGGGAACGGAGACTTCCAGGTGTTTGACAAGACCTCATCGTTTTGCAATGTTCTGCCTCATCATCCCGAATGTTCATGAAAACATCATACAGATTCTCTGCAAGATAACATAATCCCAAAATTGTCATGCTTGAATATGTAAAAAGTTCTGCAGACATGATTAGAAAATCTTGCTCCAGGAAAGATAAAGGAATCCGGAGACTTCAAATTTCTTGTCCTGAGACCGATCCTTTTTTCGTTCACGTATGCAAATTTATAAATTCAACCTGATGAGATGAGAACAACCCGACAGTCCAAACCGATCTTCAAGAGTTTTTTGGAGAAAGAAGTTATTTCAAAGAACATGACAACACGGAAAGCATCAGTCTGAGTTAGCAAGGAGACCACTTTCCAAAAAAAGAGATAATAAAAGGGAAATTGTGTTCCATCAATGGTTCAGATCCCTGAAAAGTTTGAAGATCAATTGGACAATAACCAGGAAATTTTAGAACATGATCACATAGACAGCACGAGACACGATCTACCACTAGAACTCAACGTGTATGCATGCAACGTAACACCCTGAAGACGAGGGAACAACACTGAGCCATGGCTGCTTATGGCATGAGTTATGAAGAAAACTTGTCATTATGATAAGTTGCCATCCCTTCAGGTGTGCCAAGTTTATAAAACGAGGGAGGAACCGTGACAACGAAACAGATGAATTACAACATGACCAATTAGATACTAAGCAGACAGATAAGGTGAAAAGAGTAGTGAAAAAATGAAGAAAAACAAATAAGCATGCCATTGTCATACCAATTGTAGGCCTCCGAGTGTTGGGAGTTCTATCAGTTTGGAATTCATCTGAAAAAGCAAAGACCTTTTAAATCAAATATTTGAAAATGAAAATCTTCAATCACCACCAAAGATAAGTCCCAGGACTTAACCGAACAAGTAGAGGTCTTCACTCATGTAGTATTTGACAGCAGCCTCTGGAGCAGGCAACTTCTTCAACTCCTCTGCTTCCACAAAATAAAACTGATTGACTAATTGCATCAACAGCTAGAAATAAGGCAGCATAAAAAGTGCAATGAGATGGAACATTATTTAGGCGTAACGAAATATGAATTTAAGCTAACTGAAAGGTACTGTCCGATATCAGCACCAGACCTCTTTTCATCTGTTCTACCAGTCAAAATAGAATTTAATACTTCAATAATCTTTCTTCGAAACTGGGAATATTAAATTAATACATCAGTTAACACAATATTTATGTCCAGAAACTTTATTATGGGCTGTATCACTCTGTGTTATAATAGAATAAAATGCTAAGCTTTAGACAACCAAATTCGTAAGGATAAGATGCAAATGTCACCTCCTTGAAGCTTTAGAAATTTGTCATAAGTTGAAAAGGCATGCCTCTCAACACACTCTTGAAAGTGATCTGCAAATAAATTAACAATGATCACAATCATCTCTTAGAAAAAGACAAAGAAAACATAATCAGTAGATAGATTAACAGAGAACACAACCACCTCATAGTAACAAACAAAAAGAAAGCATAATCAGCAGAAGACGTGCCTATTACAACCTACATATATCTTGGGTAATTCATTTGCTTAATGAATAACATGATCACCAGTATGAGTTTTACAACTGTAATTTTGGAATTTTTACAGTAGTTTTGAGTGTTCTATCAGACTCTTACGGTAGTTTTTCTCAGGTAATTGAACATATGCTTCACGAATGCATCTTCAAGAACATATCTAAGAAACCATGTTAATGATGAACCTTAACCAAATAAAATAATTGGACAGCCATTTTTGCAAAGGAGAAGTGCAGCCAAAACTTTACAGTGCAGTATCTCAAAAAACATTGGACCATTCAACTATGTCATTTTCATGATTAGTTATGAGAACTCTTTGGCCCAAGGAATTGCAGACAAAATTCTACAGTGTAGTACTTCGGAAATCATTGGACTGTTCTTCCACGTCATTTTCATTATTTATTAAGTGGAGCACTCTCAAGATCAGAATTCCATTGTCAATCAAACTCTGATCCAAAAGCAAATGCAATAAATTAAAGGGGTGAAGGAACACATGAAATTAAGATAAATGCCAACCAATAGGCAAAGTTTAGCAGAGGGACCCCATCAGATATGTTCAATTTAAGGATGGACATATTTCTTATACTTACATGCCATTCTTGGACTTATCATATACATAGAAACTGTCATGAAATAGTAGAGGACTGCTGTGACCTGAGCAAGGGCACGATCAAACCAGAAAGAGTTGCCTCCTAATTCCTGGTGAATAGAAGCGAATCAAAATCAACTGGTTGCAAAAGGATCTTTCAATCAGTTCGAAATTTGCTCATCTAAAAGAACAAATACTTCAAGTTTAGTTTGTGTGCTGCTTAAACTCCTCACTGAGATCAAACTCTTGGACATTTTTGGGAATGCGAATAGCAACCATTTTTATGTCATAACATCAAATGGAATCAAAGCTCATCAGTGGTTATTTTTTTACCGATTAAGTTGAAGCTTTTATTCAAATATGAGCTTTGTGTATAAATAAAGGGAGAATGGTAAGAGAGAATCTGAAGAGAAGGTATTACCTCCATGATAAGCAAGTGATGCAGCTCATTCCAGGTTTCAGCAAAATGCACCTTAAGGTAATCAACCCTTCTCCACCAACCAAGGCTCTCATAAAGGTGAAGAACAGATATAAAAGCTATCCAATACGATAATTCAACTTAGCCAACATGATATATTCAAACATCTTGTTCTATTTTAACAGAGCTATATAAGTTTGTTCTATTTTAACAGAGCTATATAAGATTTGAACTGACAAAAGGGCACAGAGCTGCTAACTCATTCAAAAAAGGGAAAAAAGAAGAAGAAATCTGCAATCAAATGTGACACTCACCAAAGTAGGGCACTCTAGCGATGGTTTCCAAGACAAAGAATCTTGCATAATGACGATCATGGTATAACCTGTCAAGTACTGTAATAGTTGAGTCCTGCAGAAAGATAAAATGATGCAGCTAATATTAGTAAAGTAGCTATTTCAAATGCATCACCAAGGTTTAAAAAAAAATGAAACGCCAAGCTTAGGGCTCAGCAAGTGTCACAACACACATCAAAACCCAGAGTAAAATCAGAGCTATGGCTCATAAAGATCAATCAGGATTACATGTTTCCAAAACCACTTATATAGCATTTCAGCACAAGTCGTCTGAAATGTTTGGCAAGGCAGTAGATTGCCCAACATGCTGCCTTGCCAGGTGTTTCCTGTGAGAGAGGAAACGCTGCAAGGCAGCCAAACAGAATAAAGTTCATAATATTAAAATCATACCGTGATAAAGATATTCAATGACTGCTCGAATTTAACGGTCCAATTCTCTGGCTGATTAAATGGAATTGTAGCTGGGTCAAAATCAGTGTCCTCCTCGTCATAAGAAGGCACAGTTTTTACAGGAAATGATTCCTCTACGGCCACCTTTTCATCCTTCTCTTGCAAGGTTGCGGCCCTTATTTGATACAACTTCCTTGGAGGACTACAGGAATTAACATCAAGTAAGTCGAAAGTGTGAACTATTTCAAATACTAATCTTAAACGGCCCTTGCACTTCGTAAAGCATCAGCCTTCACCAGTAACTCTATAGTAATATGCATCAACACAGAAACTTGAAATCCTTGCATTTCGCATTTCAACTCAGACAAAGAGCATGTTTTACTAATCACACTGGCAAATCAAGTCCTTTGAAAACTGATAAAATTTGCCATTAAAACAACCCCAACACACAAGGGACTAATAGTTTAAACAGCAGAATGCCTGCGAAAATTAGCTGACCACGATAATCGAGCGCCAAAACTAGTTAAATTACGCTCGACCGCCAAACGGCGAATACCTATTCGTGTAACAAGACAATAGCATAAAAAACTTATGAACCATCCAGGCGCAAAGGAGATTACCTAGAAGTCGTTCCGCGAGGACGAGCAACAACGCGGAGGGGGTTGAAGGGAGCCGATCTGATGCCACAGACGCTTCTCGGTGGCGATGCCCCAAGAATCATCCGCTTCGAATTGGTAAACAAAGAGGAGCCTGTGGCGCAAGAAGCGAGCGCAGCCGCGGCCATGGCTTCCCAGTCGACACCGGAAGAAGGGAAGGGAAGACCCTGAGGGGGGGAGACGAGTGCCTACTATTATCCGTTAGGGGAGGGCGACTTGAGACGAGAGATTACTGTGTGCCGGGAAGGCGTTTGTTGAAATGTTTCCTCGCGCGTTTCCAAACCTTGGGACATTTTATTTTAAGGTTTCTTGGAGGAGTTGCGATGGAGCTCTACGTTTCCTCTTTGATGGTGAAAAGTCAAATAGGGTTCAATGCATGTACATCTCAATCGTCCAACTTATATGGAACAATTCCCGAGGATCACATATTTAAGATTAAAATAATTTTTTTCCAATTAATAAATTATTAATTTACGCAAAAAATATTAAACTTACTCGTATAATATTAAATTTGAATAAACTATTTAGTGACTGAGCTTATTCTAATTTTCTGATAGTCAAATTGTAATTATACGAATGTGATTAATAAATAAAATTATTAATCGTATTACATTTGGCAGTTCACAGCTCAAATTGAAGATTTGATGGTTGGTTCCAATAAATATAATAATTTTAGCCAACTTCTTTAGAATTTAATCTAAAACTTCTAATTCTTGGGACATCGCAATATGAAATTCAAGCTTAACTATAACAAAACCAAACTTAATTAATCATTTTTTTATGTTTGGGAAATTCATTGTGAATTGGATTACTCCTGATATTACTTGTTTTTAGTTGTCCCCTAAGTGTCCGAAAAGCGACGTCGATCATCTAACTCATACGCGCGACATTAAAGAGTGTCACTCCGAGCAGCACGTCTGATTATGATGGATGAAACTCTTGCTTAAGCGGTGAGGAACTGCTATCTATTTCATATGATCTATTGATAATGTTTTGAATTTAAATTTAATTATAATCCTACGTGGACTCCTATATAATTAAGCGCTTCAGCACATATATCTACGGAGATGTTATTACTGTTGTTGGTGCTGATGTTATTACTCTTTTCCTAACAAATATACTTAGAAGGGTTGGAGAGTGACATTGCAATGCAACACATGTTTTTTGGCATGGTTATAAATCTTTGTGGTGAAGAATTAGATCTGCTTTACCCAAAATTTTCATTAATTGATGGCTGAAATCAATCTTGTGTGTGTATAAATGGCGTAAGCATCCATTTTGTTTTTTTTAAAATATTTATGGGAATATTACAAAATCATAATAACACAATGATACCACAAATTTCATTGTCCTGATCTCTTGATGAAAAAGATATCATATTTATCCTTCAAAAATATCCGATCAATTTGAAAAATGCAAATCAATCTATTATCTAAAAATAATATTTATGGGCATAGTACAAAATCATAATAACAAAAGGATACCAAAAATTTCAATGTCCTTGTCTGAAAAATACGTACTATATTTATCCTTAAAAAATACCCGATCAATTTGAAAAATGCGCATCAATCTTTATCTAAAACTATGTATGTACGTATCTAAGAAGTTCAAATTATTTGCATACTTATTTTTCTGGCTCTTAAATTGTTGTATTACCTTTTTTTTTCGTTGGATTTAAATTGGTCTTAAAGCCTTTTTTTAATGTAGTGTCTCACTGTCATGATCACCGCTTCGAAGTGAAAATAATAGCGAGAGAAGAAAAAAGTATTCAAATTATTTAATCGTATGATAGTAGATTATATGGACTCTATTTGTTACAAGGTTAATATGCTTTAGAACAATGCATATTCGTTCTCGTTTTATTCCTTTAATACGAATAGCATTGGTTTAGGATGGGACAAGAACAAATTATCTTCTATCTTTTTATTATCTAATTATTTAAAATTATTTTTATAAATCTCCCCTAAATTATCATGATTTTCACATCTAATTTTAAATTATGAATTTATTTTTTTGATCCCTCAACTATCGTGACTTTTTCACTTTAGTCCTCCCGTCCACTTCTATTATCTTTACCGTTAATTTTTTTAATTTATGAAAAGACTAAATTATCACTCCTTTTAGAAAAAATATAAATTAATAAATATAAAAAAACTCATTTGAAGGATTAAAGTGGTAAACAAAAAATTTGACATTTATGAAAAAAAAATTAAATTACTCCCCCCTCGATTTATTTTCTTATTCATATTTATTATTTGATGTGTTATGAAGGGAGGAGTAATTTAGTTTTTTTATAAATGAAAAAATTTAAGAGTAGTATAGACATGAAAAAAATTTATAAATGAAAACGTAATAAAAATAGATGGAAGGACTAAAGTGAAAAAATCATAATAATTTAGACATATAATAAAATAAGTTCATAGTTTGAGTTTAGATGCGAAAATTTGTGATAATGTAGGAAAGATTTATGAAAATAACTCAATTATTTAAGTGAGGTCCACATATTTATAAAACTAATGCTTGATAATAAAAATGAGAACAAGATCTGTTATATCATTGTTCTTGTACTAAATATGACCATATAAAAAGAAAGAGAGAGATAAGAGGCACTTGTTGAATCATTCCCTTAATTAACTATATCTTGATAATAATTGTGCATGTCTTCACCGGGAAAAAAAGAGCATGCATGTTATACATCACTAAAAAAAAGCTAAAAAAGTAAAATAAAATGCATGCGCTACAAAGAAGAAAAAAAAATCAAAGAGCTAATAATCTAATTATCTAGTAATTAATTAATTAATAATTAATATCGCTTTAAGAAAGTCTCGATCATTGGAGCGTAGACGACTTCCTTGGCGTTGACGGCTACGACGAAGTCTGCATGGGCGTAGTTGGGCACGTACTGCACCATCAGGTTGCTCCGGCCATGCGATTTCAGCGTATCCGCCAGCGTCAGCACGTCCCGCGTCACGGACAGCAAATCCTGGCCGCCGTAGCTGAGGTAGATGGGGAAGCCGTCGGGGATGGCCGACATGTCGTAGGCCGGAGGAGACGGCTGGCCGTAGTGCTTCATGTTCGCCAGCCGGTTGCCGTAATCGTACTTCGTCAAGGTGCCGTCCCGGATCACTGTCAGAGGAGAAAACGATGGTTAATTCAGTGGCTGGTCTGAACAGGCTCTGTCTGCCGGCCGGCCGGCGGGTGTAATGGGGCTATATGAATTGCAGTTAAGATCATTCGGAGGAACTTACTCTGTGACAAGTGAATCAGGGCCTTCGTTGCTGTATGCTGCGGTTCGTGCTCGAGGAATAAATCGATGGAGCTAGAATTCAGGCAGCAATTTATGCCTTAATTTCAGGGTTCAGAATACAGAGATGTGTCAGAAAAAAAATGGTTTCAAGAGAGAAGTGATCGGATGACAAGGATTCGAGGTAAGAAAATCAACGCACCTGTGTAGGCTGTTAGCAAATCAAAGCAGTTGATGGGGAACTTGCAGATTTTACAGAGGAAGTCGTGTACAACAGGTCTGTCAACATGGAACTAATATGATTAGCAAAATACTAATTCAGCATTCCGAAACAAACACAAAGCAAAGTCATCTACGCGAACTTATTGCATCAGATCAGACCACTCACCCAGTAGGATTAAACTCGTGAATCCCCAGCCAGAATAGTTTCTGAAACATGTAAAAAAATGAGCCATTTTGTTTTGGAGGTCATATGAAGTATGAACACAAGTAAGCATTGGAGCCAGAGCAAAGGCACCTACATCTGCGATAAGAAATTGTGCTGCAACTTGCGCAATTGGTGATGACACATGCTTCATGTAAGCAATGGGGCACAGCAGAGCTGCTGACCTTACCATCGGCAGCAATCTGTGTTGCGAGAAAGCTGCGAGGCCTATCAGAGTTCCCTAATCAACAAAATGAGCAACTTACGCGTATCAGCATGTCTGGAGTTGCCCTGCCTAATAGGAAACTGTGGTGTAATGATCTCACCAGAGAGTGCCCAATGTAGTGAAGCTTCTGTTTGCCTGAATTCCTGTAAATATACTCCACAGTTGCAGGGAGATCGTAAGCAGAGAGCTCGTCCCATGACCAGTCCCAGTATTTCTGCACGGGGTAAACTAATTAACAGTTCATGCTAACCGAACTAAATTGCTTAGCAAAACTTCTGTAAAATTCAACTGTCTGAAATGATTAAAAAGAAAGGTTCTTTGTTAGTCTGCGAAGGAAATGGAGAGACAGTACCGGGTCTTTCTGGGAGAGGGATGTGTGGCCAAGGCTATATTTTGTCCCACGGCTGTTGGCGATCCACACGTCGTATCCTTCGTCGGCCAAGATGAGCGCCAGCGACTCTTCCGGCGAACTAAGCAGCCATGTGAATCCGTCCTGCATCCAAGACCATGCCATGGTATAGAGTCAAAGATTTGCCGATATCGTATCTGAACAAGAAGCATGGTCTGTCTGAATTCTGATCTGCTCAATTTTTTCCGCAACAGGAATCGGCACCACGTACCATCAAAATCCCATGTTGCAGCAGCACCGGTATCATTGGCCGTTTCCCGTTATTGGATTGACGACCATGAACTCTCTGCAAGCTAAGGATGTAACCATCGTTCGTGGTCACCTGCAGAATTTGGAAGTCGTAAAGAGTTGCACCGTGCATGCGTTAAAAACATGCTACATTAGCATAACCAAGCATTTGCACTTACGTGGTGCTCTCCACATTTGTATCCGAATATGTCGACCCTGGCTTTGCATATGCCACTATCAGCCTGATCCCGAGATGAAGAAGAATTCTTCGACGTATATCTCGGACCGTAGCACTTATCCTTGAGGCGCGGATCATTTTGAACAGTCGGCGAACTTGGAGAGGCCGCAGAAATTTCAGATACCACGTAAAGAAGCCATGCAAGAGCCAAGATCGTCTTATGCTTGGCCATGGTCTGCTCTCTCTCTCTCTCTCTCTCTCTCTGTCTGTGACAATCCTTTTCTGCACTGCACTTATTAAGTGGAGCTGGAATCGATTAGTGAAAGCACAGGTATGGATTTCCGACGTCGAAATGAGACTGCATGCTTAATTCTTGCTATCGAGTAGAGCTTTATAAAGAACGCCATGCTATGGTGCTCTGTGGCCAAGAACGGATGGAGGAGGAGGAGGACCAAGTGCCAAATTATTCTACGGACAGCAACGAATTCTTAGTCGAGAATTTGGTGCACGCCCAAATCACTCTGAGTCTGAGCAGCCTTCCAAAATTGTAGGACACAGGACGCCAATAGGGAATATACAAGTAAGCTGCTTTTTTCCGAAATCACAAATTTTATCCGGATGAGCACGAAGACCAATCAGCGGAGTTCAAGTGTCATGATAACAAAGAACGAGCTCGCTCGTATTTTTTTTTTTTCCGTTTTTTTTCAGACATAAAAGAAAAAAAGAGCTTGTTCGAAGACGGACCAACCAACACACGGGGGATTAGACGCTTTTACCTCCCCTTGTCGAATTGTTGCAGTTCACTTGTCAAAAGATCATTGACAAGAACGTGGTCGTCCTTCTCAGTTTTCTTACCATCCTACGAGAAAGAAGGCGATGAACAGCGAGTGCCAAATGGAGCAGCCTGCTGACAGATAGGGACCGGGGAAATGCAAGTTATCTTTTTACCAGGGAGAGAGAGAGAGAGAGAGAGAGAGAGAAGGCAATCTCGTGTTAAGATATTTTAATTTTTTTCCTTTGTCAAAATTGGATGCGATATCAAATTGAACGATCGGTAACTTGAATCCAATTTCCTTTCCACTATCTAAGGAGTAGTTGCTCATTATACTGAAGCTCAAAAACCAGATACTTTTGTGTAGGAAAAAAAAGATCAAAACAAATCATCGAGCCATGGCTCTGAAAGATGATTCCAGCACATAATATATATCTTGCTCGTTACACCTTTTGAATGGAAAATATCGTTCATGCAAGAAAGTGCTGTCACAAACGATGACAACCTCCAAATTTCCTCGTGAAGCAAATTACAGGACTGGCAATTAGCCATGCCCAAATATCATTTGTTATCTTCCTCTAAAAGAATAAAAAAGGGGGAATCTGCATTTTAGTCATAGTTTAATTATGAAAGACGAGATGTTCTTCGCATGGATCATATGCTTGTCGAGAGAGTCCTCCCTGCATCGGACATGGGAAGCACAACCATAGTTGTATTCCCAGGTTGATTTCCTCTGAATTTGACAAGGTTTTTTCAGAAAGCTCGATGTACGGGGCTTCAACTTTTTTTTTAGAGAAGTATGGGGCTTCAACTGACCCATCAGTTTCGGCTACTCCCTGAGGAGTTTCCTATTGCCATACCATGCTCCACTTCGCCGGCCTAGGCCATAACTGCATTTTGAAAATGGACAAGGTAAGCTTACTTTACAAATAGAATATCCATTATGACTAGCAATCTGCAAACACAATCCCTAAATAATAAAAAGAAAATCTGAAGTAATAGCTCAATGGCACAACAGTTAAACAATTCATGGGAATAAGTATAAATGAACCCAATGCCCAGAATTGTACTAGCAGTGGCAACACATGCTGCAGTGCTGACATTTCCAGTGCTTGCAATCTTTTTTATCTCTGCATGCCCGACATCATATCTAGTTTTCAGCTGTGAAAGGAAAGTAAGTGGCATAACATGTCAAATTCATCAAAAGAAACAAAAGAACTTGAAAAAAAAGTAGAAAAGTGAGAGAAAATAAGAAGAGTTATATAATTCTGTGTTTCCATTACCACTAGCCAGCGACAAAATTAAATGGGCAAATCTGACTATAGATAATACAACAACAACAACAACAAAGCCTTATCCCACTAGGTGGGGTCGGCTACATGGATCATACGACGTCATTCCGCTCTATTAGTAACCAAACCTTTCGGTATATTATTCACCAATAGATCTTGCTCTATTAGTTCGCCAAGTGTCCGCCTTGGCCTCCCTCTCCCTCTTTTAATCGGACTCCAGATTATTTGATCTACTCTTCTTACTGGCGCATCTAGTGATCTTCTCTGAACATGACCAAACCATCTCAAACGATTCTCTACCATTTTCTCACTAATAGGAGCCACTCCGACTCGTTCACGTATATGGTCATTCCTAATCTTATCTAATCTTGTATGACCACACATCCATCTCAACATCCTCATTTCGGCTACCCCCACTTTACGTTCATGTTGTCCCTTCATAGCCCAACATTCACTACCATATAACACTGCTGGCCTTATAGCAGTACGATAGAATTTTCCTTTAACTTTATTGGGTACTTTTCTATCACAAAGAACTCCAGTGGCTTTCCTCCACTTACACCAACCAGCTTGAATTCTATGATTAACATCGTCATCAATCTCACCATCTTGTCTTACAATTGATAATCTGACTATAGATAATATATCTTAAAATTCTAACAAGGATTTTTATTTAGTTTTGGGCATACTCTAGTAAAGTAGAACTTATAGCTTGTTAATTATCTCCAGCCTCTTGTTAACTTTTGATGGATGGATCTCTCTCAAAGAGTAACCTGCGAATGGACCCATAGGTTAGGAGAAAAATCAAGCAACATAGTTCAAGAATATAAATATCAAGTGAGACAAAAGATTTTTAGGAGACAAATGAGACAAAATAACAAAAATGTGGATAACTGAAAGAATCTTTTCAGTACAACTGCATATTATGTTGTTTAACTTTTGAAAGATTACTACATGGAATATGTGGATCCAAATCGACCACATGTGGTGGAAGCACTTGTAATTGTAAAAGGATCAAAATTGAAAAGCTATTCCTCTAGTTTATCCTATTTAGCTTTTGCCTCATTATCTTCCTTTTTTTACCCTTGTTTTCTTCCCGTTTCCTCTTCTCTCACCCCGACAACCTACACGCTTTCTTCTTCTTCATATTATTCTGGACCAAAAAGTTCAATAATAGCAAAGGGTGACCACACCAAACGCAACAAAGGCATAGACTTTTGTTACACAAATATTTTATCAAAGGGCATGATTCACATAAACACTTCTCATTTCTCAATGTCCTCACTTCCAGATATATTTTTCCAATGAAACCTATTCCTTACCAAATTCTAACGAGATGCCGATTAACCAAAATAAGAACTTAAGTTTTGTTTAATGCATTGAAACAAATACCCATCCTCTTCTGGAACAACCAAAGCTCTACCAAGGGAGTAATGAGTGTTAGATCATTCAAATTTTTTTATTTTAAACTCTAATCATAAATATCCAGAGTGGTAAAGAAAAGTCACCCCAAAATATCCCTAATCAATGTAAAAATTCACCACGAATGATTCTCCTTCTAGTCGCATTATTTTCTACCACACCACTATAAAAGGAGTTTTGAACATTAAAAAACTTCAAAACATCTGGAAGCTTTTTATTTCAGGTAATCTTGCAAATTCCTGTCATACTGATCAATTTTAAGAATCATCAACAAGTTTGAAGCACTCCAAGGTGTTTTGGTCGAAATTAAACATCAAATTGTACGGCAGCAAAGTATTCACTTTGTTTCCGAGGATAATATATGAAACTCTGCCTGGACTAAGCAAGTGTCATTTCCTTCAAGTCTTTTATTACAAAATCATAATCATAAATATCCAACTGAAAAGGTAACCAAAGATCCACCAAAAATCTCCCTAATCGGTGTTGAAAATCCACAGGGGATAATATTCCTTTAGGTCACACAATTTTCCCACATCATTCGGAAACAAGTTTTGGACTCACTGAAAGGTCATCCGGAAGCTTATTTCAAGTGAATTTGAAAAACTCGAAGTACTAATTATGAATTCCGAGTCATTGACAAGCTTGCAGTGGTGGAGGTGTTTATGCAGGAATGAAAGACCAAAATATGTGTAAAAGAGTACGCATTTTGTTCCAAGGTTTAAGAGAGGATGCTAATAACATCGTAAACTGATGAGAACTAACCTGCCCCTGCAGTAAGGACGGATGCTACTGATGTTCCGATCGTAGAGACCACACTATGATTCTCAAACACTTGCTGCTTAAGCCACAAGAATAGGAAAGAAACACATTTGGATCAAGCATGCAAGCCAAACTGGCAATCTCATCAGCGTGAAACAACGGCATAACATATCATGCATATGCGCCAATCAACAAACAAAGCAAGAAATGTGGTACCAGGACTCACATGGCAACAAAGGAAAGCAATGACGTAACCAATTCGGACAAAGAAAGAGTGCGACCTTGGTTGAGAGGTAGATATCTTGGACTGCAGACAAGTTGTTCGACGCTTTGCGACTGAGATGTGGCAATCCCCCCACACCATGGGGAGCCGAAAAATCGCCGCCGTCGCCTCCCCAAATCCGCGGGCTCACGGTGCGGAATGATAACACGCTCGAAACTGTGCAGCCGCTGCTTCAGCACAACGATCACAAAATGGGAGGAGGTGAACACACCGGACAAGGAGAGCCCCGAGCGCCGGAGCGCAAGAGCGCCGATCCCCGGCGCTCGACGCACGCTATCGCTTTTGCCGCGAAAGCAATATATGTCGGGCCGTTACGATGTTTTCAATTAGCATCGGAACGTTAAATTGAGAATAAATGGGCCGAACCCATGTTGATGTACAATAAGAAGAAATGGGCTTGGCGGCGACGCAGGCTTTTTACGGGTCAATATTCTTTCGCACGTAATCTAATTTTCATGTCAAATTTACGACATAGGAAAAAAAATGAAGGTATCATTTTTTAAAGGAAGGACAACCGTCTCTTATCTTTCTATTTATTAGATTAAATTTTTATGAATTTTATTTTATTTATTTTCATTTAAAAATTTTAAATCTGATCTGATGAATAAGAAAAAAAGAAAACATTATGTCCGGACATATCCATTAAGTCCTAATTAATATCCCATTGTTTCCTTCTAAATGTGTTTGATTGGAAATTTTTTGGGAGAACATTTTAATTTTGTGTCAAACAACAAATGTGACGGAAACTTTGGACTTTGACGAGAACTTTTCGCGAAAAGTTCTTATGAAACATTTTTGCCTTCGGCAAGAACTTTCGAAGGGAAGAAATTTTTTTTTCTTTTTGGCTTCTATCTTTTCACCCGTCAACATTTCACCTTTATTTTTTATTTTTTTTCAACTCTCTAACTTCATCTATTTTTCAAATTATTTTATAATGTAAGTATTATTTATTTATTTATTAATTTATTAATACATTATTAGTCATCTTATAAAATAATTTATTAAATATTATTAATTGAAATTATAAAATATTTAGATCTAATAATTAATAAATATTTATTAATTAAACTATTCAATTATTTTTTAAAACATTCTATCATATTTGAATTAAATTATAATATTAAAAAAATTTAAAAAAATTAATCAAAATAAATAAAAATAATATTAATAATATAACGATTTATGTAAATCATTATATTAATAACATATTATTTTTTACTATAATTTTATACCTCATAAAATAATAAATTATATTCTTAATTCTCATTTTTTATCCAAACACCCATTAAAACTTATCCATCAAATCAACTTTTTAAATTCTCATCATTACACTTTTCCATCCAAACACCAATCCAAACTTTTCTATTAAATCAATTAATTCTCGAGAACTAATCTTCTCTCCAATTTCCTCTATCAAACGCAGCCTCAACGGTTTTTCCTTGAAAAATGTAAGAAATTAAAAATATACAATTTTGATTTTTTTTTAATGTATTTTGATTTGCTAACACCTTCCATAATTTTTTTTAATAAGAATCTTGATATCACAGTATTAATTGTGTAGCAAGTTTTGCGTCATATTTTTACTGAATTCAAATCAAGAACAATTAAACAAAATTCAATCACAGCATTAATAGAGTGACGATGGACCAAGGATTTTTTTTTTTTCGGTTGCCACCCTAATGTTCGGGAAGCGACGCTGATCGTCAATCCAATTGACACTAAGAATCATGCGTACTGATCACGAATTAAAATCTCAATTCATCATCGAATTTTACTATTCTAATATCGTTTCGGATAATATGCGAATTTACTTCTCGGTTATCAGAGAACATGTTCTAGTGACGTTTGAGAAGGTCGTCATCGCTGCATTAAAACTCCCATGGGGTGGCTCACGAGAAAGCTCAAAAAGATTTATGAGCAAGTAGTGACCAATCTTTTGTGAGCAAGTTGCATTTTTTTTTTCTATTGACATAAACACATTTAAATTTAATTTAATGGAAACCAATTTGTGACTCATCTTGGCGCATGGGCAATCCAGAAACGCCGAGGAAGTTTGGCACGAAGTAATTAAAACGGCAAGTGGGGCGCCAATTAAACTTAAGAACGTTCTCGTTTATTTGTCCCTCGCCTCTTTGTGCAGATTCATGCAGGGATGTTTTTGTTAATACTGCTAGTAATATTTGTTATTACAATATATATGGGCTGTAATAAGTCCATCAACTTATATATAATAAAAAAAAATTATTTTTATAATAGATCGATCGACTTGCTTCGAGCATTATAAATTGCACTTCAAAAATGACATTGTATATTTCTTTTATTCTAACATATTATATAAATATATGGGTTTAATGTATGTATCAATTTTTTTTCTATGTGAAAAGTGTATGTTAAGTGGTTTTACACATATTTTTATTTATATTTTCTTCACCAATAAATTAGAGGATCATTGATGATAATAAAAATATGATTCAAGTCGTTAATAATTATCATCTTCAAAAATTACGAATTATGTATATTATTATTCTTCATAATAGATAGAATTATTTTTTTATAATTTGTTACGTTGTAAAACTTTTTTTTTGTTATCCTTTAATCGATTGATGAAAAAATATATTGAAAAATAAATAAAGTAAGTATGCGTAAAGACGCTTAACACGCACTTGACACAAAAGACCACGGTGATCCTTGCAAAGCATGCATTCCCACACGCTTAACATTTAAGCTCGTATAAAATATATGAAATTCTCATACTATCTATCCAAATGCGACCCGATCTATGAAAGCAAATTTCAATGAGAACTTGGAATCTCCAACAAGGTGCCATTTGTGTCACTCAAGTGTAGGCAGCGCAATTCGATCCAGACCCGATTTATGTCGTGACTTATGGAAGTCTCTCCCACTTATAATGGGTTATATATCGGATCATAACTTATGCACTAATGTCTGTGTAAATCATTATCCTAGATTGAGATTTCCATAATTTGTTAACAGGTTAGATAAAAAGCAACAAGTTCATACAATAAATTACTCAAAAACTCTATAAAACTTTAGATAATAAATACTTGCCTAGTTGCAACTAAAGCAAGGTCGGTTTCTAGTTAGTCTTTAACCCTGAGCTTAACAAAAGAATAGAAATTCTATAATTTTTGCAACTCAATGGAGCCATTGCTAATGCTTAGTTGCTGGTTTGCGTTAAGGCTTTGTTTTAAATGCAGTACAAATGTCTGGTGGCATGATTGCGCTAATGTGTACTATTTCCTTTTTGTGCTTGTGATTTTTGCTGTGGATTTAGATATCTAGAAGGCCAGTTAACTAATTACAAGTTCAAAGGGAAAGCATGTCATGTCACGTGTTACGAGCTATAGAACGAATGCTCAAGTTGTCTCCAATGGAGGACGGCTCAAGCTGTCTCTAGCTCTCCTCCTATTTGTTCACATGAATGAAGAAAGAAGGTATGTGTATATCAATCATGTAAGATTCGATCCGGCTATCGAAGACTCGGTCAAATCGAACGGTCGAATCAAATAATATAAATTAAGTAAAAACTAAAATATATTAAATAAATTTCTTTTATATTTTTATGTCTTGTAAGATGCATAATAAATAAAATAACAAAATATAATAAATTAAGGTAAAATAGTTTAAATGTGAAATAATACAATAAAGTAAGTATTCATAAATAGTTATTACAAAAAAGATGAACAAAATTGTCAGTACGAATATAAGAATATGTGATCAAAAATTAAAAAAAAAAAAGGTTGAAGCATAAATTTCAAACCAACATATACGTGTGTTCAAGTAATGTGTTCTAAATATTATATTTTCTCCTAATTATTTTTTCATCTTTACCGAGATCACCTGAATCCTTTAGGTTAGTAAATTGAACCCAAATTCTCATAGATTATTTTAAGAATCGAACATTTGTCCAACTCATCAGATTGGATCGAATTTTACTGCACCCATCTATACAACAAAAGGTCACTTTGCGCCTACCTACTAGTGTCCTTGTAGACATGTGAAACATGTAAAAAAATATGAGACCATTGAGATAGAAAGACTTTGCTATTGATCTACTTAATACAAAGGAATGAATTTGAAAAACAAAAATCATGTTTAAAAGATATATTCTTAAGTTCTAAAATATTCCATATGTATACAGTATTAAGTTTTATTTATAAACTAATAGCATTGTCAAATAAAATTAAATTTAAAAAATAATATATATTATTGTATAGGTTGGACCTAGGGGTGTAAGCAAATAATTGAAAAAAATAAAAACCTAAAAGACCTACCCCCATCCGATATTGTTTTTAGATTTTTTCAATTTAGAAAAATAATTTAAGGAATCAAATGGAGACCTACATAATTGGAAATATATAAAAATATATTATTTTATTTATTTATTTATCAATAAACATATTATTTATCTCGTTATATGCATAAAAATATGTATAAGTCACAAATAATATTATTACAACATATAATACGTGATTCAGGTCAACATATATTATTACAACAATAAGGTTTCTAACTTTAAAAATCCACCTGAAAATATATAAGGTGGTATATTAAAACAAAAAACATCCATCTCACTCGTACTTTTTTCAACCCTAATCGGAATAGAATTTTATGTTATATCTAATTATACTTTAAGTGTTGAAAATTTTAGATATGAATGAATTATTTTTATGTACTAAACTTAAAGTCAATATTTAAATATATTTCATTCATTTTTTTAACTAATTATAGATAATTTTGTTAGTTTTTTCAATAAATAAAAAAATAATATTTATTTTAATAATCGAGCAAAATGATATGTGCAAAACATCATGGGGCAATCGACGAGAGGTTGAAATGATTCAACCGCTCTTCCTAATTGATCAACCATGTACTATACATTGGACGAATGATATCCTATTATACCAATCAATTGATCCAAGAAAGTAGTAGATCAACTATTAAAGTATTGACCAACGTTATTATAACCGGACCGACCACCCGACCGGCGTCTCAACTGGATCGTAGTTGGACCGGTTCGATCGGGTTCAATCGTAAAGAATCAGATTTTTATTAAAATAATAATATTTATATTAATCTTGAATAAATATAATAATTAATATATTATATTTTATTATAATAAACAACTAATAATCATAAATTAATATAAAATTATTTTTGACATATTGTATAAAGTTAAACTATCCAAATCTAATGGATTATTATTAATTTTCTATTGTTAATATAATATCAGTGATTTTATATTACTTTATTTAAAGTTCATTCACTTTTTAATTTTCATCTCTTTTTTATTTCCAATTATTCTTCTAATTGTATATCCTTCCACATTTATTTTCTTGTTTATTTTCATTTTTCCCATTATTCCTTATTTCCCTTCTTTTCATGTTTATAGTTGAATTAGTCTTCTTTTTCAAATTATTTATTATATTGAAAAACATAACAGTTAATCAATTATTTTATTATTATTATTTTTTTGTATTTATATTTTCACTTTCAAATTTATTTTTCCTACCTATTAATTAACTTCCTATATTTACATTTGCGTCATTCCCTAATTTATACCTTATTTATTTCTCTACTTTCAAATTTATTTTCTACCTATTAATTATTTCCCTAAATTTATTTTTGTATTTTCATTTAAATTTTGATCCAGCTAACCCGATTCATTCATTAATACCTTCTTTATTTATTTTTCTTTTCATTTCATTCAACTTACTTCCCATCTTAACTTGATTTTTTTTCAAACTTCAATTGAACCGGTTTTTTACCGGTTCACCCGTTTGTCGATTTTTTTCAGTTCAACCGGATGTTTTCCGATTTGACTCACAATAAATTTTAGAGTCAATCCGAACCGGACCAAGTGCCAATTCGTGGTAGAACCGGTCAAATCGGCTGGTCCGATTCGATTTTAATAACATTGGTATTGACCTGGAACAAAATAGAAACGGTGAGCAATTGACTTCATTTATAGTGTTGGAAAAGAAATTAAATGACTATTTGACTACTTGGTTGAGAAAAATGCAGCCAATTGAGCTTCCAATGGTTAAAAATTTTCAAAAAACTATGAGAATCAATTAATTGAAGTGGAAGAGTGATCTAGTCAATGCGGACAATGCATACTAATAATAAAATTTCAGCCTAAAAGTTGAGGAACGATCTCAACGATAAATGAAGTTAAGAAAGTTATAAAAGATGCTCCAAAGGTAAACAACAAATCAAGATTTCTAAGAAAACTTAGAGAGACGCTGGTAAACAATGATTTAAAAATTGGATAAAAAATGAGTTTGGCATGCCAACCAAATTTTAATTGGTTCATACGATAATGCATATAATAATATTATTCATAATTATTTGAGAGTAATACAATATTTAAATTATTATAAAAATTTTAGTAAACCAATTTAATAATTGTTATTGTTACTATATGTTAGTTTACACAGTAGTTGTATTAATACTTCTATTTTGATACGTTAACAAGTAGTGCTAATGAAACTCTATTTTACCTATTTTATCTTTTGACTTAATTAACATCTTTACTATTTTTGTTCATTATCGTAAATATGGGGGTAAAATGGTCTTTTCATAACAAGAGAAATTAAATAATCCTAAATCCTATATTCTAGATAGAATTCGAGTCGAGTATATTAGAACTCAAACAAGTTTTTAATTGAATTGGACCCATGTAGTGGAACTCATGCCATGTTCCTTTGGTTCATTTTCTAACTAATTTTCTCGGATAGCACCTAGCTTGAGTTTGAGGCGGCTGATCTGTTAATGCCATCGTCTAGCATATAACACTTGCCAACTCGACTCGTGTATAAACTCAACTCAGGCGGGGTCATCGTTGGGTTCCCTCCAAATCTAAGTTAGGTTCAGAGCGAGACCACATCGAGTCGCGATCCTATTGAAGAACCCGACCCCAGTCTTATTGCTCGAGCCGAGTTCCGACTTGTTGGAACAAAAACCTATCATATTTTTTTAGCATATAATCTATATGGAACTGTTCATGCATCATATATAGGGGAGACATAAATCAACTCTAATTCATCTATCATCTCAATTAAAAATTCTTATTCAAAAGTAAATCTGAAAGCTTACATATTGTTTTGAGTTTCTAACTCCTGAAATAATTAACTCGACCCACATTTTCTAGCGAGGTTCAACAACTATTGACTACAAGTCCAACGTCTTTTGATAGAGCTTTGAAAATCACGATGGAAATGTCGAGTTGAGTGGTTGACCACTATTTTTTTCTTTTATATTTTTATATAAAAAATATTTTAATGATTTATTTTAAATATAAAAAATATTATTTTAAATATTTAAATACTTTATGTATTGTTTGAAATACTTTATTTTGTTTATTTAAAATCTTAAATGATATAAAATACTTAAACTAAGTAAAAATTATTTAAAATAAAAAATCGAATTGTCTAGTGGGATCGGAACAAAAAGGTTTTCACACTCAATGGTGGCAATTAAACACGAGAGTTGTGCTCGTTGCGAAACTTAACCCAACACCTTACGACACGAATGCACCACATGTGTCTGCATTTCCGAAAGCACCCCTCTTTTTTAAGAGGATTCTTCATAGAATACGATTCACTTTCAAGAAGTCTTGATTGTGAAATGGTAGATACGCGAGACTCAAAATCTCGTGAAGGTTTGAGTTCTTTTCGAGGCATATGAAATTCTCCAACCGAATCCAATCCGATCCTAGGTTGGGTCATGATCGAGTCGGACTAGATAAAAAATATGAGGTGCAAAGAGTGTCTTCTTTACCTAATTTGGGATGGAAGAAACAATTGTGATGAAATTGAGAGCAAAGATTTAAATTAAGATGTGACTGAACAGTATCAATAAATCATTTTGAGTTCTTATATTTATTTATTTTTATGTTCTTCTCATTTAATTGTGCTCCTGGCCAATGTGTTATTATTATTTATTTAAATTTAACAGATCGGTTTCAATTGTTTGATATATTTTGTAAAATCGATATCAATTCAGCTCTCATTGAGGTGATGGTGAACATCATGTGATGTCAGCATGAAATATACCGTAAACAATGAAAACAATTATGAAGTAATAAAATAATATTTTCCCATCATAACGTTAGAAATAATTTGACATAGATATCAAACTTATTTCATTAGTGTAATTCTTTATAAGATTATAAATATAAATGTATATTTTTTATTGGTTTATGTTTTCAGAAAAATTAGTTAGTACATTTACTTCAACATAATATTAAAGTAGAATGGAGTCGAAATAATTTAAATTCAAATTCTGATACAACTCTTAAATTTTTGTATTAAACATTTTTTTTAAAAAATAAGTAGCGTAAGAGAAAAGTTGCAACTGACAGATAAATAAAAGACAACAAATAATATTTACTCGAGACAAATGCACATGAATTCTATATGAGAAAGATCCAACGTGGGAAGTGTTTTTTATATCCTTATTCAGAACCAATAATAATTGATTAATTTTATACTATTGGTGATTTCATAAATTGAATTTGAGATTAATACCCGGCTCATGATACAATCTTATAATCAATTATCAATATTTTCATAATCGAACCGACGACTAAATCGGACTCCTTATCGGGTCACGATTAGACCGATCCGATCGAGTTCGGTCGGATTGAATCGAATTTTATTAAAATAATATTATTTATTATAATTATAAAGATATAATATAAGTTATATAATAGAGTATATGAATATTGTACTAATAACTTATTAATAATATTAAAAATTAATATAACATATTTTTTATTTATTAAAATTTATAATAATGATTAATATATAAATATAAATAGATTATTAATAAATTAATATCTATTATTTATCGATGAAAGATATTATATTAATAAATTTTATCTTAAATTATTCTTGTTTCTTTTTTTCTTTAACATTTCCTTTATTTATGTTATTTGATAATTTTTCATTTTAATATTATTCAATTTATATACTTTCCTTTCTTATTTTATACATGTTATATTCCCTCATTTTTTTACGACTTGAATCGGATCAACTAATTCGATTCAACCGATTTTTTTTGTTCAATGTCAAAACGATTTTATTATAAAATCGAACTAAATTTTCGATCGATTCATGATTGAACCGACAGATCCGATCCGATTTGAATAGCACTATCAATTATACCGACCAAACTATTGCAGATAAAATTCTTTCGACAACAAATTTTCTCGTAGTTTTTAATATATACGTATGATAATAAATTGGTTTTATATAAAAATAAAATATTAAATAAAAAAAGGTGGAGGCGGAGGTGGGACCCGGTCAACAACACCACCCGCAAAAAATTCCACCCTCTCGGTCCTCACTTCCCAATTCTCATCAGTGATCTGAGGCGTTGGGTTGGGTCATCGGTGGGTGGGTCTTTGATCGGCGGGAATCCACGTGGCGAGCGACGGTTGGTCCAAGGAAAAGCAAACACTTTGTCGGCAAGCGTGACCGTCAAAACTCAAAAGCCGCAGCCTTCCGAGAGAGAGGAGACCGGTCAGAGGTCTATCCTTTCTTTTATTTTTCTCCCCCTAAATTTAAGCTTATATTAATCTTTAATTAATACTTAATACATCAAAGGAAAACAATTAATTTCTTAAATTAATTCTTTACTTCACCATTTCATAAAAAAAAAGACTATTACGAAACATATATGATGATATAATCAAGAAAAGCTCAAGTCCCGAACCAAACGGCGAGCAATGGGTCAGACCGCAAGCCGGTCGGCGTGTCCGGCTCGGTCGCCCTACGACCCGTATGCGATGGAAGGAGCCGGAGGTGGCACCCAACGGCCGTTGCACACACGAAGCTTACAATTCCAATCGGACGGTCAAAAAGAAGTCCTTATTCCCCGCTGCACCTGTCACGCGGTCGGACCAGACAAATAAAAGCGACCCAACTCGAACCATTTCCTTTTTTTTCTCTCTTTCACGTACTTTAAGGAGCGGGCGCGCGGCGTGGGGACCGGCGAACGTGGCTTGTAGTGTGAGTCCCTTGCACACGGCGTTGCCTCTTCTACACCGAAAGGACACCCGAGTGTGAGCCGTTGGATCTCGCTCGATGGATCGGGTATCGGACGGACGAGGAGCTAGCGCGGCTGCGCGTGGTCCATCATGTCGCGTAATAATATTATTATTTTATTTTATTATTATATATTATAACTTGGTGGCTGGCTGGCGGCCTCCTACTAAATTTTAAAAAAGACGTGGAGGCCACAACTACAAGCAACAGCATCCCCTCCACCGGTCCACCCCCACTCTGCTGTCTGTTTCTCTCTCATCCACACGCAAAACATTAAAAAAAATCTTAATACAAGAATATTTTTTTTCCCTTGTCTCTCTCTCTCCCCTGAGTCCTGACCTAAACGACTGGTATCGGTGCTTTCGATTCCATGTGGTGCCGGGTTACCTATCAAATTTACAGCTACAACCTTTTCTTCGTGGTTCACACTTCACACATCTCTCTCTCTCTCTCTCTCTCTCTCTCTCTCTCTCTCTCTCTCTCTCTCTCTCTCTCTCTCTGGTTCAATGGATTGGGAAGCTAATAAGGTGAGGGGGGTGGGCGGTGGTGGACATGAATAATTCTGCTGCGACTGTCCAACAAATTGAATTGATTCACACCGAGACCACGCGCTACGCCATGCACAGCACAGCATCATAGGATTAGGGGGGGCATATTTTATAAAAAAATGCTATTTGCACACCGAAAACTTTAAAAAAAAGGGACAAGAAGAAGAGAAGAATATGCTGAACATTATTACGTGCAATTGCTTTTGCCCGTCATTTTCTATTGTGGACATTATTAATTACCGGCGGGACAATAAATAATATTATTATACTAATTGAAATTTTAAGTCTGTTTGACTAAACTTATAAGGCAATTAAAATGATTTATAAATATTTTTAATTTTTTCTTATTTAATAAATTAAAAATTGATAAATACTTATTTTATTTATTTATAAATCAGAAAAAAATAAGTTAAGAGATTCCAACTTATTTTGTATGATAAAAAAATTGATCACTTTCGATAATAACTGTACTATTTTATCTTTAAAATATGCATAACTTTTATTCACATATTTTTTTTCATAATATTTTTTTTTTATCATTTGACTCAAATAATAATTTATAATTTTTTTATTACAAAACACATAACTATTTATTTTTTAAAAATCAAATTTAACGATTAAATTATTTATCTAACACTTCAATTTAGTACCAACTATCAACTAAGTCAAACGTTCCTTTGTCTTTCATCCGGTTAGAATTAACTATTTTCCTATTGATCGAGCTATTTTAAATCATCAAATAAAGAAATATGAAAGATATTTTTTTGTGAATGCAAAAAAGAAAATATTGAGAGTTTAAGTTATACGATGCTGCACTCAACGATTTTATTAAATTAATTGAATTCAGCCGATTTTCATATAACGCGCATATTCTTTAACATCGCTTGGATTGAGTCATCTTCTCACGTAAGACTCCATCCCATCTATTATTGAACTAAAATATAAATTTAATCCAAAAAAAATAAAATAAATATTATTTTTAACGTCCATTTTTTGTTATTTCTTTTTCTATAAAAGAGTTACGAAATTATAACTGGCGATAATCGAGCAATTCACGACTGATACGAAGACCGAAAGTGACGGACGAAAATGACAAGAAAAGCAGGAGATGAGTTGAATAATGATGAACGGTGATTTGAAATGCATACGTTAATACTTGATAACAATCTAAACAAAGGAGTACAAAGAAAGAAAATAGACAAATTCATTCAAATATTTCTTATGGCTATCAATATTGTCAATATAACAATTATTATTATTATTATTATTATTATTATTATTATTATTATTATTATTATTATTGTTGTTGTTGTTGTTGTTGTTGTTGTTGTTGTTGTTGTTGTTGTTGTTGTTGTTGTTGTTGTTGTTGTTGTTGTTGTTGTTGTTGTTGTTGTTGTTGTTGTTGTTGTTGTTGTTGTTGTTGATGTTGTTGTTAAATTTTTTATCTCTATCAAATAAAATAGAATGATAGGAGTGACAATAGAATATTCCTAAATTATAACCACACAATCAATTCAAACTGAAATATTTTAATAAATAAATATATATATTATGAATATTAATGATATTCTGATATAATTAATATCAATTAAAGGCTATTTTTACAAAGCGAGAAGACTTCTAACCCAACTTCTATTAGTATTAATGAGGCTTTGATGCATTTAAAGGTCGGCAGTATTTTCTTGCAAGTATTTATAGTATCTTGTACAAAGATGAGGCTCCCCATGTCGTCTCTTTTTTCTTTAAATGGAGCAGTATTGTTAGGATCGAATCGGACAATCAGTCGATCGTTGATCGATCACTAAAATAACTCCTAAGTCACTCCAAAATCGAGAGTGACATTAAACCGCTTTGAACCTTTTTAAATAAGTCAAAATTAATAAAAATGGGTCAAAACCGATATGGATGAACTGGCCAAATAAATTTTAATATTTTCATCAATGTAATTACTTTGACCCAAAATCACATTTTAAACTCATTTTATATTAGTTGTCTTGTCCTTACTTTCTTAATACCCTCAATGTTGAGCTATCTTCTTTATTTGTTTCCTCACTTAATAGTTAACTTTGTCTTCCCTCTTTGATATCAATGTGAGATTATTTATTTGCACATTTTTTTATTCATTAAGTAAATTTTTATTTATCAATATTAAACTATTTAATCTATGCATTTTTCTTTTTATTCTTATTTTGCAACAATTTAATATGTAATACATATTTTACTTCAGCAAATATTGTAATCATGACTTTATTTTTTATATAAAAAATTTCATAAAAAATTTATTAAATATTAATATAACTTTAGTTCCTACTAAATTAATATGTATTAATTTTTAAAGTTTATCTTATGATATCATTTTATATGATTATGAACAATATGTGATTTGATTTAACATATTTCTTACAATTATAATATTGATTTATTACCTAGTTTAATTGACAAGTCCAATCAGTTTGACTTAAATCGGAGAATTTTTCAAGTTGATGTTCGATCCGGTTATGGAGTTAAAGAGAGAAACATATATAGCGAAGGAAGAATATGAGAAAAGCAATGCATATGCTTAAAATTGAGAATATTATAACTAGAGTATATATTATGGATAATTAATTAACTCGTTAATAAATAAAATAAGGTTATGATGTTGGATTGATCATATGTTTATGCTATCGGTATGTCAAAAAATTTTGAGAGGCAAAAATCCTTGTAGGGAATTTCCTCCGATTGGAGTAATTGGTAATAATTTTTCTTCCTCTGTGAGCGTGTTCATAGTGTAATTTCTTACAAAGTTACTTCAGAGATCGAGATAATGATATATGTCATAATAAAAAAGTTTAAATTTTTTAGTATTTTAATCATAATAGTAGTTTGATAATTTTTTTAAAGTTATTTTATGTGATTCTTAATAATGTAAAATGAAATTTATGTTACATTATTTTTAATTAGCTCTTTTTAATAATTTAATATATATTATTTCTAATAAAAATAATTAAGTATGATGAAAATTCTAAGAGTTATTAAGAAATGAGGATCCACGAAAATTGATCGAGAAAATAAAACTAATTTTGCCATGAGAATCGAATAGAGATGAAGGCAAAGTTAGGGCTGGAGTATCTCTCACATAGATGGGGATGCCGCTCCACTCCAGCATTGTGTAGTGTCTATCTCCTCTTTATTTCTCTTTCATTAATTGCATATTTTATTATTCAAATCCATCATCACTAGAATCAAATTATTAATAAATAATAAAATAAAAAATAATACATTGCAACGAATAATAATACCTTGCCACTACAACAAAAGGAGATAAATGTGAGAAAATATTCAGGCCACAAAAGGGGAAATGAGAAAAATGATCTCATAACATTCTCACTTTTCACTCGTTCATTCATATTATTTATCCTTTCACCATCGCTCATCTCACTTACGATCAATACACTTAAAAGATAAAAGGGCAACAAAGAACTATAAAGTATATTGATCTCTAAACAAATATGTATATGTGTAAATTTTTCTCAGGTCATATGGATAGATCAATTTCATCCAAAAATAACTGTGAACATTTTGATAATAGATTTATCAATCTAGATGTTGAACTATTCATGAAACCTCATTATGTTACTGTATGGATCCTTTCGAAAATGGTACAATTGTACAAATGCATTTCATTTGTTTGATGCCACATATGAATTAATCAATTATTTTTTTATGTACTACTTGTAATATGCTTGACGCAATCTAATTATACTATCAAGCATGCTAGTCATAAAAAATGAAGAGTAAATATCATTCCTCCGAGCAAGACAGTAATGAATATTATATTTTGTTTTAACATTCAATAGAGAATAACAAAGTGATTTTCTTTAAGATAATATCAAGTAAATGAGAAAAGGAAAAAAATTGACATTCTATGCCGTTACTATGTATAGATCTTTGAACAATTAAATCACATAAAGCATCAATAAAGTTAAATTATCAAAATCAATTAAGTAATAATTCAAGTTTTTATTACTACTTTGGAAATATTATAATTAAATAAATTATTGCATATCTTCATTTAATGTAAATAATCACAATATGCATTCAAATTAAATTATGATTAATATATTTAAAATCACCTTAACACCACACAAGTGGGTTGCTTTTGATGCCTAATTGTGAACAAATAATAATCCAAATGAATATCAAACTTCTTAAGTAGTAACTAAAATTTTAAATTACCACAATTAAAAGAAGAATTAAAAAACTCACAAGCATGTTATTCATGGATGAACTAAACTATCAACAAAGCATCCAACATATAAATAAAGTTCAACGACGACAATCCTAAAAGAACATTACTAAAAAAATACAGATAATAATATCGAATACAAATGATTATTTTCAAGAAATAAATAACGTTTTTAAAAAATAAGGAGTGAACTACACCCAAAGCCAACCCATCTCTTTTGAACTTTCGACAATTCCTTGTAGTGTTTCCAAGACTCCTTTCTTACAAGCCTTCAATTCTCTTCAATGGAAATAAAAAAGTACTCTCAAGTTCTAGGCTCATTTTATAAGTTTTTTTTAATTGGAAAGTGATAAGAATTGACTTTCAATAAAAAAAATGGAGAAACACAATTCTAATATAATTTTGTCATGATTCACACTCGTGAAAAACAATTCACATTGAATGTCTGATGGCACTCTTGGACGTAAACTTGAATTCATGGGTTTGAAACACTCTATATAGCATGAGAAAGTTTTCATGACCATGTAGACTCGTCTGTTGAGATTTTGTTTATTCACTTACAATCAGAAAATGATATGTTAGAAATATTTGCAAATTCTTAATGGCTCACTCATGGGTATGATAAGGTGCTAGTGAACATGGGCAATGCTTAATGATGTTCCTGTTTTATGATCAAATCTGTGAAGACAGATTTATGACTACAAGCATCATCAATTTCATATTTTGATTAAATGTTATCTGCTCTACAATTCCTTTTCACCCAAGAAACTTTTTCAATATCACAAAATATGTTCAACAATACTTGGATAACAAATAATTACAAGGAAATAAAATACAAAATATAATAAAACAAACTTAAATTTAAACTATTTTTTCACTAAAATCTATGTCAAATCCAAATTCAAATATGCATGGATTATGATGCAACGATGCTCTTACATTATTTCAAGCACATGATTCCTTTGTATTATTTTATTGATTGATCATAAAGTGTTCAATCACAAGGTTAGATTTCTTGTGAAGTAAATTACTTTTCATAATATTTAATGATAGGTGAATTCTCTTATTTTTTTATATATTTTCTTAAGTTTTTTGCATTCGATATTCTAGATTCTTATTTGAGTGTGTTTGTGCGTGCGGGTTTATTAAAAAATGATATTGCACCCAATACGAGGGTGAACACAAGTTCAGAATCAGGAGTGGATATGCTAAGAACCTCGACTGAGTCATGGGTCGTGAACATGAGTTCATAATGGGAATAAAGCAAACATAACTTATGTCAAAGAACAACTTGTGTTTTTGAGCCCATCCCACGTTAATTAGACATCTTTGTCTATATCTATGACCTGACCAATTTAATCTATTAATATGTACTATTTTATGTTATGGCTCTCATAATTTATGTCATTAAATAGGATTTTATAGATATTTATGTGACCCATGGACTATTATAACATATGATGATTTAATGTAAGTTCAAGAGTTTCCAAAAGCATCCCTTAACTTTCTAATTTGCTCATATCATGATGTGATATTTAATAAAATGATATATGGTCATTCCCATTTGATTTGGATATTTCCAAACTTCTCAATGATCCTTTGTTACCTTATGATGTTACAACATGTGATTTGAATTGTTCTTCCATTATATGTTGACAATGATCCACATAAAATTGAATAGCACTCCATTGTTCATCAGAGAGTTGAAAGACACTCGCCCTCATAGTGTTGTCATCATGGAGTTGAAAATCACTATGCAAATCATATGAAGTTGAAAGACATTCCTCACAAGTGTAAAACTACTCTATCATAGGTGTAACATATAGTGAAAAAATCATATTATGAATTATATTAGTGATGATTGATATGATGTCATTATTTATCTTATTGATCACTATGTCTATATTTATGTCTATATATATTTATGTAAAACTACTCTATCATTATTTTTGGCTGTGACAACGTTAATCTTGTATATCCAATGTTGATTAAACATGGGAGTATTGATTTTATTTATCTCAACATTAATGATAAATATTTATTGTTACACTTAACTACTACTATACCTTTTTTTTCATCATATTGAAAGATCAATTATTATTAAATGCTCGCATTATTATTGCATATTGGACATCCCAACTTCCATGAGTTTTAGCTCTTGACATATTTAATATTACACGTAATTGATATTGCTTAGTGACGATAATGATGTACGTGACAGAGTATACTCATAGTCATGAACATTAGAATTTTTTTATTCATATTGAGTCTATGGAATTGTATTAATACTATTAACTTTCTTATGCCCCAATAAAGACGTCGTACTCTTATGCTATTATTATTAACAAATTTTGAAGCAATTGATGTTTGTATATATTTTTTCAATCATGGCCAATAATTCGAGTCAATGTCCGAAGCTATTAGTACTTTATTTAGAATAGTATATCTTTACCAAATTAGTGTCTCCATAAATCGAACATGAAGCTACCACCTTCTACTAATCTTAGGACATAGCTTCACTAATCCATTGTCCCAATTAATGTTGGTTATGTTTATACTTCCTTTATTATAAATTTGTAAAATTTTTTATAATCAATGTATAGTCCACAACTCCACATAAGTATATTTTCGCCTCCCTATAAACATGTTCTACCATGTGATGGCGTGCACTAGAGGACCTGCATTCATAACAATGGGATCAATTATCCCCGTTAAATTTTAAGGCATATGATATATGTATATATATATATAATTAAAATATCACATATTATTTTTAATAATATATATTCAGAATTGTGTCCTATTTAAAATTTCTTTTAAAAGATAAATCTTGTAAAATATTTTTTTATAATAGTTTTGTCAATATTTTTTTATTTCTTCTTGATGGAACTTTTTGTCCAATTGTTTTTCAAGTTTTCTCTCAACACACCTTCTTATCTTACTTTTAATTACGCTTTATCACTCATCTTCTTTATTCCAACTTCCCTAGCTAATCTTATCTCTCTTCTTCGCGTTATTTTATATTCTTCATCCCTATTCCAAAACATGTGAAGATAATCATCTCTTTCATTTATTGATCTATTATTTTTCTTCAATAGAAAAAAACTATAACGTACGAAAAATATATTTATAACTATGAAACATTAGTCATTGTTTTCAATATTATTTCTTACGACCTTTTCATTTTCGTTGAATAAGTTTCACACTCTTATTAGATGGAGAGATATTACAAAATAAATTTCAACGTAATTTTGTAACAACATTGAAAAAAATGTATTTAATAATGTCGACAATAACTAATTATACAAAAATTAAAAAATATGAGATCTCTTAGGAAACAATTGTAATTTACTTAATTTATCAAAATTTTAGTTTCTTTAATATATATTTTGTTTTTATGTTATTATAAATTTTTTAAAAGAATTATTTTTTGCACTTACTCACTTCGGGTCCTAGGTAAACTTCTGACGGCGTGAACTTTTAGAATGTTATATGAGTCCAACAAATTGAATTAAACCATTTACAGAATGGGAACTAAAAATTACACCAATGCTCTCTAACTTTAAGGTTTGCTCAGCGACGTCCTTCAACTTCATTTTGTAACACCAATGTCTTCTATTTTTTAACTCATTTCATCTGGTGCCCTCTTTACCTGCTATATCCTATCTCCTGGTCGCGAAGTTGATGTGGCACTGACAGGACATATTCTCTCACCTCCACGTTGGCATGGCAATATTAAAAAAGTAGTCCTTCAACTTCATTTTGTAACACCAATGTCTTCTATTTTTTAACTCATTTCATCTGGTGCCCTCTTTACCTGCTATATCCCATCTCCCGATCGCGAAGTTGATGTGGCACTCACATGACATATTCTCTCACCTTCACGTTGACATGGCAATATTAAAAAAGTAAAAAATAGTGATTAAAAAAATGTCACGAGATCGTCGAAAGTGGCGCACACTAGGGGTTCCCCCCTCCAACTCGCCGCCCTGGATGGCAACGAGGTCACAGATCTCCCCTCCCCCCTCCTCTCACCCCAACGTGTCGACGACATTTTCGTCACATCAGTTTCGCAATCGGGAGATAGGTCATAGCAGGTAAAGAGGGCACCATGTGAAAACGAGTTAAAAAATGAATGTTATTGATGTTACAAAGTGAATTTGGAGGACATGCCTGAGTAAACCTTAGAGTTGGAGGGCATTTAGTGTAATTTATTTGGACGAACTGAATAACTTGTATAATGTTTTGTTGACTCAAGTTTTTTTAAAGAGGAAGAACAAATTGTATTATAAAGGAAATAAATACGTATAAAAATTTTAAATAGAAAATTGTGCAGTGGCCTTTAATATAAAATATGTACAAAACTTTAGAAAGTAAAAATATGTACTTAGGAGAAGTACCTTATATAAAAGTTGCCTCCACAACCTCTAACTTCAATTGGTCCGTCCCCTATGGTTATTTAATTGTGGAATACAAGCAATAAAACATCCTATTATTAAAGAACATATAATTTTTTTAAAATATAATTAAATTTATCTAGGAGATCGATTTGCTAAGATATTATCAAGCCATCATTTTATCTTCGCAGTATTTAAGAACAATTTTCCATCTAAGAAGTTGATATAACCGATTCATCTCCATTATTTCTTTTTCTTTATTTTATGAATATAATAATTATTGTTATAATATTTCAGTTTGTAAACTATTATTATTTAATAGTTAACCTCCAAATTGGCAATTATATAACAGTAATATTAATAATTTATAATATTATATTAATTATTTTATACACACATATTATCGTTAATAATTTTATAATAATTAAAAGTGCTTCTATTATATATATATGTTTATATATTTCTTATTTCAACCAAACACTGTTAAGAACAAGAACTTTGGTCAACTTTGAAATATGAATTGATCAATCGTAATATTTTTTAGTTGTGCCAAATGGAATTGCTCATTAGCTCGACAGTACTTGTTGTTCCAACTTCACCTTTTAAACATTACAAAATAAAATGTTTATTGTCTAAGAAGGAAAAATGAAGTATCAGCATCTTTTAAGGCTTTATTACTTTTATTTTAATCCAGTTGAAGTATGCCCATATCCTTTGCATTATATGGTGCCCCTTCCATAAATATGGTAAGTTTGATGGTAATTTTTTTTATCATTGTAATGACCACTACGAGACTCTTATATTTTTAGTACAAATTCTTTGTAAAATTATTAACATTTAAGTAATTCAAGATCGAAATAAGGAATAAAATTAAGGGTGAAAGTAGTTCCGGTCGGATCGAATTTTCGGTTTAAAAAAATCAATCACTATTTTTCGTATCAATTTTTAAAATTAAAAAAATCGCTCTAAACTATTTTAAAAATAATTAGAATCACCTAGCGGGTCGATTTTTTCGGGTCCATACTTTCATATAATTATATTTTAAAAATTTATATAATAACTTAAAATTAATATAAACTATACTACTAAAATTTTAAAGTTATTAAATTAGAGTTTGATAATGTAATAGAAAAGTATAAAATTTTATACTTATCATATATATAATAAAAGAATTAATAACATATATATTAATTATATAAATAAAAAATTATAAATAAAAAATGGGCTCTATGGACCTTATGATTTTTTTTTCAGGTATGAATTTTAATTTATTAAAAATCATCCTAAATCATATTTGAATTTCTAATTTTAGTTTTTTCAGATGGGATGAATTTTTCAAGTTAGTTTTTCTTACAACCCTAAATAAAATGTTCTCTTATTGAATCTACCAGATGATAACCAGCCATACTAATTAAATTTGATTGTTTGACACAACTCCTTTGTCAAAATAAGACATAACTTTTTGTTTTTCATTTTCCTTTTTTGGTAATTATATGTATTGTTAGTGTATATATATATATATATATATATTCTTTCGTTTATCTTTAATTTTGATAATATTTCCTTTTAATAACGTGGATAAGGGCGAGGAGGATGGAGGAGTGAAAAACTTATGAATTATGCTAGCAATAACCTTGCAACTATAATTGATTAAAGTTTTGTAAGTACGTTAACCTTGAATTAAGTTGAATCAAAGAAAGTTAATAATTTAGAAATCAATTTTTAAAATTAATATATTTTTTTAAGGTAAAATTAATAATTTGATATGACGTTTCGGTCATACTGGAATATTAATAAATTAGTTGAATGCATATAATTTGGAACACATGTGAGTCACGAGACGAAAAAAAAAAAGATAATTTTTTTCCACTAGAAAACCTAATCCTACTCACTAATTCTATCGTATATATATATATATATATATATATATATATATATATATAAAAGAATTAATATACCTACAAAGTATCTTTCGCTTTGTAGGGATGCTGAGCGCATCACAATCGTTGATCCATTGATCAACGATTAAGATAATTAATATTTTTAAATCATAGAGTTTAATCATTTTTTATCAAATCCACTGACGAGTGAATCAACGATTGAGATGCGCTCAATATCCTTATAAAGCGGAAGGTGCTTTATAGATTTATTAATTATATATATAAAAAGAGAAGTAGACAAAATGACATGCATAAACAATTAGTGAGAAAAAAAAGAATAATGCTCCGATAATATCACTTTATTGCTCAATTAATTATTTGGTTATAACAAATTTTTTAAATGAGGAAGCTCGTAGTTGTTGCAATAATAATGGAGGGAATGGAATGGGTACTGGTGGTGGGGGGCAGGATGGTCAATTCGCGCAAGCGGGTAAAATAAAAAAATTCGTTAAAATGAAAAGGACCGGGAGGGGGGAAGGAAGGAACGAGGTGGGTGCGGTGGGGTGGTGTGGGGCGGGGCGGGGTGCGGTGCAGGGGAGAGGGAGAGGGAGAGGGAGAGGGAGAAGGAAGGAAGAAGGAAGTAGAAGGTAGAAGAAGAGGTGGTGGGGAGGTGTTGGGAGGGAGAGGGTAGGACGAGGTAGAAGAAGAAGGTAGAAGGAAGACGTTTCCCTCGCCGCGAGATAATATTACACCCACCACCACCACCACAACCACAGCGACGTCGACGACCAACCAACGCAGAGACGATCCAAACGAGCTGAAGAATAAAAGAGAGTGCTTTTTTATGTTGATTTCTAAGCTTCTCCTTTGATCTCTTCGTCGTCCTCTTCTGCTCTTCTATTTGCCGATTTCCGTACGACGAAGCAGGCCGTTCGGCGATGCGGAGAGGCCGAGCATCGGCGGCGGCGAGCTCCTTGCTTCCCGCGGAGGTCACCGGGTTAGGAATGGCGGCGGCTGGGACGGCCATGGAGACGCGGTTCCGGGGCGTCCGCAAGAGGCCGTGGGGTCGCTTCGCGGCGGAGATCCGCGACCCCTGGAAGAAGACCCGCGTTTGGCTCGGCACCTTCGACTCCGCTGAGGACGCCGCCCGCGCCTACGACGCCGCCGCGCGCTCCCTCCGTGGCCCCAAGGCCAAGACCAACTTCCCCTCCCCGGATTCCTCCTCCCATCTAGTCCCCCCTCCACCTCATCTTACCTCCGTCGCAGTCGCCGATCAATTCCAACCCTTCCATCACCCGCAGCAGCCGGCGCCGCCGCCCCAGAGACCTACGTCCAGCAGCCTCAGCAGCACCGTCGAGTCCTTCAGCGGGCCCCGGCTGCCGTCCGCCGCGGCCTCGACTGCACCGGTCCGCATCCGGCCATCGCACCTGAGGAGGCAGGCCAATCCGCCGCCGCCGCGCGTCGTCAACGACGAGGACTGCCACAGCGACTGCGGTTCCTCGTCCTCCGTCGTGGATGACGACGGCGACATCGCCTCAACTTACAGACGGCCCCTACCCTTCGATCTTAACCTCCTACCCCCGCCGGACGACGACTTCCACGCTACGGCGCTCCGCCTCTGACGACGACTACGACGGTTCCGAGCGAGGGAGAAGGAAAACAAAAGGGAAAAGTGGTTAATTTTTTTCTTCGTTCTTCTCTCCGTTTTAGCGATTATGTCAACCGATCATCTCTGTCTTCTGATAAAGTTGCGATCTTTTTTAGTTTTCGCTAAATGGTTTTTGTATGAGAGGGTTGGTGATTCCCTTTGTTAGGGTTATTATTAAAGGTTTGAGAGTTTCGGAAGGCGTCTCAGGTTCAGATCTGAGGTCTCTTCTTCTTTGTACAAAAGGAACATCTACCTAATTCCATGAATTAGAAAGGAAAATGGACTTAGTTACATTTCTCCTTCTACCAGTATTACTTTCAAGTTCTACTCACAATTTTTCCTAAAATTTCTTCCATATGGAACAGTACGATCTCAGATTCTCAGTGTTTCCGATGGATGGAAGTAAACAAAAATGTAACATGACCATTGCATATGATATTGCTGAAAAGTTGCTTCTTTGATTTCTCAGTTTGAGTATTTCTGCTCCATATTTTCCTCTGGAAAACTATAATGATGTTCTTGGTAAGGTGAAACATCACATCTTTCTCAGTTTTGTGGTGGGATTAATTTTGAAAGGCTACATTAAAATACTTTTTCATTGTTCTTGAGCTCTAGTTTGGAATATTTGTTGAATACTCACACAGATCTATTCAGTTGAACCTAACTAGTTTTCTTGTTGAATGCGCTCGTTCAACACTGGTTTTGGATGCTTTTCTTCTGTTTAGAGGCGATATTTTATTCTGCAAGGGCATGACAAAAGGATGATCTTTACCTTTTTTTTTTCTCTTTTCATCTTTACCAGGATATCATTTCCAGATCACTTGTTATGATTCTTCGATTTGATCAAATGCATTTCCTAATTTCCTTGTTATAATATCAAGGGCACAAATGTCGTAGCATGAACCATATTGCTCTGTTTTTCTGTTCTCCGAGCTATTCTTTGCATAGGATTTCATACGAAGGGAGAAAGAAATCATATTGTTACGTCTTAGGATCAGCAATACATGTTAGGTTAAGGTTCTCTTTCAGTTCCTTGTTATAAAAGCACCCATGAAGGGGAGATAAAGTTTTCACTCTTAAGCAGAGATTTTTGTTGGTCTGAAATTCAAATATGAGCTTTATTTTACTTGTTGTCTGTCCTGGTTGTTTCTATGTCAAATGTTCTATTGTTATTCTGAACTATTACTGTGCAAATATTCATATGATCCTATCTTAAGGTTCCTTGTCATATTCTTATATGCAATCATTTTTTGTTGTGTAGTGTTTGACATGATAACCTCCTAATCCTTTCAATGTTCAGTTGGATTGCTCATGCGCCCTCTATGTTATGCAGTTACGAAAGCATCCAAAGTTGGAAATAAGTTCTTCACCTTCCAGATTGTGATGTAGTTTGTCTTGATTTTCTTCAGTGTAGTTCTTCATGTCATCTTCTCAGCAGAAAGATTGGTACTGTGTTCATAAGAACTAGGTGCATTTTTCTTTTCTTGTATCACAGATTTCCTAACCAAAGCCTCATGGCATTCATTACTGCATGTGTTCCATTTTCACCAAAAAATATGACCAACCTGTTTGCTGGCAATCCACTACGGATTGTTGCTTATACTAAGGTATCCAATGCTTTGCTCCTGTATGCTTCCCCATCTTTTTACTTGGGAAAGATCCATTGCCTTCAACCAAGTTTCTTTGTTGTCGTTGAAAAGCTTGAACATGACAGGCCAAGAGGTTGTGAACTTTGATCATATTCCAAGGCACAAATGGCTAATATAAGCCTAAGTTACTTAGCTTCTTTTTCTCATATATATGATTAAGTCTGTACAACTTCGAAGCTTTGCATTGCGCTGACAGATGCATGATACTTTTTTTTATGGGTGGAACATGGCCATGTACTACTGACATATCCTCCATCTCTCATCTTCATAATGTTGCATTTTCTTTTTTGTAAATTGCCAATAGATGATATAGACATGTAATGTGCCAAGCTTACATTCTGAATGGGGCAAAATCCCTGGTAATTGTTGTGGATGAGGGATGTTTGCTGAGAAATCACAGCAATTAGGCAAATCTGACGCCTGAACAAAAAGAGTCCTGTTGTGGTTTTGGCTGAATGTTTGATCAGGAGGTTGCTTGTTTTAGCAGAATAAACATGCACGCAATAAGTGGCTCATTTGCTATCGTAAATTACATCAAGCTGATCTGAGATGACCTCGTTCAGAGCCATTCCTTCAAGTTTAAAACTTTAAATTCGAAAAAAGATCTAACTGATAACCCAGAAAAGTTACTAGCAATTTCAAATTCCTTTTTGGATTGAGTTCAAAGTTTAATTTGTTCGGTTCCAACGTCTTGATTCTCACATTCTTCAATTGGATGTGCTTTGGGAGTTTGCCATGCCTTCATTTTTAAGGGTTATTTCCTTACATTTTCCCTAAATATTCGTTATTTTTTGCATAGCATTTTTTTAAATTATTTTGCAATTTTCGTTTTAATTTATCCGTCTATTTCTAGTAATTTTTTCGTCATTTTTTATTTTTTTATTTATTAAATGATTAAACTAATTTTCTTTTATCCCTTTTAATATTTAAAATTTAAAATTTAAAATAACACATAAAATAAATGAAAAAAATGCTCACCGACACGTGTCATGGGTGTTTTCCACGCACGAGCCTAAGGGCCCCCATGAGATGTTGCCAACGTGCATGCCCCAAACCTCGCTGGCGAGGTGGGAGGGTGTGTTTGGGTGGGGGGGAGGGTGCCCCCCTTGACCTCGTCACTCTGCATCGGCGAGATCACGAGGAGGGCGTGTCGCGCGACTTAGCGACGCCCCTCTCGTACGCTGAGGGGAGCATCCCCCCACCCCTCCTCCTTATGGGTTGTCGCCCTCATGGTTTTTTTTTCTTTTGTATATTTATTACTATGTAATAATGAAAAAATTAGTAGAAGTAGATAGACGGGCAAAAGTAAAAGTCACAAAATAATTTAGAAAGGTGTTACAGTGAAGGATTAGTTACGAAAAAATCATGATAATTTACGGGAGGTCTAAAGAAATAATCCTTTTTAATAGCATAGATTGATGGATACTATAAGCTAATCTTATCAATAATTTTGGATTTTCTCTAAACCTCTTGTTATATATAATTTTTGGATCACTATTGTGACCCTGAAAATATTATATTATCAGTTTATTTATTTAAGAGGGTAAAAATGTAATCTAATAGGAAGAAGTGATAATAGCGTTACACATACTTTTTTAAATTATTTTCATAAATCATCCATGAACTATTATAACTTTTCACATTTAACCTTAAGTTAAGAACTTATTTTTTTGAACTATGATGATTTTTTCATTTTAATTCTTTCGTCTATTTCTGTTATATTTTTTGTTACTTTTACTTTTTCTTATTTATAAAAAAACTAAATTACCCCTCCCTTAACATATCAAATAACCAATATAAAAAAGAAAAAAAAATCGTCACCCTCTTTCTTGTGTGGTGCTAATCTGGCACGATGGCGGTGCACCTAAGCGTGATCTGGAGCATGGTGACCATTTCTTCCTCGGTACCCTTTTACCTCAAGAGTTCCAGTTGGAACACCTCGGCCATCCACTCCTCCCTCACCACCGATTGCACCCACCACGACAGATCCATGACAGACGTCGAGAACCCACCTCCGGACATGTTGGCAGAAGGTTTCCCGGTGAGCATCTCCAGCAGCACAATTCCGAAAGCGTACACGTCCACCCCCACTTCCCCCTCCGCCTTCTCCTATGCCCTCCCAACTCCTCCGCTGCCAAGGTATGTTTAATGCTTTCCGAGCACATAAGGTATGTTTGTTCATCTTCGCTTGTGATTCTTTGAAAGGCTGCCTTCCTGAAATGCTTAAAGATGGAACATTCATCAACTGCCTTTGTGTAAATTCCTTTTTCTTTATCCTCTTTACATAGTGAATTTAATGTTTAATTGTTGCTCTTTGTAACCAGGAGGTAGCAACACGAAAGGAGGATAGATGGAGGTCGCTCGAGAGCTATTTGATTTAATGCCCAAGAAGAGCATACGGTCGTGGACTGATATCGGTTTTGCTCCCCTCCTCCCTCCTTCTAAGGTAGGGTTAGAGGTTCTCCTCCTCCTCCAATTCGAGCTGATATCGAGTGCTTTCGACCGAATCGGGGAGGGATCTCGGGGCGGATTCTGATGATGGGGTCGGCCGCGGCGGCAATTCAGAGCACAATGGCGGTGCAGGAGAGCTTCACTCAGTTGGAGATGCAGTGCGAGCTGCAAGACGTTGTGAAAGGAGCTCTCGGAGCACTTCGCCACCATCGGGCGCGGCCTCGAGAGCGAGTCTACCTCCCTCCGCTCCAAGTGCCAGACCCTTGATGATGACACCTAGTCCATGAGTTCTCGATCAATGCATCCTAAAAAATATTATATATGATATCAGAGTCACTTTGCGTGAGCCTAATGCATAATGAGGTGCGATCATTCAACGAGGACATTGAATCCCCAAAAAAGAAAAGATGCATGAGGCATGTTTTGGATTAGTTCCATATACATAAGTCACGATAAAGATGTTGGACATATATGAAAATATGTCCTTCATTAGATGTGATGCGTTTTAAAAAAATTATGCTAGTTTAGAGCGGACAATATCACACATTGATAAGGAATGTTAGACTGCAACCAACGGTCGCAAAGCATCAATTTTTTTATATTTGTTATTTGACGTGTTTTGGGAAGGGGTAAATTGGTCTTTTCATATGTGAGAAAAAGCAAAAGTAATAGAAAATATAAGAGAAGTAGACTGAATTATTAAAGTGAAAAAATTATGATAGTTTAGGAATTCAAAAAATAAGTTCTTAATTTATGAAAATAATACCATCTTTTTTATTAAAGTGTTCTCTTATCTTATTTATTTATTTAAATTCACTACATTTTTATGATAAAACTATTTTTCTAGAACAAAATTCTTTCGGTCATTACGTTATAATGAGAAAAATATCTGCAATACACAACATGTGCAAGTATGTAATTCTTTTAATTATTCATTATTAATATTTGTTAATTATTATTGGTTTGTCAAATTTGTATTTATTAGTTAATTTGTTACTTGATATTGACTGATCAAATTCCTTTATTAAGACATTATTTGACAAAGTTAGTGATCTGATTAAAGGATAACGATCAAAGAATAATAATTTGTATCAACAGATAGCGATTTATTTATAAATTTAATAAAAAATTATTTGATAAATATAGTGATCAAGTTAGTATATTATATACAATGACAAAACTAGACATAAGATATAATTTATGATAGTTCTTGGACATATTATATTCATAATAATTAATTTATTTTGAATAGTAATATCTTTAAAAATATTATTTAAATATATATATTTTTATTATTTTAAATAAAAATATTATTTGAGTTGTATGTAAAACTAAAGATGTCATATATTAAAATAACAAATAATATACAATGTTTAATAATTAAATAAAGATTTTTATTTTAAAAATGAGGATATAATATGAATAAAATATGAGACTGTACTTTATAAATTAGTTTGTGTAACTTATAACATGTTGTATTTAAACTTTTAAACATTATTTTAATAAAATATTTATTAAAAATTTATAGTAGCATTGATTCGAAACAATGCCTAAATATGAATAGTGCAAAAGCTTTGGGAGTAATGTTCCATGTCTCAAATGCTTGTTAGGGACATATATCACCAATTAGGGCTTTTTTTTTCTAAGATAATTAAGACGAGGCTTAAGTAGCTTAAGCTTCGATGCGACTGCCTTTTTCCTTTTTGTGAAAAAAGAACATGATAGTATCATAGTACAACATGAGGTGACCGTTTTTATCAGACAATAATACGCCTAAAAAATATTGGACGTTCACAATTCACATTGAAATAAAATAAACTAAAAAGGCGACCATGGACTTGAAGTCTTGAATCCTGATGACCGTAAAAAAAATTACCAGAAACATAGTTAGTAATATTATTGCAGAGAGAAAAAAGTCATATTGTGATTGAAAGTTGGGATGGAATGGATGGCTAACATTTCGTTTAATTAAAAATTTTGAGTTCAAAATTTTATAAATATAGTTTTTTTTTTCTAGGAGCCTCATCTATTATAGTCAGACGTGTTGCTTAAAGCAACATCAAATTAATCATGAGTTCGATGATGAACACTCTAACATGCACTTTTTTGCATCGCAGGAGTTAGACGATTTACTTAGCTTCTCGAATACGAACGTCGCTTCTCGGAAAAAAAAGTGATATTTGATAAATTCGCTGTCCTTGATTGACCACATGATGCATCACATTTTTATTTTCATGAAAAAAACCGAGACAAATAAATAATAACGCGATATGGGCCCCTCGGCCAGTCGCCGGTACCAAGTCAAGAGCATGCGGACATGACATCATACTAATAACACACTTTGCACGCATCTCGCCTTTGTGCGAGTCAATGCAACAAGTCATTCATCTTCTAAACATTTCATTTGATTTGAGCAAATAAATAATAATAATAAAAATTTTAAAGTAAGGGACGCTACCAATTGACAGATTCAACACATAAAAACGCCATCGGAAGCAGTCGATTCTAATCATTTCCTCTATCTTTCCGTTCTAGATTATTAAATCATGAGCAAGAAGCCTTCCATCATTCAACATACAACAATATATAAAATCCCCAAGAAAAGAAATTTCTGAGTTAAATATTGGAAACATCAACCTTGAATATTTTAAGCTCCTCGGAATTACATAAAAAAATAATTTACTGTAAGAGATCACAGCATTTTTCCCATGTGTAATTCCCTTGAACAAGATGATAAAATAAATAAATAAAATGAGAAGTCTTGATGGAGTCTACGCGCATACGTACGTGGATCAGATTCTTGTACTTGGCATGGGTCACGGGCTCATGGCAGCCCCCCTCTGTGTTGCATTAATTTAATAATTTCTGGCGTTCAGATTGAGTTTATTGACAGACGCAGATGAGGGATCGGACGGCTGAAAAAGGAAACGAAATGAACGGGACGGAGTCGTCGGTGTTGTGATATGAACAAAAGCTAGCATGAAGAGACCAACAGCACCAGGGCGTTGCCGAGATAATGTTGCAGCCTGTGCCAGCAATAAAAGCTGCCCGCCACCTTCCATTCCATGTCCCCCAGCAATAAAATCCTCTAGCAGAGTCTTCTTCTTTCTTCTTCTTGTTCTTCGTAGCCGATTTATCTCAAGGGGATCGCAATTTTGCTCTCGGTTTTCCTCTCCGTGCATTCCCTGAACTTGTTCTTCTGAGTTCTGATCAGACCAATGGCTGTAAGTTGACTGCTTTCCTTTCTCTAGGCACTTTGTTTCAGCAGTTCTCTCTCTCTCTCTCACTCGATATGATGACATGTTCTTAGACTCTTAGTTAACCTGAAGGTTGCTGTAGAGATTTGTTTCCTTTTTTGTTGTTTTTATCGATGGTGCTGCTGTACGTTGTTCTTTTCTGTTTTTTTTTTGTTTCTTTTCTGATACTACCTGTGGGATTCTTTCTTTGATGGAAGGACCGGGACGACATCTTTTCCTTAGATGCTTGGCATGCTGTTTTGATTGTTGAGATATCGATTCGTGCATGCTGTTTTGTTTGAGCGTTCGCTGTAATGCAAGGTTTTTTTTTGTTCTTTGTTCTTCTGATTCATGGTGTGATTAACGTTGAAATGTAGGGTTGATTGAGTGATACTTTTGTTGTTTCTTGATTATTGTCTAATTAAGATATTTTGCTTGACGATTGCCGGTCATATAATTTATGAGTGGGGAAAAAATTAACGCCGTTGAAATGGTTTTTGATTTGCTTAATAATACTGTTCGACAATCCTTTTCATAATTAAACTATGGGCCTGCTCTCATAAACATTTTTCCTGTACAACCTGTAGATTGACATATGCCTCAATTATTAATTTATTCGAACTTATTCATCGACGTGAGTTGTCCTACTTTTTTTTTTCCTTAAAGCCGTCTTGTTTACAGCTATCAGATTCTGTAAATAAATGTTAGCTTTAGCAACGTGTAAACCAAGCAGAACTTTTTAGAATGCTGAATCCGTAAAATATTTGTGAAACTTGAAGACATAATAAAAGGAAGACTAATTCAGCTTTGACCTGTTCATATATTTGATTGACTCTACTCCTCAGCATTCAAAACCCGACTTAGTCTTTGTTCAGGATCAAATCCATCATAGATTATGTCAAACTAAATCTACTCATATTCTATGATTTCCGATATTGACTTAGTAAAAACGAGGCATCTGTTATGTTTCGTTCATGTATCTGTGCTGACTGCTGACAAAGTGCATGTTGCTCCCTTCGGGTGACAGCAACGTGGTCGTGTGCCGCAGTTCGGGCAATGGGAAGACGGGAACGCAGCGTACACCATGATTTTTGACAGCGCTCGGAAGGACAAAAATGGCGAGCCGATAATAGTGAACCCAAATGACCCTGAGGCCATGGCAGCAGCACCCGCCAAGGCGGACAGGCCTCCTGCCCATGCTCCTGGTGCTGCTCGTGCGCCCAGGTTCATCATCAACCCGAACGATCCCGAGGAGAACCCTGAAGCCTTCAGAGCCGCGGCCGCAGCGTTCGCCCAAGAGCACAGACAGGTTAAGCAAGGGTACCAAGACAGACCGCCGGCGCCGGCGTACCATCATCAGCCGCCCCGGCAACGGCAAGGAACAGCAGCCGCCGGCAGGCGCCCTGCCGAGCCTGCAGGTAACTACGGCTTGGCGCCGGCGTCAACGGCGGGGCCGCATGGTGCACCGGTAAGTAGGAGCCATGCTCGATCCGTTCTTAGTTCTTAAAAATTTCATGCACGCACGCATGCATGCATTGAGCTGTGCATATATATGGTTCTGAACGTGTCGAATGTGGTGCACGACTGCGAGCACAGGCCGGGCGGAAAGCTGCGGTGCCCAAGTTCGGGGGATGGAACGAGATGGGGCATACGCCGACCGACGGGTACACCGTCATGTTCGACAAGGTCAAGGAAGAGAAGCATCAGATGGTTCATGGCGCTCCCACGGCGACGCCCCCGCGCAACCAGCCTCAAAGCTACAACCACCAACGTCAACATGCAAGGCCGATGCCCTCCAAACCAGAATCCTTCTGGGCAAAGGTACGTGAAGGATCGTGTGCATGCATGCAGCATGCAAAATGCACCTTCATTTCTGAGTTTATATTCTTATATGATCGACTTCATAAATTGCTCGTATATGAATACATGCAGTTGCTCTGCTGCTCCGATTCATCTGCAAATTGATCCAGCGGCCGCCGGCTGTCCTCGCGGTGCATGCAAACCGCTGGATGCTTAAAACCTGCAGCTCATTGGCGGCTCTGCTGTGGAGCCATTCATTCATCACATTATTCGTTTGATATATACGCGCGACATTTTTTTTAAAATTTGCCCAAGCAAGCAGTTCAGTGTGCATGTATTATTTGATATATATATATATATATATATATATGCTATGTTTAATTTGCGTTTTTGTTTTAGATGATTTTTTTTTTGGGTTGGTTATAATATATTGTATAAAGAAATATGGATTTTTTTCCCTTCATTCTTCTTCGTGTAAAATGTTCATCCTCCATTACCGGCTGTAAAAAATAAAAGAACAATATATCATATTTGATGGTTGATGTTTGCTTTCTGATCCGACCTGTTTCTCTGAGCAAATTGTCAAAGGAAAATTATGAACAAACGTTTAATATTTTAAAACCAGATGCCTAAGTTAAACTGACGTGGAGCCCTCTTTCGCATGGACATTAATTTGAATAGCTCCTGATTTGTAACGGACAATAATAAGGCTTTGTGCATGCGGGTCTGTGCTTTAGGAATTAATGGACTTGCTGCTCACTTCACTTAGAGGAAAGAGGCGCTGCCTGCGCTAAGCAGCGAGTGGAGCACATCTGGGCCGTCATGTCATTCGACGGCCTTTATTTTTTTTCTTTTTCGTGTCCGTTCGCCTCCTCCCCGCCCGCCTCCATCCGCTCCCTCTTCCCTGTCACCTCTTCGCTGATCGTCGGCTGCCGCATCCTCGACCTCACCATCTCCGATTGTCTGTCAGGACGCTGCCTCCTCCTCTGCTTCGCCCTTGTCCTCCTCGACACTTCAACGGTGTCGCCGCCTCCTCCTCCGATTCGTCCTCGTCCTATCCCTCCTCGGCGCCTCCAACGCCGTCACCATCGATATCGACACCGTCGTCGCCCTGTGCCATCGCCCCCTTCGCTTCGCCCTTGCCCTCCTCGACGCCTCCAATGCTATTGCCGCCTCTGCTACGCCGCCGCTGCCGCCTCCACTTCGTCCTCACCCTTCCTCCAACGTCGAGATCGAGTGTCCGCCCGCTGCGCCGTCGCCGCCGCCTCCATTTCGCCCTCACCCTCCTCGATGTCCACCTCTGCCACTTCCGTTCGATCTCGGCCGTCCAAGACACCATTGACGATGAAGATTAAAATGCTAAAAAAAATGCGCACCGCCAGATCTCATCCGACAGTGCGTGATAATACTAAACAGCCTGCTTAGCACAGGGCGCTAAGCAGCGCCTATTTCCTCCTCCACTTAAGTGGGTACCATTTTGCTCCGAGCATCTGCATCCATCGGATGTAAGATCAACGACAAATTAAAAAAGACACAGTACATTTTAGCAAACTGTGCGGTTCAGCATTATTCACGACCAGTTCAGCTCCCCTTTCGCCACCTCGTCCCCTAACGGATTCCCTCGCCGCCAAAGCCCTCATCGTCGAAGGCCCTAGCTCAAGCCCTCACCACCTCGTCGCCTCATGGCCATCTTGAGCATCTGAAGATCGGCGTCGTCTCGCATCGTCTTGAGCATATGAGATCCGGTGACTGAATCGTCGAGCAGACGCTGACAGTAGTGAGTAGGCGAGTGGCGGCGACGAGCAGACGAGTGGCGACGACGAGAAAATGATGGTGGCAACTAGCACGCAATCGGCGGCCCGAGAGGAAGACGGGCGAGGGATGACGCGGATGGAGACGACGGCGAGGCGGTGGTGAGGCATGAATCGTGAGAGTCTTTACTGAATCACATATAAACCATGTTGAACCGGATGGCTTGCTGCAATGAATCACACATTTTTCATCTGCCCTAAATCCTACATCCGACGATTGCAAATGTAGGGAGTAGGGTGTGGGTAGCACACCATTAAATTCACGTATTTAGCATATTACTAGCTTTCTTCATTAACATTTTAGCGAGGGTGTAGTGTGGACGTAAAGTGGACATGTTAATAAACGAGGTCAGAGAGGGCGAGCTAGTGAGGACGAGGGCGAGGGTGAGGGCGAGGGTGAGTGCTACATCTTGGAGAGAGTCCGCTTAAAATCATTATGCAATGTTTTTTAGAACAGAGCAAGCGGAGAGGATGAGTCTCAACCGGTGTTGAACCACATAGTAGATGGTAAATCAACGTTGAACCATATGTTTGATGGCGCTGAATCACGTCTCTACTAATCTACCCTTCATCGTTGATCCGATGGTGGCAATGTTAGAGAGCATGGTGCTCCTGACTTAAATTGGGAGCACCTCATTAAATTCTTTTAAAATATCCTAATATGATTCATCTTAGCCCAATCTATTTCTGATTCAATTCTCCGTTCATAACTAAAATATAATTATCATAATATATTAAATTATTTAACCTCCAATTTAATTATATTAATTTTAATTAGTTCAATATTTTATTTCCAAATTTAGAGTTTGATTTTATTCGGTACCGTCCTGGACCAATCTCAAAATTTTCATCCTACCGAGTTTGAACCAGGTCCGGATGGACTCATTAAATGTGTTGTAATAAAAGAGAGAGAGAGGTAGATGTTTTTTTCTATAATAATAATTATAATAAATACAATTTAAACTTTACTTGACCTTTCATTTATTACTATTATTATTACGAAGTTGGCAAACAGTGCACCATGGTCACCTCGACCAGGAATGAAACCCATCGGATCCTCCGCCGCAGGATCACCATCTGACGGTCGGCAATCCATCCCTTCAAGTGCTCTCCAGACTCCAAAATAAGCGCTCACGCCAGACAAAAAAATCGGCTATATTTGAAATGAACTCAGAACCGCTCCATTTTGCTCTGCTGCTTCTCCCATTCCCCCATTAAAACTCCTCCCTCTTGCCTTCTCCACCGCCTCTTTCTGGCTTTCCTTCGAACGCCTCCGTCGTCGTGGAACCCCAAAAGAGCGACACTTTCATATGGACTTCCTCTCGTCTTCCGTCGCTTCTTCTTGCTCCAAGGAGCACCAGAGGATCTATCAGGAATGGTTCGCCGTTGCCGATAAAGGTCTCCATCTCGTCCTCTCGCCGTTTGATTTTTCTTTTCATTTGGTTTCGATGGCTTTCGGCGTCACCCAATTTCGTCCTTTGATCGTGATCGTTTTCCTTTTCTTTGCTCTCTTTGGTGTTTAGATGGAGATGGACGCGTGACGGGAAACGATGCGCTCAAGTTCTTCGCCATGTCCAAGTTGTCTCGTCCGGAACTTAAGCAGGTTACCACGATCTTTATTTTATTTATTAAAATCAACACTTTTTTCTATCATATCTTTCACTCTTTCCTCTTGCTTTGAGACGCAAATGCAAAAAAGTGTATCGTTCCTAACATTATGATGTGGTAATTTCGAAGGAGGTTTCAATCTATGTCTGTTTGTAGACATGTCTGTCAAGTTTCTCAAATTAGCTGCTTTTATTAAAAAAAATGCAAACTGAATGAAGGTATGGGCAATTGCGGATTCTAAGCGGCAGGGGTTTCTTGATTTCCCGGAATTCATCAATGCAATGCAGGTTCGTCGGTTCTCCGCCTCTGCTTGCTATCGTTAATGTCCAAAAAACGGAAAATGGATCCCATCTGCGTTTACTAATACTGTCTTTTTACTGCACAGCTTATTGCGTTGGTACAAGGAGGCCATGAGATTACTCAGGACGTTCTAACTCATGCAGGTATCTTGATTGCAAATTGTTTCTTTGGATTACCCGAGTCAGCTATTTATCTTTTAGATGTGTTGTCTGCTCACGTTTTTCTGATTGATGCAGACTTGGAGACCTTGAGTCCTCCAACCATGGAAGGCTTAGATATTCAATTAGCTGTATGTCAACTTGCTATCTCTACTTTGTTTTTTTCTCTTTTTCTGCACGCAACAGCTTATTTGTGGTAAATTATGATTCACATTTTACTTATTTTGCAAATTTACCATCTCCTAGAAACTGAAGAAATCGCCAAAAAGAACAGAACATCGAGTTGATGGTAGGTTCTCATCCTTAGATGAAAACAAAATAATTTCCTTAGCCTTCTGATTGTATATTCTGATGGTGCAGGATCTCCTCAGCCACCTGCGTCTTCACCATCGCGCTGGTTTAATTCGAAGGCATCGAAGAAGGTAATTTGCAAACCTGATATATTGGTTTTGTGTGATTCCTATTTATTTATTTCTTAGATTTAACCTTGCATTGATTGCTCTATAGGTACCCTTAAATTCAGTCACTTCAATCATAGATGGCCTGAAGAAGTTGTATGTGGAGAAATTGAAGCCATTGGAAGTTACATATAAATTCAATGAATTTGTTTCTCCCCTGCTGGTAAGTTTTTTTTTTGTAACCCTCCTATCATGAAGAAAATTTTATGGTACAAGCAACATTCGACTTTAGTTTCGTTTTCAAAGATCATATTTTTGGACAAGTGTATCAAGTAATGATATCTTCCATCATCAACTCCTATTGTTCCTTTGCAGACAAATAGCGACTTTGATGCCAAACCCATGGTTATGCTCTTGGGCCAATATTCTACAGGAAAGACGACATTTATAAAGCATTTGCTAAGAACTAGTTATCCAGGTTAGAAATTAGCATTGGCTTTTGTATTTTGTGTTCATTAACTTTCCTTTTAATAATTTATCTAGAATATGCCATCTTTACTAAATTCATTGTGATCTGTGAAGGCGCTCATATTGGTCCCGAACCTACGACCGACAAGTTTGTTGTTATCACAGTAAGTCATCACAATTGTAGATGTCTCTCCTTGACAATTGTCCTGGTCATTTCTGAATTATACATTGATTTATTGTTCTTCACATTTATTTGTGAAATTTACATGTATAAATACTTAGTCTTCTTATGTGCGTTATCATCATATATTTTTAAATATAATTCAGAAACACTGTTGGTTATTTGCATGATGTTAAATTCTTGGGTTCACTTTGTTCCACATTCACATTTTTCTTGTCATTCTAACTGTTGACTTTCCTTCTATAGTCAGGACCAGATGAAAGGAGCATTCCAGGAAATACTATTGCTGTGCAAGCTGACATGCCTTATGGTGGCTTGACATCATTTGGAACTGCTTTTCTATCAAAATTTGAGTGTTCTCAAATGCCACATCCAGTATGATCTTTGACAATTAAACCCAAAATGTATTTTTTCTATATATGCATATTCAAGAACTGATTGGCTCCTCACATGTGAAGCTTCTTGATCATATTACATTTGTTGATACACCTGGTGTCCTATCTGGAGAGAAACAAAGAACACAACGCAGCTACGACTTTACAGGCGTTACATCTTGGTTTGCAGCGAAGTGTGACTTGATCCTTCTTTTATTCGATCCACATAAGCTTGATATCAGCGATGAGTTTAAACGTGTAATTGGTTCTCTACGTGGACATGATGATAAGATACGTGTTGTTTTGAACAAGGCAGACCAAGTTGACACTCAACAGGTGATGTGTTCTCGCAATTTAATATCACTTATTCCTAAATCATGTTTTGTCTTTGTTTATAATTATAATAGACTACTATAAAATTTTATATTATAAGTTTGAGAAAATTCATCCTGTTGTCATTCTGTAGTGCACTGTCATTTCCTAATTCCTTATGATAACTTTCTTTTATATCATGAAACCAGCTTATGAGAGTTTATGGAGCATTGTTGTGGTCACTTGGAAAAGTTCTTAATACTCCTGAAGTGATGCGAGTATATATTGGGTAAGTTCTCGCACATACAATTGTTGTACTTTTACTAGCATAAAGGTTTAAATTGAACATGGTTTCACATCTTCAAAAATTTTTTTTTGAGAAGGAAAAAGGATGATTAACCGACCGTTAACCATTCAGATTCCAGCTCACTTTAATTAAAACATTTAAAGGTATAAAGGGATACAATTCTTGCCAAAAGAGATGTCAGCTGGTCCTGGATACACAAAATACCAGTAGTACAAGGATGAGAAAATGATAAAAAAAAGTTATCACCAATCAACAATCTAACCCAAGAGACCCCAATCCTTGGTCAAAGTCCTGATGTGAGAGATAATATTTTTTTTGAAAGTAGGAGATAATATTTTCTGCATAACTGAAGCCACCTTGAAACACCACAATATTCCTTTGTAGCCAAATGGCCCACACTGTCGCACAGATTATTTTCACCTCCCTTCTGGATCTGTATCTGATTATGTCACATTGCAGTCCCCCTCTTCTAAATGAAATCCAGAACTCACCCTCCGAAGATGTCGAGATACTGGAAATATTCAATTATGAAACATTGTTTCACAGTTTCCTTTTTGTTGGAAGCTTATGAGTTTTTTTTTCTCCATTAAGAACATGGTTGGGCCTTCATCTTCTAGAACACACTTATTTTGATCGAGTTTCTAGTCTTATATGATGCAGCCTTGTTGATTGTATTTTTCCTTTCAAACCTCCAGTTCCTTTAATGACAAACCAATAAATCAAGTAGCCACTGGTCCCATTGGGAGAGATCTATTTGAAAGAGAACAAGAAGACCTCCTCTCTGATTTGAAAGATATACCAAAGAAGGCTTGTGATCGTCGTGTAAGCATACCTATTTTCTTGTTTTAAACATTTACGTAGGTTACTTTTTTGCTTCAATTCATTCTTATTTGCAGATCAACGAGTTTGTCAAGCGTGCAAGAGCAGCTAAGATTCATGCCCACATAATTGGACATCTTAAAAAGGAGATGCCTGCAATGATGGGAAAGGCGAAGACTCAGCAAAAACTCATTGACAACCTAGAAGATGAATTTGCAAAGGTAAAAAGGACATGCTAGTCATTTAAAAGTTACTGATGTTGTAGAATGATAATGAACATTGAAGAAAATTGACATTATGAAATAATCAGTGAAGGTATAGTAGAAGGTTGGCAATTAATACACTGCTAGCTATCCATATTGATTACTTGCTTTCATTTGGCTATTTATTTTCTATTCTTTACTGGAGCTTGGATGACTACCACTTTGCTAGGCATTTCTCAATGTGAGGCAAGCCAAAATCCTTCGCACAAATTAGTTTTGCTTATGTTATTCTAGTTGCTGATTATGTGATTACCATTGTCTGGTATTTTCCTGTATAATTTTAATAGAAGCTGTTAGTGTAGTACATGTCATCTCTGCTTGAATTATATTTAATCTTTCATTTTTCAATCATGCTTGAGGTAAATGCACCAGTCCATTTGGTGATTGAAGTCTCAAGCTATGTCCATAGAAGTGTAAATTCTGTAAATAAATGGAACAGGATCTAATACTGCTAATTAACAGGTGCAAAGAGAGTTCCACTTGCCGCCAGGGGATTTCCCGAATGTTGACTCTTTCAGAGAAGTGTTGAATGGATACAGTATTGACAAGTTTGAGAAGTTGAAGCCAAAAATGATTCAGTCTGTGGATGACATGCTGGGATATGATATTCCTGAACTTCTGAAGAACTTCAGAAATCCATATGAAGGATGATTCTTCAACTTTATGTGACAGGGGGCAACAGTTGTCTTTGATGAATTCAACTGGAAATAGAGCATCCGGCCGTCGAGGAATCACATTCCCCTTGAGACGCATATATCACTTGTATCATCTGTAGCACCACAAAGTTGGGAATGTCTTGTGATCAAATGTTTTCACTTTCAAGTTTTGTTGTAACATGTAAAAGGAGCTGCCATGGGTTACAATCTTTCAGTTCATTGAATTTATTTTCCGGTATGAAGTGTCCATCATGAAATCCATGATCCGGATGTTCTTGTATCTATCCCAATGTTTCAGGTCATTACATTGAATTTTTGTCCACCGATGATTGTTTGAGGATGTTAACAAACTTTGCCGTCTTGCACAATTGAATTAACCGTGATGGAAGGTTGTTCTGTGTATGCCAGTTCTCTGCACCAGGTTCTTATAGCCCTGCTGTTTTTTTTATTCTTTCCTTTGAATGATTCCATTAAAAGAGACCCATTTTTATTATAGTTTGAGTATCTATCTCCTAAGTTTATTATCCTTGGACTAGTCGAGGCATGACTGTTTGATCTTAGAATCAAGATATCTAAAATTGGTCTGATGTTTTTGAATGCTCAATTCCTACTCTTCACTTGAACCGAGGAAGTTCTAATTATTATTTTTTCTTTTCTTTTTTCCTTGCTTGTCCCCTAACTTTTTTTTTCTCTTATTTTTTTCTTCTCTCGTTACGTTTCTTTCTTTTATTAATTAATATTTCTGCTTTGAGGTCTGTTTGTATGTATTATTTCTCTTAATAATATATTGATTATTAATAATTATTGTTACGAAATAAATATTAACAGTAAAGAGATATTTTTGTGCATTCCTATGTATAAGCACTTATAATTAATTTATATTAATCTATATATATATAAAGCTGATGCATTGGAAGGCTCGAGTAGGATTTGACTTTATCTTTTTTTTTTCAAATGTTGTGAATTTTTTACATAATTTGAACATACATAGTGTAACCTCCAATTACATGCATAGTGTAACCTCCAATTACATGCATAGTGTAACCTCCAATTATTTAATACATCACTCATCCCTCTCTATGGTGTAACTCCTCTTCAATCATTTAATCAGCAACATTTTATTAATTTTTATGAGTTTGTCCGTATGGTTTAATTATGTTAATCAAATATAGCACAACCTCCTCATAAATTCAGCTAATTTCGCATTAGCTTCTCACGTCCTCACATTAATTCATCTTTTTGAAATATTAAAACGTCCCCATAAATTCAGTTAATTTCTCATGAGTTTCTCTCACGTCCTCTCATTAATTCAATTGTTTGGAATATGAAAAGGTATTATAATAAGGAAGCAATTATTTTTGGACGTCAGTTATCCAATGGCATTATTTGTTTCGGAGAAGATAAGAGAACTGTTGAAGTTTAAAAGGAGAAACTTGCCCACCTCATCGTACTTGCCCCGCCCCCACACTATCTGTTCAATTGGATTTCCGTGTCTCTGCACCCACTTTTTCCTCCCTGCTTCTGTATCCATTTGTGAGCTTTTTTCATGCACCACCAAGGTTCGGCTCGCATGTGACAAGGCCGTCGTTCGTCCGCAGAATGAATAGCTTTGTCCCGCGTCCAATGTGATCCACCTGTCATTGTCCGACCGGCACAGGGGTCAAGTAACCGCGCATTCTCACGGCCACCGTAAATGCAGCCATTGGCCTTCGTCGGCGGCATCGGCTGGGCAACCTTCTTGACATTGAACAACAAGCCACCGGTGTCGATGATCGGATTCAGGAGCGCTCCGTAATCTTCGTCGGACACCAAGGGCAGCATCACTCGTGTGTTGGTTGCAGCACCGGAACTTATCGACCGTCGTGTTGGGGACCTCCACGTCCATTAAACTGTTCCCGCCAGTGCTGAAGTCAAAAGTAGATGCAGCCTGTCCTTCCCGAGGCGGCCGCCGGACCATCTGGGAATAGAGGAGCTTCTTGGCGGCGACGTGCTACGAAGTGTAGACACCACGAACTGGGAAGCAATCTTGCAGGCTTATTGAGTGCAAGATTTCGACGAGGACGTCCTCCGACTGTCCGGCAGGAGGTTCGACCAGTGGCTCTCTCTTTGTTCAGGTCTTAGGTGTCGCCGGAGAGTTCATAATGTTTATTTTATAGATAGGAAGGGGGAGATAACAGAGTTTGCTTGTGCATCTAATCCAAGTATATAATAATAATAATTAGGCATAATTTTAAAAATGATCTAACGTTGATACATCTTATCTAATTATCTAACATAATGTATCCTTCATTTTCAGATAGATAAATTTCACTAGCTAGGTAAGACATGTTTCCCTTCATTTTAATTTTTTTTTTTAATTAAAACCGACACGTTTTTTTTTATACATATACTATAAGGCTTTTCCTGCCTTGCACATCCGAATGGTTGTTTAAAATTACGTATGATTTTCAAGTGGTTACTTGGTTTAAAAACAACAAAAAGTTGTGATTTACTACGATGTCAAATTAGTGGCTCAACCATTTTGTTTAAGTCACTAATCATTGTTTCTTCTGCTATTTATAGTGGGAATTGAAACCAAGTTGGAGCATATGATAGTGGGAATGGAAATGAAGTTGTGCACTAGAATCAATATGAAGTCATTATTCTTACTTATATTTTATTAATTTTTTATAATTTTCAGAAATTTTATTTTATTAATTAAATGTTATGGATGTTTGAAAGATTCGTGTAAGATGTCATTAATGTGAAAAACTTTGCATCTTCTCAAGATTCATTTAAGATGTCAATAATATAAAAAACTTCTCACCTTCTAACCATAAAAGCAAATCTAAAAGGACATATACAATCATTCATATTCCCCACGCCTTTTACACTTCTCAACAATTTTATTTACATACTTAAATGATATCATTTAATATGTCAATAATATAAAACTTCTCCCATTTTAATTATAAAAACAAAATCTTTGCTAATAACAAAGATATAAACATTCACATCCTCCACATTTTTTACACTTTTCAGCAATTTTGTTTATGCGTTACTAACTTAAAGGCTATATATGTTACAAAGATTCATTTAATTATCACTACATTCAATATGTATGATTTTATCAGTGATGGACCCATGTGGGCGGGTCCAATTTTTTTAGCCCTTAGTATGCATAAATTATGTACGAATGAATATTTAAGACAATTGATGCAGAAGATAATTATTAGATATATTTTTATGTGTGTAACAAATTATTTCATTATATTCATAATAAAAATTTTGTTCATTCTCCAAAAAATCTTGTATCCCTTCCTGGATTACATCCAATGACTCTAATTTTATAAACTATTTAAATGACATACAAGAAGACACATCCATTTCATATTTTTATTTACATGATTAATACCCATTAAAGTTTTTTCTCGTAAAATACTCATTCGTAAGTTTTTAATACAAGAGTTAATAGTTTTACATTTATTGAAAAAAATATTAATATCTATTAAGATCTCTTCCGTGAAATGTAGACAATTCTTTTACTATACTGTCACAAGTAGGAAAATAGTATTTCCAGTTATTATGATTAAGCCAAGGTCCTACATAAATAATTTAAATTAATATTTGATAGTTTTAATACTATTGCATGGTTTTGTTCCTCGCCATCTATGCCATCTTATTTCGCAAGGAAATGTTATATAAAATTATGTTGTGTACAAGCATTCAATCATGAATTTTTGATAAAATCGTATCTTAATATTTAAAATTATCTAATGTAAAAGAGATGTATTATTTATTGTAGTGAAAATTTTAAAATTTACAAAAAATGGTTCGTAAATGAATAACAAAACCTACAAATTATTTTCAAACAAACATAAATAATTCAATGTAAAACATTGAATTTCCTAATATGCATTGCATATAATCATATTTAATCACTTAACTAATATAAAGATATATATAATTCAAAAGTATATATGAATATTAAATATAAAATCAAGAAAGTTTTCTTAAATAAAATATTAAAAAACATTTCAAAGATATAAAACAATTTAGCACTCTTATAGTAAAAGATTTTTTTCCGATGAAGATTAAAAGATTTTATAAGTTAATTTACATAGTTAAATTTGTGCGAAGCACGAGGGGATTCCCTAGTTCTAATTATAAACTTTAATTTTATCCAAACGAATCATATTTATTTTGTTCTCTTCTAAGTTCTAACTCGGTCAAACACCCTGAAGAATGAAGTAAAACACGTAATAATCTTCCGTGTGCCATCGACACACTGCTCCGTGATCCTTTCTAAGTCTAACAGTGCAAGTAGTTGTGTGGCCTCTTTGCCTTTTGACCGATTCGATCCATTCGATTTTGATCAAGTTTGATTGAATTACTCTTTTTTAAATAGTTGGATCCACATTCAATTCGACTCGTTTTAAGTCGGATTGAATATCCGGCCATAATTTTTTTCTTTTTAATTTTTTCTTACTTTTTTTATTATTTAATGTAAAAAATTGTGTAATATTATTAAAATCTAAAATAATTTGTCAAGTATTTAAATATTACTTTACACATTTAGAATACTTTATTTTAATATTATTTATTTATTTTATATAACTAAATGAAAATTAAATAAAAAATTAGGTCTTCAATCGAATCCACTTGAGTCAAAAAAATTTTACTCGTACTTGACTTGACTCATGATATCGACCCGATGAACCCCCTATCTTTTGATCCACGAGGCCAACATAAAAAGGAGTACAATTTTGTTTATTCATTTTCTAAGAGCAATACCATAAAAACAAGAACTTACGAAACAAATTAATAAAGTATAAGAAAACATATAAGTGTTTTTTATGTATAATATAATAGAATGTTTTAGAAGGGGGAAAAAAGAGAAATGTACTTGAATGGAGAAAATAAGGGAAAATGTTCAGGAGTAAATGGATAAAACAAAACAAAATGTCTTACACTGATGATAAAAAAAAAAAAGAGAAGAAAACTAGAAACAAGAGAAGGACAAGGGAAAAAATGATGAATTTAAGTCACTTTTTTGAATTATTACAATAGTAATAAATTTTAGAAAATAAAATTGCTTTTTAAAACTATCAATTAGTGATGAAACAATTACTATGAAACTATTTAATTATTTTATAATATTTATTATTCATAATTTATGTTCCAAATTGTTATAAATAACATTATTCTATAAAAAAGACCTGTGAAATTAATCACAAATTGGTTAAACCGGATGTCCGATTGACATATTAGTCTTTAGTTAACCTTAGGACGATCGAAAAATAATTAATGGAGGAATGGATAGGATGATGTGGTGAGGGTTACGATGGTAAAATATGACGTGCCATTAGAAATTTTATGTTTGAATAATAAATCATAAAAAATGTAGGGTGAGATAGTAACAATTTTATTTATTTTAAAAGTTAGTTTTATTCTTCATTATATATTTAAATTATTTATAATGATTAACAATTAATAAATATTTATCATATAGTTCTTTATTACTTAATTTATTTTTTCTTTTGTTATTTCTTTGACCTTTTTTCTATTTTTTTATTATATTATTTATCTTTCTGTAAAATTATCATTAATATGTTTTAAAAACTTTAAAATGAGAGAAACTAAATATTAAAAATTAATATAGATAAAAAATTTATTGTTTACTAGCATGAGAGAAAGAAGAGAAGAGAGAGAAGAAAGATGAAGAGTTAATTTAGTTTAAAATTATTAATATTTTTTTATTTTACTTATTTGGTGATGTTAGGAGAGCTTATGGTCCATATAAAATAATCGATAAATTAAAATAATAATATATATTTTATTGACTGAAATTTATTTTTAAAAATAAATTACACGTTTGGATAAGATTACTTATATTAATATTAATTAGTTAGCTATGATATAACTAATTGACTTATTTCTTTAGAAGAAAATAAAAAAATAAAACTCTTGGTTATACCGAAATGTCATAACGTATAAGTTACTTATAAGCTTAACAAAAAAAACTAACTACTTCACCCATCCTTCTTAACTAATTATTTAAATCCACCCCCCACCCCTTCAAACATTAATTCTAATAAATCGTTCACGTCTTATTTGGCCGTCGGAGGTAAAGTTTTGGTGAAAAGGCAAATGTGAATAGAAAAATACTGTCATGCGATTAACATTTTGCAAAGGGGAAGATTAGAACGGATTTTATTTTTTAATTACTCATCCATCTTGCAAAGATGGATTTTTTATCAAATAACTTCGTAGTTAAAATACATCGCATGAATATTGTTTTTAACTCATTTACATCTTTTACATTGACATTTCATAAAATGTCAACATTTTTTCCTTTATTATGAACATGTCAATGCAAGGTCTATAAAATTAAATCTGATGTTGAAAGAGTAGCATGTATATTACTTATTAATAAAAGAAAAATAATTTGGATGTTAAAAATAAAAAAAATATTTTGAGAAGTGGAAGCACAAAATGACTCATGACCTTGGAAATGTGGTGTAACTCTTTGAACAGCTGTTGTGTTCTCCTTTCACACCAAAAGTCATTAAAGTCTCAGCCACTCAAAATGATTTGTTTCCTTCTTTTCCACAACATTTACTGGAATTGATTTAATCCCTATCTACGAAAAAATGAATTGATTTAATTACTCAAAATGGTGCCAGCATTTAAAGTGAACAAATTGAATGATGATTTATTTTGGATTTAATGTATTTCGTCAAATAATTTTACACACATTTTTTTTAAAAAAAATTATGCTTTTTCTTAATCAATAGTTTAATACGATTCAAATAATCAACAATAATTATATTTATTATCTTTTAAAATTTATTAACTTCTGGACGTTATTATTCTTCACAACAAATATAATTATTTTTTATAACTTCTTACGTTATAAAATTATCTTTTATTATAATCAATTATTCTTTAAATTATTAATTAAAAAATATGTTTAAAGCCCGCGCATGAGACGAAAAATGCATTGCTCATTTTTCTCATTTATTTTTATGTTTAATCAGCCTATTTACTGTGTAAAAAAGGAGGATGCAATGTTCATTATGATGTCATAAAACTTGCAATAACCGTTATGCTACATAATTTCATCTTATCCACTTGGATAAATATATCTTAGCCAATTATCTTTCAAATATATGACATTAGTGGTCTAATTATTTGTTATTAATTTTTTTATCCAATCATGAATTAACATAATTTAAAAGATATATTTATCGGAGTTATCAATTACGTATATATCGTTATCAATTATTTAACGGAGTCCATCCAGCACAAAATTTAAAAGTTTAAAATTAAAAATAACTCCTCAACTTAAATCTTAATTTATTTATGGATTTTATCTGTGATATATATATATATATATATATATATATATATCTGCAATATCAAAACAAGTTGCTCCAGTTTGCTGCCATCATCTCCGGCGTAGATGGAGGCGAAGAAGCGATTGCAAGGCAAAGTGGCCATCGTGACGGCGTCTACTCAAGGCATCGGCCTCGCCATCGCCGAGCGCTTGGGCCTCGAGGGCGCCTCCGTCGTCGTCTCCTCGCGGAAGCAGGTCCTCTTCTTTCTAGTGTTCTTTCCTCAGCGCCCTTTCGTTCTTTCTTTCTTTCTTTCTTTCTGGCTTTCCGAGATCCGCTATGGGTAACTTGGTTCTGTTTTGATTCGCCAAGCAGAATAACGTGGATGAGGCGGTGGAGAAGCTGCGATCGAAGGGGATCGATGTCTTTGGAATCGTTTGCCACGTCTCCAACGCGAAGCAGCGCAGCGATCTCATTGAGAAGACCGTCCAGGTGAGGAATCCCTCTCTGTCTCTGGTACTTCTGTGGCAAAGGTGCGAGTTTTTTCTTCTGTTTTATGTAACAAGAACGGGTTGCAGTTGGCCATCTGGTTTTGGTATTTTGATGGAATTGGACGGGTAAAGGTGCTCCCTTTCTTCTTCTCAGAGCGGAGTAATAGTTTGGAATTGGTGTTTCATGTCACCTAACCATATTGTCATATGATTCCGGTTGCTACAGGATTCATATTACATGCGTTCGCTTGCTACTTGCTCTATTTCTCGAAATTTTCATATGTTTGGTCCTTTAACATTGTTGTTGTTGTGTGATTAGATTGATAATTTGTTTCAATCTTTCATCAATTATGTACCAATATATGCTATGTTTTTTTAAACGAACCACTATGTGCTTATTAGCTTTTCATTGACAATTTGGTTTATATATCTGTAAAATTGTTCGTCTGAAGTCCTTAGAGGTTATTTTTTAGCGCAAGGCATAGCTCTGTCCATCTACTTTGATTTCCTCGGCTTGTGGCCTTGGAGTTATGATAATGGAGGCCTGAAGGAGTTGTAAAACCCACCAAGGCATCTGAAGGAAACTTTTCCAAGTCACAAATAACCTGTTTTGGTATCTGAGAATTAAGAAGTTGCAATAATCTTGATACATTGGATACCGGCATCGAAATATCATAGAAAGTTTTGTTTTTCTAGTCATCCGGACCTTTCTTTTTTCCTTAGCTCATTTATGAACTTTATAGGAACTTCTATGTGTGAGAGCCTGCCATTTACTCGATTGAGATGTGTCTCATTTCTTCTGGGTACCATGTAGTCCATATTCAGTACAGAAATAGGTAGGGGAGGATAAACCAGACTACAAATTGATCCAACTAATCTCCCTGTAAAACTTGTCTGTCCTCTTCCGTACTTTTCCTGCTCCAAACTTGTATGAAAGATACAGTTTGCTACAATGATGCTCTTTCTCATTTCGCTCAGTGGTAGTTCGTTTGAATTATGATTGGCTACTTTGATAACAGTTATTCCTTGGGTTTTAACACAGAAATTTGGACACATTGACATAATTGTCTCTAATGCTGCCGTTAATCCATCTGTTGATCCCATCTTGGAGACTAAAGAGTCAATTTTGGACAAACTTTGGGAAATCAATGTGAAGGCTCCCATCCTACTATTGCAGGTAAATACTCGTGCTATATTTGACATATCCATTAGGTTTACATAGAAGCCTTACCCACATTTTTGTTTCAGGCTGCTGCACCCAAGTTGCGGAATGGATCATCTATCATCTTTATTTCTTCAATTGCAGGTTATCATCCACAAACAACGATGGCCATGTATGGTGTTACAAAGACTGCTCTTCTTGGTCTTACAAAGGTCTTTCCTCTTGCATACACATATATGAGAGATGACAAACTAAATGTTGATTTGTTCCTAATATGATAGCATTATGTAATAGCACGACTAGTTCAATTAGTAATGGAAAAAATAACTGTCGAGTACAAGTATTTCCTCACCCATATCTACCCTGCTACATGGGCCCTGGAAATGTAAACCTGCCTAAAGACCATGAGGGGAGGGTACTGTCTCGTGTGTATCTGGAAGATTGTAACTGCCTAAGCTGCTTGGGTATCTTCACACATGTCGTCGTATATCTAGTACCGACTAAAACTGATACGACCATGAGGGGAGGGTACTGTCGTGTGTGTATCTGGAAGATTGTAACTCCCTAAGCTACTTGGGTATCTTCACACATGTCGTCGTATATCTAGTACCGACTAAAACTGATACCTAAACTACTATGCTGTGTGAACCATGTACTATATGTGTACTCAAATGTACATTGGACGCAGAATGGTCTTAGATAGGTCATAACTTACAAGTTTTGTGACCTACTTATCCCCCCCATTTGCACAGGTTTTCAACCATAAAATCCATATCCGCTAGTTTTCTTATGTCACATGTGTTTTCTATTTGTTCTTTTCCTTTTCCTCATATATCTACTCGTATTTATATTGATATGCTAGTTTCACATATAGCAATTTTGACAATTTTATATACTTCCTAGTGCATTTTTCGAATGCTACATGGTTGACACATTCCTTGTTTCTTCCAAAAGGCCTTGGCTTCTGAAATGAGCCCAGAGACCCGTGTGAACTGCATCGCTCCTGGATTTGTGCCCACACATTTTGCTGACTTCCTCACACGAAGTGATGACATGGTGTGTGTTCTTTCTTTACTGACATTTACTGTTTCCAAATTGCCATGAAAGCTGACCTCCGTTTGAGGATCATAGCTTTTCAGCAAGGTAAAAGTAAAGTTTTACAGCCATATATTCTTTTGCACATGTTAATGATCTAAATGGCATTGCTACTGGACTAAGAGTGGACATGTTAAGGAACAAAGGTCGTGATATGTTTTTTATCTTGCTGAAAATTTAAGAAACTGGTGATAACTTTCATTTGGCCAACTAACGGGGATTAGGAACTTCATCTTTGTGGTAATTAGGGTCATAAATGCATGGATTATGATACCCCAAATGATGTGAATTGTTGAAGATCCGTAAGCAGAATTGTTTGTTTTCATCATCAATTTTACAGCACAGAAGCAAAAATGAAACTATCTGGCATCCTCAATAATTTAAAGGATGGCTCCCCCTTGTACTTCACACCTAACTAATAATGGAATCTTATTCGCATTGCCTCTATATGCATTGTCTCTACAGAGAAAAGCTCTCGAGGACAAAACTTTGCTGAAAAGACTTGGAACCACTGGAGACATGGCTGCAGCTGCTGCCTTTCTGGCATCTGATGATGCATCCTACATCACTGGGGAAACAATTGTTGTTGCCGGGGGCTTGCCTTCTCGACTCTGATTCCGCTGTCGTAACCACGCAGTAACTCGACGAGTATTATTATTCAGCATTGTAGATGCTAGAAAAAATGAGCCAAATGCCAGCTGTATCATTTTATTTTGGTAGGGACACATAGCTGTACCAGTTATATGAATAAGAATTGTCCAATGTCATGAGTGGACTTGTTAAAAGGAATCCTATTACAATGCTGTTGTGAACTGAGAATGAAGTGTTGAGGTTGGACGCATTTGGATAATTTAATGTGTATAAAATTCGCACACTATTCAACTGATGATGGCCCTATATGCACATTGTGTGGCCACCTAGACATTTCACTTTTTATTGTGATATATGGTACTACACATTTTCCTTGCGTGCAAAAGGTTCAAGTAATGGTACTACACATTTTATTCTCACATTCAAGTCCTCATCATGCTTTTAAAAATATGAGTGCCTGAGAAGATTTAATCATTTAAAAAGCAAACTCAATTTGAAATTCTTTTTTCGCTGAGACTCACCGATGTCTAGAGTATTATCTAGGGTATTAACATTCGATTAATCCAATGTTTAGACAGAAGTGATATGAATAAACTCTGATGTGACTTTGAGAATCGAACTTATTAGCTATCTTAAAACAAAATCCGCTATCCGGTTGGTTAGCTCAATTTAGAATTTTTAAGAGCTCCTGACCTGAGTTCATTGAGCTGTGCATTTAACATAAAAAACAGAGCCCTCATCTCTCTCATGCATTGATACACAAAAGAGTCAATTACAACAACAAATAAGAATATATATAGCTATGTACACAACAATCTCAATTACAATATCACTAGAGCGCATTTCAAAAGGGTAGTGCATCTAAAACATAGGCTTATCCTACTCAAGGAACTACACCAATGCAGTTGCCCTTCCTGCATTCTTCTGTTTTTTCCTTCTTTATTTGAGCTTCTATGTACAAGTGGTATAAACAATTCCACTTCCAAAGTTAACAGAAAACATGCCGAAGATACATTGGCGAGACATTAAACCCAATACTCTCTGTTTTTACCTCAGCAATCTTTGAAGCTGGAGGCCAGAAGGAGAAGCAACAGTCGACCGACTAATCTACACCTGATAAACAACTTCTTCAGGTCGATCGTCACCTATTAGAATGAGGCCTTCCACAAACATAGGGAAGAAACATCTTCTCCACTGGCAACCAGTTGAGATCACGTCGGCTGGTGGATCGATCATTATTAAGTTTTCATGCTTCTTGAGGACGCCCATGATACTTGCAGTGTCGCCTTCCTTGATGTACCTGTTACATCAATAATTTCAAATAATAAAATCAATCATAAATACAAAATCACAGAAGAGTTAGTGTATTCTCACATTGAGTCATATAGTGTTTCACAATCTTATGGCATATATTATAAGAGAAAAATAGTTTCTGAATGATTTTTCTTTCAGCTAATGGAAAGAAGAATGATGCATATAAACAAGATTCAAAATCACATATGCTCATCTCTTATGTTGCCCTTTTAAGTCTAAGTTAGTTTGGTTTTTCTACATTCTTTGGCAATGAGAACAACTTGGTAGCAAACTTGAAGTAATAAAAACTACAATTATCAGAGCTATGTTAACAACTAAGTATTATAACATCCATTCTTGACTCACCCTTCTTTCAGGCACATGACACGGTCGTCACTAGAAAGATTGCGCTCCCCTAACCAACTTTGAAAATCAGGATTTAGCTCCTTATTTTCCTTGCTTATCTTCAAGAGAGTTGCAGGTTTTACAAATGCGACAACTTTTACTCCATTTCCTGCTCTGACAAGAAACCTTGTCCCCGTATTTGGATCAGATATATAAAAATCAGCGACATGCCTCTGTCACAAGAATGACAAACTAATTAATATTACGACAAAGCTACATACATAAAGAAAAAGCATAAGCAATGTGATCGAGAATGAATCATGTCTCATCGTGATGTATCTTATATAATCAACTTAGACTAAAGTACTTCAACTTTGGAAAACAAAAAGTTAACCTCAGAACTTCTCAAGCCCCATGTCCAACGCTTGTGCTTGTTATTAGCCCGCAATCCATTCCATCCTCTGTACTCATGCAACTCTGTGGATGCATATATGCACCTACAGACATTTTGGTAAGTCGTCTCAAGTGGCACACTTCCGCAGGTAACATGCTGCACAGTAAGAGGTGTGTTAATAGGCACCAAATCGACCATCTAATCCTCATCATAAATGGTACTGTCATTTATTCATGTTTTTAATCATTGCTGAAAAAAGGATCTATTCATGTTTTGTTTGATAAAGTGTTTGAAATTACATTAAATAAGCTAAGGCAACGAGTTATACGAGAACTGCTAGCTAAAATCTGATTTCGTGAAAACAATTTTTTTTCATGATACAGACTTAAAAGAAACATTAAGAGTTTCTATGTTTTTATTCGAAAACAAGACTTTCTATATCTTCACTGGAAAAGAAAGAGTTTATGCATTACAAAATTTATATCCAAAGATCATTTGATTTATATCAATTTGCTACCTAACCACCAAAATTAAAAGGTTAATCTCATGCTAGTCAACAAGATGAACTCAGAGCTAACCTTTTCATTCCTGAATTGGTTTAACAAATCTCCAAATTGCTTATTCCCATACCATGAATGCATATGCATTTGAGGCAATAATTTATTCTACTAAACACAACAACCACTAAACACAATTTAGGAATCCGCAGCTAAATCTGGCATGCTTCATGAACAACTAGCAATTAACTTATCATCCACAAGGTCGAGCTAAAATTTCTCAGGGAAAAAAAGACCTTGCAATCTCGGGATGAGAAGCATAAAAAAAAGTTGTTATTGGTAGAAAAAAAGTTAATAATATAAAAGACGTAGAATTATGGGTCAATTAATATGGAGAACAGATATAAACCACTTATACCCTAAAAAGGTGCAGGGAGATTAAAAAAAACAAGAGTACCTACCCCTGTTATCTTCACAAACTTGCCAATGGGTAGATTTCTGGGATCGATGGGAGTGCTGGGATATGACCTCAGGAACCTCTCCAGCTCCCTCCGGCCCACCGCCCAATTCCACGCCGCCACCGCCCCCACCGCCGCCATGACCGCCGCCACCCCCATCAGAATCTCCGGCCGCCTGACAGCCACCCAGACGAACGCCCCCGCCGCGAGCCCCACCACGAACATGACGGCCAGCACCCACGCCCACACCCTCGACACGCCGAAGGCGAACCCCCTGTCCTCCACCACCGTCACCGCCGACCCGTACACACCCTTCTTCTTCCTCGTCGGCGCCGGCGACTGCTCCGCCCCCTGGCTGCCGGACCGCCGTGCGGGACCGGACGTGATCAACCCAGTTGCCGGGATCTGGGACAGCGGCCCGGAGGTCTTCCTCTGGGGCACCGGCCCCGAGCCCGAGGACGGCGTCGACCGGGGGAGCGGCCCGGAGTGGGGACGGGACCCGGACTTCGGCCCGCCCCCGGATCCTCCGACGGCCAAGCCGCCGCCGGAGAGGGAGGGGCCCTCGGCGACGGAAATGTCGAACATTTTGCCGAGATCCCCGGACTTGCGGACGTCGCCGCCGGTGTAGGGGAACGCCCGGGAGGCGACAGTCGGGGATCGCTCCTTGGGGGGCGGCTCCGGCGGCCCGGACACGAACATGCCGTTGCTGAGCTGGTGCGAGAGCCTTCGCCCCGACATGGCGAAAGCACGCCAGAGAGCGAGCTGAGGAGGAGGTGGTGGAAACTAACAGTAACAGAGTGAGCCGAAAATAATAAATTTTTATACGAAACTATTTTCCGTTTAATAGACGTTTTATTATTTTGATTTTTGAGAGAGAGAGAGAGAGAGAAATAGATCGATCGAAGCCGTCCATTCGAGGAGCTCGTGAAGTCCGAAGCTTGCGATGTGACGCGTATCTGTGAATTAGATTTGGTTTTAGATTTGAGTTAAAAAAAACCGTGATAGCTTAACTCTTGGGAACAGATCCAACGGTGGATCTAAGTGGATCGTGGGGGTAGGGTCCACGTGGTCCTGTCGGGCTACGCAGCCGCGACGTATGGGATTGACGTGGAAGGATCCGGACCGTAGGATCTCCGTATACAATGTTTTGCGTATAGGGATACGGGAAAATACGAGATACGGGCTGTCGGTCGGGTACGATACCACCGCCCCCATCATGGATGCACGCGGGAGCCGCATCGACGGTCAGCGTCAGGTTCGACGGCCGAGATCGAACGAAGTGGGACCATGGAGAGAGAGAGAGAGGAGTTAAGGCGGTTGGCGTATTGCGGGGTGTGACGTCGTGGTGACGCGTGAATTTGAGGTAATTAGTGTCCATTTTTTTGGTACACGTCTCATTTTATTTGTTTACTTATTCTTCTTATATTAATTTTTCCGAATAGTATATTGTTGATTTTTTTTTTTAAAAAAAAACCGAATGATATTACAATCGCAAAACAAATAAAGATTTTTTTTTTAAAAAAACGTGTTTATCTAAATCTTGAATAAATTTTAATGGTTTGGAGTTAAAGAAAGGTGATGGATTTATTCTTAGCTACATAAAATAAAACCCTAACTTAACGGAGACTTATAGTTCTTGAGTAAATGACATCGGGGAACAGATGCAATTGCGTATTATGATCCACAATTTTAAAACCAATTTGTATATATTAGCGTGTTAGGATCAATAGACATCCATCACTGGTATGAAAGAACAAAAAATACTTTGAAAAAGTTACAATATGGACAAGTTAAAACAACATGGCATTTTCAATATCTAATACAAATGACGATTAGACTGGTGACCATAATCTTATTATTACGAGTATATGGCCCTTATTTTGAATCTAGTATTCTTGAAATTTTCTTGTTTAATATTGAGTTAGTGGCATATTTTGACCAACTCATCGGCCAGCAAGATAAAGAACTTGGAGGTGTTTAAATTGGTCCCGGCCGGCCCGACCAAGCCAACTCAACCTGAATTATTGTTGACCCCCAACCTGGTCAAATGTAGGTTGGCACATTTCGACATTATTCACGAACTCCCATTAGTTTTACATTGATTTCATTTCGGTCTGACTCTACTTAATTGCCATGCTATGGAGTAATTTACAGAACAACATAAATAAATACATAAATGATTGAATTTCTAATTAATAACGTATACTTATCAAATTTGACATAGTATCACTACGTACCACGAGTGCCACAGATGGATCAATGCCAGCAATCAAATTAGATTACTCAATGTTGAGATCACAATGGTGCACAATTAACATTAAGAATGCATTGTCTTCGTTATACTTTTAAAGACAAAGTGAAAAAGGAATCAACCATAACGCATTAACCATAATGATTACGCTTGTATACATGCAAATACATTATACTTTTTGAAGACAGTGAAAAAAAAAGAGTTAAGAGCGGGAGAGATCCCAGGGCTGTGTTTGGTATTGTAATTTTGAGTTTCCGTTAGTCTTCGATAATTAATTAATTTGATAGATATATTTCGATGTAATGTTTGTATGAAAAAATATAATGATAGAAATTTGATAGATTGATTTGATAAATAAATTTTAGTAGGTGTTTGAATAAAAAATAAGAATTAACGATATCATTTATTATTTTATGAAGTATAATATTATAATAAATTAAAATATATTATTTATTTATTTAGTTAAAATAATTATTTATGAAAATAATTATTTTAATATTATATTTTATAATTTACGAGAAATACTTACATTAATATTATAATTTATGAAAAATGATATTATTATAGTTTATTATTTTCCCTATTTATCAATATTATAAAAAATATTCATATTAAGTTAAAGAATTTATTTTATAAGATAAATAATATTATATCAATAAATAAAATATTATTATTTAAGTTAATATAATAATAGTTTAATAAATAATATTACCATTAATAATAATTATGTGTAACCATCAATTTAACTGATGCAAGTTCGAGATGGAAAAAAAATTAAAAAGGGCGTGTGATACGATGCAATTTCGGACTGAGCGTGAGAACTCAAAAATTCTTTGATTTGGTAAGAACTTTTTGGTCGAAATATTTCGGAACAACAACCGTTGACTAGAATTTAAATTCTTGTGGGGCCCACAAAAAATTCTTCATCTGTTTGGATGAACAACGTCAAGTTCTAGCCGATGTTCATCAACTAAACACAGCTCAGAAGAATATGTGTGATTTATGAGGTTCACTTTAGACTTGGGTGGTGACTTTTTTTATGGAATATTGAAGATTATATATAAGAATGTGAAATAATCCAGTCATCGTAGAGTTTAACTTCGATACAAAATATGACGCAAAAATTCTAAAATCGTCTAAAAAATCTCGTACGAGACGGGCAACTTTGTTGCCCCATTACTGAAGCGTCTACGTAGAGCTCATGTAGAATTACAATTGGATTCATTCAAAATATTATCAAAGAGCAACCATAACGCATTAACCCTTAATAAATTACGTATATCTACATGCAAAAAGGGGTTGTATTATCTTCAAAGTACAAATTATGGATTGCTTGTTTGAATGATTCACTCCTCCGCATGAGAAGAAATAAGGTACTTCATATATAATTCAAATAAGTGTTCCTTTCAAATGAGCATCAGCTTCTTTTTTTCTTTCTTCTTTCTGATGAAATCTATTAATCTTCATTGACCCCCGTAACACACTCAATAACATGCACATGAATGAACAATATCAATTTCCAAAAATAACAATTCTAAGCACCCAAAACTTGCAAGGGAAACAAAACTTTTGAACATTGAAACAATCAGGCTTCTAAGTTTACGGCAGCCTACAGTTAATTAGTGAAGCTAATTAGTGGTGCTCGTACATAGTTAAATGCACTAATAATAATAATAATAATAATAATAATAATAATAATAAGTGATATTAGGAGTAGTGAAGAACGAAATACCACATCCATTGATGCCGAAGCAAAGTATCCACCTTGCATTAAAAGCTATGTATGCAATACTTTCTAATCATCATTTTAATCATGATACGTCATCAATAGTGTTTAAGGAATTGCTTGTTATTATCGATGAAGCCAATGTAATTAGTGGGACACACCATTGTGAGAAATCTTGAAGGAAAAGCTAAAATATAACTACATGGCATGACCATATGTGTGTATATAAACTCCATCTAATTAAATTTGAAAGTTAAAATAACTTATAAATAAAAATTCTTCCTAGTCGATCGGTCTTGCAAAATTTCCTCACTCACTTTTTTTTATTTCATTTTGTTTATCTGTTACATTATAAATACAAAAAGTACTTTTTAATTACTTAACTTTTAGAAAAGTTCATTAGCATATTTAATTTAATATGGAAATTTTTTAGTTGTCAACACTCATTGCTTTAATTTGTGGGCGTTAATGAGCTAATGGTTATACGCATGACATCAAATTTAACTAATTCGATAAAGTAGTTCAATGTCACATATTTGATTGTGACAAATGAGACTAAATTTTTTTTTTACATGTAATTACATTTGAGACTTTTCTTAAGCAATAAGAATTCGTTTATCCTTATGTGTCAACTTCAGTTGTATTTTTTATCGGATATACGTGGACCTTGTATAATGTATTCGGACTATGAGTATAAGTCATTTTTTTATTGAATATCAAAACATATTAAAAGCAAAATATATTCAATTTTATTTAAATTAGCTACTATTACTATAAACATAATTTAATTAATATGCAAATAAGTATATTCATCATATGAGATTTGAGGATGAGATAAGATCATTCATGTGAGAACTTGCACATAAAATTAAAAATTAGTTAGAAATAATAAGATAATATGAATCGAGATCTTGGTACTCTTAAGCATAACTAATCGTTCGTCTTTTGCTAAACATGATAAATTTATTGCGAGAGATTAAAGCGTTGAGATTGTATCTTTTTAACAACCTCTTTTGAGAATTTTTATTAGGTGATATTTTCTCGGGAAAATTGAGTCAATTTTTTCGGTAACTATAGTCGAATTACAATAAAAGAAATAATAGGTTTAAATAACATTATAAAAAGTATATAACTTTAATTTCTAACCATGTTTTAACAATGACAGAAGAAGTCAATCTTTTAATGTCAAACTATAATCTTTCATTTTCTTTCATACAATATATTGAATTGAAATTAATGTTTTAATCGTTAAATATTATTCTTAATATTAGTAATAATTCTACGAATCCGTGATGCAATTTCCATGTGCCCCCTGATCATATTGTTCATTAGAGAAATCTCCGTTTACATAAGTTACCAATTTTTTTTTCAGATGTCATGTAACTAAGGATTTCTTATTAGAATCTTCTGTGCCAAATAGTTGAGATGATTTATGTTTAACTTGTTTTAAAAAATATGTTAACGGTAGTCAGAAATATAAAAAAATAATATAACAGGATATGCAAAAAAATGAAATTGCAAGTGAAGTTTTTTCAAAGTATGATTTAATATGATCTTTTATTGTCAGTTTTCAATGTTTGAAAAGTAATATCGATAACTCAACTAGTGCCATGCAAAGTTCTGATACCAATGATGGAACTAGAAATTATTTGTCGTGGTGCATAATATAATATAAGTTTATAAATGTATTAAAAATATTTAAGATGTAGCCATTTAAAATGAATATTGTGTATTATTTTTTTTGATGTCTTTCGCTAATTAAAAAAATATCTAGAAATGTTGAAATAAGAGAAATAAAAAAACTAAATCAAATATATTAATACTATAAGAACTTATGAAATATGTGTCATAATTAAATACATAAGTGGTATTACTAAACTAACAGATTTAACATAGATTAAATTAAGTGGTAGTAGTTTATTTGAAATTAATTTAATTTCTTTTATTATAATATAAGTTCATAAGTATGTTAAAAATATTTTAAATGGAAGCCATATGAAACTACGTTTGATATCTCTGTCTAATTAAAAAAACTTTAGCCATGTTAAAATAAATAAATAATAATTTAAAATATATTAATACTAGAAGAATAATTTTTTTTTTCATATTTAGATAACTCGAACTCAAAAGACAAAAATATCACTTTAGAGGAGTAATTATCACTCCCCATGTATCTCTATTGATATTTAAATATGATTTTTTGAAAAATAAATAAAATAAAATGAACAGCAATTACCTAAACTTCACACGTCACCACCATGTCACACCTCACAACATGTCAACCGCCTCTGCCGGACACAGTCTCTCTCCACGGTGCCACATTGGGCAATCTCGGCCGTCGAATCCGATCATAATAGATCGGTAGATGCGTCCTTCCACGGTGCGGCGGGCCGTAGCGGCATATGCATCTCGTATTTCCCGCACGTATCTTTGTATATAAACATGTATATGGAGATCTCACGGACCAGATCATTCCACGTCACTCCCATGACCGTGACAAGTGGACAAAGCCCATGGACGCCTCCCACACGGTCTATTTAGATCCATGGTTAACTCAGTTACCAAGATTTCAACTAACACGGTTTTTAACTAAAATCTAAACTAAATCTAAAGCCAAATCTATTATCTATATGCGTAGATCGCAATCTTTCGACGTTTTTTTTGCACATTTCACGAGCACGAGCTCCTCAAATGGACGGCTTTGATCGTTGTTCCTCTTTTTTTTTCACCTCAGGAAAAAAATATCAAGGAAAAAATTATTATTGTCATCTCATTTTTTTATTAAAATTTGAAAATTTTAAATTTCAAATATATTACTTTATAAATACTGAAAATATGTTGGTACTAATTAATTAAGTATGAAATATATCATCACATTTTTTTTATCAATAAAGTGTTACAATATTAAATTAAAAGATATATGATATTATTGATAAGTTATCTCATTAATAAAAGAATATTCTTAGTTAAAGAGTTGTATCTTTTATATACTCATTTGAGATGTATTCATATATGTGTATTTTTCGTTATAAGATGTGATCTTATATGAAAAGATAAATCCTTTCATGAATATGTGTCTTTTGAACGAAGACATTAGACACATCCTTTCAAGCATATAAAAAAAATTTCTCTTCTTACATTTTCAACAATCAAAATAATGAGAACATGTGAGAAAATATTAAAATATGATGAGTACTATGCGTATAACACATGGAAATGCATTCAAGTCATTGCAAAAATACTAGAATAAGAGACTGAATTTTCAATAATTGTTAGTTGACAAATTCGTTAATTTCGTTGTATCATGAGAATATCATTGTCGTAAATTCAATAGTAAACTTTGTTTGAGAACAAATAATTTTCTAAAGATAACAATTCATTGTACCTGTCTTGATCTCCTTTTTTTGTTTCTTGAATTATTTTCATAAATCTTTCATAAACTATCACGATTATTTATATCTAATATTAAATTACGAACTTATTTTTTATATCATTAAATTATCACGATTTTTTTACTTTATTCCTTTCGTCTACTTTTGTTACGTTTTCTGTTATTTTTAATTTTTTTTTATTTTTGAAAAGACTAAATTACCCATCCCTCGTAAGATATCAAATAATAATATAAAATAAATCAGGGGAAAATAATTTAGTCTTTTTTATAAATGAGAAATTTTTTTATTTACCACTTTAAATCTTCCAACAAATTTTTATTTTTTATATTTATTATTTCATATTTTTCTGAAAAGAGGGGCAATTTAAATTTTTATAAATGAAAAAAATAAAATTAACTGACAAAGTTATGATAGTTTAAGAATTAAAAAATAAATTTAAAATTTAAAATTAAATATAAAAATCGTGATAATTCATGAAAGATTCACGAAAAAAAATCCTTTTTTCTTTCCGTGTACCCACTGATTTCAACCATTTTACGATAAAAATGTCCAAGAAGTATATTATTATTTTCACCCCAATGATCATAGAACGTTTTGAAGTGGAAAATGTCCAAAAAATATTTTGGTTCATTACTGTTAGTTTCCGGTTCCTCCTCCTCTCTGTCTCTGTGGGAGGCGAAAGTTTTCCCACCGGAGCCGGCGTCCAAGGAGCGGTCTTCGACACCGTCGGCTACGTCCGCAAGTCCGGCGACCTCGGAAAAATGTTCGAGATTTCCGTCTCCGTAGGATCTCCGCAAGTCTGAGCGGCCGTCGGGCGGCCGGAGAAGGGGGCGGCGGTCATGGCGGTTGGCGGCTTGGAATTGGGCAATGGGCCTGGGGGAGCTGGAGAGGCGAGAATAGTCCGGCCCGTTACACCCACGCGACGCGAATACCGGAGGCGAGAACCGGTCGAGCTATGGTTCGCTGGTTCACGATCGGCTCGCCCTGGTTCGCTCACTACTACGACCTGAATCCTCTTCCCTCCATCCCCTTTCTCCCCCCAAACCCTAACTCCACTATTCTTCTCCCGGTCCTCTGCCGCCGCCGCCGCCGCTGCGCCACCATCTCGGCCGACTGTATCAGGCGTTGATTTCGTTTTCTTTGCATTGTACAGTTTGACAGTGTCATTGAGGGAGTTCCCGAGAGTGAGTGCGTGTGACGGCGTGTGTAAGATAGAGATAGAGATGGTGGCGCCGGCGGGTCTGAAAGCGGCGGTGGAGTGCCCGAAGAAGGTGGCGAGCCTCATCGATTTGACCAACCTCCCCTCGACGTTGAGGGAGTTCGCCGGCCAGTCGCAGATGTCACACCTCGCCTTCTTCCTCCGCGTATGGTCTCACATCAAAACCCACAAGCTCCAGGTAGCCGTTCCCTCTCTACTTCTTGTAGCCCCATGAGAACCTTCCTTTTATTTATTCTTCGATCGAATAAATGGGTGGCGCTTCCCGTCTGTGGCATTGTAGGATCCACAGAACAAGAGCGTAGTCAATTGCGACGAAAAATTGAAGACCATCTTCTTGGCGAGATCTCAGGTCAATCTCGCGGAGCTCCCAGCGCTTGTCAAGCTTCATTTCCCCAAACAACCAAAGTGATGTGTTTTGGCACGTATCTTGATCCTTGCCCTGCAAAATTCTTGTAGCATCTGTTGAAATTTTCTTACTTTTTCTCCTTGTTTCCTCTTGTTCACGTTTATATTGTCACTGGCCTTGTTCTGATTCACAAACACTCAGGAATTTTTTTTTGTGTTACCTTTTTTTCTGTGCACTATGATGCCCCATTTTAACAGTATTGTTTTCCTATCCTTGTTATTTTTTCTGTTGTCGCAAGTAGTTAGGATTAGAAGAATTTATAGGAGTTTACTAGTTATAGTGTCATAACATATAACTGCACTTGTTGACCTTTATCTATTTTGTTTTTCTGCTTACTGCATCTAAATGATTACTTGATAGGAAGTCATATTTGCTTTTAAGAAGTTACGCCCAAATTTCCATACGTATTTGGATGACCTGCATTTGACCTAGGAAGATTTTTTTTTTGTGAGCGTGACACATGCCAATGTAATATTAGCTCGTCACTTAGAGGTGCAAGTTAAGTACGCTTAACAGTTAAACCTGCTAGAGACAATTGTTTCAATCCTTGTGGTGGGATATTTGTTTACATTCTAGGGATAAAATTTATAATCTTATATTGGTAGCAAGAAAACTAGAGTAATTTACAAGGCCTTATAAATAGGATCTGACCCCAATTCATGTGCTTTTACTTTCATTTACCTTTCCACATTTGGGGTTCAGTAAAATGCTCATTTTATCATATATATTACCTATAACTTTTCTCCACTCACTTATAATGCAATAAACAGGGTTAGGAAGAATTGCATGCAGTTTCTTTTTCAACAATTCGTTTACTTGGTTCAACTTGTGAATGTCCTCGATCAGAATGTTGATTTTTTTTTTCGTCTATATTTTGGTAATTGACCCAAGATGAGCTATATAAAAAAGGAGGATAGCTTCCTCTTGGTTTTAATGACTAAGTTGGGAATTCGTGGACCCCTTTGCAAATCATTCCTTTGAATGTTCCTTTTTCATTGGAAATTTTAGCTTCTGCAGCATTTTTTTGTTTGCCCAGCACTCAGAAACTGATTTAACCACTATCAGAGACTCTGGACCACCTAGGACAAGTGTGGGCTTGCAAAAAACAAAAAGTTTGGTGGAAGTAGCCCAGCAGAAAAGAAAGTTTTATATTTTTTTAGAAGGGGAAAGCATTTATAATAGATTGTTTGCCATATAAGATCATCAAAATTCAGACACAACCTTTTTTAACAAAAAGACGAGGGAGAAAAAGGAAGGCACAACCACAATAGATTAGCTGAATTGGTCCTAGTGGAAAGCTTAACTCGTTCGACTGTCTCAGTACATTTGGGGGTTTTAACTTTTTTTAAATCTTTGCCATCTTCAATATTTAACGAGTCTATGATTGCATTTCTTGGATTTGCCGTTTTTCACGATTAAAATGAATACATTATTGACACCTTTCATATTCTGTTAATTTCCAAGACTAACGTACATCTTGTCCCAATAGCACATTAATGCATTGATTAAGACAATGAAGATGTTATTGCTACGAGGATCTGTACACTTCCCCTTCTTAGTGGCTTGTTATATTAATTTTATTTTATATGCACCTAGCATCTCAATCCGTCTTCAATGATTTCTCGTTTGCATTTGTAAAAAATTCTTTAAATAAAACGACTGTTACTGGAAACTCTCAAGTTTCTCTGTGCTTTCACAAGTCAGCAGTGATATAATTGATGACGTGTTAGAACTTAGAATTGCTTGTTATTGTCTGTTTTTTCTTGACACGGATCTTTTCTTTCAGGATATGTGGAGCAGATTTGAACATTCAACTATGTTAATTGCCATTACGATGGCATCACTACTGGCGTTCTATTGCTTGCATCACCCGGATAACTCATTTCCCTCTGATCCGTCTCCTCTATACTTTGAAAATCTTCCGGAGACGAGCGTAATCCGAATTTTCTTATCGCCGTTGTTGTTGATTGTATATGTGAAGGTAGACTGCAGTAAAAAAGGCAAAAAAATGTAAGCAGCTTCATGCATTTCTAAAGAATATAATATCAACTCATCCACATCTCTTGGTGCATCATTTCTGCTCCCCATGTTTGAGAAGTGCCATGCTCTTCAAAGTTTTAATGTGGTTAGCGCTGAAATCAGCAATTATGATATGTTAGTTCAGACTCAGCTGTCTAGGCCCACGCAGGATACATTATAAGCACCAATCACATCTCCTAAGCATTGGGACCTCACTCAGGTATGGTCTCTCCCACAAGCTGTCGTAGGCTTCTCCTCCTGCATTCCGTGAAAGCCGGAACAGCAAGTTGATAGTTATTATAATCGCAGTGTGTCAGCAATTGCATCACAGGGGGCAACTGCTCTTATACTTGTCTACTCAAATCTTCTCTGGCCAAGAAGGCACACGCTTTTCCTGCAACCCCCATATCCGTTTTTCTTTTTTGTGGCAATTTTGCTCACCAAAAGAATGAAGCTCCACCCCTATTGTGTGGCGAGCAAAAAATGAGTAAATTGTTCTTCTGCAGCCACAGAACGAATGCTTTTAGAATGCCCCGACAAAGTAATATGTCTGAAGATATTGCTGCTAGAAAAAACATATCTATCTAATATCTACTCTCGACTATTGGATTAAAGCTAATCTGCTTTCCGCTTTGCAAACTCGGTGGCTTCTCATACTTCCAAGTGGCGTTCGAGTAAGGTTTTATGTGGCCGCAGCTCCATCTAATTAATTCTCATCCAATCCTTGGCCATGGACAGTGTATCCGCCCATGAGAAGCAGCCTCACATTCGAAGCATGTGTGGAGGAGAAGAGAAGTTGCCGAGTGCTGGACAATAAAAAGGTAAGGGAGCAAAAGAAGGCAGAAAAAAAGGCAGTGGGTTGGATGCGATGGAAGCAAATGACGTTCCCTTTCCTTCCCCATGAACAAGAAAAGTGCAAAACAGGGAAAAAGTCTAAAAGAGGAGGGAGGGAGGGAGGGGAGAGAGAGACAGGTGCACAAGTGTTTCTTTCGAACTACCTACTCACGGGACATCCTTGACGTCTCCTCATTTCCAGGCTTCCCTACTCATCTATAACATGAACCCTACGGCGACGAGGAGGGGAGAGGGTGTTCCTACAAGGACAAGTTCCCAAAGGCGGGGAGAGAGGGAGAGAGAGAGAGAGAGAGAGAAAGAAAGAGAGAGATTCCAAGTTCTGAAACGTTGGTCCTTGCTCGTATGATCCTTCTGTAGACCCCCCTTTTAATGACGGGATAATGTATCATTATCGCCTGCGACTACTATCTTTAGAGCCCAAGCTGCCTCCCTTCCTGTTGAAGAAAGTGGTCTCTCAGGGTTTCAAGAAATGGCTGCGTCTTTCCCGCCATAGCAAGTCTCTTTGGATTCTCCTCTACTCTCCATTCGATCACTCCCCGTTTCTACGCACCATATGATTCTCTTTTTCTTTTAGTTTCTTCTCGATTTTTTTTTTCGATTTCTTCATCTGCATGGTTGTCAGAGAAAAAAAAAGATTCTCATATTATAAAATATTCCCAAACTAGATTTTGAGCTTAGTTACGTAGATTCTCACACTTTTAAGATTCTTAAATCTGTCCTTAGATTCTCTTCGGTGCGTACTTCTTTCTTTCTCTTGCTGATAAATAAAGCTTCTTGTTTCATTTTTTCGGGATAAAGAAAAACTATGCCAGTGGGAGCTTTCTTATTACGTAGTGCTTGCATTCGTTTCCACGTCCATGGGAGGATGCATCCCGAGTTGGTGGATCCCATGATCCTCGTCTTCTTCACATAGCCAAGCGGTTGCGAGTTCTACCGAGCAGCAGCAATGGCTGCTTGTTTCGGGGCATTTAGTTTGGGAAAGAAGAAGAGGGCCAAGGCTGCTGCGTTGCCTTCCCCCGCCGCTGTTCCTCCACCTCCGTTGCCTTGTTCTTTCTTCGCCTCGTCGTCGTCTCGACCGCAGAAGAAGAACGCCCAAGCTCATCCGTCTGAGATGGAGAACATGGAGAAGAAGAGATGGGACAGCCTGGAATCATGGTCGATGCTCTTGGACCCGGGGAACGCGGAGAGCTCGGACGCCAATGCAGGGGAGCGCGAGGAGTGGATGGCTGATCTCTCGCAGCTCTTCATCGGGAACAAGTTTGCTTCGGGGTCCAACAGCAGGATATACAGAGGAATCTACAAGCAGCGGGCGGTTGCGGTCAAGATGGTCAGACTTCCGGAGCAGGACGACGAGCGGCGAGCGGTGCTCGAGAAGCAATTCAATGCCGAAGTCGCCTTCCTCTGCCGTCTTTGCCATCCGAACATTGTGCAGGTACTTTCAGCTTAAGTTATTTGATTTCCTGTTATCATCCTTTGCACAAAACCTTCTGCAAAACCCTTACTAGTTAGTTCCGAATTCCTTGAAGAATCTCGTTATTCATGTGTCTTTTCAATAAATTTGATGGGCAATTGAAGTTTGATCACTTTGATAAGCTGAGATTTTAGTAGTCAGGTGATGCTATCTGCAGTTACATATAAACTTTTAGTCTGTCTTTACAAGTTCCGTAGTTGTTGCCATTAGTACACACATAGGTAGCACAACTATATGGAAATAGCAGAAAGAGCAATCATGTTTGATAGCACAAAAGATATGGAATATGTTTTCCTCATGATCAAAATTTATTCTGCTTCCATTCCCGTTCGTCATATGCAGTTCATAGCAGCATGCAGGAAGCCTCCTGTGTACTCTATCATAATGGAATACATGTCCCAAGGAACTCTGAGGATGTACCTCCACAAAAAGGTGCCATACTCGCTTTCGACGGAGACGATACTGAGGTTAGCCCTCGACATTTCCCGGGGAATGCAGTACCTTCATTCGCAGGGTGTAATCCACAGAGACCTCAAATCTCATAATTTGCTCCTGAATGATGAAATGCGAGTGAAGGTTGCAGACTTTGGCACCTCATGCCTGGAGACTCAGTGCCGAGAGTCCAAAGGCAACATGGGGACTTATCGCTGGATGGCTCCGGAAATGATCAAGGAAAAACCATACACTAGAAAGGTTGATGTGTATAGTTTTGGCATCGTGCTGTGGGAATTAACTACTGCGCTCGTCCCCTTTCAAGGAATGACTCCAGTGCAGGCTGCATATGCTGTGTCTGAGAAGGTTGGGGCTTCAAAATCTTATCATTAGCTTGTTTGCTATTCGTGCATCTTGATAATGTACAATCTACTATACTTCTGTTTGTGATGCATTTAGTCATTTAACATTGCAGTCTTGCTCATATTTCTTGATCCGAAATGTCAAATCATGCATTGAAATTCTTTCTGCTATGTTGGTTCAGATGTTTGTGATAACCGAAAATTCTTTCCTAGCATATGTGATAGTTTCTTGTCATTGCCATTTCTGTCAACAATAGTGATAATGCCTGCCTTGTTTATTATCCTATTTACTCAGGAGTTACACATATAGGCCAAAAGTTTGATGAGTGAATTCTTAATAAAGATTGACATGAAGAACTTATGATGTTATATCTTGCTGGATTCCATGGTTTATCAAAATCTATTTTCTAAAATGGTGATCGGTGATGTAAGATGCGCAATCTCTTACAATAAGTTTCAGTTGTGAAATTAGGCATGATTGAAAATGCTTGTTCTTCTTCTTCTTCAGAATCTACGACCGCCACTGTCTTCAACTTGTTCGCCGGTGCTGAACAATCTTATAACGCGTTGTTGGTCCGCGAATCCAGGGAAACGACCAGATTTTAGTTACATTGTTGCGGTGTTGGAGAAGTATGATGAGTGCATCAAGGAAGGCCGACCAGTCCTTGTGCAGAAGGAGCTCAAGATTGGCCATTCACTCATCAAGATCTTCAAGGGTTGCCTTGAAACAAAGTCATCCTCCATACCTATTCATGCCTGACCCTGAAACTAATCTGAAACTAAGACACACTTCTATTCCCTGTTCACGTCGCTGATGAGCTGTGGCTTGTGCCAAAGTCTGTATAGTTGTACATCTCTTTTCAGCACTTCCTAGGATTAATCAAACATTTCAATAATTCAGAAATCACTGTGGCAACCTGACAGATATTATAGTTAAATTAAATTTGTTCGTCAAAGATATGAGATAACTTTTTCTAGTAAATTCATTTCATGTATGAATGTATGTTCGATTTAAATTTATGAAGAGAAAAGTGTATACGAAGGAAGATGTGCTTCATATCTGTCTGTGAATGCCCTCACAAACCTTGGATTTGAACTCTTAAACTGGAAGGTGGATTCCTATCCACTGACTTTGAGTTGTCTTTAATTCTCAATCTAATGTTTTAGCCAAAAACGAAAAGAACAGCTTTTGCCACTTCGATTTAACCAAAGCTTATAAATAATAATGGACTCAGTAAGAAGACTTTAAGCTTAATTTCTCTTTTATCAATTAAATCCTTCAAGTTTTTACCTTACGGACTTATTAGGTGTATAATGATTAATATCATATATTAATATTCGTTAGCTATATTTCAAGAATATAAACCAATTTAGACTCGTTTGAAATTATCATAATTAGTTTTAACATGTCCAACATAATTAAGTACACAAAAGGTTCTTCTTTCCCTTCAATTCACTTTTAAAATAACTTATCATATTGATCAATTTTAAAACTATCTTATTTATTTAGCCATTTTATTCAAGTCACAATTTATAAGTAAATTGAAGAAAATTCACTAATTGCTACATATTTAATTTTAGTTGATGTAACTAGCTAATATAATAAAATTATATTATTAATTATCTTATAAATTGCTGAAATAATAATCTATAAGATACACAGAATAAAATATATTAATTAAAGGGATATGTTTTAATTCAAATGGCTTGTATTAAATTATTTAGCTGATTTTTTATTATACAATTTTATTATCTTATTACTAAAATTTAAGAAAGTTGTAATTTGCATCATTATACTATTGGCCCTAAGTTCGCCTCTTATATAGGTTGTCTGGGATTTAATTTTTTATTGAATTCAATGTTAGCTTATTGAATTTATTCTCTATCACACAATTGTTATTTAATGATCCAAAATTGCCTATATTGATTGTAAAAATATAGTTGCACAAATATTCTCTATATTGCTGAACCAGGAAAAGGTTGCAAGCAAAACGTTGCTCACTTCGTTTGTTGACATGATAGTTTAATATATTAATTTTAATTCTAATTGAATATAATGATGAGAATTAAAAAAATAATTCAAGCGGTTTCAATAATCATTTATATGAAACTGGGATAAAAAAAAACTAAATCTAAATGAACAGTGTGCCGTTTCATTGAAATCTAGATTAATTTATTATTCTTATTAATTTTTTCTACAACAATGAATAGTTCTCATTTGAAATTCGGACGAATTCGAATTTAATATTTTATATTAAGTATAATATTAAATTATCAATGTCATTTTTTTATTGTTAGCCCCGATGTCTGAGAAATGGTGCCGACAATTCAACTCACGTGACGTTAACGATTATATGCACCGTTCACAAATTAGAGGTCGGCCCACCACCGAGTTTAACTAATCTAATAAGATCGTTTCGTTTCGTGCCCAGGGACGGAGCGGGAGGATTTTTAAGACCCCTCAAAATTTCTAATCTTATATACATTTCTATAGAAATAATATAAGAAATAATTAAAATATTACATATATATATATATAGGTATATTGGCCCTCCTGAATTTCAAGACTGACTCGTTGTGTCACTTTGAAGCTCAACTAATTCGATAAGATCGTCTTAGGTAGTGTTTGTAACGAGACTTCTAACAAAAAAAATTTTCAGGGATTCGAAGACCTTACACCTCATCTCGCACATTAATGCATTGATTAAGACATTGTAGATGTTATTGTTACGATGATCTGTACGCTTCCCCATGTTAGTAGACTGTTACAGTAATTTTGTTTTATTATATGCATCTGGCATCTCAATCCATCAGTCTTCAATAATTTCTCGTTTGCATTTGTTAAAAAGCTCTTTAAATAAGAACGACTGTTTCTGAAAACTCTCAAGTTTCTCTGTGTTTTCACAAGTCAGTTGTGGTATGCTATAATTGATGACCTGTTAGAATGGCTTGTTATTGTCTGTTTTCTCTTGACACGGTGGTTCTTTTCTTTCAGGATATGTGGAGATTTGGACATTCAACTATGTTAATGGCCATTACGATGGCATTCCATTGCTGGCATCAGCCGGAGTTACTTCAAGATTAACTAAACTTCCCTCCTGATCCCTCTTTCTCCTCTGTAATTTGAAATTTTCTTTTCGCCGTTGTTGATTTTTACATGTGAAACTCTACCGCAGATACAATGGCTCACCATGTAAAAAAAAAAGGCAAAAACATGTAAGCAACCTCTTGTATTTATGGAGAGTATAATATGAACTTCACAGCTTTTGGTGTTCATCATTTTTCTCCATGTTAGAGAATTGCCATGCTCCTAAGTTTTTATGTGGTTAGCACTGAAATCAGCAATTATGATGTTAATTCAGACTCAGCTGTCTGGGCCCATGCAGGATACATTATAAGCACCAATAACATCTCCTAAGCATTGGGACCTCACCTAGGTATGGTCTTTCCCACAAGCTGTCGTATTCCATGAAAGCCGGAACAGTAAGTTGATATTTAATTATAATTGCACTATTTGCAGAGTGTCAGCAATTGCATCACAGGGGACAAGTGCTCTTGTCTGCTCAAAACCTTCTCTGTCTAAGAACAGCCTTTTCTTCCATCCTCTTGTGGCGAGCAAAAAATGAGCAAATTGCTCTTCTGCATCCACAGAACAAATACTTTTAGAATGCCTAAAGGTAATATGATTGAAGATGGCTGATCTCTTGCAGCTCTTCATCGGAAGAAGTTTGCTTCGGGGTCTAACAGCAGGATATACAAGCAGCGGGCGGTTGCTGTCAAGATGCTTAGACTTCCGGAGCAGGATGAGATGCCTGAGGTCGCCTTCCTCTGCTGTCCCTGCCGTCCGAACATTGTGCAGGTTCTTTCAACTTCAATTTTTATTTTTTTTTTATTTTCATCCTTTGCACAAAACCACAAACTCCTTCAAAAACATTTCTGATGAGAACCCGTCATATGAGGTTCTCCATTAGTAGTTAACTCCGAATTCGTTGAAGAATCTTGTAATTTGTGTGAATTTTCAAGAACTTTAATGGATAATTGAAGTATGATCACTTCGATAAGCTGAGAATTTAGTAGTCAGGTAGTTAGATGTGAAACTTTAATGTCTTTACAAGTTCCATATTTGTTGGCATTATATCACAACTACATGAAAATGGCAGAAAGATCAATCATGTTTGATAGCAAAGCATGAAATATAGAGTATGATTGTTCATTTTAATCCGTAACCATCAAGCTAATAATTCCACCTCGTGTTTGCATCATGATGAAACTTTCTTCTGTTCTGTTCCCATTTATCATATGCAGTTCATAGAAGCATGCAAGAGCCTCCTGTCATAATGGAATACACGTCCCAAGGAACCCAAGCTAGAACCTGGGATCAAGTGACGTGGTTTCTGCCCTCGGATTCCACCTTTTCTTTGAACCGAGTAGCAAAGATTTGTGACAGTTTTTCTTTTAAAATTATTTTTTCCTTTCCTTATTTTCTCTCTTTTGTGTTTCTTTCACAAAATAATATATTTACTAAATATAAGTAGCATATTATAAAAGATTTTTTAGTTGCATATTACTTAAAAAATTTAATGTTCATGCTACCACATAAGTGGATAGTAAGAAGCTCCCATGTTTGGAGGCGTGTGATTGAACATCTACGGTAGATTGTTGCATGCATGATTCAATCACCTGGTTCAAATGATTTTTTGGTCGGTCCGGGCGTTCTTTCGACCACTCCACGCGCTCTCCGTCGAACGCCGTGATCGTCGTCTCTTCTGTTGGTCTAAAGACCATATTTTAAATTAGTTTGATGATAGCAAATAAGGAAAATGATATACTAATTGTGCTTGAAGTATTAGTATGAACATCTTAAATATTTTTACGAAGAAAAATTAACGAAATATTTTCAGCAGCACAAACGGTTGACCATAAGGATGACGGACGACCATTTTGACTTATGATGGACGACTAAACAGGAGTTGGAATGACCACTAATTCCAGAGTGAAGTGACATTACTAAGTCGGGCGACCGATTTATTTTTGGTCGATCATTATATGTATTACATGAAAGATCTAAGTGCATAACGGATGACCGAAATGACAAATGGAACGACCGCAGATTACATAGAGTATAGATATTTCTTAAACGGATGACCGTTCTGGGCAGTAAAGGTCAAAAATCATAAGTCGGATGACCACAATTGGCGCATGAACGACCGCAGATTACAAAGAGTGCGGATCTAAAACGGACGACCAAAATATTAACGATCGATATTTCTGAACAACAAAGAACAAAAGATGTAGAAATCGAACGATCGAAGTAAGTGCATCGATGACCACATATTACAGAGAGCACAAGATTTTTTAATCGGACGATCGATTCTCTTTCGGTCGATCATTATGAAAGCAAAAATTAGATTAACGACTATAATCCTTCTACGGACTACGATCAATAAAAAGTTGCACAAAAAAGACAAATGCAATGGTTATTATTTTATATTTAAACGAAAGTGCGATACTATAATGGGCGACCGCTGAATGTCACAAAAAGGATAACGGCTAGTTACTGTACAAAATGGACGACCGATATTAAAATGGATGACCGTTTTAGAGCTGATAGTACAACATTTTTGAATTGATTTACAACGATCATATTTTCAAGAGAAGCTTATAAAAGGGACTCAAAAGATTGAAGAAAAATTATCCAAGCAAGACAAATCACTCTAGAGCTTCCTTCAAGTTCAAAGTATTTTTCTTGAACTAAAATTTGCAAATCATTCATTCCTTCTTTTAGTTTCTTAGTGAGAACATTCTTTGTAAGAAGAGAGCATTATAAGAAATTTTTATATTCTTGTTTAGATAGTTTTAAGAGCTCTTTGTAAGAAGATGTGTGCCTTACATCTTTAGCGATGAAAAATGCATTGTGGTGTAGAAAGAGTTATTCTCTCCCTACAAGAAAAGAGAAGGCTAGTGGATGTCTGACGGTCTCGAGGTCGGAAAGTTAGAGCGGGGACGTAGGTCAAGGAGTTGGGCCGAACCTCGTCAACATATTGCATCTTTCTTTTCTCTTGCTCTTCTCTTGCTCTTTTTACTTATCTTTTACTTGCTTATGATCGCATTTTCTAAATATCGATTTTTACGTCTTTTTCAATTTCATTTTTATACACTAATTCACTCCCTCTTTTGGTGCTTTCGATCTTACATCCTCTTACTGCCATCGCGAGACAACAAAGCGATGAGACATTGAATCGAGCATTTGCTGAACTCGTTAATTCTAGATTCTTGCGGATCTAGGGAGCATAACGCTACCCACTTAAGTGAGTAGCACACCCATTAAACTCTTACTTAAACTCCTACATATTTATAATAAAGAATTAATTTAATATTATCTATTACTTATCATTTTATTCAATATAATTTATTATGTCAAATAATATATTTTTAACAAAAAATTTAATAAAATTATATTTATAATATATATATATATATATTATTCAAATATTCACTAAAATTATTATATAATTTTATTTTTTTTATGTTACACCAAATTTTTAATTTTTCATCATTAGTTTTATTCTACGTAATCACATTTCGAATTAATTCGTCGTCAAGTGCCTTGAAAAGACACTTCATGCCTGTACACGTCGTCGATGAACTGTGGCTTCTGCAAGTCTCTGTAGTTTTTTATTTTTCAGCACTTCATGAGATTAATCAAACATTTGAATAATTCAGAAATCACTGATGGAACCTGACAGATATTAGAGTTAATTAAATTTGTTCTTCATGCATATGAGACAACTCTTTCTAATAAATTCATTTCATGTATGAAGGTTGTTTGGATTAAATATATGAATAAGAAAAGTATATACGAATGAAGATATGCTTCATATCCATCTGTGAATGCCCTTACAAACCTTGGATTTAACCCACCAACTTTGAGTTGTCTTAAAACATGCATTAACATTTTTTTGAGGAAATGATTCATTCAAATTAGCCAAATAAGCTCCTAGAGTCATTATACTTAGAATTATTTTCATAAATCAATATTAAACTATTATGATTTTTCATGTCTATCCCCACGCTATGAATTTACTTTTTTATCTCTAAACCATTGCGATTTTTTTAATTTGGTATTTCCGTCGGTTTCTGTCAATTTTTTATTATTTATTATTTTTTTATTTATGAAAAGTCAAAAATGCTCCTCAGAGTTGTAGAGGTCGAAACGAAAATATAAAATTAAAGAGAGAAAAAATTTGACTTTTTAATAATAGTAAAAATTGAAGATAATAAAAAAATTAGATAGTTTAAGGATAAAAAAATAAGTTTATAATTTGAAGTTCAACGTGAAAAATTATGATAGTTTAAGAATGATAAAAAAATTTGATAAAACATTATAAATGATAAGATTATGAAGGCTGCGAGTGATATGAAAAAAAGAAAGAAAGAAAAGATAAAAGAATAAAAAACCAGTTAGCAGGATGTAGTTCTCAATCTAATGGTTTATCCAAAAACGAAAAGAGCAGCTTTTGCCACTTCGCTTTAACCAAAGTTTATAAATAATAAGCGACTCAGTCAAAAGGCTTTAACCGTAATTTCTCTTTTATCAATTAAATCCTTCAATCTTAATTTCTCTTTTATTAATTAAATCTTAATTTCTCTTTTACCTTGCGGACTTCTAAGGGCATGTTTTCCTATTTGATAATTGAAAAAAAAAGCGCTAAAGCTTATCATTTTCAACAATAAATATACTATTTTATTCTTAGAATATACATAACTTTTATTTATATACCTTTTCCATTACACTATTAAGAACTTTTTGATTGTTTGATAAAAATAATAACTTATAAATTTTTTATTATCAAACACATAATTACTTATTTTTTAAAATCAACTTCAATCATTAAATTAATTATTTTATATCAGTTAAGTCAAACGGACTCTCAATATCATAAACGAATTCAAGCAAAATTCTCTCCCTATGTACAGTATATTATATGGAGATTCACATCATAAAAAAGATTGACCAGACGTCCTACACCATATTTCTTGGTCACCAATTCAAACCATTATTTCGTATAATTTCATAATTAATCATTTATTTGAGCCCATATTTAATTGTTAATTATAGTTACGTACAAATAAGCTATTTTAGAAATTAATAATGATCACTATTTTTATATTTTTTTAAATTAGCAATAGTAAATTATCATTATTAATTAATTTATTATTTTTCTTAAGTTCAATTTAATTAATAAAACCGTCATAAGAATCCATCCGCATGAAGTATAAGATTTTTTTTTTTATTTTTTGCTCGGTGAAGGGCATAAGAAGACTATTTGCTGAGACTGCATTTTGCGTATCTGATAAACAATAACTTGTCGCTGTTTCTCATGTAAATGATTCCAGAAATCATTAGGGCCTTTGTCTCATTTACACCAGTTCCAACTGTTGTTTCAAAGTTCATGAAGTTGGGCACTTTGTTCCTGAATATAAATCTCAGCAATTTCTAAACAATTGGAACAGAATTGAAAACTTGAAAGTTTAAAATTTGAATAAATATATGGAAATACTTTTTTTTGTTTTCTACCGTAACATTTTTTTTGAAAAAAGGATTACAAACGTACAACAATAGATTGATCAACTTACTGTATAACAAAAAAAAATTAACTTTTCCCCTTTGAAAAAGGCATTGATGTTAGGTGAAGAAGGCTACTTTACTTCTTCATCATCACAACAACAAAAATATGCTGCTAGAGAGATTGAAATCAATCCCCATAAAAGCAAATTTTTTTTCTCATTTCCAAAAGAGAAATGGAAGCAAAAATAACATTTTTCTCGTCAATCTCCCAAAATCCTTCTCAAATTCACAGGATTAAATCAAAATTCCCCAAACCCTTTGGCCAATGAAGATGACAAATCGCCCCACAGAGCTCTTGGCGTTGCTGATAGTGCTGTTAATCTCCTGTCCATCGTCATCTTCGCTATCCACCTCATCTGAATCATCGTCGTCCACCACGTCCCCCCCGTCCAGTTCCGGGAACAGCTTCGTCTCCGTCTCAAAGCTCTCCTTCTCTCCCTCCGCCGCCGCCGCACCGTCTCATCTTCTTCAGGAGTCACCAAGGTGCCGCCTCTTCACACGAAAAAGTGAGTCTAATCGTTTTTCTATTAAAATGTAATAGGACTTTTTGACCATAGGGCTAATTGTCGGTTGTAGAACATTAGATTTCTTCATGTTTTCAACATCGGCAATTTCAAAGCTTCAGCATGCATTCTTTTTACTAATACAAATTTCTATATAAAAAAACAATATTTAGGCATGTGCAATTGTGTCCAAAATGTTTCACATAATTCATATCATATATTTTAAAACAATATTTAAGCTCAATTTCGTATATTAATAAAAAAAATCTTTATAATTTTAGCAATAATCCATAAGTATAAATTTAAAATTCGATGATTAACTTCTATATATATATATATATAATATATACATATTTATATATGTGGTCACACAATCAAACATCGAACCCAAGTCACCCAACCTTTACAACCTTTAATTATGATGTTCTACAACATGGCGAACCTTTTCCATCTCACGTATATTATGATGTTCTACAACATACCACATACAAATAAATTTCTTAAAAAAATATAATTATTAACAATCTAATTAATAATAAGCGAAATGGCCATCCAAAGCAGCTCCTTTTCACAGGAACTCCGCGAGAGAGGTCCTGAGCGCTTGTTGCGCCATCAAGGAGTTCGCCTTCTCGGTGGGGTGGAAGGCGTCCCAGAACACGTACTTATTTGCATCTGGGCACGTCAATGGATTCCACTGACCGCACAGGTACCCCATCTCGTACATCCCCGTCGCGCAGCACCCCTGTTCAGAATTCTCAAACCCTGCATTTGCAAGCGGCGAGTCATGAACAATTAATCAACTAATGAATCTGTTCGTCTCCACATCAAGTATGTATGTATATATATAATGCATACTACTGACTCACCATAGGAGGATGGATTCTGAACGATGTGGAGCAAGGCGTCGTACACCGGTGAGTACCTCACCTTAAACCCCGGCAACGACGCGCAGAGTCGGAGGAACATGGCCTGCATCTTGGCGTTGAAGTCCCTCGCCACCTTGTTGTACTCCTCGATGCATCGACCGCCGTTTACTAGATTTGTGGCCCTCTCCAGCGGCAAGCAGCCGATGGGGCCGAGCCCAGTGAAGGACACCTTGCGGGCGCCCACTTGGTAGATCTTGGCGAGGAAGCCGGCGGCCTGGCCGACGAGGAAGTCCGTGAACTCCTCGACCCTGAACTGCCGGAACCGGCCGGTGACGTAGAGGTAGTAGTTCTCCAGGAAGTCGTTGGTCCCTATGCTCACGATGTAGACGGCCTCGCCCACGATGTGCTCGGCCTTCTCAATCCCCACATAGTCGACCAGCTTGCTCTTGTACTCTTTGAAGTATTCAACCTCTCTCCACAGAGGTATCACATTCTACAATATATATGTATATATACATATGAGAAACTATATATATAATCAAACCCATCAATCAATAGGTTAGTAGTTGTACCTATTTTCCATGTTCGCATTCTGTTAACTGATGACCTCAGTTAAGTTATATCATCATGGTTGAATTCATGAACGTGGTAATGTATATAGTTTTTTAAAATATTAATACATATTATATATTATGGGGTCCCATCATGCCATGCAGATCCACAAAACATTGCTAGTGCATGACACATATGATCGGCACCATATATACCATACATGAAGAAGACCAAGAAGCAAAGCAATTAGCACCGATCGAGTTGGTAAGAACATTAATTAGCCATTCTCACGTACCCCCAACAAACAACAAGTGCTGCATTCATTAACTCGCTTTCACTTTAAGAGTTCTGATCAGGAACTTTTTGAACCCAGCCATGAACCTTCCTTTGCTTTCTCTTCTCTCCACTATCTTCTCCCAAATAGCAACATTTTTAAAGTCCCTAACAAGTTTCATGCGCAGAGTCGTATGCATGTATTCTTAAAGCATACGTGGTCCATCAGAAATATACATGTTTCGATCGATCAGTTAAAAGCGTGGCAGCTGTTTTCTTTACATGTACCCCATTAATTAAGCCGTCATTTTCACTACCAAATGTGGTTCGATTTAGGGGCTATGCAGCTGTTCATGCAGGTAGAACCAAAATGTACTTTCGAGCAGAGAACTAGCAGAAACAACAACAACTATACAATGAAAATGAAAGATAAGAGTAGATACTTACGAGCACGTTAGAAGTGGCATTGTCGAGTCCGGTTCCGGCGGAGGCGAAGCAGACGCCCTTGGCGAAGTGCTCGATGCCGTATGACGCGTCGAGGTACGCCGGAACGGTGGGCGGGAGGCCGAGGGCCTCGGAGATGAAGTCGGTGGCGAGGCGCCCGTTGCAGAAGCGGCCCGTCGCCCGCCCGCCGGCGAAGTCCCGGCCGTATGGGGGGAAGTTGCTCTTGAGCGTGGTGTCCACGCCGTTGTTGTTCCCGGCGTCGACGGTGGAGTCCCCGAAGACGATGAGGGCCGGAATGCGAGAGGAGTTGGTCTCGAGGGAGAAGGAGGGCAACGGCAGCAGCAGCAGCAACAGCAGCTGGGAGAAGAGCAGGTGGAAGAGGACGCTGGAGGCCATGTGTGTGTGGAAGAGGAGCGCAGATTGTAAATTGTTGCAAATTAATTGTGGATGCATGGATCCATTAAATAGGCCGGTGGAGATCTCCAACATGCATGCATGCATCCAACTATATATGGAATTGCAAAGCGAGTGGTAACTGATAACTCAGCTCAGCACATCAATTAACTGCACGCAAGAACTCTTCTGTCTACCTACGTGCATCATTTATTTATTGCCTTAAAAGTGATTCTTAGGTGCATGTTCATTGCATAATAATAATAATAATAATAATAATAATAATAATAATAATAATAATAATAATAATAATAATAATAATAATAATAATAATAATAATAATAATAATAATAAGAAGAAGATGAGACGTCGTAATTATGATGCGCTTATATATCTTTTTTTTTTATCTCGGTGTTAATTTTGTTCGGCTAGGGATCGATTAATAAATGCTAACGCATGGATAATGTAAGTGTCGACCCTACGACTACGTACCAACCAATTTTGTGAGCAAAACGTGCAGGGTCGTAATAATGAATTAAATATTACACCTCCCCATGTCGAGATGGGCGAGCATCTGCGTGCATAACTTATGAACCTTTTTACTTTGTGTGTGTGATGTTCTACTTTAAGGAAAAAAAAACACACACACACAAAGAAAAAACACAGACAGAGGAAAAAAAGGTTCACACCAATGGAAATTGAGGAGAAGGAGTGGATAATAACTTCTTGACTTCTCGGTGAAGATTTCGTATTTAAATTTTTGTGAATACTAAAAAATTTCGTCAAAAGTTTTATCTCTTATAATCAGACATATTGTTCGAAGTGACGTCATATTAGTGAGACTCAATTAGCACATTTTTTTATCGTTACGTGAGTTGAACGATCCTGCCGCTACAATTGAAAAAAAAAAGAAAAAAGGTTCCTAAGTTAAGCACGTAGATGCGCGCCCATCTTGACATGGGGAAGTGTTGTTCTATTTATTTGTTGCCCCCCGAATCGCTTATACCCGATTTGAACGGTCTGGTTGGGTTGTAAAGGGTCGTCTATTGGAGGATAAAAGAAGATGAAAAATAAAATAATAGACAACAAATACCCTCTCAAAAAAAAAAAAGACAACAAATAAAATTTATAATTATAAAAACGCTTTATCACCGATATTTAATTGCTAGTTATTATATTAAATAATGTAAAACAATATATACAAAAATAAAATAAGAAACATGATAAAAAAATTAACACGGTGGAATTTTCATATTCTTGTCATACCAAGGAATGTTAAAAATGGTGACTTCTAGATTTAGAAGACTCAGATGTCGAATAATTTACTTTTTGACTGTGGATGAAATAAGGGCAAAGGAAAGGAATTGATTAAGTTTAAGTTGAAAGAAAAATGAAGGAAAGAGAATGAGACTTTTCCTTCCATTTTTTTTAATATCCCTTTTTTTCTTCAAATTGAAGTGAAAATGAGGGGAAAAGTATATAAATAAAGCGTATTTTTATATTTAATCTTTAACACATAAATATATGGATAAAATTATTAAAATAATATTATTAAAACTTCATTCTCTTTTTTTACTATATCTTTCAAATAAGATTAGTTATTTTTCTTCATTCACTTCCACTTCCATTTCATATTTTTCTTCTCTTCCCCCAATTTTCAACCAAACATCCCCCTAGTCGGAGTAATGTTTGCTCTTGTTATTGGAAATAATAATGAGATATTCTTTTATATGTTACGCAATTAAACGACATCTAAGTCTATAAATTTAAATTGATTGATTTAAGTTTTTTTTATAGAATAAAAGAATGCCACACAGTTTAAGTTGAGGCACGTATGAAAACAAGACTATTCAAAGGTACATATTATTATTTTTATTTCGTTCCGAATTCGACGGAGGCAATTAATTGCGATGTGCGAACGCTTCGAATGTGTAATTAATTGTAACTCGGGTCGAGTCCACACTCGACACGACTCGACTCAAGTCCGTGCAACTCACTCAAGTCAAGCTGCAGCACTCATTTAAATGCATAATTAACCACCACCTTGCTGTTGTGTGGGACGACGACGACGAGAAAAAAAACACGTTCTTTTGCCAGCATAAATTAGACTAATAATTCAAGGTAAGACTTTAAATATTTCACGATAGTAACTAATTTGTAATTCATTATACTTTACTTAACTCTCAAATAAATTGAACAAATTAATTATAGGCTGACAAAATGCATCTTGATCAATAATAGAAACCAGTAGTAACCAACGTTAAAAACTTATTTTTTTATATTCCTAAACTATCACGATTTTTTTACTTTAGTCATTCCGTCTACTTCTGTTATGTTTTTCGTCACTTTTGATTTTTTTATTTATGAAAGACTAAATTATCCCTCCCTTCATAACACATCAAATAATAAAAATAAAAAATAAAAAAATGAAAAAAAACGGAGGAAGAGTAATTTAGTCTTTTTCATAAATGACAATTTTTTATTTATCATTTTAATCCTTCTAATGTCTTTTTATATTTCTTATTTCATATTTTTTCTAGATTGAGGGATAATTAGTCTTTTCATAAATGAAAAAAGTAAAAGTAACAAAAAATGTAATAGAAATGGACGGTAGAATTTAAGTGAAAAACTTACGATAGTTTAGGAATAAAAAAATAAATTTGTAATTTAGAGTTAGATGTAGGGGTGTTCACGGGTTAGGTTTGACGCGACTTGACCCCGGATCCGACCCGACCCATCCGATTTTGATCAGGTCGGGTCGGGTCACCCCACTTTTAAAGGTTGGATCCGATCCAACACGAACCGGTTTGGATCAGATTGGATCGCGTCGGGTGGTCGAGTTACCCGACCATCATTTTTTCTTTTTTTTTTAATTTTTATCTTATTTTATCTATTATTTAATATAAATATATTATATAATATTTATTTAAAAATCATAAAATAACTTATTCAACATTTAAACGTTATTTTACACATTTAAAATATTTTAGTTTAATATTTTTTATTTTTTATACATAATATAAGTTGAAAATTAAAAAATAAAAAATAAAAAATTGGATCTTCGATCGGATCGGGTTCGATTTGGGTCGATCCGATCGGCTGAACACCTCTAATTAGATGTAAAAAATTATGATAATTTATAGAAAAATTATGAAAATAACTCGTAATAAAATAGAGGGTAGGTCCACGAGGCACGAGGGAACAGGTGGTTAATTAATCTGACACTCGAGTCGGAATAACTGCGGTCAGTTTGATATGAAATTGATTTCTAAACACCTCAAGATATGATATGAAATTGCACTATGTAAACAAAATATGTTGATGACGAACTTATTCCAACATTGGCGACTGGTTAATTACTTAGCATTCTAATCAGAGCGAAAAAAGTAAATTTAAATTGATCAATTTAAAAATTTAACTCACAGCCACATTTTTTTTTTGTGTGACCTCGAAGAAATTTGAAGGTTAATTAACACAGAAAAAGCGAGATCTTGTGACCCATTAAATATCACACTTTCATGCGTGCAATTAATATAATTAACCCGCAATTAATTAATCGAGGATGAATCGCAGTCGCTCTTAAAGTTATTTTGCTCAATCCGCAATGTTAGTTGGCCCTTGAGACATCATGCACCAATTTATTTGATGAGAAAAAAAAGCATATAAGTTATAACTAACTGGGGTTACATTAATTGTGCAGAATTAATGTAATGAGCCATTAGTTAATAACCATTTAAAATTTATTGTTATAAAATTATAATATTTTTTTTCTATCTGTTAAAATAAATCTATCGTTTTACACCATTAAAAATATAGAAAACATAAATTTTAAAATAAAGCTTGGTTGGGTTTGAATTTAGGATCGCTCAATTTCTCAGATGCACTAATCAACTTTTTTTTTAAAAAAAAAAACCTTCAGTTGCAAAAAGTTCTACTTAGAATCGAATCAAATTAATCTTTGAATTTAATCTTCTTTTATTTTATATTACTGTATATAACAATCCTTTATCATAAGATATCTTTATTTGAAAAATTCAAATTATATATATATATATATATATATATATATAAGTTTAACATTTCTCCTCACATATGTATCTTCATCATTTTGATCTATTTTCAGCCCATGATATACATAGACAATTTACCTTTCATGTATAAGCCATTGACCATTTTAGTCTACCACAATTCATCACGTAAAAAAGAAAAATATAAGTTTCCGTCTCAGGACATAAAAACGTGGTATTAACAATCCTAAAAAGTCTAAGTCAATGAAAAGAGTGACATATTTATATTTATATTTTTTAACAATACCAGTCTTTAAATACACTTAGGAGACATTTATTACATTACCTTCTCACATTACTTAGCAATCTGCATTGCCTATCAATAATGTGCATTACCTTATTTACTATCTACAAATAATTTTTTCAACAATTTAAATGACATTACACAACTTTACTAAAATATCCTTTATCACTAATATTAAGTTAAATATTATATAATCAAACTAAAAACTCAAATAAAATTAATAAATTAAATAAATATAATTATAAATATTTCATATCTTTTTTAAATGAAAATAATGGTAATGTATATAATATTTAAAACAATAATATGCAATTCATGTCAACAAAATAATAAAATAAATTTTAAATAAATTAATATTATTAATTATGATGATAATAATATTATTTGTTTTTGTTATATGAATTTTTATATTATTTTTATGTTTTATTTATCTAAAATTGAAAATGGCATGAATGGAAAGAAAATAAAAATAGATTGTCATTTGGGTGACAATCTAAATGGACACCTCCCTCTTAGTCAATGTGGATTGCCACTTCATAGGCAATCTGTATTGCTAAGCAATCCACATTACCTACAGATTAAAACAAAGTAAATAAGGTAATGTGATGGGCCTAAGTAATTTAACTTTAGATTACCAGTAATCTAGAAAGATTACTTATAGGGAAACACCCCCTTAATACATTATGGTTTACTAAATGAATAGCTCAAAGCTAGAGTTGGATTTTCATAGGAGAAAAATTATACATCGATAAATGAATAAAAAATTTAAGATGACGCAGAAGATTACAAATTATATTTTTTTTATTCGGACCCTATACAATTTATATAGACATTTCATAGTGTGAATGCGTCTTTTACTTCGAAATGTATAAATTTTTAAGTGTAAAATTAAAAACATTATTAACAAATGTTCACATTTAATTGAATCCTCTAAATGAATATCCTCGGCAGTCTCAATCCTAGAACTACCGTTAACTATTAATATTCATCAAGTTCAAATAATATTAAAACTGATTAGCAATAAACATGTCAGTTGGATTATTTTTTGTATCAATCTTGATCATCTTTTCGGTACTAATAAAGTGATATCATCCATGTATTTGATTCTTTGATACACTTGATCTTTGACTACTTAAAATGTGACAAATACTCTATAGCTTGGCCTTGTTGTTAGAATGCATTTTACTTTACACTATGTTTGAATAAAGGCTTGTTAAGGAAAAGGAAAGAAAATTGTTACATCTCAATTTAAAGTTAAAACAAAATAGCACAAATGAAGGACAAAGAAGAAGAAAAAAATAGAGATTCCCCTCCATTCTTCTTCATTAAAATTTTATTCAAAAAAGATAATTCTTTTTTACCTTTTCCTCCTCATCTTTACCCTCCTTTCACCTCAATCCAAACATAATTTTAGAGTGCCTTACACTGTGTTTGACTGAAGCCTCATTAAGGGGAAGGAAAATTAATGAGAGGGAAGAAAAAAGAAGGGAAGGGAAGGAAAATTGAGGTTGAAACAAAATAGCACAAATGGAAAGGAAAATGAGGAAAAAAAATAAAGATTCATCTCTATTCTCCTTTTTTAAAATTCTATCCAAACAAGAAGAAAAAAATTTCTCTTTCCCTCTCCCTCTTTATCCTCCTTTCACCTCAATCCAAATACATTGTTAAGAGTATGTTTGGATTGAGGGATATGAAGGAGTGGGGTGGAATATGGGAGAATGAAATTAGTTAAATTATGTTTGGGTACATTTTTATTTAAGTTAAGAGGGGTGGGGCGGAATATCTAAACCCTTTGAACATCATATCTTTCATTCCACCAATTTGGTGAAATGAGGAGGGATAGATTATTTTAGACCAACTCAACCTCTTTCTCTTTTTTTATTACCAAATTAAATTATTTCTCTTCTTACCAAATTAAACTACATCTCTCTCTCCTCTCTCTCACATTTATTGATATACATCATCATATATTATCTTTTTTCTAATATGAATACATGTTTATCTATAAGTTTTTAATAAATAAAACTTTTTAATAAATATAAAATTTTATTCAAAATAAACATAAATATACTATTTAAATAATAATTTAATATTAATATAATATATTCAACCGGGTTGGGATGTAAAATCCGAATTCGGTCCCGATCCAACTCGGCCGGGTGTCAAAGAGATGAGACTCGGTCCTAATTCAATTATCCATCGGGTTGAAAAAAATTTAAAAAATTCTAGTCAGTGCGGACGAGGACAACCAGATCATCCCGATTTATGCTCATCCCTAATTAGCGATTATAAATACTTTAAATATATAATGAAGAATAAAAATAATTTTTATACAAATAAAATATTCATTACCTCACCTCACATCTTATATAATAAATTATCCAAACATGAACTTTCTAATGACACACAACGCCATGTCACGTCATCCCATCACTCACCACACCACCCCATCCTATTCCTCCATTAGTTATTTGCCAAATAGATCCTAAGTGTTGCGATGAATTTTAAAATATAAAATAAAGATATTTCATTTTCTACATTTATACAAGTAGGAGGTTTGGCAATATTGGCAAATCGATCATGTATATATGTTACTTTTTAAGACGCTTTTAATAGCAAAAATAATTGGCTTCGTCGAATCATACCTTCGAAATTACAACCCAACACGGAAAACTAAATGAACTTTTGCAATAAAAGAGCACAGGTGTTATTCTTTTTTTTTATCCGCAAATTAAAGGAAATATTGTACATGTTCACGTACATATAATAGCTTAAGACAATTCTCAATAACAAGAAGTTATCAAGAATCAAATGTTATGATTAATAGTCTATATATATATCTCAATTATAATAATTAATTTTATTATTAATGCTAATTGGTTGGTTGATGTAATTGATTTGGATAATTGTGAATTTGTTGATGAATTAATTGAACTCGGCGAGGACGGCGAGCGTGTGATTGGCCACCATTCGATTAAACTTCTCGCTCGGGTGGATGGCGTCCCAGAACACGTAGTCGTCTGGGTCCCGACACGTGTAAGGGTTGTATTCGTTGCACAGGTAGGACATCTCCACCCTTCCCGTGCCACAGCAGCCCTCCGCTGCGTTCTTGAACCCTACAACACGGCATGCCACGTCAAGCTCCGGTCAACTTTTCTAAAATTAGTTCGTAGTTCACATTTTTTAACTAATTTGGCAACAATTATTAAAGAAATCGATAATACAGAATTCTGAGTCAGACAGCATCTAAGAACAAAACCGTGCGTACTCCTTTCGGGGCATGTTTGGAATCTTATTACATAGTTTTTTTTCTGACAGATTTTAGGGTTTGAGATCTATTTTTAGTGGGTTAGATATTTGAGTATTTTTTTTAATTACAAAAATAGACTCAATTTTTCTTACAATGGTCCCATACAAGAAAAAATGTGATATACAAATTAACCGCAAATTTTTGCTATTAATAATTCGTTTTTAGGGGAAAAAATAAATATATTACAGGGAAGCTGTGTGTGTGTGTGAGAGAGAGAGAGAGAGAGAGAGAGAGAGAGAGAGAGAGAGAGAGAGAGAGAGAGAGAGAGAGAGAGAGAGAGAGAGAAGCTTACCGTAGGTGGAAGGATGGCGGACGACGCGGAGGACGAGGTCGTAGATGGGGGAGTACCGGAGCTTGAACCCCGGCAGCGCAGCGCAGAGCTTGCGAATGAGGGACTGCAGCTTGTGGTTGAACTCCCTGGCCACCTTGTTGTACTCTTCTATGCAGCCGCCGTCGCCGCCCAGCAGCACGTCCATGGTCCGCTGCACGGGCACGCAGCCGAAGGGGCTGAGCCCCGTGAAGGCGACCTTCCGAGCTCCCAGACGGTAGATGCTCGTCAGGAACTCGTCCGTGAGGCCAATGAGGAAGTCCTCGTACTCCTCCACCGTGAACTCCTTCATCCGCCCGCTCACCATGGAGTAGTAGTTCTCCAGGAAGTCGTTCGTCCCGATGCTGATGATGTAGGCCGCTTCGTTTATCACGTGCATGGCCTTCGCCGCCCCCAGGTACTCCTTCAGCCTGTTCTGGTACTCTTTGAACAGCTCCACCTCTTGCCACAGTGGTATCACGGACTGATCGACTCATCGCGAAGCAATGGAAGCATGCACGCACGCATATAAGTCCAGTTTTATATAAAATGATCCACGCAACATACATATGATGAATTGTTAATTTACATGGGACTCGTTTAGTCATGTTCCCGAACACCAGTTAATGAAGCATGCAACTGAAGCAAGCCTGAAAATTAATGACGCACCAGTACTATGTTTTGGACGCAAATTTTAGCATTAGCTATTAATTAGTTCCCTTAAGCTTGGAGCTTGGTTAGATTCTTGTTGCTGTTTTAAATTCTTCGTATAGAGTGCATGGTTGCTATACCACCTTTTTTCTTAGCTATCAACTACCAACGCGTACGTACTGGTCCTTTCTGGTATCATGGTAATTAATTGTTCGATGCATTCAATTCGAATAATTGTTACTGTTACTACTTTGGTAGATTAATTGAAATAGTGATAAGTATTTTATTAGCTGAAATTTATTTTTAAAAATAAGTAATTATATGTTTGAATAAAATTATTTATATTAATAATAACTAGTTAATTGTGAGACAATTAACTAATTTATTTTTTAAAAAAAATAAGCACCCCTCCTTCTGCTTATTTTTTTATTTATAAGTAAATTTAATATCTTCTTATCACTCGAAATTTCAAGTTACCAACAGCCCCTTACTACGTACCATTCAATTCTTTCACATTCTGATATCGTTCTTTCTCACGCATGTTTGAGCACTATGCATGTTTGCAGGTGATCGAAGACTAACTAAAACAACTGTTCGAGGCTTACCACGAGGTTGGACGTAGCGGCGTCGATCCCCGTTCCGGCGGATGCGAAGCAGACGCCTTTGGCAAAGTCCTCGATGTCGTAAGAAGGGTCAAGGTAGGCCGGGACGATCGGCGGGAGGCCGAGGCCCTCGGAGATGAAGTCAGTGGAGAGGCGGCCGTTGCAGAAGCGGCCGGTGGGGACGCCCCCTGGAAAGTCCTGCCCATAAGGCGGGAAGTTGGCTTTGCCCATGGTCTTGATGTAGTTGTTGTTGCCGGCGTCGACGGTGGAGTCGCCGAAGACAATGAGTGCCGGAATATCACCGGAAGTAAACGGTAGGAGGGAGAAGAAAAAGAGGAGGCGTTGGAAGATGGCGGTCTGCATGGTGGTGGTGGCCATTGGCGCATGCCAAGTGCGAAAAGAAAGCAACACAACTTTGGATGTGGTCGGTATGAATCGCCCTTAAAGAAGCTAATAAATATAGGCGTAGACAGGATGGACGGATGAATGGATGGATGTATATCGTATAGGAAGGCATTGCAGACATGCAATTCAGATGGACCCAGGGAAGACATTGTCAGAGCTCTGATACATATTACATATTTCTTGTGGACGCAGGACACATTTATAAGTGCTTGCAGAGTAAAGTTGGCGGTGAAGCAGTCTAGACAATGGTGCATGCATCAATCAATCTCAAACTTTATGCAATTGTTGGGAAGTAATTTTGAACCGGACAAAAGAGGAGATGCATGAGAAAACCTGGCCCGGTTGATTCCAGCTTAATTTACTGGGCAAAACCCATAGATCTATATCTCGGTTGAAAGCTTGCCAAGTCATACCTTTTCTTCTCCAAAGTTCAACAACTCCCTGTAAGACATCGACAACAAAAAGAGGTCTTGATTAATTCATGAAAGTGCTGAAAATGAATGTAATAAACACACCTACATATATAAACCCAATGCTCAGCGTTATGAGTTGCTTAACTTACATGTGAGATTAAGTTCAATGTCACACTACAAGAAAAATTGACTTTTAAGACGGTCGAGACCATCTATAATTTTGCAAAATTCGTCAGAAAATAAAGTTTTTGACGATTTTTTTTACGGATACGACCTTTCGAAAAATTGCTCGTCGCAAATACTTTTCCGATGGACAAGAGATATCCTCCGAAGTTTCGACGATCATACCCGTAGAAAATTTCCGACGATGACAATCGTCGGTAGTTCAGACGACTACAACCATCTAAAACTTCAAACAGTGGCGACCATCGAAAATTATGATGGTCGTAACCGTCGAAAACTTTCGATGACAGTGTTTTTTGACAGCCTAAGCCGTCTGTAATAACGTATAAAAAAAAAATTGGCCGGCAGCGGCCGTTCCAAGACACCAATCCGCATGCCGCTGATCCATATATGTGCGGCTGTTCCAGGCCGGATCAGGCCGTCAGACGGCCGATCTACCGCAAAACGACCGATTCAGGCTGCTAAGCGGCGGTTCCGCCACGAGGCGGCCGAACCAAGCACGGCCAGATCAGGCTGTCAGGGGCGGATGCGCTGCGAGGCGGCCGATCCAAGTGCGCGCGGCTGGATCAGACCGCCAGGCGACGGCGGCAGATCCGTCGTGAGGTGGCCAATCAAGGCTGCGTGAGAGGGAGGGGGGGAGAGAGAGAGTAATAATATAATAAATTTTATAATTTATTTTTATATTTCCGATGGTCAGGACCGTCGGAAAATTCGACGGGTTGCTGTCCGTCGCAATTTGCGATGGATTTCTTTCTGTCAAAAATTATTCGTCGGAAAATTTCACTTTACTTGTAGTGTCACTTCAAATTAGGATGAAAGAGACTGCAGATTTCTGAACATTTAGAATATGTGAACCTTAGAAATATATATGCCAAAACAGAAGGAGCCAAAAGAACTAATTAGAAATGCCCATATTGATCCAATAATGATAGGATGACTGTTAGTTGAGGAGGGTTCCCCAAAATTTGAGCGATCCACATTTCCCTGTGTTTTATTGCATGATTGCGTTCATTAATGAATGCGATGCCTTCATTCTGAGTAGGTTATCGATTCATCAAATGGACCATGCGCTATAATTGCTTGCCATTTGCTATGGAGAGTTAGATGTTTCAGCTGTCATTGCCGGTGTAGTTGGTACGTGTCATGTATACACTTCATGACATGCAGCGTCCGGGGAGAATGATACTAAAAGTTGAAGCCCGAAAAAATACAAATCATATAAAATAAAATTTAATATTAGTTTGAGAAATGAATCAAAAGGCTCAGATAATTAACAAAAGATGTTTAAATCTAATAAAATGAAAAGTCGAGATAACACTACAGGTAAAAATGACTAACTGTTTACCCCTTTTTGCCGAAAAGAAGGTTATATATTTAAATGTCAAAAGAAAATGATCTAACTAAGTTTGTACGCAATGTGACCTTCAAATATTTAATTGATTCTTCATATATATATATATATATATATATATGTATATATATCTTCTCAGGAAAAGATTCGTAAGCTAATTAAATGCATGTCTCGTGTGGATTCTGATTATGACGAGGCCCAACCATTCAGATTCTTCGATTCTAGCAAACATGACAATGACTAACAAGCAAAAAGGACTCCACAACGTGTTTGTGAAGTAATCATTCACACAGTTAAAATCATACATACTGAATTATGAGATGAAATGACTCCACAAAGTAATTGGGTTGTGAACATATTAAGTTTTTTTTTTGCTTCGAAGAGATCACAATGGAAACTTACGAGCAAACACATGCATGCATGTGATGCACATTTACTACTAGCCAGTGAGAGCGAGTAGTATATTTATTGGGTTACATTAAATTAATATAATAAACGTCACAATAGATCGATCTCTACGTTAGTTGGATGCTCTCCATCTTGTAATAATTGTAATCACTATGGTCACGTATATACATACACTCATATACCCCAATACGATCTGGATGCATCCGCGCTGTAAATAACGAGGGGAATCGATCTGTAATGGGTGCGATTTGCATTTGATTGCGTTCCATCCAAAGCAAAACTTGGATGTGTATTGGAACCGGAAAACAACGAACTTGGATGTGAATTTTTAGGAGGGAGAGGGAGTCACTGAAGGTAGCAGATGGATTCATCCATGGTATAATGCTCACTAATTGCTTGTCTGTTTATGTGCATATGTCCGTCAATAAATGCTTGGCCTTTGAGGACTGATCTGAGTTGGAGTTGGATTCAATCCACAGTCTATCACTAATTGCTTGCCTGCTGATTGAAAGAAACGCTCACATGCCGAAGTAAGAAACAACGAAGTTGCAAGTCCGAAAAAAGTAAACGGTGAATGTTATCTGCCTCCCAGAGATCATGGCCGGTACTTCATAACATTCTGGAATTAATGATGTTACAAGTTGGAAAAAGAAGATGCAATTAGTTTGCGAGAAAGGGCAAAAAGATGAAAATGATGACAATTCACTTCTAAAAATTTGCACTTGAATGGCATGTCGAGACCACACCAGGACTCATGCAAGGAACGCTCAATTTCAAACTACATGCACAACTCTACTGCCATTCCACAATATCGGGAACAAAACATAGCATATTACAGGAAGGTGTGATACGAAGTTCACACCACCAAAAATTTCCGGAATTTGACCAAAAAAAAAATGTTAAAGATGATCGAGGTTCACAAACCAACAGGAAGAGGATATGTATGCTGAGAGATAATGATGAAGATTAAGATGATAAAAGGCCAATTATTCGAGCTTAATGTTAAAGGAGAGGTGCATACAGTTTTTAAGATGATATTAACTAATAGATCCCTCAAATATGCCATCATTTAATCTGAGTTATGTATGACTTTATGAGAAGACTTCCTGGAACGTAAAAGCCATGCAAGAACCAGATTTTTGATAGCTCTTTCGATTGCCACATCAAGGCTTCAGTCTTGTTGCAGCTCCTCAGGCTCATCAGTCAAATGTTTATCTTCCAGCAGCTTATGTAATTTCTATGCCAACCTTGAAAGTTGGAAGGACCCAAGACCCCTGATCAGCCATCACGTTGAGAGGAAGCAGGTTGCAGGCCAGAGAGGATATTATATTTATGAGTTAAATCAGCATTAACATGAATTAAAGGACCACAACAACAATGATAGATCACAGTATTATATGAATTAGAAAGGACAATAAAGAAATTACATTAAATTCACAATCCAGGCTACTCTAGAAAGGCCCAACCTCATATATATAGTACAGTTGTGTCAGTGGTGCCATGAGACCACATATATAATAGGTGTCTACTATATCCCCATACATCGTGACTTAATAAATATATGACGTGTACTCATTTTTGAAAACATTCAGAATATCTTCCTGTAAGATAAACATATTTACCAACCATAATTTTGAATCTGGAGATTAAAGGATTAAAGCAACCATGTTCCTATTGCAGAGATAAGTGTCAGACTCATCTTGTCCAATGGTCATCAGATCAACTTAATTTAGCATATGTCAATGTCAGCGACCTCCAATTCAGCACACGTCGAACTCACTTCTTTTCTAAATTTTGATCAAACAATTGAGCAATGTTTCTTATCAATCAGTAAATTATTCTCAGCACTAGTTACTATGCCATTTCTACAGATCCATGTCTCCTACTACATCAAACAAATCTGTTAAAATTTTCAAGCTCCATTGGTGGACAAATAAACTTGTAGATTATTACAGTTCTGCTTTTTTTCCCCTCAAAGTGGATTGGCTTACTAAGTTTGTTATATTTGGTAGAAAGGTTAAAGTTAGAGATGTTATGCATAATTGGGAACTCCGGCCTCCGAGCACGAACTAGAAACTGGTACATGAGTGACATTAACCCTTGCTTACAAGTCTCAAAGAGACCCAATGATTAGGAATACATAGAAAGAATGCTTCAAGGGTACTCAGTTAACTTGCTCGCTTCAGGTAAAATATGTGATAAGATTGATGAACTGGACTTCAAACACTAGAAACTTCATCACACCAAAGTTTTTGGATGAAGCAACACACTTGCTAAGGTGGTAAAAAAGACGAATGCCCGGTGATATATTTTTTCTACCTCCAAGGTTAAAATCCACTGAGAAATATGTTTTCAGGATTTATGCCGCTAGCAAGTTCAAAGAACACCATTTTCATCTTTTGGGGATACCTATTAGTCACCAAGATAGAAACAAGTTATCCGAAAGGAATGTAGGGTGTTATTGAAATTATTATTCGAAGAGAAAAGTGGTATAAGATGCTTGGACAGACTAAGAAATGAGAAAACATTATGAACGAAATTAAATCAAGAAAGTGGAGAAAAAACCAAAACCGATCCCGGGGTAACTGCAATTTTCTTAAACTCGGTAAAGATTTAGCTCATCATCTTTTGTTCCACTAACATTTCCTATCACCTAAAATGTTTTCGCTTAAATATTGGCTTCTCGTGATCAATGGCTGATCAGTAAATGGACAGAACCAACGGAAATATTCAAAAGAATCTCCGGAAAGTCAGCTTCTGACATCAGGATTCATGATGTTTATTGGAGTTAGTTAGGTGGAGTCTCATTCTGGGTCTAATTAATTTGTTGTTAGATATAGTAGGAAGAATCTGAGAGATTGTAACTTCCTTGTAATAATAATCTGGTAAGATTGAGTGATTATCATAATTACCTAATTTATTAGATATTGAGTTATTGAGAATCATGATAAGATATGCAGTTATCCAGGGTTGTTACCCAAGACACATATCTGGTAGCGGTTATGTACCATATATTGCGAGAATCTAGGTAATATTTGTAATGATGTGATCTGAGACATCTGAATAGAGTGAAACTCTGTGACGGCCGTGGACGTAGGAAATAATCTTCGAACCACGTAAAATTTGTGTGTCTTTCTCTGTGTGTGATTTCTTGTTACTCTTCCACCATATGTTCTTTGATTTCTCCTAGACATCGATATTAACAGTAAGTTGATATCGAGGATATTTCGTAACAACTGGTATCAGAGCTCTTCAGTGAACGAGTTCGTGGGCAGTGAGAGCGATGACGACAGATGACGGGAAGGTGAAGATCGAGAAGTTCGATGGCAGAGACTTTGACTTCTGGAAGATGCAGATCGAGGATTATCTATATCAGAAGAAATTACACGGGCCTCTCTCTGGAGAAAAGTCGAAGGCGATGAGCGACGCGGAGTGGTCGCTTCTCGATCGGCAGGCGCTTGGTGTTATCAGGATGATGTTGGCGCGGAACGTAGCCATTAACATCGTGAACGAAAAGACCACGACGGGTTTGATGAAGGCGTTATCAAACATATACGAGAAGTCGTCTGCATCAAATAAGGTGTATTTGATGAGAAGGTTATTCAACCTGAAGATGTCTGAAGGAGCTTCGATCGCGGATCACATCAACGAATTTAACATTATCATTACACAGTTAAATTCGGTGAGTATCACTTTTGATGATGAAGTGAGGGCTGTTGCGTTCGCAGAAGAGAATCAGGAAAAGCCTCAAGCTCGGTGATGAGTGCAGAGGGAAGGAGAAGAATGCAACAGCGAGGACAAAATCAAGGAAGATCAAATGCAAGGCGACGAAGTCAATCGAGATCTAGTGAATTCGCATGCTGGAATTGCGGGAAGAAATGTCACCTGAAGAGGAATTGCAGAGCACTCAAGAAGAAAACCAATGAGGAGTTGGCGAATGCTGCTACAGAAAAGTCTCAGATGTATTAGTTCTGAGTGTGGACAGTCCGGCAGAATCCTGGATTCTGAATTCTGGAGCTTCGTACCATTCCATATCACAAAGAGAGTGTATGGAAGATTACACTATCAGTAACTTTGGCAAGGTTTATCTGGCCAATGATAAAGCCTTGTATGTTGTGGAGAAAGGAAACGTGAAGATTATCACCGATAATGAGATAACTTGGAAGCTGAAAGATGTTTGATATATACCGGAGTTGAAGAGAAATCTGATCTCGGTTGGACAATTTGACACAGAAGGCTACACTACAATATTTGTAGGTAACACTTGGAAGGTCACCAAAGGAGCCATGGTGATCGCACGGGGCAGCAAGCTGGGTACTTTGTACAGGTCGTCGAACGTAAGAATTATTACAGCAGCTGATTCTGATAATATGTCTGAAGTCTGGCATTGTAGACTTGGACATATGAGTGAAAAGGGAATGAATGTTCTGCACAAGTTGGGTCGACTACCAAATCTGAAGTCAGTCGATAGTGGACTTTGTGAAGGTTGTGTGCTGGGAAAGCAGAGGAAAGTCACTTTCAGCAAAGTACCAAGAATGCCGAAGAGTAGCAAGTTGGAGCTTGTGCACACGGATGTGTGGAGGCCATCTCCAATTCCATCCCTCAGCGGGTCATTATATTTTGTGACATTTATCGACGATTATTTCAAGAATGTATGGGTTTATTTTTTGAAAAATAAATTTGATGTGTTCTCTACTTTGAAGAAATGGAAGGCGCAGGTAGAAAATAAAACAGACGTCAAGATCAGGTGTTTGCGATCTGATAATGGCCGTGAGTATGTGAACTATGAGTTCAAGGAGTTCTGCGGGGAACATGGCATCAGGATGAAAATGACAGTTCCGAGGACGCCACAGCAAAATGGGATTGCTGAACGAATGAATAGGACGTTGAATGAGCGTGACAGGAGCATGAGAATTCATGCAGGTCTACCGAAGTCATTTTGGGCAGATGCAGTGAACACAGCGGCATACCTGATCAACCGTGGGCCATCTGTACCATTGGAGAACAAACTACCAGAGGAGATCTGGAGTGGTAAGGAGGTAAATCTTTCTTATCTGAGGATTTTCAGTTGCCTATCATATGTGCATATTGATTCTGCATGTAGAGACAAATTAGATGCTAAGTCTCGGAGGTGTTTTTTTATTGGTTATGATTCTGATGAGTTTGGATATCATTTCTGGGATAATGAGAACAAAAAAAATATCTAGGAAAGAAACGTGGTGTTCCATAAAAAGACCATATATAAAGACAAGTGTGTTGCAGAATCTGATAATGCAGAGATAGAAGGCAAGGCTCAAGTGGAACTTGAGGGCATTTCAAATGAAGATGTGGTTGGGTCACAGAAGATTGTTCAGCAGGAGCCTGAGGTGATACATGCTGGACCGAGTACTCCACCCCCTGTCAGGAGATCTACTCGAGAGATAAGACCACCTGTGAGGTACTCTTCTTCTCAGAATTTCATGTTGCTAACTAATGCTGGTAAACAAGGTGTTTCAAAAAATTCTTGACGGTTGATGGTTCGGTCAAGTGGAAGTTAGCAAGGCCGAATGAAATTGATTCATTGTACAAGGATAAAACTTATGTGCTGACAAAATTGCCTAAAGGTGAAAAGGCATTGCACAAGAAGTGATTGTACAAGATCAAGGAAGTGTCAGGTGGCAGTCATAGAAAATCGAGGTTCGGTGCAACCTCGAATTCCCTCCAAAGTTAGTTGCAGGGAGGAGCCGTCTCAAGAGAATCAGTCTCCAAGTGGGAGATTGTTGGAGTTAGTTAGGTGTAGCCTGATTCTGGGCCTAAGTAATTTGTTATTAGATATGGTAAGAAGAATATGAGAGATTGTAACTTTCTTATAATCATAATCTGGGAAGATTGAGTGGTTATCGTAACTACCTTATTTGTTAGATATGGAGTTATAGAGAATCATGATAAGATAGGTAGTTATCCTGGGTTGTTACCCAAGGCACATATTTGGTAGCGGTTATGCACCATATATTGTTGGGATCTGTGTAATATTTGTAAGGATGTGATCTGAGATATTTGAATAGAGTGAAACTCTGTGACGAACGTGGACGTAGGAGACAATCTCCGAACCACGTAAAATTTGTATGTCTTTCTCTGTGCGTGATTTCTTTTTACTCTTCCACCATCTGTTTCTTGATTTCTTCCAGACATCGATATCAACAGTAAGTTGATATCGAGGATATTCGGCAACAATGTTAATTTGGATAGCTAATCGTCTGGGTTGAAGCTTCCTCTTAAAGTGCAAGTTCCTTAATGCAACAGTCAACAATTGCTAAGAGTTATGTATGAAATTAGTCCTTGATTGATATGCAAGAATTTTGATCTAATGTTTTTTATGAAAAAGGAAAAAAAAATTGATCCAAATGCCAAACATGCTTAGTCACCATCTTACACCTTCGGAAGAAAGAAAGCACAGCCTGATAGGTGTTCCACATATGCGGAATCCAAAAGTCAAGATTCTAAAATCTCTGTAGATTGCAATTATCAGACAACTGAAAGCCAAATTTTGAAACAAAAAAAAGATACTTTCTACATCACATTGTAATTATAAGCCATGCAAAAATGTTTATTCTAAGTACTGCATCACTAGATAGTTGATACCACTCCACAGTTTTACAAATGCCAAACAGCTCAGGTTCACCAATGACCACAATACAAGAACTAACGGTATTCAATTCTCTAAAAAATGCGACTACTCGATGATTAAAAACCATCGATACGATACTTGAAGGATAAAATGGTAAAAAATTTTGAATTATGGAAAGAGAGATGGTGTAACATCACCGGCTTCCTTGACCAGTCAACAGATGATATATGTGGCAATAGAAATAATAGCGGAACGAGTGAAAGAAAGGGTGTGTGGAAGAAGTCATTGAAAAATCAAAGGACATTAATATTTAGTGAAATTTTTCAAGAAAAAGGGAAGACCACATACTTCAAATAATCCAGGCAAATGGTCACATGTGCGATATTAAAAGAGAGAGAGTCATAACATCCTTTAAATACAAGAACTCATAATTCAAATAAAGAAATAAAAAACTAAAACGCTATGGCATTGGACGAATAATGTGCAACTATCCTTGAACTCCGCGCTCTTCATCACTTTCCTAAGTATGGTTCTCACTTGTAAAATTTTAATTAATGCAGGGACATGAAATATTCGTGAGCAAAATGCCATGTACACATAGAAACATAAACGACAAAATGATAATTAGCTTATAATTAACAATAATAATGATGGATCAATAGAACAGCTGCTTTGTACAACGAGTTCCATGTTTTAATCACTTGTTTCAATACATTGATCATTGTAGGCTATGAACAATACTTGTTCATATCTATGCTTTGTTCCTTACTTTAATAACCCCTGTTTCGTACCTTACTCTGCTATACATTACTTTGTTCTGTTGTACATTACCATGCTTTGCTTTGTTCTGTGTAATACTACATCTTTTACATTATTAAAAGGTCCTTGAAGTTCGTTGTCCTATGCGAGCTCGACTTGATTAAGTTGGGAAGCTAGAGGTGCCTCTATGCATCTATGTAGCCAGGATGCCCATGAAAGGAAAGGAGTATGCTAAGGCATACTCTTTTCGAAATACAGGTGAGAGAGGACCTGTACCCTAGGAACAGTGGTCATTGCGGACTCAGCTAAGTTACTTGTCCCTCTGACACTATACTTTGTAATTCATATATTTCCCCATGGAAGAAGAGTGTGTTAATACTTCACCCTTGTTCGGAGCACAGGTGGGAGAGGGTCTGTGGTCCGAAAATAGTGATCGTTAAGACCAGTAGGTGCACCGTCTCCTCAGTACAGCTACCCGCCCCTTCTGTCTCTGTAATACCATCACAATTGGGCTATTAATACCCACCTCTTAACGTTGGTCGTGGTGGGGTTATTAATACCCACTTGTTGGCCTTCATACTTTGTACTTTGTGCGGCACATAGCTATCCGTTATTTCGTCTTTACTTTACTTATCTTCTTTATCATATATGGAGTTTGAAATCATATATCAGAAAATGAGTAAAATCATATCCCTCTTCTGTGGAAGACCCATTACATTCTTTACTGTGTAGGACATGGCCTCATGTGGGCCTGTCGGAAGCGGGTCCAATTACGAAAGATCAGAACCCAAATAAAAGGGGTCACATTCTTCTCGACAGAACTTGGGTCGGGCTGGGGAGAACCTAGGCCGGTTCTCTGTCGGAAGACCTATGTACAAGGCCTAGTCTGGGTCAGGATTCGATCCGGACTGAGTTACAGGAGATACTTCGATCGCCATCCCTGTCGAGCTAGTGCTCGGTCCGTCGTGATCGGTCCTTGAAACCCGAGCCAGGTTGGAGTTCATCTCGGTCGAGTGGCTATGCGGGGAACGCACGACATCGTCGTTGAGACAACTCGGGCCGGGTATGCTTATACTCGGGCCGGATCATGAGTGACTCAGGCCGGGTCGTTGGTGCGCAAATTCGTGCCCATCTTCTCCCTCTTCTCCGACCGACCTTCGGCCATTAACTCATGATGATCATAATATGAAAAATGAAGTCTATGTACTCTAGATCGACATGGAGTCATCACATGCATCATACGATTATCAAATTATAGCCTATGGAGATTAGAACGTTTAGGGTACCTTCTTTGTTCGATTCGGTTTGTCGGTGGCGTTGGAGTTGTCTGCCTTCGTATGCTCCGATCTCGATCGTTCCCAGTTGACGACGTGGTACGATCGACCTCTCGTGTGCGTCGAGGAGGTCGTTGTGCGTCAGATCGTCTACCGGATCGTCCCTTGCTCGGTGCGACTCGCTCATTGTTCGTCCGTCGCCCGTCGGAGGAGAGGAAGAAGAAGCAGAGGGGAAGACGTTGAAGTTACGACGGCCGAGTGGAGAGTCCAAAGGGGTGCGAGTGTCCCGAGGGCTTTCCCCGGGGCACGTCGAGTTATCTTACTTCCATGTAATTTTCCTTTTCCCACTTTTGTACTTAGTTTATTTTTCAAATGTGGTGGTGACAGTTTTGTAATTTGCACTTCAAAAAAGTGCACCTCCGGAGATGGTCCTCCACACCACACGTCGCATATCTACCACCCGAAACGGTGATATAGTAGGGGAGACCCGCTAGTGCTCCCCCGAAGCGTTGTAATTATTCCTATTTACTCAACAAAGATTTCAAACTTCCCTAAATCTAGCATCGTGCCTCAAGCGTGGGGTGACAACCCACAAAAGAGCGTCCCAAAGCATCCCAAGCGATCGAGCGTTACGTCGAGGTGCTCGTTTGCTCACAAACGCCTCCACCGAAGAAGTGTCCGCTCAGGACCGAGCGTCTCAAAAGTTGTGGCATACAAAAAGTGGCATAAGCAAGCTTCCGCAAAGCGCTCAAAAGAGCTTGCCTAGACGTTGGGTATGTCTAGGCTGCACAGGTCGGTCGAGCGAAAAATAACCCCGTGACAAGTTGGTATCAGAGCAAGACCAACTCGCAACGCACGAGCGGGAGTTGGAGAAGACCGTGAATCCCGCAATGGTGCGGGATGAGATAGCGCCGTTGTATACACGACTCGAGTCCATGGAGGCGGCGATCATGTACATGCAGGAGACCTTGGACAATGGTCTTTCAAACATACGATTCGAGATGGAGGAAGAGTTCAAGATCATACGTGAAGAACTCAAGCGACGGTATGGAGATGTGCGGCGTCCCGAGGCGCCCGCCCCGCATGAGGCAAGGATTGAGGTACCGAAGCAGCGGCCCTACAAAGGTGAGCGATCGGCAAAGGAGATCAATGACTTCCTGTGGAACGTTCGAAGGTACGTGGAGGCCTTAGACGTGACGTCCGAAGTGAGGATGGTGAATACTGCATCCTTCTACTTGCAAGATGCGGCGAGCCTGTGATGACGGTGTCATTGCGACAACATGGAGTGCGGCATCGTTCATTCCATTGAGAAGTAGGACGACTTCAAGAGGCAGCTTACCAACTACTTCTACATTGCCAAGTCGGGACTGGAGGCCAAGATTGCGTTGTTCAATATTTGCCAAAAGGACACGTTGAAGAAGTACGTGCAAGAATTCACCGAGCTCCGCCTACAGAATATCCAAGTAGATGAATACACGTTGCTGGCATTCTTCGTGAATGGTTTGAAGCCATCGGTTAGGACGGAGTTGGAGCGACGAGATTGCTCCAACCTCCGCTCGCTAATCGTCGCTGCTGAGTCGCTCGTGGAGTATGTCAATACGAGCGCTCCACCACCAAAGCCTTCGGACAAGGGCAATGGTGGGGAAGAGAAGTCGAAGTCACAATGAGGCAAGCCGCACTATCAAGACAAAGGCAAGGGACACCAAGACAGGAAATCAAATAATAAAATATTCAAGAGGGATGAAAAACCGCCGAAGCCTTGCTACATTTGCAAGGGTCCACATTGGACGAGCGATTGTCCGCAGAAGGCGACAGTCAATGCAATATATTGCCCCGACGAGAAGGAGAAGGAGGAGGCATGTCTCAGTTCGATGCACGTCCTCAGTGCCATCAACGCCTCGAAGGGTCCTTCAACGGTTGCTCGACTTTATGCGGACATTAAGTTGAATGGGAAGTTTTCAACGCCCTCATCGACACGAGAGCATCGGAGTTGTTCGTGTCGAAAGTGGCCACCAAGAAGCTGAAGCTGCCACTACGGAAGACAAACGCCACGTTCAAGACGGTGACCGCGAAGTTTATCTCGATCACAAGAATTTCTCTTGGAGTGAAGGTTCGCATCGGCTAGTGGTCAGGAAGCTTCGACGTGACGGTGGCACCAGTGGATGACTACGAAGTGGTGGCAGGCATCTCTTTTCTGCGACACATCGCTATATGTGTCATTCCGCTCACCAACTCGATAGTCATCTTCGACCCCAAGAGACCTTACAACGTCCCTGTGAGATCAGGCGGAGATCTCAAGCAGAAGACCTTCTCCGCCATGCAAGGTGGCGAAGGGGTTGCACAAACAGGAGCACACCTTCTTAGCGACCGTCATCTTGGAAGATCCGGGACCCTCCACTCCAACACCTCCCAAAGTCCTTGAAACCCTTGAGAACTTTGCGGACGTCATGCCCCCGAAATTCTCAAAACGATTGCCGCCGAAGCGTGAAGTGGACCATATCATCGACTTGGTCTCATGATCGAAAACCCCACATGGAGTCCCCTATCGGCTCGCCCCTCCGGAACTCGCAGAACTCCATAAGCAACTTACCAAACTATTGGATGCAAGATATGTTCAGTCCTCAAAGTCTCTATGTGGCGCCACGATTCTCTTCCAGAAGAAGCATGCTAGTTCCCTCCGAATGTGCATAGACTACCGGGCGCTCAATAAGCTTACGGTAAAAAACAAGTACCACATCCCCTTGGTGGCAGACTTGTTCGTCCAATTTGGCGGTGCAAGATGGTTTACCAAGTTGGATCTTCGTTCGGGCTATTGGCAAGTCCGGATCATGGAAGATTATGTGCAGAAGACGGCGTGTGTCACAAGATACGGCTCCTACGAGTTCTTCATGATGCCTTTTGGCCTCACCAACGCTCCGGCAACCTTCTGCACCCTCACGAACAAGGTATTGCAACCATTCCTTGACAGGTTCCTGGTTGTCTACCTCGACGATTCATGATCTACAGCCGCATCTTGAAGGAGCATATCGAGCATATTCGACAAGTGTTCGAAGTGTTGCGGCAGAACGAGCTCTACGTCAAGCGGGAAAAGTGTGCCTTCGTTCAACCGGAAGTGCACTTATTGGGACATGTCATCGGAAGTGAAAAGCTAAAGATGGATGGTGCGAAGATTCGGGCCATCGTGGAGTGGGAGCCGCCCAAGCGGGTTTCCGACATGCGTTCGTTCCTTGGCCTAACGAACTACTATAGGCGGTTCGTCAAGGGGTATTCACATGTGACGACCCATTTGACGAATCTCCTCCAGAAGAATGTGAAGTGGGAGTGGACGTCGACATGCCAGGAAGCGTTCGACACCCTTAAGAGGGCCATGACGGAGGAACTGGTGCTCGTCCTGCCAGACCACACCAAGCCCTACGGGTACAGACAGATGCTTCTAACTATGCCATTGGAGGAGTTCTTATGTAGGAGGAGCATCCCGTGGCGTTCGAGAGTCGAAAACTCAACGACACGGAGCAGCGCTACGCCGTTCAGGAGAAGGAGATGACCGTGGTGTTCACTGTCTTAGAACATGACGGCACTACTTTCTCGGGTCGCGATTTTATATCAAGACGGACAATGTCGCGAGAAGTTACTTCAAGACACAGAAGAAGCTCTCACCGAAGTAAGCAAGATGATAATATTTCATGGCGAAATTTGACTATGTCTTGGAGTACAAGCATGGCAAGACGAATGTCGTTGTCATCGCCCTCAGCCGATGCACGGAATTGGCAGCCATGAGCTCCTCTTAGGCCGACCTCATCGAGAGGATAAAAAAGGGATTGGAGTCATATCCCACGGCGAATAACTTATTCGAGCAAGCGACAGAGGGCAAGACATACCGCTTTTGGGTGGAAGATGAGCTAATCTTCACCAAGGAATGTCGTATTTACGTTTCACTCTTCGACAACTTGCGGCGCACTATCATGCAAGAGTGTCATGACTCCAAGTGGATGGGACATCCGGGCATTCGCCGCACTTTGGCACTCATCGAAGATAATTACTTCTGGCCAAGGATGGAGGATGATATTGAAGCTTTCGTGAAGACATGCCTTGTTTGCCAGCAAGACAAGAATCTTAATCAAACGTCCAGTGGACTTCTGGAACCTCTACCCATCCTAGAGCGTCCATGGAAAGATGTCTCAATGGACTTCATCATAGGTCTGCCCAAGTCTGAAGGGGCAAGTACCATGATGGTGGTCGTCGTTCGGTTCTCCAAGTATGTCATCTTCGTCGTTGGCTCCGCAAGTTGTCCTGCTACTGAAGCTGCGGAGTTATTCATGAAGCATGTAGTGAAGTATTGGGGCCTACCGCAAAGCATCGTCAGCGATCGGGATGGGCGATTCATTGGCAACTTCTGGAAGGAATTGTTCAAGATGATGGGTTCCAACTTTCATTTCTCGACATCACTTCATCCTCAAACCGACGACCAAATTGAGAGGGTGAATTGTATCCTGGAGATCTACTTGTGGCACTATGTGAGTGCCAATCAGAAGGACTGGGCGAAGCTACTCGACATCGCGCAATTCTCCTACAACCTGAAACGGAACGAGACGACCAATCGGAGTCCCTTCGAGATAGTGATAGGGCAACAAGCTCTTACGCCCCAGGCCGTCGCCACTTCTTATGGTAGTAAAGTCCCCGCCGCTCACCGCATGGCGAGGAAATGGCATGAGCAGAACGACATGGCGATAACATGTTTGCGCAAGGCATCGAAGCGTATGAAGAAGTGGATGGACACTTTGAAGTCGGAGACTTGGTTCTGGCGAAGCCGGTCCAACATCTTCGACTAAGTGGAAAGAATCTGCACAATGGCCTCGTTAGGCGTTACGAGGACCCCTTCAAGATTTTGAAGAAGGTAGGCAAGGTGGCCTACAAGTTGGAGCTCCCGACCCAGATGCAGCAACACCCCGTCTTTTATGTCAGTCTACTCAAGCCTTTCGTCGAAGACACTGAAGATCCCGGGCGTGAGATTTCAGACCGCGCTCCGCCGGCCATCCGTCAGCAGTTTACTGATTAAGTTGAAGAAGTACTCGCCATCCGCACGAAGAATCAGAAGAAGGAGTATCTTGTTCGATGGAGCGGAAGACCGGACGCCGACACAAGTTGGGAGACAGCCGAAAACTTGTGGCAGTTCAAGCAGAAGATTGAAGAATTTCAAACTGCAGCTCTAGGGACGCTGACTTGAGTGAGGGAGAATGTTCCGGGGGCTTTCCCCGGGGCAAGTCGAGTTATCTTACTTTCATGTAATTTTCATTTTTTCACTTTTGTACTTTGTTTATTTTTCAAGTGTGGTTGTGACAGTTTTATAATTTACACTCCAGAAAAGTGCATCCCCGAAGATGATTCTCCACATCACACGTCGCATATCTACCATCCGAAACGGTGGTATAGTAGGGAAGACCCGTTAGTGCTCCTTCGAAACGTTGTAATCATTCATATTTACTCAACAAAGATTTCAAACTTCCCTAAATCTAACATCGTGTCTCAAGCGTGGAGTGGCAACCCACAAAAGAGCGTCCTAAAGCGTCTCAAGCGATCGAGCGTTACGCCGAGGTGTCTGTTTACTCACAAACGCCTCCACCGAAGAAGCGTCCGCTCGGGAGCGAGCGTCCCAAAAATTGTGACATACAAAAAATGGCATGAGCAAGTTTCCGCAAAACGCTCAAAAGAGCTTGCCTAGACGTTTAGACGCCGCACGAGTCGGTCAAGCAAAAAACGATCCCGTGACACGAGGCTCTCCCCCGTGTCTTCTTATTCTCTGCCCTTTCTCTCCCTTGTTGGCGACGTGGGGGAGAGAATTGGGGGAGGATGTTACTTTCCCATTCTCTTGCTCGCAGTTTCTTTTTTTTTATTTCAGTTTGGATTTGAATTTGAATTTGAATTTTGAATTATTGTTTGAGGCCGATCGTTACAAGTGAAGTTTTGTCTCAAGTCATTCATTGAAGTTAGTAATCCCAAATCAATTCATGAATTCACCACATTAATTAGGAGAATATATATATTTACAGCTCTTTCTCGTTGACTTAAATGTTAATAGTTTGAATATTAGAGACCTCCCATAAATTTGGAACCATAAAAAAACTGCCCCTGAAATGACTTATAAATGAATCGAAAAATCATTAAGAAACTCACACCCATTAACCTATTAAATCCTCGATAAACCCACATGTACAAAATCCACTATAGCTCTACTCCCACTAATTTACGATGGACTCATAATTTAATCTGCCCAGAAGTTTCAAAGGCCATTAGTTTCCTTCGCAGTTTAATAAAAAGATTAACTTATTTAGATAATTATGTAAAAAAGTTATGTTTAAATAAATACACGTGATTGATTTGACATCGAAACATCGATAAATCGATTAGCACAGAAAATGCAGAAATCACCCAATTAAATCCAATAAAATGATGTCAATTGAAGCATATCGACTAGTGCAAAATTTATCAACGATCATATTTTTATAATGATTATGTGGACCGATCAGGGGCAGAACGGTAAAGTTATAAACTAGATACTAACAATAAGTTGAATTTGTCCGCTGGAGGCATCATTTATTTTTATTTTATTTACTGGGAAAAACAATGTTATGCTCCACACAAGCCTAGTACTTTTCATATGCCAAAAAAAATGCCTATTTTAAAATGATTATGTGATTATCTAACATCTTAGTATGTTGAATGACAAATTAGTTGTTGTATTTCTCGACGAAATTAAAATAAAAATTTAGGATTAATCACTTTCGAGAATCAAACGCTTGAGACGACGGGAGTGGGTGGGTCTCCATTTTATAATGCACTAGTTTAGGTCTCCCGACCAAAATCGCTTCATACATCTAAAAATCTCAACTCAGTTTTGCATTTGTTAGCCGATGTAGCCCGGATGATAAATGATAATGTCACTAGTTATGCATTTAATTTAGGGTAAATCACATAAAAAAATCTAAACTTTAATTTTATTCTCAAATCTAGTTGAACTTTTTATTTTTACATAAAAAATTATGAACTTTCTTCTCAAATTTAATTTAAACTTTTATTTTTACATAAAAAGTCATGAACTTTAGTTTAACTCTCAAATCTAACCTTTATTTAAAAATATTTAAATTGGTTATAAGTATATCCTATTATTATATTTTTATTAAAAATAATAAGTTGTAAGAAAAAAAAAACAAAATGATAAAGTTTTAAATATGTTTTACAACTTTGATAGTAAAACTAGTTTAAATTATTATATCTTGTACATTGTAATGATTTTATTTTACCTAATTAAAAATAAGTTAACTTTTAAAATAATTCACTATCAAAGTTGTAAAACATATTTTAAATTGTATTTTTTTATTTGTTTACAACTTGTCTATGTAATGATCGCAGAATTATTATTATTTAATAAAAATTTAATAATAGGCTATATTTATAACCAATTAAAATTTTAAAATAAAAGCTTGGGCTATATTTGAATGCAAAAATAAAAATTTAGACTAAATTTGAGAACAAACTTAAAGTTTATGACTTTATACGCAAAAATAAAAGTTCGAATCAAATTTGAGAATAAGATAAAAGTTCAAATCTTTTATGTAATTTATCCTTTAATTTATATGATTGAATGATCATATCGGTCAATCGGACCATTAATAAAATGATTCTTGACTCAATCCGAAATTGGGGGTGGAATTGGACCACTTTAAACCAATTTAAATCAATAAAAAACTAGTCAAAGTGAGTAGAATAGACAAAAGCGGTTTAGGTGAACCAGGAAGGGAAAAAAATTTTTAAAACCAAACAAAATTTATTTTGGTCCGTTAAATATATTCTCAGACTCATTTTATAATGAATGATCATCTCATTTATATATGTTTTGTCTTTTGCACTCTTCATTTAATAGTTAAAATTTACTTTTGATTTTTTGTTATTCCTAATGTTGGACTATAGTTCAATTTTTTTGTCCATTGATTTGTTCTCATTTTCTTTATTTATCAATATTAAACTATTTTATTTATATATTTTTATTCTCATTTTGTAGCATTTTAATATATAATACATAAATATTATTTCAACAAATGTTGTAATTATGACTTCATTTTTATATGAAATCTTTATATTAAAATTTTATTAAACATTAATCTATCAAATTAATATGTATTAATTTTTAAATTTTAACTTATTACATTATTATATATGATTATGGCTAATATGTGATTTGATTTAATATATCTTTTTAAATTATAATATTTTATTATTATTTGATCCGACCAATTTAATCTAAAATAAAGGCTTATCTACTGCGACGTCCGGAAAAGAATGTATATAGACATTTGAACATGTATATGCATGCCTTTATGAGATGACACATCAAATTAGACGTTGTTCATTTATTTATTGATATTATATTCCAATTTATTGATGTTTATAATTGTAGGAGAAGGGAGAGCGTGCGGGGAGAAGTTTCAAAAGTCAGGTGATAAGAATGTATATAGCTATTCAATTTTGCGTTACATGCAAACAAGTGAAGTTTCAAAAAAAAAAAAAAAAGCCACGCATCGGGATCACTATATCTCATTCTTTTTCTTTTTAATCTTTTGTAGTTAACTAGTTTGTATCCCGGGATCCGACCTTTCTACCCATTGAAAAAAAAAAAGAAATAATACTCCAAATATCTTCCACAAATCGTTCGAACTCACCAATTCGAATCCACATGAAGATTCATAATGCCTTTGGAAGTGTAGCGCCCAAGTCCCTCCGGTATCAGAATCGAGCAAAAACGTCGACAAAGAGATTGCAAAAATGAAAGTGACATTAACAAACCTACCCCTTGTCTTGACTCACAAAAGAGTCGTGTGAGTTCAATTTGTCCTAAGGGCGACACGAAGGTTCCCATCGAATAAGAGTTTTGATTCGATAGGGAAATTCTTGAGCAGTGTATTTCATGATAATTAGTCATAAATTTTTTTCACACGACAATCACGATGGTTGGTTAGATTCGGATTAGGTAAATCCGATGAATCTAAAGATCTGATTCGACTCGACCCACCAAACTTAGCGTCGAGTTAGATTCGAATTGGAACTTTAAATAATTTATATCATTTAAACTTTTAAAATATAAAAAGTAAAGCATTTAAAATATAAAATATTAAAATTAACATTTTTTTGCATTTAAAATAATATATTAAATATAGTTATATAAAAGAATAAAAAAGTTTAATTGGATTCAACTCGAACGGACTATACTTGATCGACTTGGTTTGGTTCCTTCCCGAGTCGGGTTAATAGTTTATTCAAATCCCTCCCCTTCTTCCGGAATCCTTCAATCCCAGTTAGCCCAAAGTACATGCCGAGAGTGAGGAAAACCAGCGGCGAGATGGAATTGAACCCCGGTGATCTGAAGAAGGTGCGAATCGGCTCGTTCGCCAGTCCGGGATCGCTCAATCCGTGAAGCGACAACACGAAGCTGCGTGCCGCCGTTCCCGCTGCCATCAGATTTGAGCTCCGTTGCCAGACGGCCGGAGAAGGACGACAAGAGGCTCCCTGGGAGATCACGAAATAGAGAACCAGGAGGAATGCAACGGCGACGGTGACGGCAACGTCGACGAGGGCTAGAGGCCTCCATGCCAACCACAAGAGGCGGCGATAGCTCACTAATTTACCTGGTGGTAAAAATAAACTCGAAAAATATTTTAAAAGATAATTTGTGAATATTTTTACGGACGCGATTGGATAACTTTATAATTTTGGGGGCATTTTTTTTGTTTATACTTGTTCTATCTTTTTGGCTCGCCTCAAGTGACAGCCACTACTCCCTCTCGGTCACCATGGCGGCAGCCACAAACTTCCTCCACCTCCACTTCTCCAGAGCCCTCACCTTCCCCTCCCTCCGACCCCCTTCTCGGCCGTCGTCCCTCCTCCCGACCCCCTCCACTCGCCGCCCCTCCCTCGCGGCCATCGCATCCGGCGGACGACCACTCGACCCGGCCGTGGCCGCGGTCGTCGACCCCGCCCTCGCGAACGCCAACGTGCTCTTCTTCAACTCCGGCTACAACGTCCAGATTGTGGTCGACGAGACCGAGTCCGAGGAGGCCCTCCTGCGGCGATTCCGGCGGGAGGTCTCCAAGGCGGGCGTCATCCAGGAGTGCAAGCGCCGGCGCTTCTTCGAGAACAAGCAGGAGGAGAAGAAGCGCAAGGCACGAGAGGCGAGCAGAAGGAACCGGAGGAGGTGAAACAATTCCCTATTTTTACCCTTTAACTCTCTTCCCATTAACTATCGAGTGCCAGTCGATTTCCTTGGGGCTCTGTCTGTTTCTTTGCGCAGAATGGAACGTAAATTTTAGACTTTTATCGTAGCCATTGGAATCATTGTTCATTGACGTTGCTCTAAAAATGCACCTTTTACCACTGAGTTAAGGTCGTGCTTAACTATGGAGATAATTAAGAGCAGAACAAATGCAATCATCTTTGGCAGTGATTTACTTCTGGAATAGAAGGCTGATTGGGGAATTGATTAGTTAGTCAGTTATTTTGTCTTAGTCTTATAGGAGTCCGGGACGATTATATTTTCGCTAGTGCATTTTGCTCAGAGTTGTTCCCGGTAATGTCATCGAGTAGAAAAGTGCAGAGCACACAAGGAATTGGCTGCCTATGCCATCAACGGTGTCCTTTATTTTTCCATGCGATCTTGTAAAAGCAGAGCTTTAAAGTTGTTTCCTCACTGTCACACTCCGAATGTAATTGATTATATTTTTTTTCCTAGAAGGTTAATTCCGCATGTTTTCAGATTCTATGGTTAGCATGTAGTGATGCGTTCCTGTATTTGATCTGCAACTAATCCAATTTTGAGAAATCAAAGGTATTTCCTCTCTATCGTGTAGCCTCCATAAGTTTTCATGTTTTGAGTTTCTATGGTAAGTATGTAAGTATCTTCTTAGGTAATTGATGAAATACAATGTTGTATTTGATCTGTAACTGTTTCAGTTTGAGAAATCACATTCTATTTGCTGATAATAACTACTCTGGGTAGCATGAATACAATTTTTTGCCATAAAGAAAAGTGTTTTTCTCTTTTTTTTTACATTGGAAGTTGTGGGGTAGTCAGTTTGAGGTAATTTAGTTTGAAGCTTGAAGTCCTTACGGCAAACATTTCTAGTTACACACCACAGTCTAAGTAGGTGACTTTCCTATCTTATTCGTTGCCATCATTCAACTTATCACTTGACCAGAGTTGTATTAGTTACTATCTCGAAGAAAAAGTGTTGTTGAAGTTCTTTCTTTTTCATGGAATGTTGTTGAAATTCTACTCCTCTAGCACTCACAAAAGCAAATAATTCTGATCTAATTTTCACTGTGTACTTTGATTTATCATTTTTGCAAGTGAAAACAATTTAAAAGATGGTCAACAAATTCGGTTGTTTATTCCATGGTTTGAAATTTCCTGTCTTGTCATTTGCAAGCTTATCTTCTTCATTTCCAGTTGATCAGAGCCAGCTACTATAATGTAGTCCAGCAATATTATGACAATTTTATGCATATCCAGTTTGAAGCAGATTATGACAATTTCTGAATCTTTATTCTTTTTTTTAACACAGCCATTGTACTTGTAAGTGAATATTAAATCAACTTCATTCTTTTCAGACGTTCAGGACCTAGATTCCCTTCATCGCCTGCTGATAAGGAATCAACTCCTAAGGCCCGAGAAGACCAAGATGATAACTGGGACTTGCCAGAGGGCGACCTTCCATATTGAAACTTGCATGTAATTTTTGTATAATTTTCATTGGCACATTTTTTCCAGTTTGTCCACTGTCATTTTTATGATCCTTTTGCAACAGAATTGGCCTTCATCAATGGACACTAGTTACCCCCTTACGAATCTAATAGGATGTTGTGAGGTTGCATCGTGTACTTAATTGTGCTTCAATTTTTTGATCGACAGAGATTCATGCCCTGTTTTGCAAAAGTATTATATGTTTTCTGATTGGATACTCAGTCTCCATTTTAGCAAACTCTTCGCCAACCGAGCTATAAATCTTTGCGGGTTGGTAGTTGAACATATAAAAAGTTTTACAGGTTTGTAGATGGGTTTTGGTGCAATGGAGGAATGAAAGGGAAAGTTCCAATCTTTGTTACCCTTCTCTTTTTCATGTGACACCTGCTGTAGATGTACAATTGTTATAGTTAGATCATTCGGCAATTAATACGAGATCAAAGGCCTTATGAAGTGATCAAACTAAAGTTATGAGGTAAACGAGAGAAGTTCTTAGCTTTAATACTGAGATATGTTTTCTTGATTTTGTTCTAAACAGAAATGAGCTCACAAGAGAAGAAGGTAAGATTTTTCTTCACATGACCATTTCTGAACTAATTAAATTATCACAAACTTATTCAGAGACAGAGCAGACCTGCTTTTTTTTCTTTATTTCTCTTTTGTTGTCAGGTTGTATGTAAATGTAATTGAACTAGCTGACTGCAAAATCAGCATGAGACCAGACCAAGAGAAGCTGTCTTCCAAAGTTTGACACCTGAACTTAATATTACTTTTTGCTCTGTTCCAAAGACTTGGCAATACCTCGGTCCAATTAAGATATTGTTCGTTTTGGATCATTGGTCCGCACGAATTTAAAATGTATTTTGTTAAGTAAAAGAATAGTTACATATAAACCTATGATCTTCATACGGGACTATTCATGAAATTATTTTGGTTCTTAAACTTTAGGTCATTACAATCTTTTCCTCGTAAAGAGTTCAACGTCTTCGTTGATCGGAGTCCATATTGGTTCATGGCCCGTGTTTTTTACATGATTCAAGTGAACACGTGAGGTTGACTCTTATATTATTTTATAAAACTTCCTAGTCTAATTAAAATATTATTCTCTTTGAGTCATTGATCTACACAAATTTAAAATATGTCTTGATAGATAAAAGAGATAGTTACGTATAAATCACCACTTCCGTATTTTGCTCATGTAAGACTATTCATGAGACCGGTCTTTAAACTTCATGTCATTACATGGCAATTAACATTTAAAAAAAAACTTGAGCACATAAATATTATATATGTATATTAAATAACCTACATATGTTAACGCAAAAATAGTAATAATTTAAATACAAAGTAAAGATTATATTAAAAAAACAAATGTTAAATCATTTTTTTTAAAAGAGTTGTGATGTTTTATTAAACTATTTGCCGAAACATTTGTAGGTTCTCTTTTGTAACTGTGCAAAGCACAAGAAACTTTTCTACTTGTTGAGTATAATAATCAACATCCAATTTTTTCAACTTGCAGCTGGTACAGCAGATGCATGGGAGAAGGGATAACGTAAACTATTTGCTCCAATTTTCTACCCCGGCACAATATAAAAATGTAAACGCAAACTAAGAAATTATGTAAACTGGTTGATTAAAAATATATCACGTAAGGTTATTAAGAGAAGAACATCCCGACCTAAATTAGTCATCTACATGTATAATGTATTACATATATATTAGTGTGTTTGTGTACACTAATACATATAATATTAGTGTGCCCTAACATTTCTTCCCATGAATGATATCATGTGTTCTCCAGAAAGTGGTTGTAGAATAGCGACATTTTATTTGTAAACAACAAATTATTTCATCGCTATATGAAATCTTTAATACATTTTTCTCATGCACCAATGGCTCCATAATGCCATCTGAAAAATAACAACTTATTGTCACACTGGGGACGAGTCAACGATTGATTCAATTAATAAATAGTTATTCTATTAATTATTAATTAGCAAATATTTGTTTGATGAACAAGTATAATAAAAAGAAACACTTCAATATAAATATATGTTTCATCGAATAAAAATTAATCCGGCAGCTGATATTTACTGCCGTACGGTGTGACAAAACATATTTAATGATGCTCCAAAGGCCGTGACGTAGTGGCTGCCGACTTTGCATGTCAAGGTGTTTTATTTTTTCAATCTTCGTATAGTTATATCAAATGGGTCCTTGTCCAAGCTGCCCACTGGATTGGAGTTAATAATTGTTTGCCTTCATTTATTTCTATTATTTTAAATTTTGTGCAAAGACGTTTACGAAAGAATATATATATAAGTTAGTCTAACTTCATCTCTCAAGATTTATCTCCCTTTGGATGATCACTGGCGAACGAACTAGGGCTGCGAGGGGGCGACGACAATAGGAGGAAGCAAGATTTATCTCTCTTTGGATGATCACTGGCGAATGAACTAGGGCTGCGAGGGGGCGACGACAATCGGAGGAAGCAAGAACGGCAGCAGCGTAGACTCGACGATGGGTGGATCGCCATCGACAATGGCAGGCTCGGATCGACAATCGTGGGTTCGAGACTGGCGGGCTTGACGAGGATCCAAATCGACGGCGACGATGCAGATCGGGAGCGGGGAGAGAAAGATGGGAGGAGAGAAGAAAGAGAGTAACAGAAGGTGGCAGTGGTGTAAATTCAGGACGGGGGGCAGCGATAGAAGGAGAGAAGAGAGAGAGAGTGAAGGGGAGGCCACGACGACGATCAGAAGAGAGAAAAGGGAGAGCGGAGGGGAGGCCGCGGCAGGGATAGGAGGAGAGGGAGAATAGAGAAAGCGAACGAGAAGATAGAGATAGAGAGAAAGTCATCGAATAACTAAGCCGTTGATCAACCTTACACTAAGTTATACATAAGGAGTGTTACACCCTATTGATTTCATATATATATATATATATATATATATATACATGTGAAAAAAATAGAGAAATTAAGATGAGAGCTTGTTTGGAAACACAGTAAACTTAAAGAAATGATTATAAATCGTGGTTTATTTTCCTAACATAAAAATACAAACATATGTTTGACTATGAGTTTTATGAGATAGAAAACTAAAAAATGGCGTGAAAAAATTTACATCTCAAAGCCCCCATTTGATAATGAAACTAGACTGAAATCACGGACTAGTTCTAACTTAGTTCCAAACAAGAGCGGGTGACCTGAGTTTTGAGGTGGAACTAAGTGGTTGATTCACTTTTTCTGTGGAATCATGCGGCTTCTTTTTCTTTTTGGTTTTCTATTTTTTTTATTTGGCCTTTCTTTTTTTCTTTTCAACTTTCTTTTTTTTTCCACTTTTTTTCTTTTTTTTTTCTTTCTTCTATGAAATAATCTATTTATTAATATAAACTATTTATAATAAATGTTAATACACTATTATTTATTAGTTCATTAGATTTTTTAATATTTTATCAAGCATATTTTATTAAAATTATTTCTAATATTTAAATAATATATTTTAACAAAAAATTTTCATAAAAAAGTATTTATACTTTTATTTTATTATTTAATAAAATTATATTTTTTATATATAATAATTATTTTTAATTCAAACATCTATTAAAAATTAATCTAAATCACATATATCACATTAATTTATTAATTTCTTATTATTATGTTTCACCCCATTCCGAACTAATTTATTAATTTAATTATTCACCTATAATTTATAAGGAACTATAAAATTTCATAAAATTTTCTTTTGACAGTGACTAGTGCCAGCATACACATAAATTTTTTTTAAAAAAATTTCTTACCACAGTAATCCTTTAACTTCCATATGTGACTTTTAAAGTGGAATACCATAAAATATTAAATCCATGCATTAAAATAACTTTGAAGTGAAGCCCGAATATTGAATAGCGTACCTACCGCGGTTACGCCGTGGCTAATGTGATCATTACCTCAGGCATGACCTCATGCGTTCATGTTATAACAATTAAATAATTAATGTTGTAATAATAAGTCAAGTACAACTTGTCAACCACGTAAAACTCTTTTATCCAATATTTACGTGGATAAAAAGAAGAGATAATTAAATATTTACGTGGGTTATTTTTTTCGTTCTATTACATTTACGTGGGTTATCTTTTTCGTTCTATAACTTTTCCATCATTTAGGCACTGGTAGCCGTATACTTGATCCAAGAAAAAATATTACTTAACTCACAAGGTCCAATGGATTACGGCCGATTATATTTGTTCTAACAAAATCAAAGAATATAATAATCTATAAAATAACAGCCCGATAAGATTAAACTTTCATCATGAATTATACATTGTTTATCTCCTCTTGATCCTAATCCACCTCATATTTGATTGTATTCCGACGATTAACTTCACGTGACTTGACTCCATACTCGATCTGACCCGATCAATTTTGATTAAGTTGGGATGGATCTAGATGCAAAATCAATCCAGTTTGAATGGAGCTCGATCGGATCGGGAAACCCTTGGAAGAAAAGGATGAATCGAAATATAGCTGCTACGCCAAAACTAGGTGCAAAGAACCAACTAGATTGACCTAGTGGATAAATCAGGAATACGGAAATAAAAACAGCAATTGGACCAGAGAATGTAAGAGCAAATCGGAAATAATCTTTGTTTCATACTACTATCTCGATACAAAATCTCATGTTATGAAAAAATAATAATGGTTTGTTCATATCGAACTCGAAGTGCCATGCTATTATTACTTATTATTCATATTCAATATGGCGAAGGCATAGTCTTTCTTTTTTTTTCAAATAAAAACCCATTGGCGCCAAACGTGAGGGAATGCTAGACGTTTGGTAATTTCTCCTCCGACCAAAATGAAAGACCCCATTGAAGCGGCTAATCCCATGATATTGTATGCACATCAGGTGGTACAAATTGCATAGTATCATAAACGGCTATTCCTGATATTACCCATCCGTCGGGGGAGTTTATAAACAAATAAAGATCCTTAGTATCATCTTCCATACTAAGATATACCATGAGACCAACAAGTTGATTCGAGATCTCGCTATCAACCTCAAATCTCGTGCTAAAGAGCGTGGAGATTCGAGTCCTCTTCAAGGCATAATATTGAGAATGCTCATTCAATGAGCAATTCAATAACAGATTTCGAATCTAATCAATATTGATATACCGAATATCTTATCTGTTGATACGAAGTATTTCGGCAATCCCCACGATCCGAGTCCGAGCTGTTGGAATTGGAATAGGTTCGGCAGGGGATCACAAAATCTTGACGATCTTCTCTATCTAATTAATGAGGAGTCTGTTTGGAAATCGTTCACCCTGCACCCACCCTCCGAGTATATGATTCAAGAGGAATCACACAAGGGTAGATTGATAGAAACCTCTGGTAAAATACTCAAAACCATCTTTTTTATCTTTTTTTAAAAAATATTCTAAATTTTTAATATAAAAATATATTGAATATTTTATTTAAAATCATAATATCCTCAAAATTTAAATCATAAAATAGCATTTTATTTATTTACTATTTATTGACATATTTTAAATGATATATTCATATAAAATTCTTAATTAAATAAAGGATAGTTTAATTTAAATAAAAAATAAAAAAGGTTGGGTCGTCAGGTCGGGTCGGGCTCCCTCAAAAGTTTTCAACCCCACTATCAATCGATCCGATCCGATGAGCACCCCTATAATCAGCTTGCCTCTTATTTTGAATTCAATTATTGCCTAATAGCAGAAGGCGTAAAAAAGATAAAATGAGTAGAGTAAAAAAGGATCAAAGTTATGCACAACTTTAACTCTCTGAATTATAAATATAAAGATGGTATTATCTTTATTGATTTAATATTTTTTAAAAAATAATTAGTTCATCAAATTTTCACACAATATTAAAATCAGAGGTCACGAGTTTAACCTTTGTCAAAGTCCGTATTAAGGTGAGTATTCTTTTTCTTTCTAAGTTCCCACTCTTTCTATAACTTTTTTTAAAAGAATTATTACCACATATATTTTCCACATTAATTATTCAAATAAAAATCAAATATTATAATTTTAAGGTTGTGCATGTACAGACAACATATATATCCAAAAATTAAATATTATAATTTTAATGTTATGCATGTACAGGCAATATTATAAGTTTAATGTTGTGCAAGTCATTTTTAAGTTACAATGCAAAATTTAAATTAAAACGTTTGAAACTTTGAGTTGGGCTTCCTCTTTTAGTGATTATTTATCGAATATATTTTTAATTTATTTTATTATTTTTCTAAATAAATAACACGAAATGAAAAGACCCATGAAAGTATTTTAAATACCATTTTAATCAATGTGTTTTTAATTAGGACAATTGAACCAGTTTGGTCATATTCGTTCGGTTCAACCAGCTCCGATTGAATTAAATTAATTTTCATTAAAATAATAGTATTTATTACTTTATATTATGCTATAAATGAAAGTATCAAAAGATAAAAATAATCCATGAAATGAAAACATACTAATTATCATTTCACAATAACGAAACATTAATATTTTTATTTTTAATATCTATGATTGATAATGATTTTATTTTATTTTTCATCTTCTTCTTTAATAATTTCAATAATTTTATCTTTCTTTACAATTTTCGTTATTAGTATTTTCTCACATGTTATATTATAATTCATTTTCTTTATTATTTTTTTCCTTTTAAAATATTATCATAAATCTGTTTTATTTCTTTTTCTTCTCTCCTTCCGGTTCTTTACTAAAATGTTATAAATAATTTCTCCATTTCAAATTTCTTTTATTATTATTTTCTCATATTTATTTTTAAAATTCTTTTATTACTATTTTCTCATATTTATTTTTAAAATTCTAATTTAATTCATTTCATAAAACCTATTTTGTTACTCATTTCACTCTTCCTATTCTTTCGCCTTCTTTGCTAAAATATTTTTCTTTTTTTTAAATAGATCTCATTTTTTTCTATTTTGAAAAAAAAAGATTAATTGAACCAGTTTTTCTGTTGATCAATCTCTTTCGTTCAGATCTACCCAATTCGACCCCATTTATGTAGAAATATTTTTTATCAAACCAAATCGGATCATGACCGAGGACTAAAAGAAAATTGAGATTTTTCGACGGATAAAAATTCATCGCAATTTGTGACGGATAGCGATCCGTCGGAATTTCCGATGGCCACCTATTAATTTCTTTCCCTTATATATATAATCTTTCCCCTATTAATTTCTTTCCCCCTCTCCTCTCTCTCCCTCTCCCTACCGGCGAGCCTCTTCCGACCGGATGATGAGCCCTCTCGTCGGCAACCCTCTCCCTCCCGGAAGAACCTCTCCCGTCGGCCCGAATTGTCAGGCCGTCGGATCCAGCTGCGGGAGGCCGGATCCGGCAGCACTGGCAGTCGAATCTAATCGCTGGCAGTCGGATTGGCCACTTGCGGTCGGCTATTTTTTTATATTAAAAAAATTTATTGTGACGGTTTTGACCGTCGAAAGTTTTGATGGTCGCGACGACTACCGAAAGTTTTGACGATTGCTATCGCCGAAACTTTCGTCGGCCGGTCACGACCGTCGAAAGTTTCGGCCGACGAAAGTTTCGGCGATAGCAATCGTCAAAACTTTCGGCGGTCATCGTGATCGTCAAAAATATCGGCGATCGTGACCGTCGAAATTTTAGACTGTTCGCGATCGTCGGATTTCTGCTAGAACTTCCGACGTTTCTTTTTTAATCATCGAAAATCGATTTGTGATAATCATTTTTCAGACAAATTGATTCCGTCGAAAATCATTATTTCTGACGATTCTGTTAAAATTACGTACGGCTGAAACTGTCTAATGATTATCTTTCTTGTAGTGGATTGGTAGTTGAATCTTAAAGAAAAAGCACTCCAGTGAATGGTGCCACGAGGAAAAGTTAAAGGACTTGTCAGGAAGCAAATATATTGTCGACTTCATATCTGAAAACTTTATTATTATTTTCATTTTGCGATCGCGAAAAAGTGAATATATATTAGATGGTAAAGAAAATTAGTTTCTAATTTCTAGTTCTTTTTTGAAGAAAAATACTAAAATCTGATAGCATGCATGACGTTTTCTTTCTTTTCATTTACCTTTCGTCGTTCAAATTAATGGGAAAGTTTAACGCTGGTAAAAATAAAAAAGAATTCAAATAAAAAAACATTACTTTTCACTTGTTACAAAGAAAAAAAAAATACTAAACTACCTTTACGAATAATCAAGAATTGAATTGCCAAAGGATAACTCAAACAACTTAATTTGTTGTTCGTCACTTTGTTATATTTTGCAATCAAATATTTGACATTATTATTTGTTGTGATTTGTTCAACATTTGTTGACGGATTCATTTCGTGCATTTGTTGTGACTTACTGTAAATCAGGTTACTCCCTGATTCGAATGAGATTGTCAAATTTGCCTCCTTTTATTTTATGTAACTGTGTTACTTTTTTATTTTGTAGACAATATTTACAATTTGGATGGTACACGTGTCACGGGTCCCGCTTCGTGTCACGGGAAATGCCCCGTGACACACGCAGAGAGATTTATTTCCAACTCTCTCTATATATTTATTTATTTAAATAATAAAATAAAACATGGTCTGCTTGTTGGAGTGCTCGAGTGGGCATCGAGCAAGACGATAAGACTGCGTTTGTGTTTGTATAAATGGTGGCAGTGCAGTGCAGCAGGCACCATCGACACATTCTTCCTCAATTGAGGCCATCGACATGGACAAGGAATTGGGAGCTCACGTTCTCCTGGTCTCCTTCCCGGCGCAAGGCCATATCAATCCGCTCCTCCGCCTCGCCAAGCGCATCGCCGCGGAGGGCCTCCTCGTCACCTTCTCCACCACCTGGGTGGCCGGCCGCAAGCTCGTCGCCAGCCCGCCGGCGGCCGCCCACACGACCCCCAGACCCCTCGGTCGCGGCTTCCTCCGTTTCGACTTCTTCTCGGACGAGTACGACTTCGGCGATCCCCAACTCGACCTCGACGACTTCTTGGCCAACGCCCGCGACGTCGGCCCGCTCGCCCTCCACGACCTCCTACGCCGCCAGGCCGACGCCGGTCGTCCGGCGTCCTGCATCGTCAACAACCCCTTCATGCCGTGGGTGCTCGATGTGGCCGCCGAAGCGGGCATCCCCGGCGCCGTCGTCTGGGTCCAGTCTTGCGCCGTCTTCACCACTTACTACTACTACCACCACGCCCTCGCCGAGTTCCCCACCGAGGCCAACCCCACCGTCACGGTCGCCTTGCCCGGCGTGCCGTCACTGAAGCACGACGAAATCGCGACTTTCCTGTTGCCGTCCACTCCTTACAAAACTCTGAGGAAGGCGATCCTCGCACAGTTCATCAACGTCCACAAGGCCTCGTGGGTATTCATCAACTCCTTCGAAGAGCTCGAGCGCGAGACCATCGAAGCCATCTCCGACCAGGTGAAGCTCATCCCAGTCGGTCCGCTTGTCGAGCTCGAGAACCAGGAGTCACCTTCGTCGAGCGTAAGCGGGGACTTGTTCAAAGCGTCGAACCACTGCCTCGACTGGCTCGACGCGCAGGAGCCCCGGTCGGTCGTATACGTATCCGTCGGCAGCGTCGTCGTACTAAGCGACGAGGAGATTGCCGAGCTCGCTAGCGGCCTGCAGATCTCAGGCCGCTCGTTCCTGTGGGTTGTGCGAGCGGACCAGAAAGCGACGCTGCCAGAGAGGTTCATTGACTAGACCAAGGACAGGGGCATGCTGGTCGAGTGGAGCCCGCAGGGTCGTGTCCTCTCTCACAGGGCGGTGGCGTGCTTCTTGACGCACTGCGGGTGGAACTCGACGCTGGAGGCGCTTACCGCGGGCGTGCCTGTGATCGCGTACCCGCAGTTTGGGGACCAAGTCACGGACGCCAAGTTCCTGGTGGACGTTTACCGAGTGGGAGCACGGCTGAGGACGCCGGCGACGCGGGATGAGGTGGCCCGGTGCGTGGAGGCGGTGACGGCAGGGCACGGGGCGGCGGAGATCAGGACGAGGGCGGAGGAGTGGAAGTCCGCAGCCAGGGGGGCGGTGGCGGAGGACGGCACGTCGGAGCGAAACATCCAGGCATTCGTGGACGAGATCAAGAGGCGAGCTCCCGCTTAATTAATTAATTATTGTGGTGTACATCTCGTCCTAAGATATCGAAAAGTAGTATTAATTAATTAATTAATTAATAAATCAATATATTCCCAGCAAATTCCTTCTATCACTAGTTACATGTAATAATAAAAGAATATTGATATGACGATGTACCATCCTGAATACTGTTTACATTGTCATTTATTCGTCTTTCCTTAATAATGTAATAACTTATTGTGTTCGCATATTGTCTTCACTTCGTTCTTATATTCTTTTCTTATACTTCTAGAGCAATAAATTATAATTTTGAATAGTTTATCTTCATATTTATCACGTCGGTAGAGTAGTACACTCACGGGCATAATCACAAGGCAAGAAGAACTTGACAACTAGAACCAAAATTATGATACCAGAACTTTGTTAAAAAAAGTAGCAAGAATTTTGCCAACGTTTTTTCACTTTTTTATATTTTACATATATATTACTAATATAACGAGTATATACATGTACATTCATGTATTATGTATAAGGTAGTTTTAAAATGATCACGAGCATGTGGATTTAAATTAGGCAGAAATATGACTTCCTTTAACTAGGTAAATAATCATTTGAATTTGATTAGCTTACTGCAACTATACTAGCATTTTCGATATGTGTTTTAACATAAGATTTCGTACCAAGGTTATGGATAGTGTACCAAGGTTATGGATAGTGCAAATCAAATTTAGATTTACATATGCTAATCAAACAACCTTTAACACTGAAGAAATTGGTTAGAATAAACATAGGTGTATTATCTGAATACCTCACAATGGAAGACATATTGTTAAAGTTTCGAACTCGTCGTCGAGATCTAATCACGTACGGAAAAAGGACCACATATCTGAATGAAAAGATAACATAAGTCTGCCTTTCACATAATGTTTGTTGAGCTAATGGACATACAACACAATGAGGGGAATTCAGATTATTACATGACTTCACTACAAAAATCAGTTTCATTCTATCAACAGGTAGATGCCCAAGTTTTCGATGCCAAACATCAAAGGAACTTCTCGCCACAACATTATTCACATTGTTTGCTTGATGCAAATCTTTCTTCAAATAGTACAACCTTAAAGGAACTTCTCCCCACAACATTATTCACATTGTTTGTTTGACGGAAATCTTTCTTCAGATAGTACAACCCTTCTTTGATTTCACCAATCTGGGTCTCCTTCCCATATAGATGGATGTGAATAAATGCATAATCTAAAGTGAAGGAGACTTCACAACTCAAATCCTTTGCTAATTGTGCCACATATATTAGATTAAAATGAAATTCTGGAAGTAGAACAACATTATTTAGCTTAATGTCAGAGGTTAAAGGAAGTGAACCAGAATGAATAGCAATAGAGATGTGTCCATTTGGTAATAAAACAACATATTTTTCTTGTAATTTTTTGACATCTACAAGCCAATCCATATGAAAAGTCATGTGACTTGTAGCTATCGAGTCCATTATCCACTCTCCATAATGGTTGTATGAGAATTAACTTTCATGTTAGTTGAATGATCCTGCATGTTGGATACTTGACTACTATGTAATAATTGAATGATATACTTCTGTTACTCTTCAGTAAATGTAGAGATTTTGTTTTCTGTACTTTTTTATTTCGAGCTTTCTTCCTGAACTTGCATAGCCGAATTTACAGAATCCTGAACCCATGTTTGCTCTTATGTTTGAAACTAGTAGGATATCCAACTATCATGTAGCATTGTTCCCTTTTGTGACCTTGCTTCTTACAATGATCACAAATGATATTATAATCCCTCGACTTATTATAATTATTTTGAAATTTCGCTCCAATTAAAGCAATTTGATCTGTATCAACATATACCAATTTTTTTGTCTTTGTTCTTCTTCAACCAAAAGTGAATGTGTCTGATATAGTGATGACAAAGGTGATATTAATAAAATTTGAGAGCATACAAGATTGTACCCTTCATTAATTGTCATCAAGAATATGTGTAGTTTCCTATGTTCCAAATAATTTTGATAATCAACTATATTATCTGAAATTGGTAACTCAAGCGTCATAAGCTCCACTTCCTCCCAAATATTCTTCAATTTAGAAAAATAATTAGAGATGGTAAGTTGGTCTTGTCGAAAGTTATATAACTCATTTTCAATTTAGTAGAACTGGATTTAATTATGCTTTTAAAAGTGTTCTTTCAATTCAGACAAAACTTTATAAGCATTCTACGCATAAGAAACCATACCAATCAAACATTTAGCAGTGAACTAACGACCCACAAGAGAACCAATGCATTACACCTCTTCCATTGGAAATGAAACGCAAGATCCACTTTATCAATCGTGAACGAACCATCCTCAAATACTTGCTTATTCTACTCTAACAACTAATAGATCTAGAATCATTACAAGACTAAGTGAGTTTGTCGGACTTAAGAAAAGTGGATTCAAAACATCGATTGTTATCAAGCTCGATCCAGACGAATTTGTTGAAGCCATTCTTCAATCAAAGAAAATACGAATTGAAAACACGCCTCAAGGTTTCATATCTCATATAGAAGAAAATATGATCGTATAATCGTATCAAACCAAGAACTATAAGAAGAAGGTCTTTGATGGCTTAGCTCAAGAACTTGAATACGATATCAGATCTCAAAGCCTATGAGTTGGCTCTGATACCATGCTAAATTCCATACTTCAATCTGTCACTCGATGAAGACTTGATCTGGTTGAGCAAAAAGAGACAAGAACGAAGTAGAACAAAGAAACAAGAAATTGAGAGAGAAGATGTTCTATTCTTCATTTCAAATGTATGTTTACAACTCCACTCTTCTGAAGTTTGATATGACCTATATATCGGTCTAATCGCTACTACGAGAACTACTAACTTCCGATACGAGTGAAACAATAAAAATGTAAATGACTATATCAACAGCAGCTACAATTGTAGGTGACAATAGAATTCTCCCTTAGGAAAAGCTTAGAAAGAACCCTAATTTAAGAAGAAATTCCATGGCATCAAAAGTCTCATTGTCAATGGGTACAATTAGGGATAAAAATACTAAATATTTTCATAGTTGTGCTATTCTTAAGCATAAATGCATACAAATCAAAGTTTCAAAGACTATAGAAGGGGTGTGGATTGATGATCTAGAAGAACTCCAACTCATGGTCATCAACCATTTCAAGGCAATGTATACAAAAGAAGCCAAGGAACATCAGTTGTTATTGCGTAGGTGCCTTCCAAGTATCGAACCGACTAGATTAATAACAACACAGAGAAGACTTTCAGTTGATGAAGTTAAACATGTTGTGTTTAATATGTCCCCATACAAATCCTCAAGTCCGAATGGTTACAATGCAAATTTTTATTAACACAACTAGGGTGTCGTAGGACAATCAATTTCCATCCATGCATCGAAGATTTTCTCCTCCGAGGAACCAATACAAGTGTTCAACACCATGCACATCATTCTTATACCAAAGATAAAATATCTAGAAACACTTCATGGTTTATGGCCCATTAGCTTATGTAAGATACCATATAAATTGATTACTAAGATCATTGCACTCTGTCTGTAAAAACTAATGCCTGATCTAATTGGGCCGCACCAAGTAATCTTCATACTTGGGAGATCCATTCACAAACATATTGTGATTTCTTAAGAAATGCTCGACACTCTCAAAAGACTATGGTGATAGTCTCACTTCCTCTCCATCAAGGTCGATCTCGAAAAGGATTTTGATCTCCTCAAATGAGATTTCATTGTTGATATTCTTTTCTGATGTAGACTTTCTTGATTCGTTGCAATACCTGATCATGTCGTATATTTCATCAGTTTCCATGTAGCTCTTGTCGAATGACAACGAAATTGTGCCTTCAATATTAGAAGGGGGATCTACCAAGGTTGTTCATTATCCTTATATATTTTTGTTCTCTACATCAAATGGCTAGCGCATCTCATTCATGTTGCAGTGGAGGATGGCTCAATGTCCTCTAATCTCTTATCTCTTTTTTGCGGATGATATTTTGCTCTTAATTTATAGAAGCATCACCCTCACAACTTGAAATGATCTGAGACATTCTGAACACCTTCTCAACGACTTCAGGACAACGCATAAATCCCCAAAAAAAACTTCTCTTTCCTTTTCTAAATCAGTCTCAATGAAGAAGAGAAGAGAATTTTAGCAGATATATAATTTTCTTTCAGGAGGTTAATTCAGTTGGGAAGTACTTGGGAATTCTTTTAGTGCATGGTCGCATTCGTCGGTAGCAATTCACACAATGTTGTTGCCAAAATATGCAATTGAGGAAATATATCGAGAGACATAGCTAAGGAATCTGCCTCACATATAAACATGGTGACTCCTAGATTTGGAATGGAATCACAAAACATGGAACCAAGTACCTCAAGAGGCATGTTGGAAATTAAATTCCGAAGAATCTGCACGATTTTGGACAAAACAATGGGACAAATCGCTAGGAGTCCTCGTTGATTGAATAGTCAGCCCTCTGGAGGATGCAGACAAGGATACAACGATGGTCGATCTATGATAATTAAAGTATGTAACATTTATTGAAATTCGTTAAAAATAAATGTCATTTATTGAAATAAACTATGTAACATTTTGTTAAATTAAACTCAATGATGTTAACTAATGATAATGAATCGTCTATTATTATTAGTTTGAAAATTTGCAAATAAAAAAAATAATAATTTGTATAAAATATGTTACTTTTAATTAATCATAACTTGATGAAATTAATAATTAAACAATGATGATAACCAATAGTTATTTAATATTTGACTATTTTTTAGTAATCTCAAAATTGATTCTTAATTAGAATCATCACAACAGTTAAAAATATATCGTTCAACTTCAATTTTGAATTGATCGTAATCTAGTAATCTTTGAAGATCGAAGATGAAGTAGAGTTAAGAAAGAATTTATTTCTGTGTACCGTGTAACGTACTTTCTTTTAATCATTTTGGATCTCGAGCTTACAGGAATGGGCCATCGTGCATGTCTTTTCCACGACAAATTCCAAGCTAATTTTTCTTGTTTTTGTGGCATTATTTCGATTGCTATTATTTTGCCTTTAACAGTCGAAAAATTTCTTGTGGGCATGACATTGGAAACAGTTCTCTCACACTTTGGCCTCTTTTTGTGAACAAAATGCTTACTAATTTTATATGAATAGTCAAATTGTATTTAAATAAAGTGAAAAAAGTAAGAAAGTTAACTTAATAGATTAATTTTAATATAAGTTTAAATAAAATATAAAAATTATATATATAATATATTAATGAATATTGAGTATAAATTAAAATATTGTGCTAAAATTATTAAAATAAAATAATGTATATTTATAAGAAATTATATTTAATAAAATATCATTTTTGTTCGAATGGTAAATAATATCAAATTAATTTTTGTATTAAATATATTATAACTAATATATTAAACTATTTTATATAAGAAACATAAGAGAGAGAAAAATCTCAGGAGAAAAAAATTATTTTTTTCGGTACATAAGGAGGAAAATTAAAAACTGAGTTTAGGAGAAAAAATTATTTGAAATAGAAAAGGAACGTCAAATAAGAAAATAACGCTGTAAATAATTATCAGATTTGACAACCGATCAAAATTTGACTCATTGCCAAATATAGGGACAGGATCCAATTCGACTCATCAACAAACTCAATTTGACCCGATCAAAAAACTCTTGATGTCCAAATCCAATCTAATTCAATTCGGGTTGGGTAATCGGATTATTCGACCATTCAATTTTTTTTCTAATTATTTATTTATTTAATATAAAAATAATATTTAATATTTATTTTAAAGCATAAATATTGTTAACTATTTAATATTATTTGTTCACTTAAAATATTTTATTTTATTTTTATAATAATTAAATTAAATATAAACTTAAATTTAAATAAAAATAAAAAATAGAGTCAATCGAATTGGATCGAATTGACTTGGATTGAAAAAAATTTCAATTCGTACTAGTCACAACCCATGGGGTTGGGTTGAGTTCGAGTATTGATCAAATCCGAACCCGACCACATGCGACCCAACCCAAAATAAATGAGCTCCTCGACACGTGCAAATTAAAGTAGACACTGCCTGCAATTCTGCAAATTAACTCGCATCCTTAATTAATCAAACAGGATTCAACTTTTACACGCCGGAGCAAACTATATATATATATATATATATATATATATATATAAGTGGCAACACAGTACGATATCCTTCATGTGATCAATGTAACCACATAGATCAGATCGAATAGCCACATAACCAAACGACAACAAGAACTGAAATAAACTGCGTCCCGATTTGAAACCTTAAAGTAGCTCAACATTATTCTTAGAGATCATTCTCGGCGCACGTACCTCTTCGAATGGACTGCTCATGCGGGCAGCATCACTTTTTCCACGTTCAAATGGTTGCCATGTCCGATTTCTCTCGTGCTCTTAGCCGTGGCGGTATCGGCTTTGCTGTTACTCCAAGAGGCACTGCCATCGGAAGCTCGCCGCTTGATCTCGTCCACGAACGCTTCGATACTCCGTTCCGACGAGCCGCCCTCCGCCACCGCCCCAACCGCTGCGGCCTTCCGCTCTTCCGCCCTCCTCCTGATGTCCGCCGCCTCATGCCCGGCCATCACCGCCTCCACGCACCGCGCCACCTCATCGCGCTTCGCCGGCGTCCTCAGTCGCACTCCGACTCGGTAGACGTCCACCAGGAACTTGGCGTTCGTGACTTGGTCCCCGAACTGCGGGTACGCGATCACCGGCACGCCGGCCGTCAGCGTCTCAAGCGTCGAGTTCCACCCGCAATGCGTCACGAAGCAGCCCACGGCTCTGTGCGCGAGAACGCGGTCCTGGGGGCTCCACTCCACCAGCATACCTCTGTCCTTGGTCTCGTCGATGAACCCCTCCGGCAGGGCCGCTTTCTGTTCTGCTCGCACGACCCAAAGGAACGGGCGGCCTGAGCTCTGCAGCCCATTAGCGAGCTCGGTCATCTCCTCGCCGCTTAGTACGACGATGCTGCCGACGGATATGTAAACGACCGACCGGGGCTCCCGCGCGTCGAGCCAGTCGAGGCAATGGTTCGACGTTTTCAGCAAGTCCGCCCTTATGCTCGACGACTGTGACTGATTCTCGTCCTCATTCTGGGGCTCGACGAGAGGGCCGACGGGGAACAGCTGCGCCCGGTCGGAGATGGCTTCGATGGCCTCGCACTCGAGCTCTTCGAAGGAGTTGACGAATACCCACGAGGCCTTGTGAACATTTTTGAACTGCGCGAGTATCGCCTTCTTCAATTGTTCGTAAGGAGTGGACGGCAACAGGAAAGTCGGCACCTCGTCTGGTTTCAGAGACGGGAAGCCAGGCAAGGTGACTGTGACGTCGGGGTCGGCATCGGAGGGGAACTCAGCGAGGGCGTGGTGGCAGTAGTAGTAAGTGGTGAAGACGGCGCAGGACTGGACCCACAGGACGGCGCCGGGGATGCCCTCTTCGACGGCTACGTCGAGCACCGACGGAAGGAAGGGGTTGTTGACGATGCACGACACCGGGCAACCCGCGTCGGCCTGGCGGCGGAGCAGGTCGCGGAGGGCGAGCGGGCCAAAGGTTTGGAAGTTGCACATGAAGGTGTCGAGGTGAGGTTGAGGGTCGCCGAAGGCGAACTCGTCCGACAAGAAGTCGAAACGGAGGAAGCCGCGTCCGACGGGTCTGGGGCCGGAGTCGGCGGCCGCAGGCGAGACGGCGACGAGTTTGCGGCGCATGTCGCAGGTGGTGGAGAAGGTTACGAGGAGGCCCCTTGCCGCGATGCGCTTGGCGAGGTGGAGGAGGGGGTTGATGTGGCCTTGCCCGGGGAAGGACACCATGAGAACGTGCGGCATGGCACTGTTTGCAGTCGTCGACATGCCGCCTCCAGTTCTCACTATTTGGTAGCTGGGGATCTGTGTGTGTCTGTACTCTGAACTCTGCATTCCGCCGTTTACTCCTCCCACCATTTATATACATTAATTGTTACCAACAAGGTAAGTAAGGTTTGGTAACAGGGATTTTGAGAAAAAGTAGTAGTTAATTCATTAGATAGAAAATTTTAGGTCAGTGTGGATGAAAAAAATGTAATGTTGAGAATTTAAAAAGTTAATTAGATAGATAAATTTTAGTAGGTGTTTGAATAAAAAAGTAAAAATTAAGAATATAATTTATTATTTTATGAGATATAAAGTTATAGTAAATAAAAATATGTTATTAATATTATAATTTACATAAATTATTATATTATTAATATTATTTTTATTTATTTGAATAAATATTTTAAATAATAATAATATTATAATTTACGTAAATTTTAATATCCAAATATAATATATTTTTATAGAATAATTGAACATTTTAATTATAAAATATTTTTGAATTATTAGGACCAAATATTTTATACTTTTAAATTAATTACATTTAATAATTTATTTTATAAGATGACTAATAATGTATTAATAAATTACTAAATTATATATACTTACATTATAAAATAATTAAAAAATAAATGAAAGAAAGAAAAAAAAAAGTCAAAAGATGCGACAGAGAAGACATAAAGCAGAAGCAAAAAAAAAGAAAGTTATCATCAAAATCAAGAACTTCTGATCAGTTATAAAGAAGTGTTCTATCATTTTTCTGCAAATAAACACAACTTGAAGGTAAAAAAAATTACTAAGAGCAATTTAATATTAATTTAGTTGAACTTGATGCACTGTTTATCACGTGAATAATGCACTCTTTAATATCCAGTAAGTTAAATATAGAAGGTTTAGCATTTATATACGATATTGAGCATTGATCCTTTTTTTTCCCCCTCGTGACTCATGTGGTGACTAAAACAACAATATATGTTTTTTCACGTTTTTAATAATAATTATATTTAAAGAAGGAAATAATTGTCCGATCACCATGGGCCCAAACAAATATATCAGTGAGATGCAGGATGAAATGATGAACAGAAAATTCAACTTAGATTTATTTTTTTAACAGGATCAGTCATTGAAATTTAAACCGGAGGAAAGAGAAATAAGAGAAAAAAAAAGTAGGGTTTGGAAGCCAAATAGCGAGGAACGATACCGTAAATGTAAAAAAAAATTTATTAAGAGCCTCACCTGATATTATAATTCGAGATGATTTAATTGGATTAGTTAAGATGGACCGAAATCGATAACGGAAAAAAGTTAAATTAAGATTAAAAAAATTAAATAAAGAACAAAATAAGAGAAAAATAAGAAACTAGTGTTTCAAAGTCAAATAGGGAGGTATTATTTTATTAAAAAAATGCATCTCCTTTGTCATTTCTCCTTCAAACCTACTTGTTTCTCTATTAATCCGATTAGAAAAAATAAAATAAAATCTAGCTTAAATTTTGGTTCATCATTTGGTCGTAGATTTCTAATCTAATGATTGAAAAATATTAGCCCATTAAATTGTTTAAAGAATCATTTGTTATACTAAAAAAAATTGATGCATCATAAATTATAAAAAAAATTATACATTATAAAGATCGATAAGATTTTAAAAAATTATATATTTTAAAAAATGTCAAAAATTAACATTACTGATTATTTGAATTAATTTTAGCATTGATATCGTCAATAATTCTCTAAATAATAACTTAAGGAGGATTAATTTTTTTAAAAAAATTGTGCATACTTTAAAAAATATTGAGCAAATTTAGAAGCGTGTGACAAGTTCTAAAAGTATTTTTGGGTCTAAATCCAAACGCTGGCCAAATATTTTTAACGATTGTGCACAATAAGGCGTCACATGTCACAAGAGATCTAGATAACATTTAAAATGAGACTTAAATCTGGTTTGTACAAATAATGATATAACAATTAATTCTATGTGATCTATTTTGAGGCGAACTCATCGAGATCTATGCACGCATTTTATATAATTTAGAAAATATATACTGTTGTTTTTAGTTTGCACATATGTTTTATTGTACCATAAAAAGGGAAAATAACGAATTTTAAATAAGATATAAAAACTCAATGCATTTTTGTAAGATAATAAACTATTAAAAATATTAAAATATAAGTCGAAAATATTCCCTTTTTCGTTAAGATGAAAATTAATTAACTTTTAATTAGTAGTTGACGTTTTAAAATGTTAAAAAAAATATATAATTCAAAATTTTTTTTATTTATGTAATATGATATTGGCTTAGGCCTTCGAAATCTTTGAGACGGGCAGGTGCCCCTTTAAAGTAAAATCTTGAATAACTTCTTCCATGTTAGATAATTAAAAATGTTAGTCAACAAATACCTTTTTTTTTAATCTCCTTAAACTATTTGAACAAAAGAGATGCATGATCTTGAAATAGGAGACCAGCCAATTAATAAAATGGTAATCCCATTATTAATAAATTAATTAATAATAATGATCTTGAAATAGGAGACCATAAATGCACAAACTTAAGCCCACGTATTACACGATTCCAATCTCAAACGCACCATTTCATGTGCTAAAAGTGGTGCAAACACGATTTCAGCTATAAGCTAACAAAATGCAGAGAAATATGAAGTTGACAAGAGGTTAATTAAGATGCATGCAAGATCTCGGTTAACTAAAGAGTTCAATATATATATATATATATATATATATATATATATATATAATGGAGGTGCAATGCATTTTTCATATCAAATTAGAAGATCTAAAATATGATTGAAATTATCAATAATAATTATATTCATTATTTTTAAAATTTTATATTTTTTGTGCATTATTATCCTTTATAATAAATATAATCATTTTTATAACTTTTTATACTATAAACTATTTTCTTATCATTAATGATCATTTAAGCTATTAGTAAAGAAAGAAGTAAGAAAATAAACAAAATAGGTGTAAAATCACTTGACACGTGTGTGACATGAAAAATGTGTAATACCTACATTAATCGCTTTCTTTATATATATTATATGTATAAAATGAGGCTCAAGGTCTAAAATAAAAAGGGAAAAGGATCAAATAAATTTCTTTATTCGAACATATTATAATATTCGTAAGGACGTGTCATGTTACAAGAAAAATACGTATTTTCGACAGTCCGTGCCTTCGCAAAATGATAAAAATTCATTGGAAATTATACTTTGCGAAGGATTTTTCGACGGAAACGAACCGTCGTAAAAATGTTCATTGCAAATATTTTCTGACGGCTCTACTATAGTTGTCGAAAGCCGTGGAAAAAATATTTTCACGGCCGGAGCCGTGGCAACGTTATTACGACTCAGGCCGTGGGAACTTTTCCCATGACTGAAGCAGTGGGGAAGCCCCACAACTTGGGCCACAGGAAAGGTTCCCACAGTCTGAGCCATGTGTCACGCCTCGCCTCTGTCACGTCCCAGGACGGACGCTGGGACAGCGGGCGACGCACGATGCACCGGGGTGCGCGAGGCGATCCGGGGCATGGAGCCAAAGCAGGAGGCTTTGGAGGACGAGCGTTGATGTCCAAGAATGCGAGGAGATCGAGGAGGAGCCTCCGAGCATGCTTGGGACATGACGGACGTGCGACGGGCGTGAAGGCACGGCGCACTCCTACTCCTACTAGGAGTAGGACTCCTAATCCAAGTAGGAGTTGGACTAGGGTAACGGAGTGCGGAATGCTAAGGATAGCTGCCAAGGAATTCAAGTCCGAGGAGGGACAATGCAGGCTAGAAGGATGGACGCGAGGAGGCGGCCATGCCCGGGACAAGTCCTAGTGCGAGTAGGACTTGGACGGCCATGCGGATCGAGTGGCAGGTGGAGTCTTTGGGCCGGAGCAGCTCCTAGATCTCGAAGGTCGACGAGGAGGGAGACTTCGAGAGATGCTTGGACGAGAAGTGCAGGGTCAAAAGGATTCCTACTCCTAGTAGGAATAGGAGTCGGCCGGTTTCCGATGTCGAGAAAGACATGGCGGATTCTTGGAGGGTCGAGCTTCCTTCTTGGACCGAGAGGCACTTGGAGTTGAAGTTCTACTCCTAGAAGGATGGAAGAACTCGTGGGGCCATAGTGGAGCAGACCGAGTCCTAGTAGGACTCGGACTGTCCATGTGGGCGCGTCCGGGGCGCGCCTAGCCATGGCAGGCGCCAGGCAGGGTGCCTGGCCACTTCGACTTCAAGACGGACTTTGAAGGGCTGGCCGAATTCTCCAAGGACTTCAGGAAGTCAGATTTCTACTCCTACTTTAAGGAGATTTTTTTAGAGAAGGGCTTGCATGCCTAGTAGGATTAGGTCCTTAAATTAGACTAGGAGTTGTTTTCTCTTAGGCCCTATAAAAGGACATGTAATCAAGGCTTGTAAGACCATCTTGGACAATCTGAGATTGCTCAATAAATTCTCTAGTTTTCCTCTATCTTGTGAAGCCTCTCTTCTCTCCAACTGGGTAGGTGTTTCGTTGTGCATTCAGGACGCGATCGGGACACGTCCGAATGGGGCTGATCGGCGACCGAGCAGGGTTTGGCCGTGCTGCACGTCTGGTGTTTCATACTTGAAGCGTGAGGGCGTGACACATGGGAACTACTCACTGACTAAGTCGTGAGAAATATTCCTTTGATCGCAGCCGTAGGAATTTCTCACAGTCTCGATCGTCACAAGTTTATTTTTTAAAATAAAAAAAGTTGGCCGCACACAGCTGAAACTAGCCCGCGCGATCGGATATGCCCACGTGCGATCGGAATTGGCAGCGCAGGCCGATCCGCCCGTGCACGGTCAGATCTTTGGGCGGCTGGATCTCCGAAGAGAGGGGGAAGTAGGGAGGCCGCAGTCGGTCATCGTCGAAGGTCGCGTCAGTCGCCTAGAAGGTGGTGTGTGCCGGTCGCCTGGAAGGTGTGCGAGAGAGAGGAGTGAATAAAAAGAGAGGGAGAATCGGGAAAAGAAGAAAAATAGGAGAAAGAGTTTGGCGAGACTTTTGACTTTCCGATCGCTGAAAACGTTTTTCACAATTGAAGCTGTGAAAAATTCTCACGATCGAAGTCATGAAAAAAGTTTCCTACGGCTCAAGCTGTTGGAAATTCCCACGGTCAATACCGTGGGAAATTTCTCACGGACCGAATCGTAGGAAAAGTTTCCCACGACGTTGACTGTAGAAAATTCTCATGACTCGAGCCATGGAAAATATTTTCTAAGGCTTTAGCCGTGGGAATTTCTTACGATTCAAGTCGTGAGAAAGTTATTCCATAGTTCGAACCGTGAAAAATCTTTTCCAATCGTCGGAAAATGATCTTTTTATTGTAGTGACAATGCAGCTTCCATATTAAATCGTTATACATTAGCGAGTTTGAATCGGGAGTAAAAGGATCCGAAACTAATAATTCCAAGTAATTTTTGAAATCATAACTTTTTTAGTTATAATAATTTTAAGACATGTTGAATTAATAAATTTTGTAACAGTTGATAGTAAAATGTATGAAAATTAAGGAAACGGATCTAGCAAATTATACGTGACCGGGTCCTATGTATAATAATAATAATAATAATAATAATAATAATAATAATAATAATAATAATAATAATAATAATAATAATGCACGTTGCATGGATCCGATGCAGCATTAATGCAACAACGTGGAGTGTCCTGAAATTAATGTAGTTATTACTAGTCATCTGATTGGAAAAACAACTTGTCATTAAAATATAACGACATATATTTCAATTAACAACATGTTGACCGAGATCATTGGATAGATTTCTAGTGAATTTTGATTTGGCATATTTAATATTGTAATTCGTCATATGCTCGACATAATGCCTCTCTTGTCAGGACTGATTTTGCATTCCTATTGAGAGCCCCTGCAACCAAAAACTTTCCATTAATAGGAATACATATAATATAACTCACCCCTACCTGTTGAAACAGGATCGAAAAGCCTTCTGCGTCAACAGAATCTGCAATCGATAGGAAGAACGCGATGGAGATGTGGGAGCAAAGCTGATCTGAACTTTTATTTATCCAAAATCAATTACACCAACTCGGCTCTTACATGTTTTTATAATATCTGAAAACGTTACATAAAAATGATATATACACTAACTGCCGCTACGCTGACATCCAACGACCGTTACACGACTGCTAAAGTATTACATACGATAACACTCCCCCTCAAGTTGGGTGTTTAAAAAGATTAAACATTTCCAACTTGGAAAGGAGATAATTGTGCTGATGTCTGCTCAAAGCTTTAGTAAGAATGTCGGCCAACTGATTTGCTGGAGAGATGTGTTGTAGTTTGATCAACTACTAAAGCGATTTGTCACGAATAAAGTGACAATCAACATCCACATGCTTCGTTCTTTCATGAAAAATAGGATTCTCAGCCATTTGTAAGGCAGCTTGACTATCAGTGAATACGGAAAAAGAATGATTTAAAGGTGTTTGCAACTTAGCAAACACTCTATTTATCCAGATTAGTTCTGCAACTACCAAGACAATACTGCGATACTCAGCTTCTGCTGAAGAACGAGCTACTACTGTCTGTTTTTTTATTTTCAGGAAATTAAAGAATCCCCAACTTTAATGCAGTAAGCCGAAATAGAACGACGCGTGAGAATACACGACACCCAATCCGCATCAGCAAATGCAGTCACCTTGGTGCTAGCTGTAGCAGAAAACAGAATTCCCAATCAAGGGGCAGATTTCAAATAATGCACTACTCGAATTGCAGCCCGAAGGTGTGATTCTTTTGGATCATGCATAAATTGGCTAAGATAGCGTACTGCAAATGTGATATCTGGGCGAGTATGTGTAAGGTATATCAGTCTGCCAACTAATCTTTGAAAAGATAAGGGAGAAGCAAGCGAAGGATCTACTACAGAAGGTGGAAAATATTTGTCATATTCCACCGTAGTAAGTTTGAGATTTTGCTCCATAGGTGTGGTCGCAGGCTTGGCAGCAGTGAGACCCATATCTGATAATAGAGTCAATACATATTTTCATTGAGTCAATAAAATTCCTGAAGAAGAACGCAAGATTTCCATTCCTAGAAAGAACTTTTCCTCTCCTAAATCTTTCATCTTAATATGTTGCTGCAATGCACCTTTAGTAGAAGCAACTAGTCTTAAACTATTGCTGGCTACCAAAATATCATCGACATAAATCAAAAGAGATATAAACTCGAGACCTTCTAACTTGGTGAACAAGGTATGATCATTGGGACTCTGCTGGAAACCAAAATTGATTAGTAACTCAGTGAGCTTGAGGTTCCATTGACGAGAGGCATGTTTAAGGCCATACAAAGACCTGAGAAGTCTGCAAACCTTTCCTTGTCTCCCCCTCACCTTTATATCCTTCAGGAAGTTGCATATATACCTCCTTATATAAGTCACCATTGAGGAAGGCATTATTGACATCCCAATGAAAAAGAAGCCAGTTATGTTGAGCAGCAACAGAAAATAGAATTCTGATAGTAACAGACTTTGCAACAGGACTGAAAGTCTCCTTAAAGTCAATACCCTCTTGTTGATTATAACCCTTTGTAACCAGCCTTGCCTTAAACCTTTCAATATCTCCAGTCGAAGTCATCTTGAGCTTGTAAACCCACTTGCACCCCACAGCCTTCTTACCAGGAGGAAGATCAACTACCTCCCAAGTTCCATTATCTTTCAATGCAAGAAGTTCATCTTCCATGGCTTGTACCCACCTAGGATCCTGAACAACCTATTGAAAAGAAACTGGCTCCTGAACTGCATTAAGTGCTGAAACAAAGGCTGTATAAGTAGACATGCAGGCTTGATAAGAAACAACAGTCTGAAGTGGGTACTTCACATTAATAGCAGAAGAGACAATATAATCCTTGAGCCAAGAAGGAGGTTTAGAAGCCCTTTTTGGCATAGTAGAAATCAGTGGCATAATAGGTGCATGAGAAGAAACTGAAGGAGATAAAGGTGTAGGTATCATTGCATCTGTTGAAGGAGAGGATTGAATATCAGAAGAGTCATTCTGAGATCCAGGAATATCACTATGAGAAGGAACTCGAGTAGAGACTGGAATGATATCATAGTCAGAGGAAACAACAGCAGGAGACAGAGAAATTCTGGGAACTAGAAGAATGTTGTGAGAGGTCTGACTTATAAGGAAATATAGACTCAACAAATCTGATATCTCGTGAAACAAACACCTTATCAGTGCCCAATTCTACAACTTTATAACCTTTGTGTATCATAGAGTAACCCAAAAAAACACAAGGTAAGGCTCTCTTATCAAACTTAGATGTGATCACCTTGTTTGTTATATAACATAAACAGCCAACAACTCTTAGATCATGTAAGTTTGGTTGTTCTTTAAAGAATAGCTCATATGGTGAGATGTTGTCAAGAATTTTGAGAGGAAGCCTATTTATAATGTGGACAGCAATTTGAACAAGATAACCCCAGAATTTCAAAGGCAAATTTGATTGGAAATGTAGGGCTCGAGCAACCTCAAGTATATGTATATGCTTCCTCTCGACTAAGTCATTTTGTTGAGGAGTATAGGTGCAAGACCTCTAATGAATTATGCCTTTTCTTTGAAATAAATTTGTGCAACTGCTATTACAATATTCAGATCCATTATCAGTTCTTATACACTTCACTTTGGCACCAAACTGACATTCCACCATATGCAGGAAATGAGTAAGAACTTTGAGACAATCTGACTTATATTTTATCAAATAAATCCAAGTTAACCTGGTATAGTCATCAACAATTGTAACAAAATAATTGTTGCCATTATATGTGGAGACATTAAAAGGACCCCATGTATCAATATGAATCAAACATAAAGGTTCAGAAGTTCTGTTTCCAAATGACTGAAAAGGAATTTTAGTCTGTCTGGCAAGAGGGCAGACAGTACAATGAGTAATATTCTGAATATTATAATGCTTTATTACAGGTAATTGTTGCATTCTATCAAAGGGTAAATGACCCAGCCTTTGATGCCACAGATTCACATCAGTCTTCTGCACTACTGCACAGCTCTGACTAGTGCCTTTCAAGTAGTATAAACCATCCTTCAAATCACCAATCTGATTCCCCATTCCATTCATAGAGCCCTGTATGAATACAGAATATGATGTAAACAATACCATAATTCCTAGATCTTTAACAAGTTGCCCCACAGAGATAAGATTAAATTTGAAGTTTGGAACACAAAGCACATTACTAAGTTTCAAATCTGCATTAATATTGAGAGTTCCAGAATGACTGGCTACAGAAATGCTTCCATCAGGCAGAGTGACAACATTTTTAGTTTGTAACACTTGAATATCTGATAACCAATCTAGATGAGCTGTCATGTGACAAGAAGCCCCTGAATCTATTATCCAATTAGTGGAACTAGCAAAAGAAGCAATACCTGCCATATTAACAGATTGATCCTGAATAGGCTTCACTTGATTGTTGGTAAGGAATTTCATCAAATATTTCTGCTGCTCTTCAGTAAAAGGAGAAGTGGACTTAGTTTCTGCAACTACAGATTCTTCCACTTTATGCTGGTCTTCATAATTAATTATAGATTCTGATACTTGCTGAATTTGAGAAGAGTTTGCAGAATTTTGAAAACGACCCTTAAATTTATAACCAGCTGGGTAACCAATTATCTTGTAGCAATTAGATTTTTTGTGCCCTAACTTTTTACAATGATCACAGATTATGACATCCCTTTTCTGTTTTGTAAAAGATCCTTGAAATCTGTTACCAGCTAAAGCAATTTGATCAGAGTCCAGTACAACAAATTTTTTCTTTCTGTGTTCTTCTTCTGCTAACAATGAATGAGCTTGACACAGAGAAGGCAATGGATTCATCATGAGTATTTGAGAACGTAAGTGACTGAACTCATCATTTAATCCCATTAGAAAACGATAGAGTTTTCTTTGCTCCAAGAAATTTTTATAAGTGTCATTCAGACTTACAGGAGGTAACTCCGGAGTCATAAGGCTCAATTCCTCTCAGTAGTTTTTCAGTTTGGAAAAGTAATTTGATATTGTCAAAGAACCCTGTCGTAGATTATACAAATCATTTTCCAGAGAATAGACCTGTACAGAGTCATGTTGCTGAAATCTTTCCTTTAATTCAGTCCAAACCTTATGAGCACTCTGTGCATAGAAAATTCTGCTAACGAGACCTTTTGAGGTGGTGCTTACAATCCATGATATAACTATTGCATTGCAACTCTTCCACTGAAAGTGGAGACTCGGATCTACTTTATCAATTGAGTAAGAACCATCAACAAACATATGTTTGTTTTTTGCCAGCAATGCATTGAACATGGCGTTACTCCAGTCTGCATAGTTTTCTGATCCTAATAACTGGATCGAAATCATTACAAGACCTGGAGTGTCTGATGGACTTAAGAAGAGGGGATTTAGAACATCTATCATAAAAGAACTAGATCCAGCTGAATCAAAGGTAGACATATTGATATTATGTGAAGAACCAGAAGAAGAACCACTAGGAATATAGACTGACAATATCAGAGAGTAAAAACCCCAAGATCTGAAAACTCCAGATTCAAATCGAACCAAGAAACTGCCTCAAAGCAGAAACCAAAAAACAAATCAGATCAAATCAGATGAAAGAAGAAAGATCACGAACACTTAGCTCTGATACCATGTTGAAACAGGATCGAAAAGCCTTCTGCATCAACAGAATATGCAATCGATAGGAAGAACGCGATGGAGATTTGGGAGCAAAGCTGATCTGAACATTTATTTATCCAAAATCAATTACACCAACTCGGCTCTTACAGGTTTTTATAATATCTGAAAATGTTACATAAAAATGATATATACACTAACTGGCGCTACGCTGACATCCAACGACCGTTACACGACTGCTAAAGTATTACATACAACAACACTACCTCCTTTGGATCCATGTGAATTGATCTTGAGAGAGAGAGAGGAATACATATAATATAACTCACCCCTTCCTCCTTTGGATCCATGTGAATTGATCATGTGAATTGATCTTGAGAGAGAGAGAGAGGAATACATATAATATAACTCACCCCCCTACCTCCTTTGGATCCATGTGAATTGATCTTGAGAGAGAGAGAGTGTGCACGCTTGACTTCAGTAGTTGACTTCAATTGTTGTAAAAATGTTGCCAAGGCGCATCTATGACAATGATCATAAGGTTATTACAACAAGGGAGCTAGAATATTGAGAAAGTAAAAAAAATTTATGTTCCGTGTTTCACATGTTAAATAAAAATTTATGTTTCGTGTTTCAATCGGTGTAACACCCCAAGATTTTATGAATGGTATAATAAAATAATTTGCTAAATTAAATCCAAGTTTTAGTGAGTTAAAAAATATTAAAGGATAATTTGAGAAGAAATAGAAATATAATTGTAAAAATGAATACAAATAGAAATAAAGGCTCATCCTACTTGGAAAAGGAATTAAAACTATAGTAGGATTAAAAGTATGATTGAAAGGAAAAGAAAATTAAATAAAGATTAAATTTTATTGAGAGTAGGATAAAGAAATATTAAATTTGAAAATTTGTTAATTCAATTGAATTCATAATTGTTATTGAGGTCTTCACCGACATTTGGCCAATGGATAATTGACCGATTGATAATTATTAATTGTTGAATTGTCAAGTGACAATTAATTAAAGATAATTGATATTGAATTGTTATTAAATTTAATTGAGATAGAATTGATATTGAATTGAATAAATATTGGTCATCATAAGTTATCATATAGATAATTATTACGAATGATCAAGTGATTATTATCTATTGTTAATTGATAAATGTCCTAATCAAATTAATTATAAATTGCTTATAAATAATTGTTTATTGATCTTTTATTGATATCGATACACGATTTATATTGATATTTGTGATGAATGGTCATATACACTGAGTTATCTTATTGGAATTTGCTCATGCACTTGGATCCGTACAAGATAAGATGATGACGATGATAAGATGGTGTCTCCTTTAACGGATGACATACACATGAATATAAAATTATATATTATATAATTGTGAACTCTAACCCATATATTATTGAATATATTATAGAAGTAGCTTCTTCGTATTGTAAAGTCTATTATAAATTGCAATATGTTGACTGTCAAAATAAAAACAATACTTAAGTCATATAATTGAGCAACACCGTTGAAAATATTCTGAACAGACGTGCAAAACCAAAAAATTCTCGAGATGTTATAGTCAATCGCTCCCCAAATATCTGGTTACCCCAAAAAAAATATTTCAGCACTATAATTTTGTCTGCATTTAATCCTCAATTGCAAACTTATCTTTTATTATTCCTAAATTTATTTGACTTCGGCTCTCGTTGACAAGGTTTGAATATATAGTGGTTTAGCCAGCGGCCTAGCATACATTACAACGCATAATGATTTTATGATTAAACTTAGCAAAAAAATTTGGATTAAGTAATAAATGCATTGAAATGGCATAAATTAACGTGAATATATAATTTACATTCTTTTATGAATAATACTTTCATATTATTGTAATATAATAATAACTACTTGTATTTGTTATTTTCTAGTATTAGATTATTTATAAGTTTATTTTATCAGAAATGGAAAAATGAATTTAAGATGAAATATAAAAAAAATCAATCGATGTTTATAACTTATAAGATAAAAAAGAGAGAAGTAAAATATTAAAAAAATATGTGTTATTTAAGTATTAAATAAAATTTGTTTTGGATAAAAAAATGATATATTTGAAAAAGTATCTAAACATATAATATATGTTGTGCCGCCCCCCGGAATCAAAACTTCCATCCTCTACGTAAAAGGCGGTATCATAAAAGCAACCTTCCCATTTGTAATACATATACATATACATATATATATATATATATATATATATATATTTCGTAAAACTTATTTATATCTACTATCTATATACTGTAGGTTTTCCAATTGGACTCCCACCAGTCTCCAAATTTTGTGACATGTAACTTTATTTTATCCACTTGGAGCTCTGGCTGGGTGTTTAAGGTTATCAGTGTCTAGCTAGCTACTAATCTGAAGTTGAACTAATAGCAAAAGAATATTCTCTTAAAAATCAAACACAAGTCTACTAATCAATTATATAGTACGTACATCCATGAAACCACACTGAGAGAGGGGCTTCCTTCAACTTAAGCTCAAGGGCAACATTAACCTTAAAAGGCATGGAGCTCTGGTAAAGTTTTGACGATCTTTCCACAGATGCAGATCAAAAGTGATCGTTTATAAATAGGATCCGGGGAGCTTGCGCATGTTGCCAACTTCCTGCTCAAAGCTAAAGCAATGCATTAAATGGCTTTAACGCCAAGAAAGGTGCGAGGGATGCAAATTCTTTGTGTGTTCGCAGCAGTCGTCGTTGTGCATGCAGGCGGCCATGGCGGCGGCGGCAGCAGCACGGCCAGTGCAGGGAGTGCGGCTCGAGGCCGATCAGGCCGGCCATGTGCACGAGGTGTTCCTGGGAGAGACCAAGAGCAAGGGGCCCAGCGCCGGAGGTGGAGGTCATAACTTCCCTCTACTCAGGTCATCAAATGAAGGGTTGATGATGGCTACAAACCTCTCAGAATTGAGACCCGGGCAGGACCATGCTGCGGTGCACCCGGGGGGCCGTCATTAAACCCATTCATGGTAGGTAGTAGACGCAAGGATGGAACGCAGGATGTCAGGGAGAGTACTGACAGCGTGCCTGCATGCATTGATGAAATATTTTTAATGAAATATGTGTCATCCCTCTTTCATATTATTATACGCGGATAAGTTCACAATGAATTGAATTTGCTTTCAGGTCTTGTGATAACATTTCCATTTTATATAGGGTTATTTTCATAAATTACGATTAAACTATTACGATTTTTCACATACGACACCGAATTACTAAATTAAGAATTTATTTTTTTATCCTTAAATATTTTGATTTTTTAAATTTGATCCTTTTGTCAATTTTTCTGTTATCTTTTATTTTTCTTATTTATGAAAAGTCAAAAATATCTCTCGAAGTTGTAGATGTCGAAACGAAAATATAAAGTCGAAGGAAGAAGTATTCTTGACTTTTCATAAATGAAAATAATCGAAGATAACGAAAAAGTTGACTGAATGATCAAATTAAAAAAATCGTGATATTTTAGACATAAAAAATATAAGTTCGTAATTTGAAATTAGATATAAAAAAATTATAATAGTTTATGAGTAGTTTATGTAAATAACTCTTTTATGCATTATGACTTTTTTTTGTGTGTACATGTAAAACAAATCCATGAACTCACAAATTACTTACTTTGGGCAGTTTACACCTTTACCAAAGGAATTGCAAGTGGATATAAAATAGCAAATGTACGCTAAAGCTGGATTACCCTGAACATTATTTTTCACATTTTTTTTGTCTCCACTTGTTATCGAAATTAATAATGTGTATGTCCTCTGGAGTATATATATATTTGTACATTATATACAAAAAGTTTAAAGTTAAAAGAGAAGATAACTCTTCTGTGTGGTCCAATCTGATGGTGCATGTTGCAGTGGTAATTGCATTAAGAATATAATTCATCTCCAGCTAATTAAAAGGTCTAGCAAATATTTATAAATAACCAGGAGGGACCTCCAATATTAAAAAGGGGGAAAAAAAGAAGAGGGAAGATAAGTGATTAGACAAGACTTGGTTATGCGAAGGTTTTTTAAATCGGACCGGACGTCAAACCAGTGCGCCAACAGGGTCGAGGTTCGATTGGACTCAACCGAATTAAATCATTTTTTTATTAAAATATTATTTTCTATAATTTCAAAGATATATTATGAATAATACTCTAGAAAGAATATATAAAATATTTATGGCATATATTTTTTTAATATTGAACATTAATTTAAGTATCTTATTTTCTAAACAATATTCGCACTAATTTTTTTAAATAAATTTATTCAAAATATGCTCTAATTTTGTATAAATTTAATATGTTTGAATGTAAGCCTAAAAAGAAAACATAGGCTCATTACATTAAAATAATATGAAAATATATGTTAATTCTTGAACTCCATGTTCATTATATTTAAAACGTATAAAGTTGAATGATTTAATTTTATTTAAATTTACTATTATAATGTAAATATTATAGAAAAATTGAATACATTATTTAACAAAATATGTATGGAGAAAAAGTGGCATTGACCTCAATTTTCTGATTTAAAAATATTTTTATTCTTTTATTTTTTCTATTAGTATCATTTATTTTTTTCTTTTTCTATTAATAACTTTACTTTTTTCATATCTTTTTTATTAAATTATTTCTCCTTTATATTTTTTCCATTCAATTATTTCTATTTTTATTTTTTCTTGCACTTCATCTTTTTCTCCTTAAAATTTTCACTTCGTTCTTCTTCTTAAATTTCTCACTATATTTATACACCATCACCTTCCTTTTCTTATTTCACAAGTAATTTTTTCCTTTCCTTATTATATGTTATCATTCAAATTCCAATTTTATATTTTCTTTAATGCAAAAATTAAAAATCCAACTGAACCGATTTTTCCTTTCTCTTTTCATTTGTTTATATTAATCAACTTTCTAATTTTGCTTCTTTTAGTGCAAAAGTTTAAAAATCGCATTGAACCGGTTGAACCCAATTCAATCCATTTTTTATCATTTCGGTTTTCAAGCAAAATCAAACCGAATTGTTAGATGGTTCGCGATTGAACCGATCGATCTAGCCTGATTTTCAAAATAATGAAATATATAAAAGCACCATTTTTTGTTTTCAGATAGACTGAAAGGCACTTCATGAGTTGAAGCAACATTCAAATTAAAATATTTATGGTGCAATAATAAACAATAAATGCTTCATGAATTGTAGATAGAGTAATGTTGAATTTCGTGAAGACAAAAATCAGCCCCATTCACTTTTCAGTATCTTTGCCCTAACACAACAACGACATTGATAAGAATTACATCCCCAACGGGGGGGAGGATCCCTATTTTTCTGAGAGAAAATTCTAGGTCATACAGATTAACAGGAGGTAAAAAATGCTAGTGCATGTTCATACATGGTCTATTTTACCCACAACCAACTTTGCAAGCAACAAGAAATCACCTGGTTAAAAGAGGTGCACCGGGCCACGGTGAATCTATAGAATTTTGTAAGAGAATAAATATACGCATGCTTGGACACCTAACCAATACTCATACTCGGGTAAACAATTACAAATATTGATTATTAAAAGGGTGTAGAATAATTCAACCGCATAAGCTTTATATATGGAGTTCAATACAAAATATGAAAAAAAAAACCATAAAAATCGTTTGAGTTTCGAAAAATCCATCTTGAGCTCTCGCAGGGAATCCCCTTAGATCCTCCAAGTTCACTGTCCGGATAATGGGACCAGCGACTTCGCCGCCCCTATTCTTTAAAAATGTCTAAAAATTATAACTGGATTAATATTTAAGACATTATTAATAATGTTAAAGTAAATATTAAATATCTATTGGAAATAAAGCTAAGTATTAAATTTGAACATGGTAATAATATGCAAATTATTAAATAATTATGATACAATTGAGTTTAAAAAATATATAAATTCATATACATGTAATAAGTTTTTCACAAAATATATAATACAAAAATATAAAAAATTAATTATTGGTTAATTCGATTTGGTTGGTTATACCGATCGGATTCGATCGATAAATTTTTGTTATCCCTTGATGAAACCGAAATTGAATCGAATAATTCGAACCAATCAATTGATTAAAAGATCGGTCAGTTAACCACAGTGAATAATTGATCCAATTAATCGTGCTTTTGTGATTATAATATCGCCATTAATTTTTTGGTCCTTTGCTATTGGATGGAAAGTCTCCTCCAGTATTTCATAATATCTTACTTTGAATGGAAAGTCTCTTCCAGTATTTGAGTTTAAATTTAATAATTTAACATTAAATTCAATAGAAAATAAATCTCAATCATATAATGATGATCCAACATATTGATTTATTGATAATATATTAGTTGTGCAAAAATTAGTTGCATGCTACTTGATTTCTTATCACTTAATACAATACAAATTTTCATTTTCTAAAAAAGTAATAACGATCAATTTATCAGTTTATGTCATAGAATACAATAACTCAAACCATCAGGAACTAGGGTTGCAAGAAAAATTCCATCAAATCGAAAAACTTACTCGATCCAAAAAAATCGAAAATTAGGAGACCAAATATGATTTAGAAGAACAAAATCGACTCGTTTAAACTAGAGACCCAACCAAAAAAATCGTAGGAGCATGTGGAGTCCGCTTTTATTTATTAAAATTTATTTATATAATTAAATGTAATCAATTATTCTATTACTAGTGTAATAATTTTTTATATAGTTTAATATATTCCTATCACATTATAAAGCTCTAATTTAATAGTTCTACCACTATATTACATTCACGTATACTTAAACTTAACATATTACTGAAACGAGTTGTTTATCACTACATTCCGATCCTTATTCACACGTGATTGACGTTTTGCTCTGAAAGTGCCATGGAGGTAACGTGAATAAAACGCTGCCAATCGGAAAGAATTTGTTTGCCGGTGATATTTCTGTAGTCTTTTTCCCGGTACATTGGAGGACGACGGAGAGCTTTATAATATTTATATATGGATTGTGTGTATATATAATATTTACTACTTACATGTGTGTTATAATTAGCAGTCAAAGGTGTAGATAAGTCACGGGAGAATGGACATATAACTTAGTAGAATAATAGTCAAATAAAGACCGGTTTAAATATATATATATATATATATATATATAATGAAGGGACGACGTATTTTATTATTTTAAAAATTATTGAATTCAAAATTAACGGATCTTATTTGATTGATCCATTACTTTTAATTTGATTTATAGATTTCTATATGATATATATAAAAAAAAAAAGAGGGGGACGTGATATACATACGAACACTAATTGACATGCAAACATACATTAATAAAGTGATAATATATATCGTAACTGAAAAAGGTATATAAGGAGACAGATTACGTACAAGATAATTAATAAGATGGAGGATGGATGAAGCGAATGAAGATAAAATTGCATTCAACGCTTTAAATATTGTCGATGCAGACGAAGAGTGCATGCAGCCACCTTCTCCGTAAGATCAAAGATGGTACCATTTTAGAAAAGGTGAAGAAATCCAACAAGTTAATACAACTTAAAGCAACAAAAAGTTTGGCCTCCATGATCAAATTTTGGTCTCCCGGGGAATCATGTTAAAGTTTCAAAGACGTCAAATGCGAAGGCTGCTTTCGTCCAAAATATATTTGGGAAGAAAAATTAAGACGACCAGCTTAATTAATTGCCCTTTTACTAAAACCATTTACTTAAGTTTTGAAGAAAAAAAACACACACACAGAGACTTCAGCTCTGTAGGTTTGAATCTCAAAACAAAGAATAATCATTAAATAAAAAAATTAATTAATTGTTTCTGCTTTTAAGAAAAGTTAATTAATTTGTCATAATTATTCCCAATAGCTCAACTCAGTGATAGTATTAAAAAGAGTCCCTATCTACAATTGAGTTGTGGTATTAAAAAAAGTTGAAAACCGAAAAAGCAGAAAAAAATAAGAAAATTTTAATGGACCCGTTAACTCCGATTAATGGGCCTCAGTGGAGGTCCAAATAAAATTTCACCACGAGTCCGTCCAGACTTTGGGTCCACGTTTGACTACCACTCGTGATTATTTTAAATTTTTTTTTTGTAAAAGCAAAAAAATAAAAATAAAAACATATATGCGGTCGTCATACAAAGAATGAGCATTTGTTCGACCTAGAAAAATAATATGCATCTCCTTAAAAATACTGATATTCAAAAGTTTAGCACTCTTCAAGAATTGCCAATGCACATTAATTGATGGATGGATTACAACTTTAGCAAAATCCTTCCAGGACAATTACTGGCAACTATTTCCATGTCATTACTTAGCAACATTCTACCCTCTCTCTCTCTCTCTCTCTCACTCTCTCTAATATTTAGTCATAGCTTACTTCCACCTATTTCCATGTCGTATGCTGACTGCAATCCAATCCATATGAATTCAATTACTAAAAACTAATAAGCATTACAAGCTGCCGTTTGTCAAAATGCTACTTTGCTAATTCAGAACGTACGTACATATTCATATTCCGCATATTGACCAGGTCAGCGGTAATATCCTCCAAGGCAGAGCAGCATCTCCTCGCCAGAAAAGTCCCCAGAGTTGAATAAAGTTAATGGATTAGGTCGACGCATGCATCACCCTCCACCAATGGCGGCATGCATGTTTGTCAATTAAATTCCTTTCTCAGCAGACATCCAAAATATAGATCCCGGTGTCCGATTAAATTTCTACGTACAAAACAAGTTGATCGAAGAATTTGGTTTGGACTTGTTCTTTCCTCCCTCCTACGAATCACAAAGCTCTCTCTCTCTCACTCTCTCTCTCTCTCTCTCAGCACATGTATATTCTTCAAACTGCAGGTACCGGCCACCCTGCAGGCCCCCATGCAATCAATGCATGCAGCAACCTGCGGGCTTCCTTAGCCACCTCCACGACCAGACACGTGTGTTGGAAAAGGCGGCGCCTCGATCCGGGTCAAAACGAAATCTCACTGAAATGCCGATGCAATTTCGAGTTCGAGGCCTGCATATAAATAACTGCAGGGGCCATGAACCAAAGTCATCCACCAAAGTGAAATCCCTCAGCTAAAAATATAGTAGTCTTCTAGCTGCCCATCTACTTGATCAGCAACAGTCATGGCTGCCAAGAGATCGCCGCCCAAGTTTGCGCACCTTTGTCTTCTGGCACTGGTGGTCGTGGGTTGCTCCCTGGCCACGGCGAGAGCCGCAAGGCCTCTCAAGGCCGTCGAGGTCGCCGGGGAAGCCGGCGCTGGCGAGTGGCTCGGCGAAGACGGAGATTGGATGGTCGGCTTGGTCCTCGGCGGGGTCAAGTCCGGCGGCCCGAGTCCGGGAGTCGGCCATCACGGATTCGTCGACTTCAGTGGCATGAAGGACTCGGGCCCGAGTCCCGGAGATGGCCATGGGTTCAACTTGGACGGCAGCATGAAGAACTCCGGCCCGAGCCCCGGAGATGGCCACTGAACAGGGAATTCTCGAGTATAACCATATATTCTTTTTTTTTTCGGTCGAGAACCGGACTAATCTGATGTTCGGATGAGAACGATATGAATAAATCCTAGCCAAAATAGAATTTGGGCAGGACACAATCCCGCTATCCAGTTGCTGCGTTAACCATTTAGAACCTTATATTCTTATTAGCTTATATCTCTAGCATTGAACTGCATGTAATGTCTGAAAGTGAGTGTATCGTAATAGTTGGATTTCTGTAATAAAAATTCATTATTCTTTTGGTTTGATATATATAATAAGATTGCAGCTCTGGTAATATACTAATAGTCTAATATTACATGCATGCAGGCATCAATTAGGAAATGACTCAACTTCTGATTATAATTAAAATATAATGGATGTTCTTATATAATCTCTAGCGAGAACCATCCTTATTCGCAACTAAACATTAAAAATTAATTAGAATATCCAATCAAGTTTGATTCTAGGTTAATTCGACTTCTAAAGTCAATCAACAGTCAATTACTCAGGATTTATGTATATAAAAATTTGTAATATTCCTTAACCAAAAAAAATTAAAAATACGGTAACGAGACACTCCCTTATCTCTTAATAGTTGCCCTTTAGCTCAATTCATTTTTGCTTTTTGAAAAAAAAAAATTTAAAACGGTGCAACTTTAAAAGAAAATGGTTGAATGATCGCTTCAACCTTTTTATTTGAAGGCAAAACTTACACGGCTTTAATATGTGAAGTAAATGAAAAATAATATAATAAATTGCACATAAACTCGGGTAAGAATAAATAAGATGATGTATTTGCATTGCTTATTAAAAATGAATGGAACGCTTTTTCTCATAGATATTTTGTAAGAAATGAAAGAAATATTTTATTCTAGTAGTAAAGGTAAATAAATTCATAAAGATTTGACAATATTTCATCATGACAGCCAAAAAAAAAAGGAAAGAAAGAAAATTTTTTTCTTCATGAAGAGTCCGAAGACTTAAATATAACTACCCAGCATTTTTTCTGCATGTTCTAGTGGACTTTCCATCAAAGGGTCCATATTATTCTAAACTCGGGCATTAATAATATTCTACCTAAAAAAAAGTTGGATCATGAAATGTTTCAAATTCTTTGAGGCTTTCAGATAATGAGAACTTCAAATTCAATGTCCATTTGAACATTCCCGAGAATTCAGAACTTGGGAAATAACAAGGTGATCTTAGATTTCAGCTGGACCCTGTACCATAACAAATTTTTGCTTAATTAATATCTTAACACCCCATTTGAAAAAAAGTGCCTAGCTACGTATGTGTAGATTATACGATAGATACATTTTATTTAACCATCACCATGATTATCTTTTGTTAAAAAGTAATTGAGTTATTTTCTGTATACCAACATTAAAATTTCAGGTTTTCTTGTCTGTACAATATTTTCTTGGATAAAGACATGCCAGCCAATCAAAATCAACATAAAGGACGAATAGGGAACTCGAAAATCTATCTTTTCTCCAAACAAGCTTTTCACTTTGATATTGATTTCTACGAGAATTTCGCACGCACCTTTTTCTTGACATATATAATATAAAAAAATAATAATATATATACAATCACGGACATAAAATGAAAATATAAAATTCCTCTAGATTTTTTCTTAATCTAGACATAACATTCTCTAATGCCAATCTAATAATAATTGCCCGGATATATAGTAGATATATACCATATACTTTTGAGATTAAATGCTATTTTTAAATGAAAAGTGGTGATATATATTCCCAAAGAATTTGGATCTACTTTTTTGCAGAATAAATATATTCCCTCTCTAATCAACCTCCAAAGCTTCAGCCTAAATATGCATGCATGCAAATGTGCGAGTATATATGCAACTACCTTGTGGCTTCCTCCCGTATCCCCCGCCAAGCTGCGTACGTGCCTTAATTGGGGTGTAGATGCGGTCAAAAATGGCACTGCATTATATGGAAGGCACATCCGGCCTGCATGGCTATATAAATTAAGCTGCAAGGCATGCCATGCAAAGCACAGCATAGCATACGTGCAGTGCACTACATTACTCACCAAGTACTCATATCTTCCACCTTGTTGCTCATAGCGTAGCAGACGTTGATGACCATGGCGATAACAAGATCGTCGTCATCAAAGTGTGAGCAATGTCTGCTTTTGTTGGTCGTGCTTCTGGTCATGACCTGCACCTTATCCACGGCAAGAGCAAGGCCCCTCATGGCCTCCGTGGAGAAGAATGGAGGAGCCGGCGAGCGGCTTGGGGGCGACGGTAACCATTTTGTGGCTGGATTAGTCCTTGGTGGCGGCGAGGTCAAGTCTGGTGGTCCAAGTCCGGGAGTTGGGCATCACGACGGTATTAACTTCGATGGCATGAAGGACTCAGGGTCGAATCCCATTGCTGGCCCTGCAATCAGTTTAAGTGGCGGCACGAAGTACTCTGGGCCTGGTACCGGAGTTGATCATAGCTCCAGTTCCGTCGGTGACACTATGAACCTGGGACAGATCCCCAGAATTGATCTTAGGTTCAATTTGGATGGCGACATGAAGAACTCCGGACCGAGTCCCGGCATCGGCCATAAGTTTAACTTGAACGATGACATGAAGAACTCTGGACCGAGTCCCGGCATCGGCCATCGGTTTAACTTGAATGACGACATGAAGAACTCCGGACCGAGTCCCGGCATCGGCCATCGGTTTAACTTGAACGACGACATGAAGAACTCCGGACCGAGTCCTGGCATCGGCCATCGGTTTAACTTCAACGACGACATGAAGAACTCCGGACCGAGTCCCGGCATCGGCCATAGTTTTAACTTGAACGACGACATGAAGAACTCCGGACTGAGTCCCGGCATCGGCCATCGATTTAACTTCAACGACGACATGAAGAACTCCGGACCGAGTCCTGGCATCGGCCATCGGTTTAACTTGAACGACGACATGAAGAACTCCGGACCAAGTCCCGGAATCGGTCACAAGTTCGATTTGAGTAGCGGCATGAAGAACTCCGGCGCAATTGTCCAAATTAACCATGAGTTCAATTTGAATGGTGATAAGAAGGACTTCGCACCAAGTTCCGAAGTCGGACGTAGGTTCGATTTGAACAATGACATGAAGAATTCTGGGCCGAGCCCCGGAATTGGACACAAGTTTCATTTGAACGATGATATGAAAAATTCTGGGCCAAGTCCCGGAATCGGCCACGGGTTCAATTTGAACGGTGACATGAAGAACTCCGGACCAAGTCCTGGAATCGGTCATAAGCTCGAGCTTCAATCCCTGGAATGATCATAGGTTAAAGTCCATCAATAAGGATTATTGATACGTAGCTGAGTGTGACGATTTGTATTATTACTGTGCTCGGTCCGTACTGAGCATGTAGTAGAAATAAGGACTTGTTGTTTCTCGTAATTCACTATATATGCTGTAATATCTTGTGCTAGTAATAAGTACATGTCTATCACTGGATTGGATTAATGAAATAAGAAAATATTAACCGCTCGATCTGTCGTAATATGTAATGCACACAACATATCTCCACTTGATGTTTTCCTTTCCCAATGGTTGCACTAATGTTTTTTACTTTTTTTTTTGCTAAACAATTTTTTTCTTTCCCTCTCTATAATAAAAATTTATTTTTATAATAGGTTGATCCACCTACTTCCAATGTTATAAATTACAAAAAAGAACCTTGAATATTCACCTAATTAATTTGTAAGGAAAAAAATGTGTGCAAAAAAATTGACGAGCGAATAGAGAATATGAAATTATGCATATTTTTTTTCGCTTGCCTCTCTCTTTGGCGTATTCACAAGGAAGAGTTTGAAGAATTAATAGTTGTGACTAATATTTAAATATTTTCATAATTTTTTTTTAATTGTTACATGTTAAAATTGTTTAGACCATCTCACTATTTTCTAAGGTATAAAGTAAAGATGTTAGGTATTTTATTTTAACATATCTCCATTTATAATATAAAATATTTGCTTAATTGTTAAGCATCATGTGCTATTTTTATTTTAATATTTCGTATCTTAGATTTTACTTAATAACATAAAAAAACCTTTCTATATTTCAATTTTTAAGAATCAATTTTCATCGTAAAATAATATTTTAAAAGAATATTACTATCTAAAATAAAATATCTCGCTCATATAAGAATAAGTGTAAATTATATCCTCATATTTGTTTTAAATATTTTATATTTATATATCAGTTCTATTGTTATATGTAACATATGTTTTTAAAATTAAATTTACAATTAAATTACCATCCGCCATATGTTAATAACAAATCTTATCTTCTAATTAAACTGTTATCAATTAATTTAGTCTAAGCTAACATTCGGTAATAAAGTTACTAATTTCATAAAATTAAATCATAATTGTAATCTCATAAGAAAAGCTTTCTTTATTTGAACCAAATCAATATTTAATATATAATATATGATAAAGTATTAGTTAACCTCGTTCGATTCTTATTCCGAGCAAGCCCTACTTTTTAACATATTAGACCTCGTTGCCCAAATGCGCATGCTGCATGCAACAACGTGGAGGCTTCATACCTCGCCTCCAAGCCGGACACGTGCCAGTTTTGGCGTCTTGATTCGTTCAAAATAACACTTCGAATAAATAAAAATGCATCATGGATTCGATGACATGAGATAAAAAAAAAAACTTTGGATCGAGTTCCATTAGCCCCCTCCAAACCTCTCTACACGTGTCTTAATTGGGATGTTAGATGCGGTCAAAAATGGCACAGCGCCATGTCCAAGGCACCTCTCCGACGCCCTAGCTATATAAATTAAGCTGCAAGGCATGCCATGCAAAGCACAGCATAGCATACGTGCAGTGCACTACATTACTCTCACCAAGTACTCGTATCTTCCACCTTGTTAGTCATTAGTTAGACTTTGATATGATCATGGCAACAACAAGGTCATCGTCGTCCAAGTTTGAGCGATATCTGGCCGTGCTCCTGATCATGGTTTACACCTTATCCACGGCAAGAGCAAGGCCTCTCATGGCCGCCGTGGAGAAAAATGGAGGAGCCGGCGGCCGGCGTGAGGGCGACGGTGACGATTGGGTGGCCGGATTAGTCCTCGGCGGGGGCGAGGTCAAGTCTGGTGGTCCAAGTCCGGGAGTTGGCCATCACGACGGCATTGACTTCGATGGCATGAAGGACTTGGGGTCGAGTTCCATTACCGGTCCCACATCCGATCTAAGTGGCAGCTCGAAGTACTTTGTGCCTAGTTCCGGAGTTGATCATACCTCCGGTTCAGTCAGACCAATCTTCAGAATGGATTCTATGTTCAATTTGGATGGCGACATGAAGAACTCCGGACTGAGTCCCGGCATCGGCCACAAGTTCGATTTGAGTAACGACTTGAAGAGCTCCGACATGGTTCCAGAAATCAACCATCAGGTCAATTTGAATGGCGATACCGACAACTCTGTGCCAAGTCTCGGGATTAGTCATGCATTCAATTTGAACAATGTCATAAAAAATTCTGGGCCGAGTCCTGAAATTGGTCACAAATTTAATTTAGGTGATGATATAAAAAGCTTCGGGCCAAGCCCCGGGGTCGGCCACAGGTTCAATTTGGATGGTGGCATGAAGAACTCCGGACCGAGTCCAGGAATCGGTCATAGGTTCAACTTGAATGATGACATGAAGAACTCTGGACCGAGCCCTGGAATCGGTCACCAGTTCAACTTGAGTAGCAGCACGAAGAACTCCGGCGTAATTGCCGAAATTAACCATCAGTTCAATTTGAATGGTGGTACGAAGAACTTCGCACCAAGTCCAAGGATTGGTCGCAGGTTCAATTTGAACAATGACATGAAGAATTACAGACCGAGGCCTGGAATTGGATACAAGTTTAATTTGAACGACGATATGAAAAACTCCGGCCCGAGTCCCGGGATCGGGCACAAGTTCAATTTGAATGGTGGCATGAAGAACTCCGGACCAAGTCCTGGAATTGGTCATAAGTTTGAGTTTGAATCCCGGGAATGAGCATACGTTAAATTCCATAAACAAGTATGATATCTATGTTTGGAAATTGGTCGCTAATAGTTACTGAGGTTTGATGAATGCATTATTACTTATTAGTGTGCTTGGTCCATACTCCATACTAACCAATGTAATAGAAATAAGAAATTGTTGTTTCTCGGGCTTAGCTATGCTGCAATATCTTGTTTTAGTAAGCACACGTCTATCACTGGATTGGAATAAAATAAGAGTATTAACCGTAAGATCTCTCGTAATACGATATGACATACAAAACATATTTCCATTTGATGTTTTCCTTTAGCACCCGTTGCATAGTAAACATATGTTTATTCCCGAGACGTAGAATTATTAATAATGTCTTGAATTCTACCCCAACTAAAAATTCATTTGAATTCAAGATATTTCGAAGTAAAATGCGTCCTCGCACTACGAGGATCTTGCTCAAATACCCGAGGACACAACTTCATTATCTAATTATGCAATCATCTATAATTATTTGTTGTGTGTGTTCATCAAATCATGTATGGTTAATATTTTTGCTAAACATTCATTTCTTTCTTTATATATAGTCTAACTGCAAGGTAAAAGTTGATATTTTTTTTTTCTTTTAACTAAAAAAGTTGTGTGAAATGCTTGAAAAGAGATTACTGTTATGTCCTCGATAGCCCACGTAATCCACGTCCATTTGAACGTTGGCAGCCCATCCAACTCGAGGCCCAACTACTGGGCCATATACGATCATTTTTTCTTCGAGGCATATTTTTAATATAACAAAATATAGTCAAATAAATTAATTACATTATAAAAAAAATAAGTCGCTAGAAAAAAACATATATAATTTATTCATCATATTTCCATCCTTCCTCGTCAGATAATAAAAGGTAATTTTGATTTTAACAAAAAATAGTATTGGAATTGAAAGCTACTTTGCCGGGTTGTTGATGATATTTAAAAAACATTTAATTATTTTTTAGGACAACATCATGCTGTTTAATTACTTGTGTATTTTTTTTCCCAGACCCGCACACATTTTATTCAAACTCGATTTTGTAATGTCCTTTGGAGATAAAAACAACTCAATAAAAGTGAGTGAAAAAAAACTAAAACCCCAAAAAAGAAACATGAATATTCGTATTTCCCCCTAATAATTAATAATCGAAATTGCAACATTGAAAACATTTTAGCATCACTCCAGTGAGTTTCTCTCACCCGAGTCCATGAAAATATCACCTTAATTTGTAAGAAAAAAAAGAGGAAATTATAATGGGGACAAAAAAAAATTTGACGAGCTAATAGATAATATGAAATTATGCTTATTTCCATCGCCGCCTTCTCTTTTTTGCATGTTCACAAGGAAGAGTTTGAAGCAACCAATAAAAAATGACTAATAATTAAGATGTTTATATAATATTTTTTTTAAAATAGAATTTAGCCCGTACATGATAATTTTTTTTAATACCATCTCCGCTATTCTATAAAGTATAGAATAAAGATATTTGACATTTTTTTATAATACGCCCTAATTTTTTAATAAAAATAATTATTTATATTTTGATCATCATGTACTATTTTTTTATTGTAATATGACACCTTTTGAATTTTAAATGTCAACATAGGTAAGGCTTTTTCTATATCTCATTTTTAAAAAAAAGATCAATTTTTTGTAAATATATGATATAAATGAACGATTATGAATATCACATGCATATAATAATAAGCATAAATTATAGCCACATATTTATCGTTAATATTTTATAGTTATGCATTAATTCAACTATTACTTTTATCACATATTTTATTGTTTAATTTTACAATTAATCAAACTTATCATATCAAATTTTTACCATCTAAAACTGACATTCAATAATAAAGACACCAACTTTGTAAAGTAGATTTATAATTGCGATCTCATAAAAGAAGTTTCTCATTATTTGAACCATATGTTCAATTGAATATTGATCAATAAATTTATTTTTATTTGAACAATATGTGCAATTGAATGTGGATGAAACAAACCAATATTATATGAATATATATATGGGTAAAATAGGCGTCGATCACCTTCCGCCGGGCTCCATTTTGATCGTCCCTGAGAGATCCGACGGTCCAAGTGGGTGCGCGTTTTCGACCGTCCAGATGCAATCGTGCAACTGATCGAAGTTCTCGCAAGATGAAGCACCTGACACATGAAGCCTTCCTTCCGTGCGAGGACCTCGTCATCGCCCTTCCTTCCGTGTGCCCACTTGGTCGTTGCCATACGTACTCCCACCCCATCGATGTTGCCTCGTCGGAGATCGACGGCAGGGATGTCGCGTCGTCTACTCTGAGATCGCAACATCCTTCATTCTGCCGGCCTCCCGATCATCTCGTGGTTGCCCTCATTGATCATCGTCGCCTCGTTGATCAACATTGTCATTTCTTCGTCAGAGATTGAGAGAGGGAGAGAGAGCCATATCGCACCTCGCTGAAGATCGAAAAAGGGAGAGAGACACACATGAGAGTGAAAGAGAGGAAGGTTGATCAGCAGGGGGACGGTGCGAATGCGGGCCGCTTTGCACGCTCATTTTATCTCTCTTTCTCACAAACGCATATATATATATATTTATATATATATATTACATGAAAAAATATTAACCTTGCGCCATACTTATTCCGAACAATTCATACTTGAACGTATTAGTCTGCTTTGGTGGTCCAAAGTACAAACGTGGAGGCTTCATGCCGTGTACTTGACGTCTTGGTTAACACTCCCCCGGTAGTTTGCGCATTGATTGATTCCCTTGCATGGGGCCTTATACATAAATGCAATGCTTATGAACTAATTAATTAACAAAAAAAAAAAGATATTATCAACTTCAGATTCTTATAATCTCCTCAACCAATCATGGATCGAGTTTTAACATGTCTTAAGCGAACAGATTTTTAAAACATATATATTAAAAACTAAAGAAAATGTTTGCGTGTAAATTTATTATCATTTTTGTATTTTGTCTATGCGAAATTATTATTCTTGATTTTTAAATATTAAATTCTTATATATATATATATATTTCCAACTTTTGATAATAGAATTAATGACATAAAAAATTATGTTTGAATAAATAAAATTGGGCATAAGTTTTATTTTAATAAATAAAATTTATGTTTGGGTAATGATAAATGAAGTGATAAGAATCATTGTCCTCCTACTAAAGTTATGGAAGATTTCAAAATGGTGCTCTTAATGCCACTCCTCTAATTAGGACCGGGACAAACCCGATCTCGGCCCGGTTTCTACCGGGGTCGGAAACATTTGGACCCGGTCCCGGACTCGGCCGGTACCGGGTCCGGGTCTGATCCGAAAAATCGGGAACGCGATCGGGTTTAGACCGGAAATTTTTACTTTAAAGACACTCAAATTATTTTATGAAGAAATAAACAAGTAGCTATTGAAATGTGAAGAAGTTTACATGTCCAGCACTCCAGCATCATACCACATAAGTTTACATGAAATAAACAATTAAAATCATGAAGTTTATATGTCCAGCATCATACCACATACACCATTACAATATTACATTCATGTTTAGCAATCAGCAATTCAGCATCATACCACTACCACATACATCATTCAATCCATGTCTAAACATAATTAAATAAAAAATTTAGAGCTGCTTCCTTCCACATACCACATACATTAGCTGATTAGCACATACCACATACATCATTGATTCAGTACATCATACCACATACATTCTAAATTGAGAGCTTCTTCCTTCCATGAAACTGTACAAAGAAGATGAACAAAGAAATTAGCCATGTAAAGTCTAGTATTTGCCAAAACCTTTCTATGGAATCAACACTGCAGCAAGATAAAAGCCAGTTTAATTGTATAGCAAATATGGCCCACATAAAGATCTTTCTATGAAATCAGCACTGCAGCAAGATAAAGTCAGCACTGCAGCAAGATAAAAGTCAACTTAATTGTATTACATCAATGACAATTTTCTTATTGACCGTAAGTGCTAACAAATTAGATGATAATTAGCCCTCAGTGCTGCAATAACATAGCATGAGCTAGCATTGCAGTACTTGCAATTATGTATAATTGGGAAGAAGACACTATTGTAATACTGGTTCGTGAACAGCAGAATTTAGAATGCAATGAAATCTTGATGACTACAAAGAGAAAATAGTAAAGAAACAGATTTCACGAGAGGTTGGTTTACATGATTCTCTCATTTTGTTTTCAAGTATACTTTGAGTGCAAAATCAAAAAATATATTGAAAAGTTATTTCAGTAATAAATGGGAAACCAGAAGGTCTCCTTGCAGTTATACTGAGAGCAATTGAGGAAGGAACATTTGTTCCACAACATGTAGACATTTAACAAGGAGGTCAAATGGCCAGACCTGAAATAGAGTCAAGTGCTAACAAATCATAATCTGAAACCACACCAACCTGTAAGAAGGAAGAACTGGCAATTGTCAAGAAATAGTGTTTTCAAAGAAAAAAGAAATGTTAAAGAATGATAATATGAGCATGGAACTATGGAAGTCATCATCTAATAGTACCACTGTGACAGTAATGATAATATTCTTAATGAAGAATCACAAAATTTAGCATGAAACATCCACATACTCACAAATTCATAATTGAAAGAGTTAATTGTCTGTTATCATTTGATCTAACGATGAAGTTGAGATTCCAACTTGGATGCTCCCAGTAGCTTCTGCATAACAAAAAAAGTGCACCAAATTGCCATAGTCAATAACATGATTAACATATAAAAAATGAAAGAGTTACACAATACGTAAGTAGAATAATATAACTTTAACCTATAATTATATTGTTTGTGAGCTCGAATTGATCAAAATCTTCTTCAACTTTAAAACATGGTGACGATAGCCAACTTTGTGTGCACACGAGAGCTTCTGCCATTTTGGGCGATAGAGAATTTCTAAAAAAATTAATAATGCGTCCCCCAGTGCTAAAGACAGACTCCGAAGGAACTGTAGAGACTGGAATGGCCAAAACATCATGTGCCATTAGAGAGAGCACTTTATACTTTGTAGAATTGACATTCCACCAATTTAGAATATCAAAATTCTCTTCGCCCTCACAAGGATCTATTAAATATCTTTCATATCTGTATTCTTTTTTTCCTTTTGCGGTCTACTCCATTGATGAATCATTGCTGTCTTCTCATCAACATTTACATTTTTAGCTCCCGAAATAGAATTTGTATTCTCCACTTGAGAAGTTGAGTCATTACTAACCTCATGTGCATAATAGTCATACATACGAAACATGCTTTCTTGAATCTTTGTAACAATCATAATAGCTATGGTTGAATCATAAAGATCCATATAGTTCCATTCAACGTAGCCAAGTTTATATCTAGGATCTAATACAACAGCAATAAGTATCAACGGATTAATATTTTCAGGTTTTCCCCAATACTTATCGTATTTAGATCTCATGTCGCAAACCATCTTTTGCAAGTATGCATCATGACCATTACTCCATTTTATAATTTGAGATTGAACAGATACAATATCATGAAAGCAAGCACAAGATGTCACAAATGAAGAACCAGATAAGTTACATGTTGCATCATAAAAAATTTTCAGAAACATCACAAAATTTCTAGCAGTTTCCCAATCTTCAGCTGTTGGCGGCACACAATTGTTATCTTTGAAATGTGATTGGTATCCCTTATCTTCTTCATCCAACCTCTCAAATACTTTTTGAAATTTTTCAGCTCGTTCCAACATTAAATAGGTTGAATTCCATCGAGTTGGAACATCCATAACAACACTATATTGGCTAGTAATTTTCTCCTATTGTATAAATCTTTTGAATTTTTCAAATCGTGCCTGAGACGATCTTACATAGCGGACAGCCTCACGAATTGATACAATCACTTATTTCATATCTTGCAAACCATCTTTGACCACAAAATTTAGTATATGTGCACAATATCTGATGTGAATAAAATCACCATTACAAATTAAACATTTCCAACTATTTAATCTCTTTTTCAAATGACCAATAGTTTTATCATTGGCCGAAGCATTGTCAACGGTGATGGTGAATACTTTTTCAATTTTTCATGCTAATAAACACTTTTCAACAGCTTTAGCAATGTCCTCGCCTTTATGATCTTCAATTGGACAAAGATTAATAACTCTTTTATGTAAAACCCAATCTTCATCAATAAAGTGTGATGTGAGACACATATAATACAATTTCTGACAAGATGTCCAAGTGTCAGTAGTTAGGCAAATACGTGAAGAAGACTTTTTCAAAAGTGTCCTGAGTTTTTCCATTTCGTCAAGATATAATTGATAACAATCTCTTGTAATAGTAAATCTTGAAGGAATCATAAATTTAGGTTCCAAGCATTTTGAATACTTTCGAAAACCAACACCTTCTACAACTCTAAAAGCTTGCTCATCGCTTATCACAAACTCAGCCAAGGCCCTTCTGCAGTCCTCATAGTTATATGAATGAGGGATTAATGATTTTGCTGCTCCTTGTAAGCTTTGTGCCAACATCTTCTGTCCTTGCACTTCACTTCTATGCGGGAACTTCTTGCATCTTTTTAAATGTTTAAATAAACCAATAGTCCCATGTGTTATTAGGGTATGCAACAAAATCATTTTTACAATATTTGCACCTTGCTCTAGCTTCGTGATCTGAAGTAAACTTTTCAAAATGATTCCAGGCTTCAGATTTGTTTTTACTAGGCTTCCTCTTAACTATCTTTATTTGATTGGAAGTATCAATACTTCCTTCTACAGGGTTTGGATTAGATTGTGCAGACTCGATCACGATATCACCGGAAATAGGATTAGACCCAATATCAGTCATTGCATTATCCTCCATTCCAAAATTTGAATGCCGACTTTGACAAAAAAATACACATATAATTAAAAAAATGAAATTTATAAATGTATACAAATATAAAATGCCAATTTATAAAAGTAAAAAATGAAATTTAGATAATTATAAATATCTCATGCATTAATTATCTTTTAATCTAGGCAGACATTATTTTTTTATTTTGTTTTATCATAAAATTAATGACTTTAGTAGGCTGATTATAAAGAAATAGTAGTATTTCTTTATAATAAGCACACTAACTCATTAGGTTTATGATAAAATAAAAAAATATAATGGCTACTTAGATGATTATTAATGCTTGAGATATAGAACATTTCTCAATTTCATTTCTTTTACTTTTATACATTACCATTGTATACTTAATCAAAGGACTACTAATGTTTCATAGATAGAAACATATAAGTATATAACAACAATATTGAAACCAAACGACATTATCATTAGAATTCAAAAGATTCAATAGGTCATTGATATGATGATTGAAACATAATATTGAAACAGATAACACATTGATTACTAAGACATATAACACATCATTCAGCAGTCATCACATTTGCACATTAGCATTTAGCAATTAGCATTAGCAAGACAAACAAAATTCCAATCATCAAGATTCACTAATTCAGCAAAGAGAGAGGGAATACAATGACAACAGTGGGCAGTTTAGCATTAGCATTCAGCAGTCAGCAACAATGCGTACCTTAGAACAAATGACCGTTGTCCGTTGAAGAGGGCGGCGAGGGCAACGACGATATAATGGATTGAACCACTGTGGAAGAGGAAGAGCGAGAAATGAGAAATCAAAACTCAAAAGCGCTCTGTGAGTCACGACTCACGACCTTGCTCAGAGAGAGGGAAGAGAGGGAGAAGAAAAGGAGAGAGAGGGCACCTGGCTGTCAAGGTCGGCGACCGTTCCGGCTGGTGACGGTTCGATGAATAGGTCGTCCAGGAGGGGATTCGAGACGTTGTTCGACAAGTAGTTCAGCTATCCAGGAGAGGCAAAGAAGCTTGCTCCGTTGCTCGCGGTGACGCCGACGCGGCCTGCCGACCTTGCACAAGGAGTCAGAGAGAGAGGAAGAGAGGGAGAAGAAGAGAATCAGAAAATGTGAGAGAGGAAGAGCGAGAGAGAAGAGGACAACCTTGCAGCGGCATACGAGCGATCTAGGGATTTAGGGTGGGCTTCGTCGCGTCGACTCGCGCCGTCTGAGATTATCGGTCGGACGTCCTTAATTTGGATTTCACAGGTAAGACGGGTTATTGGGTAAGTGGTAACGGGTCGATAAACCGCAAACGAGTTAAAACATTTAAAAAATATATATTACCAGGGCCGGGTTCCGGGTCGGGTTTCTGAGCGTTGAACCCGGTCCTGGCCCGGAACCCGCCGAGTCTTCAGGTTACTGGACCCGGACCGGGTCCGAATCCCACCCGGGCCGAGTCTTTTTCCCGATTTTTTGGGTCGGGCCGGGCCGGGTCGACCGAATCGACCCGGCCCGTGCTCAGCCCTACCTCCAATCCTTATTGCCACTCCAAATTCACTATTCTACCCTTCATTTATTTTACAATTTTGTTATTAGTTCTCTCTCTGTCCCTTCAATTTCCACCCAACTTTTCTTCTTTAATCATTATACACACTTTCTCTATTATCTCTCTTGATACTATTGGTTATTTAATTAATGATATAAATTAAATTATTAAATAAATATATTAATTTAATTAATATGAAAACTACAACAAGATTAAACAAAAATAAAAATATATTTATTTCTTAAGATTATTAAATTTATTAGGAGTGTCCGTTGTTTTTTATTTTTTTGTTAATAAATTAATAATATTTTTTTAAAGCAATTTGTTCAATCAATTATTTATAGTTAAATAAATATTTTTTAAGACATAGCAACGAATTAGATTGAATATAACACACTTCTTAATAAAAAAAACAATGGACTAATTATTTTGAAAAATGATTACACTAAAAATAATTTCTCTTCCCATTTCCACTTTATTTTATATATTCATAAAATAATATTATATATTTAATCTTGTTGTAATTTATATATTAATTAAATCAATATGTTTGTTCAATAATCTAAATTATATTATTGATTAAAAAATTAATTAATTGCATGAATTAATAGTATGAAGAAAGATATTGTAGAGAATTAATGAATATGAAATTATTTAATAAGCATGATTGAGTGAAAAAATCGAGGAGACTCAAATAGAGAATAATAAATAAAGTAAAATAAAATAAAAGATAAAATGATGAGTTTTGAGTGACATTAAGAATTTGAGGAGTGACATTAAGAGCATCCTTTCAAAATGTAGTTACACATAATTAGTGCTTGAAAATAAAGCGTTCATGGGACTTTGATGGAATATTAAAAAAAAATACGAAGGCAACCCACTTAATGCCTTAATTATTCGTTGTTCTTGAATATATCCAGACACTACTATTCTATACGTATTACCGAGTTTTTTTACTATTTTTTACTCTATTTATTATATTTCTTAATAGTGTGCATTTATGCTCTGTTTGATATTATTAACGGTTTAATAAGCGAATAACGATTTAACTAGCGGATAACGAGTATCGGATGATGATTAGCGATTAAATGTTATCACAAATAAGTGTCTAATAAAATTAACGATAAAATTAGTTGAAGAATATAAAATAATATAATTAGACATATGGCAAATTATTTAATTTAAGCACTATATAAATTATATTATAATACAAATAAATTAAATATTTATATCTTAATTGAATAAAATAAAATTTCACAACTATTTTTTTTAGTATATAGAATTTTATATTGATAATAAATTTTAGGAAATAAAGATGGTGTGGAGAAAAAAGTGATCCATATATATAGGATGTCGTTGGATCATGATCCGAGGGTCCACATATATGCACTTATTTATAAAATTTTGAGGCTGCTTATTTTTAAATCGTGATGATCCAACGTAACTCATATATATGGATAACTTTTTGTCCACATCATCCTTATCTCCTAAATTTTATATATTGCACCAATGATATAAAAGTATTAATTATGAATTTATTTTTTACTCATTCTTAACATATAAATAATTTGTAATTAATTAAGCATGAATAGAAAAAGAAATATAGTTAAATGATTATAAAATAAAAATAACAAAATAATAAGTTAAGTTAGAAAGAAATAATGTATTTGAATAAGGGTAAAATTAAAAAAAATTATAAAATGCGAGCATCTAAACGTTAAACACTAGTAGAATTAGTTTTTTAATTTTTTAATATAAAACGTTAAATACTATTTATTTTTATCATTTATCGAATAAAAGAATTAATATTTGAATTGCTAAACGCTACTTAAAATTCTAATTTTGGTATTGCCGCCTTAGTATTGTCCAAGCATGATTCATTGCACAACTTAAAGGCACGTCACACAACTTAACGCCAAAGTCATGCGATTAAGGCATTAAGTCAATTGGGAGTCTTTTCTTTTTTATCTTAACGTCTTGCAGTGCGAAAGGTCTTTTTTTTTTCTTTTACACAATTTGTTTTTTGTGGAAATCAAAATAAAGACCGTATATGTCTAATCCGAATAAAACATACGGCATCTACATTTTTTTTTTCTATAATATGGAATCGTTTGTATTTGCATAATATAATAGGCATATCTAAATGTTTCAAGTGTGGAATTTGTCACGTACAACTGGGAAGTTGGGAAGTTTCCATCTCCCCTCCTCCCACCCACAGATTCCATGAGCCTTCCAAGAGAACAAAAAATTGTCAAATATAAACAAATACTTTAGTCAATTAATTATAAGCATTACTCGTTTCCGTACGAAACATCATCTGAATTGTTTACTTGATTATAACCAATAGCACTGTAATCCATGCATGGTAGAAGAACATGAGTGATTCGTATGTGTTCACAATCTTTTTTTTTTTCGATATCAACCTACCGGTATCCAGGACTATTAGCATCTGACTAATCCGATATCGGGAGGAACGAAAAAGTTAAACCTCTGATCAAATCATTGTGGAGGCGCAGCCCGCTTACCAACTGCGCCAATCGTTGTTGATTTGTTCACAATATTTTTGTTATTATTATTTTGCGCCTGTCCCTATTATACGAGAACACCATAAACTATGTCATGATATTTATTTTAAATCATCAATAATATTCTATTAATTTTTTTATTATTTAAATGATTAAGTTACCATCCTACTAGTTGAAATAAATGTTCACTAAGAGAACAATCTCGTTTAATCATTTAACAAATCGAAAATAATGAGAAAATTAATAAAATATAATGAATGAACTAAAATAAAAATTATAACATAATTTAGGAGGACGCCACAATAAGTTCATATATTACAGAGACATACGTGTAAAAAATTGCTATAGTTCAAAGAAAATATAAAGAATTAATCATTAATTTTACAAACGATATATGAGGTCTCAACTATATATTTTTTTCCTGTAACCAAAAGTCATCTTATATGTAATGCAAATGAAGACTTGTAATTTTTTTCCAGAAATAAACTTTTAAATCTTTGTGTGAATATTATTAAGATAACTTTTTGACAATTGTAACATATAAAATCAATGAAGGAACACACAAAATTGATCACATTATAAAAGTTTATATTCACGATTCATCAAAGTTCATACATTTGCTTGGCTTCTTAAACCTTTGTCAATATCGCAAAACTTGAGCCTCTTTGTTAATGGAGCTGAACAGAGGGGGAGAGAGACAGATTGTGTTTGGCTATTTAAACAAGTTGGGATTTATAGAAATTAAACTATATTCTAATATTTAGAACTCCTAATTCGAATATAACTTTAATCCATAATTTCAATATATATATATCTTTTTCCCTTTTTGCATTTGTTTACTTAATTCGAAACTCTATTAATTTATTTCTTTTAATTATTTAACTTGTAGATTTATTTTATAAAATAATAAATATTTTTTTCTTAACAAAACTTGGGTGTTATAAATAAAATAAAGTAAAGCCGAGCTCCAACAGGATGACCCCTGTTCATATTTTCTATCTATTTGCTTTATGATTCTTTATGTAAAAAAGTAATGCAATAAATATAAAAATAGAATAACATTAGCGTTTCATAGTTAAGTTTTAAGAACTTCAGGAACGGGATGTTGCTAGCTCCAGATTGATCGTTGAAGTAAAATGATTTAGGATCTATTTTGTTAGAGTAAAAGAAAAATGTTATTTTCATAAACCTCTCTTAATTTTTCGTATCTAATATTAAACTACGGACTTATGTTTTCCGTTACTTTTAATTTTTTTTCATTTATGAGAAACCAAAATTATTCCTCCCTTTGTAACGCATCAAATAATAAATATAAAAAAAGAAAAAAAAATTAGGAGAGGATAATTTAGTCTTTTTCATAAATGATAAATTTTTTTACCACTTTAATTCTTTCAATATTTTATTTATTTTTTATATTTTTTTGAAGAAAGGGATAATTTAGTTTTTCATAAATAGAAAAAAATAAAAGTGAAATGGATGAAAATATTAAAGTGAATAAGTAACGGTAGTTTAAAAAAGTTTATGAAAATAATTTAAAAAAAATTAAGTTAAAAGCAAGAATACAAAAGGAAGTAACAGATTTATCATATTTGATTGAATTCATAATTTAAAAGATGAGGATGAAGTATTATCAATCCTTCCTTCGTTTTTATTCACATTTAATTTTCATTTCAACTAAATCTAATTGAAAAAAGGAAAAAGATATAATTAATGCACATTTTCACTTTTGATCTTATAAACATAGCATATAAAAAATGCTCATAAATAAAATAGTCAATTTTTTCTTCGTTCCATACTCTTCTATTTATTTATGTTATTCAAACAAAAAATAATTATTTATCTTCTTTCTCACCTTTTCTCTCGCCCTAATTTATCTTCTATTTATTTATCTCAACCTTAATAAAATTTGAACCAAACGTAGTTTGAGTACTTTTGGTCGGACGAGCAATGTGAGACTGCACCACCCTCAAAATGTGAAACATCTTGTTCTCATGCTGGCCTTTATATTCTTAACCTACTTTTTTTATCCATCCTTATCACTTCAAATTGCTTCGCTCTTTCCATGCCTCCTTCTCCTCTCCACTCCAAACTCCTGCAAATTAATGAATAAAAAAAGTTTATACTATATATATATATTTATTTATTTATTAATGCCACTGGACTCGTCTCCTGGATCTCTCTCTCTCTCTCTCTCACACACATCCCCCGGTCTGTCTATAAATGAAATGTAGATCCTCGTCGTCTTCGTCGATTAAGTCTCAACAATTAACACAGAGAGGAGGATTTACCAAGGAAAAGTAGGAGCTTAATCCCTCTTTCGTGCAGCTGATCGAGTGATTAAAGGGGCCGATGGACAGTCTCTCTTCCGAGAGAACCATCACAGGATGGGCTGCAAGAGATCCCACCGGAGTGCTGTCTCCCTTCACTTACACATTGAGGTTAAGTAATTTCTGATCTCTCTTTCTGATCTCTCTCTCTAGCATTCGATCAGCAGCAGATGTAATTTCCAGAATTATTCATGATCAGATGTATATATATGCATGCTAGCAGGGTGACAGGGGCGGAGGACGTGGTGATCAAGGTGCTCTACTGCGGCATTTGCCACACCGACCTCCACCAGACCAAGAACGACCTCGGCATGTCCAAGTACCCCATGGTTCCCGGGTACATATTCCTACGGACATGCATCTGTTCCTGAAATTATATTAACCTCCCTTTAGATCGGTTAAAGCTCTGCAGATTTAATGAATTATATTTTGCGTCGTTGCTTGCATATATATATATATATATATATATATATATATATATATATATATATATATATATATATATATATATATATATATATATATATATATATATGATACAAGGCATGAAGTGGTCGGGGAGGTGGTGGAGGTGGGAACGACGGTGAGCAAGTTCCGGCCGGGGGACAAGGTTGGGGCGGGCGTCATCGTTGGGTGCTGCCGGGAGTGCGCGCCGTGCAAGGCCGACGCGGAGCAGTACTGCGACCACAAGGTTTGGTCCTACAACGACGTCTACGCCGATGGAAAGCCAACGCAAGGTGGCTTCGCTTCCGCCATGATCGTCCATCAAAAGTATGTATATATCATTAGCTAATCAATTTATAACTCCATTAAGATTAATTACATACACCAAGAATTTATTAATTTGGGCGTCCATGCGCATTTGCATGCAGGTTCGTCGTGAAGATCCCATCCGGTCTGGCGCTGGAGCAAGCGGCTCCCCTCCTCTGCGCCGGCGTCACTGTCTACAGCCCTCTGAAGCACTTCGGCCTCATGCGCACGGGGCTCCGCGGTGGCATCCTCGGCCTCGGCGGCGTCGGCCACATGGGCGTCAAGATAGCCAAGGCCATGGGGCACCACGTCACCGCGATCAGCTCCTCCGACAAGAAGCGCGCAGAGGCCATGGACCACCTTGGCGCGGACGCCTACCTGGTGAGCTCCGACGAGGCCCAGATGGTCGCCGCGGCCGGCGCCCTCGACTACCTCATCGACACGGTCCCGGCGCTCCACCCCTTGGAGCCGTACCTGTCCTTGCTCAAGCTGGACGGAAAGCTCGTCCTGCTGGGCGTCATCAACCAGCCTCTGCAGTTCATGACTCCCGCCGTCATGTTAGGTTCGGTTATATATCAGCGACTTCCATTAGGCTCCAGCTGCTTCTTCTTTGTCTCACGACTTTGGTTAAATGTTGCAGGGAGGAAGACGATCACAGGGAGCTTCATAGGGAGCATGCAGGAGACACAAGAGATGTTGGAGTTCTGCGAGGAGAAGGGGCTGAGCACCACGGTCGAGGTGGTGAAGATGGACTACGTGAACGAGGCATTCAAGAGGCTGGAGAAGAACGACGTCAGGTACAGATTCGTGGTGGACGTGGCTGGAAGCAAGCTCGAGTGAGGGCAGTATGTCCGAAAACATGCTTTTACTAGGAATTAATAGTTTATTACTGATCTGTCAGAGCGAAGTGGAGACGAGATTTGCAGTGTGTATACCTTTGCATGATATCTATGTTCACCATTGTTTTCTCTCTTTTTATGAATTGTCTGTGGATAATTGTAACAATAATAATACTGCAACATTATTGTCACTCTAAAAATATTATTATCACTTTTCATGTGGGTAATATACATATTTATTCCTGTTTAATAAAATAAAATGTTAATAATATTTTTTAAGTGAAGAGAAAAAAGGAAAAAAAAAGAAATAATAAATAGGTAAAGGATTCTGATCTAATAATTGGGCTTGGCCCAAAACCCTAAAGCCTTCCCACTCTCGCCTCTCGGTGTTGATGTTGCGAAGTGGTCGAGTGGAGGGCTCTGGTCGACGCGAGTGCGTCTATTTTCGAGTCTTTGCGAGCGAGCGAGCAACGGGCGAATCCGAGCGAGGGAGCGCGATGGGCGCCTCGAACGCAGGAGTCGCGGCGAAGGAGAAGGGCTCGACGGAGGAAGGCGACGGCGACCACCGCGCCGGAGAACCCTCCGAGGCCTCGGACTACCGCGTCAAGGGCGCGTTCGCGGAGGGCGAAAAGGTCCTCGCCTACCACGGTCCTTGCCTCTACGAAGCCAAGGTTCTCTTCTCTTTTTCTCACTTCGTTCTGTTGCATTACACGATTTGAGTTCAGGATTCGTCCTCTTCCTTGCCTTCCATTTGTAGTTTCCATCGCGCGATTGTTTCTTGCGAGATGGAATTCTCTCGACGTAGGGCACGAGTTGTTCGATCTTTTCCCTCGCGCTCCCTTTGAGCAACTATATTATCAAATTCTAATAGCTGTGGATGATGCATTTAGTACATGCTTCTTGGTCGTCTACCATATAGTACAATTTATTGCCGAAATATCACAATTAGTCCATGCTATTTTTCTTGTGAACATAAGCAGTTCCATTTTGTATGTTTGAACAGTTTTGATTTACAAGGCAATATGTTATATTTTTAAATCATGAACGGAATTATCGTGAGTGACGAAGTGGCATGTTCTCTGGATGCAGGGGAACGTCTAAATAAAAAATAAGATGTTAGAGCATAACTGATGTCACGATAGAACTTTCGTTATTGCTACAATCACACGGCCAGCTAACTTTAGAAATCCTATGTGCGACGATCACACGGCCAGCTAACTTTAGAAATCCTATGTGCGACAATCACACAGCCAGCTAACTTTAGAAATCCCATGAACTAGGATGAGTTTCACCTTTGATGTACTTTTGAAGTAAAATCCAAGTTGAGTTACATATTGGAACCGAAACTCAAGCAAGAATGTAGGGCTAGGAAGAGGGGATGGAATCGTAGGGCCTGTTTGGTTTAGCTAATAAAAAATAACTAATAAATTTAAGTCCTGATACGCAATTTATTGATTGAAACTTATTTTCAAAATAAGCAATTACATGTTTGGATAAAATGACTAAAATTAATGAGAAATAATTAGTTACAACCAAACTAACTTTTTTCCTTAGAAGAAAATAAGCAGCCCTCCCCTTGCTTTGTTTTGGCTGATACGTATATTTTATATCTTCTTATTTGGCACATTATAAACTTACCAAACACTGAGATTTGTTCAAACTTTACCTATAAGTAGATTTTTCAAACAGAGTCTTAGTCACAGAGTAGAGTGACATGTGGACTGATATAAAAGGGCTGAAAGTAATGACCATCGAGGAAGTTAGAGGAATAAGATCCTATCAAGGTGCACGAGAAGATCATAAGAAAATTTTAGGATTGTTAGTTGCAACTTTATCTTGGTTCTACAGGTGTGGGCAGAAGGTAAACATTCATTAATGGTACATAAATCTTGATTATGACTTGAGAGGGGTAAGACAGCATTCATGTTATGGAATGAGCTTAATCTGCTTGTCACTATCAAATAACTTGGTGCGACCTCTGATTGTTTTTTTTTTTGTTGAGAAGACCTCTGATTGTTATGATTGTCTGTTCAGTAAATATTTGTTTTGTTCTTTGTGGAATCTACTGGTCATCTGTGAATATAACCTTGTTATGTTGGGTTATGATGTTATTCCAATTAAGGATTAACTTTGCCTGCATCGTGTTAAGCTTTGTCTTCATTGCTGTGGCAAGATTTGATGTTAAAATTATTAATTCAATTGTAGGTTCAAAAGGTTGAGTTTCGTGAGGATGAATGGAGATACTTTGTCCATTATCTTGTGAGTAACTTCTTTGAAGTTCTGGATAACGGAATACTTACCATCTCATTTTTTTCTCTATTTGGATGGATGTAAATTGAATGGTTCACCAAAACATTTAGATTGGAAGAGTTTCTAGACTCACTCACTCCTTTACATTTTGCAGGGTTGGAACAAGAAGTAAGTTTACCTTGGCGTGACTACTATGAGTATTCTCTTTCTCTGTGGTTTGATGCTTGTTTGTTGTTTTTCTTTTGTGTGTGTATGATATGTACTGATGACAATAATTTCTTCTCACTAGAAAGATTATGCTATTCAGTTTAACTTTTCATGTTATAGTTGGGACGAATGGGTGGGAACTGATCGATTATTGAAAGTCACTGAAGAGAATGTCCGTAAACAGAAGGAGCTAGCTAAGAACCAGAATGCTGACAAAAATCCGAAATCAGGGCGATCATCACAAAATAAACCAAAAGGATCTAATGGTTTTGCTCCTCTCTCGTTTCTATTTTAGCTGACTGCCATTTTGATTCTTTTAACTTTGATACACTGCCAATGTTTTCATCCTATTTAAAGGTGGTTGTATTCCTTGAATGACTTGAAATTTAACCACAGCTTTATGGAAGAAAATATTAGAAAAGAGTATGCGAAGCTGTTTACTTTTGTTTACTAGTTAGCATTCAATTCAGGGTTAATGATTTTTATTAATGTTTGTAGTATGTGATCTTATGCTTAAATTTGCTTTTTAATATGGTTTACGGTAATGCAGTAATAAGGTAGTTTAGTGGAGGATTATTTATTTCTTTACTGATGCATATGTTGTCCTTGCATGGGGCAAGAACTGTCAATTCTCCCCCTCTAAAAATGAACTTCCACTTTTATCTTATTCCAGAATTGCACTGGAAACTAATTCTTTAGAACTTATAATTTGTATTCTAATTTGTATTGACAGATGCGAAAGGGGATAAGGAGGATCAGAAGATTCCTGGTGAGTAATTTATTAGTTGTTTATGAATTTTTTGTAGAGTAGAAAGGATGACCCTCAAGGTGGTGGTCATCTAACTCCATTGATATGAAGAAAGGATACAAGTTATATCATAGAACAATTAGCAGAAAAAACTGAACCCAATTTACAACCCGAACCAAACCAGCTCACCTTGACCCCCTCCATACCAGCCCAAAATCTTGCCATCATTCCCTTGGTGTTGAGTAGTGGGTGCTATAGCCATCGAACTCGGTGGAGTGCCACCCAACCAGAAGTGGCTGCACTATCGGAACAACACCTTCTCCTGGGATGTCATGATGCTGATGTATCGGCAACAGCAGCAGCATGTGGAATTTATGCCATGGGACGTGGTGTTATATGCACTCGCTCCATGTCAAGGGACTCCCAACCTTCCTCATAAGGGAAGCAATAACATGGAATATTATGAGGATCGACGAGGTGGAGTGATGAAGGATCATTGGATGCTACCTTTGGTCATGCGGTATGGACATAGTTCTAGGGAACAGTTAGGAGTGGTTCCCTAGGTTGGTGTGGCGAGCTTCATGATCACGTCAGTGAGTTGGTGGTGGACCGCACAATGGGCGTGGTTGTGGGATACCTACCAAAATACAGGGCACGCGGCTCCAAGGGAGATCTTACATTGGAATTAATGTATCGCATCTATTTTTTTATTAAAGTGTGGGGGAGTCCTGTTCCTCACCTCTACACTTTTTCTTTTCATCGCACATGTACCATCATTTTGGACATTTATACAATCGCACATGGATGACTAGCCCTTGGTAGTCATCCTTGTACCCTGAAAAACATTTGAATGTTTAAGATATTTATAAACCATCAAATTTCACCTCCTGATGAACATTCTTGTAAGCTTACACTTTTTCATATTTATGTTGACAAGCAGCATCAAAGGGTAAGAAGCGGAAGAGTCAGTCAGATCATGAGGTATAATTTGTTTAATCTAGATTTTTACCTATTTTCTCCTAATCTATGAACTTTGCTATAAGATATATGATTCTAAATTTCTGGTGGAAACTGCAAATTAAAATGGGTTACAAACCCTTTTCGTCAGCATGTGGTTACAGTTATGCATGCCACTGAAATTGAGAATAGATTCATTGTCGATTTCTACTTCTTAATCATATGAATTATTATTTCAGTTGTTGCAGTTAAATCCTTGACATTGCTCTATATAAAAAAGATGATTCTCTAAGTTTTTTTAGGTACCATTAGGAAGTTTTGAATTATGCTTTTAAATAGATCCTATTATCCAATAGGGGTATGAATCCTAGTTGGCCCGGAATTATGTGTATCTTTCTCCAATTAGAAATGTTATTGAGGTTCTATAATATGTTTTACATTCCAGTTGGAAACTAGAAGCTTGTACTAACCTTTAATTAGTAAGTCATCATCCATATGTTTGTAGCGTGTCTATGAGTATGTTTACCTGTTCCTTTGGCTTTTCATGCTTAGACAAGTGACACCTACCAGTCACAAGTTTTCTTTTACTAAATTTTCTGGTAGCATGTAATAAGTTTTTTGATGCTTTTGACAAATGCACGTATCAATCACTATGCTTATTCTACTACCAGGAGAAGGATGCAAGATCACCGGAGAAGCTTATGATGTTGCAGTTTCCTTCAACGCTTAAGAAACAGCTTGTTGACGATTGGGAACTTGTGAGTCAGCTTGGTAAGGTAATCTCTTTTGAGTAATTTGTCTATACAAGCACAAGAATGAATATTTGCAATTACAATCAATTAGGTTATGTATATGAGTTACTTCGGTATGGGTTTGGACAAACTAATAGCTAGTGGCCTGGGCTTGGTGGGCTGTCCATCTAGACACACATCTTAGCAATCAACCAGCTGCATTATTGTCACTCCTCATTTACTATAAGATACCATTATTATTATTTGGCTGCAATGATTGCATCTGTGCCTATGATTCTTTCATTAGCCATTACTACCTTAACTACCAGAATTTTCCATTGGCATAGTTTGATATAAGAATTATATTATTACTCGTACCATTATGAATTATATTCTGTTAATATTTTATCTTTAACTGGCAATATCATTTGGTATGACATTCAAGAAATATCATTTGGTATGTCATTTCTTTTATTCTTTTATGCTTTTGTTTTGGTATTTGTTCTGCCACTGTAATAGACTGTTGACCAAGAGAATGAACATTTGCAGCTGGTCAAGCTTCCACGCTCTCCTAATGTTGATGACATCCTTAAGAAGTACCTCGAGTACAGAACGAAGAAGGATGGCATGTGAGATCACTAATGCCTTCATATGCATTTGTCTATCTTGTTTTAGTTATCTTCTATTCCTTCTTGATAATTGATTCATTGTATGTGTTCCCTTTATTTAATCTTTTGGCATGGGTGAGATTTTGGTGAATCTTACTTTGCGACTCGAAGTCTCGGTAAACTTTTGCAGGCATAATTTTTTTATTTAACCTTTTATCCTTCCACTTGGGTTGTGCACACGTTCTATCAATGCCTTCTCTAATCTGTTATCACAATTTCTTTGCTTTAGAATTTGTCATTTATCATCCTTATGCCATATACTGGTTCAGGCATGATGTATCATTTCCTTCTAAGAAAGAAGCATGATGCATCATTTTCATTTTGCCTCACTAATATGGAAAGTGATTTACTGAAGGATTACTGAGTCGGTGGGTGAGATATTGAAAGGCTTGCGTTGCTACTTTGATAAAGCTTTGCCGGCAATGCTTTTATACAAAAAAGAGAGGAATCAATATCATGAAGTTATAAAGGGTAACGTGTCTCCTTCAACTGTGTATGGAGCAGAACATTTGCTACGCCTTTTTGGTATGCAACTGTCTAAACCTCTTCTATTTCCTATGCCTTGAACAGCCTTTTTCCTTGTCAATGGAATCTTGTTATTGGAGTTTATTTTCACCATAATTGTTCTTATGCTTGTTATTTGTGTTGTATGATTCTTCTGGTTACATTAACACTGCTAACTGAATTTATTCTGTCCTTGTCAAAATCCAGCATGATAGTAGTATACATGTCTTATCATTTCAAATTTTGTTGTTTTCTTCGTTTTGTTGTGTGTTATTTCATCTGCCTTACTCTAAGCTGCATCTAAGGGGGTGGTCAATACTGGGTACTGGCCTGGAATACTCTTGTCTCAGTCTTTAACCTGGTAACTGCAACATAAAAATAGTCCCGGACCCAATTTAACCAGAGATGGGAAAAGGACCAGCATCCCAATTTAAAATGGCAAAAAACCAGGACGTTCTGAGTTCTTCTAAAAAATATTCTTTCTGAATAAAAAAAATATAATTATATGAGGAAATTATTATATGTGTATATATGTGGATTATTCCTTACATATATTTTTCTTTACAATCTCTGGTTGTTTTCTCAAAAAAAATAAAAAATCTCAGGTTGTGTAGATGTAACGCCCCCAAAATCCGGCCCCAATTTAGAGATCGAACCCTAGGCGACGTCACATTTGCATAATACTTCTTGACCTAATTACACAACATTGCAGCGAAAACATAATAATAATAAACATACAACAACAACAACAAAGCCTTATCCCACTAGGTGGGGTCGGCTACATGGATCATACGACGCCATTCCGCTCTATTAGTAACCAAACCTTTCGTTACAATATATTCGTTGATCCATGTTCATAAGATTCGACAGGGTTTTACGCTGGCTGTCGGGGCCTAACACTACCCTCCTCCTTTATCCGGGCTTGGGACCGGCTATAAAGCATAGGCGGAGTTAATAATAAACATAATAATAACATAATAATTCGATGCTTGAATTACTCATTCAATGACAGCATCGTCCTGCAGAAGAAGCGAGTTGGGAAGAGTATGATCTTCGTAGTCAATTTTCTTTTTTCCGCCTTGAGGACAAGGCATATTTTTAGGAGGGGGGAATAATGATACAAACCCAACACCTTTCAGGACTTATTTTAGGAAGAGACGTGGAAATAGGGCAGCAAAAAAAGTAGTGGACCCATGAAGTAACTGACAGGAGCAATGTTGTCAAACTCGTAAAACGGAGTTGACACGAAAAGGCTGGGTAAACACGTAAAACGTGAGATCGTAACACGGATCAGTCGATTCTACCAACAACAACAACAACAACAAAGCCTTATCCCACTAGGTGAGGTCGGCTACATGGATCATACGACGTCATTCCGCTCTATTAGTAACCAAACCTTTCGGTATATTATTCACCAATAGATCTTGCTCTATTAGTTCGCCAAGTGTCTGTCTTGGCCTTCGTCTCTCTCTTTTAATCGGACTTCAGATTATTTGATCTACTCTTCTTACTGGCGCATCTAATGGTCTTCTCTGAACATGACCAAACCATCTCAAACGATTCTCTACCATTTTCTCACTAATAGGAGCCACTCCTACTCGTTCACGTATATGGTCATTCCTAATCTTATCTAATCTTGTATGAATACACATCCATCTCAACATCCTCATTTCAGCTACCCCCACTTTACGTTCATGTTGTCCCTTCATAGCCCAACATTCACTACCATATAACACTGTCGGTTTTATAGCAGTACGATAGAATTTTCCTTTAACTTTATTGGGTACTTTTCTATCACAAAGAACTCCAGTGGCTTTCCTCCACTTACACCAACCAGCTTGATTTCTATGATTAACATCGTCATCAATCTCACCATCTTGTCTTACAATTGATCCTAAATATTTAAACTGTCACTTGAGGAATTATATCCTCCCCTAGCCTAACTTCCAACTCGTTTCTAAGTTGTTTATTTGTGAAATTGCTATGCATATATTCTGTTTTATTCCTACTTAAACGAAAATCCTTTGACTCCAACGTATTTCTCCATCAATTTTGTATTAATCTCTTCTCTTGAATCTGCTAAAAGTACTATATCATCCGCAAATAGCATGCACTTAGGTACCTCCTCTGTGATACTCTCGGTTATAGCATCGATAACTAAGTTAAATAGATACGGGCTTAAAGTTGATCCTTGATGTAGGCCAATTCTTATAGGAAATTCATTTGTCTCACCTCCGGGTGTCCTAACCCTAGTCAATGCTCCATCGTACATATCTTGTATTACCTTAATATAGGCAATACTCACCCTCTTCTTTTGCAAGGCTTTTCAAAGTACATCTCTTGGTACTCGATCATACGCCTTCTATAAGTCAATGAAAGTCATATGTAAGTCTCTTCTCCTACTTCGATACTTCTCTATCATCCCCCTTAGTAAATAAATCGCCTCTGTAGTGGATCTTCCTGGCATGAACTCAAATTGTCTCTCAGAAATACTAGTCTCCATTCTCAATCTATGCTCAATCACTTTTTCCCATAATTTCATTGTGTGACTCATAAGTTTAATCCCTCTATAATTTGCACAATTCTGAATATCCCCTTTATTTTTGTAAATAGGAACTAATGTACTTAATCTCCAATCATCAGGCATTTTTTTCAACCGTAAAATCTCATTAAATAGTTTACATAACCACAACACACATTTTTCTCCTAAACATTTCTAAACTTCAATCGGTATACCAGTCGATTCTACCAAAATCATATTGTATATTAAACTAATAGTAATTCTACTTAGAACCTAATTTACTTATAAATTAATAATCCAATATGATTCAGAAAATCTAATAATAATCAATTATTTAATCATCTATGATTTATTAAGTTATAATACAACAACAACAAAGCCTTATCCCACTAGGTGGGGTTGGCTACATGGATTATACGACATATATTCCTTGATCCATGTTCATGAGATTCGACAGGGTTTTATGCTGGCTGTCGAGGCCTAACACAACCCTCCTCTTTTATCCGGGCTTGGGACCGGGTATAAAACATAGGCGGAGTTATTTATTAAGTTATAATAATTAACAAATTAACAATACATTACGAGAAACAACAGAAAACCAAAAAAAGAAAAACATGGAAAGAATATGAACCAAAACATAAAAAAAGGACTGCAACCTCTCTTATCCCCTCGCTTTAGCAGTCGAAAGGAAACCAAAAATAGGAGAGGACGAGGAAACCAAAAGACTGTACCAAGTCGCAAGCCAAAAAAAAAAAAAGAAGACGAGAAACCAAAAAAAATAAAAAATGTAGGAGTAAAGAGGACGAGTCATTTTTCTGTCTGGTCCTCCCTGCTCGAGTAAAGCCTTAGCTCGAACATGGTGGCTCTCCTTGTGAGCAGAATAGGAGAGAGAAGGAAGATGGAGAGGAGGGAGAAGGAGCGAGAGAGGGGCAAACAAAAGCTGGCGCCGGCTAGCAATGGCATGCCTCGAACAGCGGCGTGCGGCGGCGAACACCAGCGGTGGCAAACAACAGTGGCGGCGAACACCAGCGGCGGCGAACAGAAGCAATGTTGAACAGTTTGGATCTGGGGCTTGAGTAACTTATTAGGGCATAGCGTGAATCACAAACTCAGGTAACAAAAAACATGGTTCGGGTGGACTCGGCTGAACGCCGTGTCCATCGATTTTCGCGTGCTGGTTGAGAACGATTTTCCTTCGAGTTGACTTGTTTTCCTTGGATGATGTTTTCCTTCCCGTGCTGCCAGAATGTCTTCTCTTGTCCTATTCCACGAGTTAACTCGCGCTTTTGACAACATTGGACAAGAGAAGACATTCTGGCGGCCCACCACTAGCTGGCAGTTACATATATTAGTTAATGAGCACCTTTTATTTGTAGCTAGTTAATACTTTGTTTAGGCAATTGATGTTTTTATCTTATTTATGGAGTTTAGCCCTCTCAATACGGGCTCTGGGTATTGTAAGGCAGTGTTGAGATTCTTGCACTCTCCTTTACAATACATTTTCTTTATTTCCTTATAGTTTGTACACTTTGAATTGGTGTTTTAACACATACTTGCACAGATCCATGGAGTGCAGGGGATTTTTTTCGTTAGAATATGTTGAGGCCCACGCATGCCGAATGGGGTTTTGTGAGGGTGCAGCCGAATGGATAGGTCGAAAGCACTTTAGGGCATTAGTTAAGTTGCTTTTATAGGTGGGCTTCTTGGTGGACTGTGGTCGGCTGGGCCTCTTGGTTTTCTCTTTTCTTGGTGGGATGTTACAATATCTTGACGGGCTAAGGGGCTGTGTATTGTGTAGATATAAATCTTAATTTGTGCATTTCTTTCCTGCATTACATCCTTAATTTATCAATGAAACAACTGATTAATGAACTGCATATGGTTCGTTATATATAAATATTGCTTCAGAAACTAATCACATCTTTGCTCTCTTCTGAAATTTGTTATTGTTTTGTAGTTAAATTGCCTGATTTACTTTCATATGTCAACATGGAGGATCAAGCGTTAACAAAATTACAGCAGAAGCTGCTGGACTTCCTCAAGTAACTATTCCTTTCATCTGATCGGGATGTTTGTAGGATTCGTCAATGCTGTTACTGTCACGAATACTCTATCAAACTAGAAGCATGTATACTTTAGCACTTTGAGAAATACTGTGCCACATAAAAAAAGATGTCAGCCAAATATCTTAAGCATTCTTATTTTGGCTTCCACATGCTGTTGTGACTATATAATGGTTTGAAAGTCCAAAGTTGACTAGTCAATGTCAGAACTGCATATCTGCTACATCAATTAACAGTATATTTCTAGCATTGTCTTTACTGTGCCATAGGGTGCAGTGATGATCCCTTAAGTTGTGAATTTGGTAGATAATGTCAGTTTGATCATTGTCGTTATATTTTTATTGATTTTAAAAATGAATGTTCATCAGACAAATTTAGCATCACAAGTTTGCACAATATGGTTTTAGAATATCATCTAAAAAAATGGGAATACCGCTGGAAAGTTAATATATTGTATGTCCTATGTTTTGTCTGGAAAAATAAACACCACGTAAAGTGTAATGCTTATGGCAGGTTTCACTTTCTGAACTGATGAACATGTTATTTGACTCTCTTTTGGCAGGTTTATGCAGAAAAATCAAAGTACATTTTTCTTATCTTCATATGATGGACCCAAAGGAGTAGATGATGAAGACACCAAATAGTTTGGCAGCCATCTTTGTGCCATATGTACCATCATGTTGTAAACTGTCAAACCTGGTGGCATGTGATTCTCAGATTTGAGATCACTTCGTGTGCCGATTTGTGCCTATGACAACTTTTCTGATGACCTCTGCTTTACTAGCAATGGATTTAAACCCATTCAGATGTGTACCATCATGTTGTAGCGTTAAATGATCTTACAATTCAGATTATGCATCATTTTGATTGTGAAACCCCTATTAATTTTTTTAGAATGTTTGGCACTGTACACTTCTCAGAAGAATGCCGAACAAATTTGAGTGTCAGTAACCAATGATGTTCCGTTCACCAACTGTTCTTGCAGAGGAGGCATATCGCTAGTATTATTAAACATTGCGCTGCAGATTTTTCCTTTTTTTATGTGAAATTTATTTGTGTCTGATAGCTTTATTCTGACTATTCGTGTTGTATGCTGGTCATAGGAGGACGTTGGCTTCTTCTTGAGTCTGACTTCCAGAGATACATCCTCCGGTTGAACTTGGCTGTGTTTGTTTGAGGCCTGTGTTGTAGTGGATTGGCTCAATCAGAGAACGGAAGAACACAGCTCGTCTTTGAAGAAAGGTGATGTATGAAAATTCCTTGAATAGTACCTTTTTTGTCCAGATTTCCTACAGCTTGCATGGATGCAATGTTTGGACAATTACCTGGAGAGGTTACTATCACGCATCCAAATTCTGGTCAAAAATGCATTTTACATCATGGAATTGTTCATCTAACACTGATTTATGCACGCACGGCAGCAAGCAGTGAACTACGACTTGGGCAGGTCATCTCTCGTGATCACGGCGAAAGAGAACCTTGATAAGAAAGCGTTGTACACATCCGGGTGGACAGGTAATCTTTGATTAACCATTTTACATATGCTCTTTTACTATTCACAAGCAAGTCAAGGCGAGGTGTGTGTCTGTGTGCGCAAGTGCTACCGAACTAAATCTCTTTGATAATGGGATAAATTCAACTTCTAATCCAATTGACCTAGATGATGATACAATGCATGCATATTCTTTGATACCGAAACTAATCAGCGGTATTACATGTCTACATCGTATCCCAAACATTGATTGCGACACTCGAACTGCTCCCTCGTCGATGGACGGCATGCAGGAGTCGTCGCATAAACCTAAAGCAGCTGTTAAATTCCACGTCTTAGTCTTATTAGGGAAAAAAAAGAAAATGTGTTTAAGTAGTAGTTCCCTCGCATACGCCAAAGTAACTCCTCTGGGTAACTGATGTGACGTGGCCGGACGGGTGAAAGATTAATATTTTTTAGAATTGAAGACCACATCCCACCAGTTAGTGGCCCATGAAGGGGAAGAAAAGTTACAAATAAACAAAACTTACTTCCCAACTGGCATGCAACGACCAATCTCTCCTCCCGCTCACTACAACTTATATGTGCATGTCCCCATCACATCAACTCCACCTCCCCCAATCAACGTCTCTCGAGCCCCTCTACCAACCGGGCAGTCGGATTAGTTTTCATATTTCTCTTATTTTTCGTGTCGTGAACGTTTTAAATATTCCTCCGGATAGATACCGAAACGCAAAGCTTCAAACAGGATAAACGTGCAGCATTTGTTTATTTATTTAATGCGTATATATATATATATAATTTGCAAAGATAATGACCTCCCCTATTCCTTATCTCGCTTAGTTTGCCTTTTTCTTGTTTATATAACTCTTTCCCCGTCTTCTTTTTGTCATTAGGTCACGAAGTTGCCACCGGACCAGAAAACATTAACTGCAGCCATTCAAACAAACAAAAGATCGATAAAATATGGCAAGCAAAGAAACTGATTCAGTTAGCTGTCACTCACTTACCACAAAAGAAGAAGAAAAAAATCCTCCACAAAATTAGAAGAGAAGACAAAGAATAAGATCATTGAAGAAAAGTGAAACAAAAATTTTAATTGATTAGTGGATAAATTTGTTTGTCACGTAAATTCTGTCTTCGTCATCTCCCAGTCTTTCACAATCTTTTCAAATTAGAAACATAAAGGGGCTTTTTAAAAAAATAATACGACTACGGAAAATGTTGTTCGATTTTTTTTTACTCATATTTTGCATTAAAACATAAGCGAACTTCTTGTGATTTTTCACCTGTACAAAAGAACTCTTTTTTCTCCGTTTTTTTTTTTGCTACAAAGACGAACTTATTTCTGGGGATTTCAGTTTAAAACAAGAACAAAAAGGAAATTAAACATCTAAAGGCGCCGCCTTCACTCGTTCCGGTCCAACATCAACGCCATGTTTATCTTCGTCGTCGAAGATTCGAACCTCTCATTGAACTCGATTTTTCTTCTTGCACTATTCTACGATTACGTACTCCCCCTCACTCGATCTTGGTTACTCCGATCCGCTTCACAGCGGCGTTTCTGATGCCGTCCGTCGGAGGCTGCATGCACATCATTCCGCCGCTTTGTTCCAAACCGACCATGTAGTTGCGGACCTCGCTGCGGATCATCTCCTGCATCATCGCCAAAAATTCCGAACTGAAAGAGAACGGAGCGGGTCGTTGCTCGGCCACCCCGGCCGAGGATGCTGAGGCAGCAACGGAACACCTCGTTGTCACTGGCGGTGACAGGGTGAATGAAGACGGCAGCAGCTGAACCTCGGACTGGTGCCTGGCGCCTTGCAGGTTTTGGTGCTGGCCGTGGTTGTCCGATGTGTCCATAGGATCGGAACCACGAGTAGAAAGAGTGAGAGAGGTTAACGGATCCTCCAGGTCGGCGTTCAAGGACGAAGAAGACGTCGCCGGAGGAATGACTTCTAACGGACTAGTAGTTGCAACGGCTACCGGAGAGACGAGACCGCCGGCTCGCGGAACAGGTCGATATATCACCGTTTGACTCTGGTGACTCGAATCGCTCAGATCGGAACCAGAAGAGCTTCCCGGACTCAAGCAGAGACCGGCTCCGCCAGTCGAGATTACTAGACCGTCGCTGTTGGCCCTCTTGAGCGGCCTCGCCGACAAGGCAAGTTCCTCCTCGCGGTCGGCGTCCGCGGCCGCCATGACGGCGTCGTAGTGCTGCTGCAGACCCGTGTCGGCGTCCGCCGAGGCCGCGGACGAGAGCGCGTACTTGCGCTTGAGGGTTGAGTTCCAGTGGTTTTTGATGGCGTTGTCGGTCCGGCCGGAGAGCAACCGGGCAATGGTCGCCCACTTGTTGCCGAAGCGCCGGTGCGCCCGGATGATAGTCTCGTCCTCCTCCGGCGTGAACGGCCGGTGCTCCACCTGCGGCGAGAGCTGGTTGCACCACCGGAGCCGGCACGACTTGCCGGAGCGCCCGGGGATCGACTTGCTGATCAGCGACCAGTTCCTCGGCCCGTGCCGCTGCACGAGCTTCTGCAGCGCCTCGTCCTCCTCGGGGCTCCAAGGCCCTTTAATCCGATCCACGTCCCTGCTCCGGCTGCCGCCGGAGACCATAGATCCCGTCGCTGCCATAGATTTTACGGCTCCTACGGCAGATTTATATGGAGATCACGCCCCCAATGAAGACGAAATGAGAAGATTAAATTCCTCAAATGTTCGATCTATAGAATTAGCACCGAAAAGTTTGGTTTCGGTTTCTATCCAAAGCCCTTTTGGGTTAAAAGAAGAAGACGAGGAAGGAAGGAAGCAGAAGAAGATGAAGAAGAGAAGGCGAAGCGAATGGAAGGGAGAGGGAGGAAGACGAGGACTGATTTTATAAGAGAGATGGGGGTGACTGGTTTGAGCCGGTTAGGGGCGACCGGTCATCAGCCACGCGGGCGGTTACTGCCTACAGCTGGCGCTGGCCACGCGTCGGCTACTAATTGCAACTGTCTCTTTCCCTCCCCACTTTATTTTCCGTTTCTTTATTTTCTATATTTTTCGTTATCGACAACTTTTATTTCTGTTTTCTGATGTCTTTTTTTTCACACAATAAGGGCAGTTAAAATTTTGCTCCCTTTCCCCTCATCCCTGTGTGAGGTGAGTATAAAAGTTTTTTTTCAAAAAAGTCATATTATTATTATTATTATTATTATTATTATTATTATTATTATTATTATTATTATTATTATTATTATTATTATTATTATTATTATTATTATTATTATTATTATTATTATTATTATTATTATTATTATTATTATTATTATTATTATTATTATTATTATCATCATCATCTAAAACATTGCAACGGAAACAACGAGCATGACGTTGGTCCGATTACCGCCCGCCCGCACGGCAATTTTGACCTACGTTTTTCTGTGTTCTGAAACAGTGACAGGAGTAGAAACGGCAGCAGCAGTAACGGACGCCTTCCGTTTTCCTGAAAACCTTATCCCTTATTAGTTGGTTGGGCCGGCGGTATTCGCACCGGTCGCGCACGTGTCGGTGATTCGACTAATCGCCATCGCCCCGTTGTCATGGATGGATGTCGGCCGTCGGATCGAGCGCGGATGGTCCCCGTCGAACTCCGTACTCGTACGTAAAGGCGAAGGCGGGCGGGCGAGCGGGTACGACGTTGTGCTCATCTCTTTCTTCTCCTCCTCTCTCCTTCCTCACCCGAAGCGAAGGCGGGGCGTGCAATTAATAATTTGGGCTCAACCGGAAACGGCCCAGTGCTGGAATTTTCGGGACTAATTAAAATTGGTAGGTTGGTACTTGCCATAAATTGAGTCTTCGGAGAGCAAAAAAAAAGAACTTGAATAATACATAAAGGTGGTAGAAAAGTAATAAATACGAGCGAGCTGGCGATAATTTGGAGAAGGCTTTTGAGCCTGGGACAGCCTGGAAGTTATATCCGACTAAACTTTTTTTTATTTTTTATTTTTTTCTTCGTATGATTCTTTTAGGTTTTACTGTTGATGGAAAATAAATGTTGACGGTGATATGTTATTATAACCTACGAATAATAAGTTGGATGGCTATAAATAAAATGTGAGAAATGTAAAAAAATTGAAAATAAAACTTTGAGAGGGGGGGCTACGACAAGAAATGGTCGCGGAATTGGAGGGAGGGGAGGGCTGGCTGGCTGGCTGGGGGGATCATTACTGCAGTGGCGTCTTCGGACAGCCTGTCAATCCCTGCTAACTGCAACCCCCCACCCTTTTTAATTTATTGATTTTGATAACTTAATATCATAATATGTGCCCACAAATGTCGGTCAGCGCGAAAAAACAAACCGACTTTGAACCTTCTCTCTCTCTCTCTCTCTCTCTCTCTCTCTCGCACCTTCCTGCTGCCTTCCTTCCTCAAACCCACTTTGTTTAAAACATGGATACTATTATTTGATATTGTTGTAGATTCCCCATTAATTTGTGGATCACAAATAGTTATTCGACGTTATAGTTTTTTTTTTGCTTTTGTTTCCACTGTACGCAATTAAAGCGATTAATTATTAAACACGAGGATAACGCATGTATGTGTATGTATGCTATATATATTAATATAATATATGTTCAAAATATGATTCTTAATGAATTACAATTTAGTATTCGTTTATCATAAAATAGAAAAAAAATTAGGGCGATATTTAATTGTCTTGTTTAACACACCAATGCATTCGCAACGAAGTTAAATTAGTTTGGTTTTTTTTAAAAAAAAAATCTAACGAAAGCTAAATGGAAGGAAGGACGAGATGTATGCAAATAGGTCGTAGGGAAAACGGCTGTGCCCACTGCATTTGAATCCACGGTTGATGAGTTAGTCTTTATATATAACTATTTAGTAGCAGTATATGAGAAGAATGATGATGATTAATGATAATGATAATGATAATGATAATGATGATGATGATGATGATGGATGATGTGAAGGCAGGCCATACATGTAACATGGCATATATATATATTGCATTGGGTAGACCTAGAACCGGATGGACTCCTTGGATCTACACCTAATCCGTATTCCCGGTTTTTCGTACGTCATGTACCCTCCCCAACAGCTGTTCCCACTGGCCCCTCTACTTGTCTTCTCTTCTCCTCCTCCATCGAGAGAGAGAGAGAGAGAGAGGGGGGGGGGGGGGGGGGGGGGGGGGGGGATATTTATTTTATTTGCTTCTGGCTCCTCCTAAGTCCTACCCTGCCCTCACCTCTGCATGCCCCATCCCACGACACTGTGTTCCTGATAAAGGTCATATTATTATATATTTTACTAACAATAATTGTCAGAGTAGAAACATTATATATATATGGAAAATGCTTCATCCTCCTAAAAATCACGTGTACAAAATATCCAAAAAAGTTAATAAAATTACAACACATGCCATTGTGATATGTTAAGAGAATTTTTAGAAGGATAATTAGGAGGATATAGCATTGCCCTATGTATATATACGTATTGTGATTACAGAATTAAGAAAGTTGCACGTGAATTAAGAAAGTTGCACGTACGATTAAGTATGAGTACGTGTTTAAGAAGACGCTTAATTAAATTATATAATATATGTTAGTTGATTGATGGTTATCGGTTAGGTCGAGACTTGAGATGGGGTGTGAATATGAATATTGATCCAAAGTCGCCGTGGGTTCGGCTTCTGGAGTCGGACCACACTTGGGGCTCTTTACTATTTGTCGGATCTCTCGTGCACATATATCTTGACATTTCTTTTCAATTAGTTTAATGTCGATCTGGAGTGATCCAACGTCCCTGCACGAATGGAGAGCCAGATTATGTATTAAAATTTAAAAAATATAATTAAAATCGTATGGCCTCAAATTCAACTGTGACAACTTTATATAATATTACTTATATTATATGGCGTTTTACAAATAAAAAAAATTCATGTCCACGACGCCCATCTTAAGCGGTAGGACGTTTATATCACTGTGATGTGTCACGTTGATTACCATTCCGTCGTAGAAATGAACGCTCCATCTGATCCCTGGAGTGCGTGGGACATCACACGTGTGACGTTTACGTAGCAACGAACCAAGTTATTATTATTATAACAATTACGGAAAATAAAAAAAAAAATAGCAGATAAAATAAATGAAAACGTATGGCGAAAGCGGGGAAACGTGGGGAGAAAGAAGAGGAGGGGGCAGGGGGGAAACGCGTCGGAGAAAAGGACAAACAACGGGAGAGACAGTTGGTGGAATCTTTTACTCGTGCACTCTTTTAATTTTGCATCAAGCGCCGTTACGCGCTAACAGCTGTTCCACACGTGTGGATAGATAAAATATCTCCCTCGTCTTATTTTATACTTTTATTATAAATATATTTGAGATCCTCCGTTACAACGTCGAAGCTTAAAGGCGGAGGACGGACATACAAAAAAAAATAAAATTGCATTAACCAAGGAATAGTGGCATAAATAACGAGGTTATATTATAAGATAGTTGATATTAGTAATCTCAAATTCAATTCTTAAAATTGACACTTGGAATAAAATTTGTTCCAAAGGCGTTTGACAATTAGAACTGTGAAATTAAAAGCTCGTTTTACCTAATTTTGTCAAATGTTTCATTGCGACTTAATTTCAAACTAAGTCATAATTAATGTCTTGAATTCGGAGTCACTTAATCCTTATTCCAAAAATCCTAGTTGGTGAACCAGACATTTTACCTTTATTTATCTTTTTTTATGTTTTCCTTTTTTTCGCAAATTATTTTTTCCTTTTACATTTTCTTTTTAACCCTTCTTATATAAAATAATTCTTTATTACATATAAAATAAATAGTATAAACGGTTAATATAATATCTTTTTTTGTTTTTTTAAAAATAATTTATTATATTCTAATAATATGTTTTAACATTTTAATGAAAAATTAATTCATACCCTTTAATTTTTAATGAAAATATATTTTATTTATTCAAATAATCACTAAAAATAATCTATCATATTTACTTTTTCTTATCACAACTTTTTGTACACTACAAATTAATTTTTTAATTTAATTATTCACGTGAAACTCGAAATAATCTCAATTTCGATTGCGAAACCGCCCTCGTTAAATGTCCATCGAAAAAATAATACACTATGATAGTATTTGGATGATATAATTTCGATAGAACTTGCTCACATTTTACCAAACAATACACGCTAAATTTTCGATAAGAGAGTTTTTTTCTTTTTTCTTTTAATTATTTTTAAATGTATATATATATATATATATATATTAAATATATTATTATTCAACTTATAAATTAAAATATTTAATTTTTTATTAAATTATATAAAAATTTTAGTTATAATAATTTTAAAAATGTATTAATTAAAATATCTTGCTTAGTATTATATTATAATAACAATATAAAAAAATCATATTAATTAAATCGATGTAAACATTATGTTAATTATATTTATTGCAATATAATATTAATTAAATAAAATTAATGTAAAATCTCATGTATAATATTATTTTTATTATAATAAAATTTAATAAATAATAAATGTTATATTATTTTTAGAAAAAATATATTATATTGGACCTTAAGATTTATGTAAAATTTTAAATAAATATATATAATATTGTTATTTAATATAATTGTATATCTCATAAAATAATAAACTATATTATTAATTCATATTTTTTTATTCAAACACTAACTAAAAGATATCTATCAAATTAAATTTTTTAAAATTTTATTATTACATTTTTCATTCAAATATTCATAAAAAAAATTTATCTAATGGATTGGTTCCTGAGAACTTAAAATTACGCAATCTAAAAAATAAAAGGCCGAAAGGGACTCTTGGCGGTTTGGCTGCAGGTGCCACCCAGCACTCGTTGTCGCGTGACGCATGTGTTGGCTCGCAAACCCCATCTAATCATTATTAATTTTTGTCCAGCTTAATTACGAGGGTAAACACGCCCTTTACCTATTTCATGAAATAAATAAATAAATGGAGGTGGAGGATTAGAAGCGGTAGGTCGAGGATGTTCCCGATGGCAGGCACCGCCGTACCCTTTTTATGTTTGAATAAATTTAAAATTATATATCCTTGGGTTGAAATATCGTCACAGAGAGAGTACAGTTGAATAATTAATTGATTCGCCTCCAATTATAGTGTTTCTTAAATATTACTATTTTAATTCAATGAATTATATATACGTATTACCAGCATGGAGTGCAATAAATAAAACTAATTGTCTCAGCCATGAGATACCAAAATTTGCGTTCCCGAGGCATCCCCACTAGTCCACTTTTCTTTTTATTTATTATTTATTATACGTGCAAAGTTTGAACTCAAATTGCACCTTGCAAATGCCAAGATGTAGTTTCATAATTTATTATCTTATATTATATATTATGATATATATATAAATATAAAATAAAGGATGGCAAGGGGAAAGGGAAAGCACGGAGAAGCTGCAGCTTGGATTCCCCTCCCCTCTCATCCATCTACCCCATTTTTGCTGCGACGTCTCTCTTCTACTGCACTAGAACAGGCATCTACCTGTCTTTGTCAGCTTGTCTGCACCACTATTTAGTTGTATTATTATTATTATTATTGGCTAATTAATTAATCGTGCATGTAATCAACAAGAGGGTTTTATAATAATAGTAGTAGTTTAATGAAGAAGTTGCAGTCAAATACGATTACGACTAGATGGCGATCAATTGGATTCATTTATATAAAAATGATAAAGTCCACAGGGGTTCTTGTCGCGAGATGAGTCCACCGTGCGTGCGTGTGAACGTGGTCCGTGCATGCATCGTAAGCTTGAAGATATATAGACCGCTGATTGGACGACCCCCAACAACAACAACAACAATAAAAAAAAGACACGTTAAAAATGAGGAGAAAAGAAAGGCGATATAATTTCCAAATATTTTCTTCTTCTTCTTCTTTTTTTTCAAGTTTTCTCTCTCTTTCTCTCTCTCTATATATATAATTATATATTAATAATGGTGCCTCCCTTTCAATCTCTCTCATGAATTATTAACGTCACGTGGGGGAAATAAAGATAGAGGACGTGTCACGGGGTCGTTCTCGGACACTAGACCACGTGCGGCGACTAGGCGGATAGGCACCTAGCCAAGCCTGTTTTGAGTTTGCAGCGGAAGTTTTATGGTCGAGACGACTTTGCCGAGAGTCGCTCTTATAGGCATTCAATCACGGACATGACTAGAGTGTTGGACTACTCGTCACGAGACCGTGGCATTAGCGCGTTGCGGCACTAATGTTGGCGCTTGGGCGCTTAAAGTCCGAAGGGGCGACGAAGGGACCACGGGACGCCACGAAGGGACACCGATGTGGGTTGCCACCCCACGCTCCAGGCCATGACACTAGAATTAAAGGAAAGCTTACTTGTATTAAATATGATGAAACATAACATACAATTGGGCCTCGGAAGGCACTAGTGAACTCCTCCCAGTGTACCGTAGGTATAGGAGTCTTGTTACATATTGAAGATGCAAAAGACGTACCCTACGGGAACGTCACCTACTTGGCCATTCATAAAGACGGCCTTACAAGATAAATGCCCTAAGGGCGGATAACTTGGTACTCCGCAATATTACGCAGTGCGGGGCGGCTGCATGTGTTCCATGTTTTCGGCGCTGAGCGGCCGAGGGCTATGAGTTGAGCGGCACTGGTGCCGCGAGGCTTCACGCTTCGTGTCACGGGAAACGCCCCGTGACATTCTCCCCCACCAAAGTCGGCGACGCCCCCGACGCCGTTGTCCGGGCTTCCTCGGGGCCTTCGTCTTGAGTCTTGACTTCGCTTGTCTCGTTCAATTCTGCCTTCTTTGCCTTGACTTCAACTTCACCAGCATCACGCAACGCCAGGAATGCCCGCTCCTTGGGGTCTCGCTGAGGACTCCTCCCTCAGGCCTGCTTCGCTCGCTGATCCTTCGTCCAATCCGGGGTCATCACTTGTGCAGCGCCAGTGGAGTCCGCCATGTGCGGTCTGACTTCATCAAGCAACTATCCGTCCATCAAGTCTCTGTTGGCTTCACTTCTCTTCGACTTGCGCAGCGTCAACTTGTGTGGTTTGGCTTCTTTGGGGGTGAAACAACTCTTGTATGCCTTCAGGAATAGCGCGGAGAAGAGTTGTCTCAGGGTCGTGTAGAACACGATGAAGAGTCTCGCCATTCGACCTGCATGACTTGACTCGATGCCTTCATGTTGCGGATGGCCGCAGCATAAGGTCTTCCTTCCGTCGAATGCACAGTACGGGACCATCTCACCCTCGATGATCATTCTTGAATTTCGACGGCTTGAAACAGCACAAGCCCTCCGATGTCGATGCTTGTAGCTTGTCTGCTTCGAGTGCCTGGAGTCGCTATGATGAGCGACGAGAGTCTTCCCACGGATACTTTGGGACGCTTCAGGTCTCTTTGTGGGCTTGACTCAATGTCTCTATGTTGCAAATGATTGCAACGTAGAGTCTTCCATACCTCTGCCGAACTAAAAGCGCAGGACCACCTCCTCCTTGGTGACCACCTGATGTTTCGGCCGTCTTGAGGCGGGACAAGGTTCTTTGATATGACAATCCATGCCTTGTCCATCCAAGTCGCCATAGTGGGCGACGAGAGTCTCCCCACGTTTCCTTGTGGTTCAACTCGCTGTCCCCAAGTTGCAGATGGCTGCAACGTTGAGTCCTTCGTCCGCCGAGCCTTGAGAACATCTCCACCTTCCCCTTGGTGGACAATAGATACCTCGACGGTTTGAGGTGGAACAAGGTTCTTTGGTATAACATTCCGCACCTTGTCCACTCCGAGTCGCTATAGTGAGCGACGATGAGGGTCTCCCCACATGTGCCTGTGGTTCGATCCGCTTCTCCTGCTTCGATGGGCGATCTATATCTTCGGCATAAGTAGCTTCCTCCTTGCGACTTGAGCTTCTCTCCCCCACCATTGCCCTTGCCCAAGGGCTTTGGTGGTATGGCACTTGTCCTGATTGACTTGGCAGCATCGACTAGGGAGCGGAGGTTGGACGATCTGGTCGTTCCAACTCCTTCCTAGTACAAAGCTTCTGACCCCTCTGCTTGAAGAGCACCAACACTGGGTCTTCATCCTCCTGGGAACACTGTAGGCGGAGCTCGGTGATTCCTTTCACTTCCTCCTTCAACATGCCCATCTGGCCGATGCTGAACAATGCGATCTTGACCTCCAGTCCCAACTTGTCAGGGCACTGCATAATTGATGAACTGCCAATTCTTCCGTCCCATGTTTGGGATGCATGTTTGCCATATTCTACCTTGTCGCGATGGCAACGCCATCCTGAGTTTGCCACATCTTGCAGGGTTCTTGGGATATGCCTTCTTCCGATCCTGGGACCTCCTTTGAAGCTTTGACAATCCCTTTGGGGTATGAACGGGGCGAGATCGTTGTGCTCATTCACGAAGAGGATGCACCTTAGATGCTCGTCCGTCCGCACCTTGGACAAAGTAATGTCACTGTGCTTGTCATCCTAGGTCATACACCTTTGACATACTCGTCCACCGGGCGGCTTGACCCTTGCGAAAGAGTAGCCGTTCCGGGTCTTCACTAATCCGGGCGGATGCTTGTGAAGACGCTCCGCTTAGATAAGCGGACTGCGGTTGGTGAACTCGTGGCATGAGCTCCCAACATTACCTCCATCTCCATTCGAAGGGACGACATCGCCAATGTGTCCTTCAAAAGCTTCGCATTGCGATCCTCGGAGGCCGCTTCGATTACTCGAGGCGATGTCCGAAAGGAAAGGGCACTCCTTCCTTCGGTTGGCGGCAGAACGCTTGACAGCAGCATGCCAAGGTTCGCCGATGCTCGACGCTCAGACCATTTGCCAAATTGGTCGCTGAGTTGAGGCGTCGATTTGCGTTGGCATGTATCAAGTTCGTCCCACTCCTTGATGGATGACATCACGCCGCTTGCGGGGCGACACTTGACGAGGCAGGCAAGGCTGACAGCTCGTCCACGAGTGTTTGCAAGTAATCAACGCTTTGCTCCATTCCTGAAAGTCATCGTGGCGTGGCAGGCGATGCTGCGGCACGACAAAATGCTTGTGATTGATGCTCCTTGGCCGAAGGGTTCTTTGGCCGAAAAGGGACTGTGAACCTTGATATTTGTCTTTAAGCCAACTTCTCCCGTGAAGCGGTTGTGCACTTCACGTTGCATGACTGGGCATGCGATGCGACGTCACGAAATACCGAGCAGCGCCAGGTCGTCATGATAGTGCATGACCGACAGTCCCTGAATGTGACACGGGTCCTCCGAGTTACACGACGCTCGTGTAAGCGATCTCCTGATATGAGCAGCGCAAGACCATCATGCAGAGCATATGGCCACTCTTTGACGCAGCGCGACACTTCAGGATTCCCGACTGTATACCTGGGGTGGTTGATCTGCTCGAGTGAGCGACGCATGACCGTCCCGGTTAGGCGGGGCGATCAATCCGTCATCATGATGCATGACGGACGTTCCTTGACACGACACGGGTGTATGAGGAACATGCTGCAGGGCACGACTGGGCGTGCGGCGAGGAAGCTTGCCATGCATTCCTCGTTGGCGTCCATGATCAAAGATCATGGTACCAGTGCGCCTGGGCGTGATGGAGTATTTGAGCGGAAGCACATTTCCTACGCCAGGGCACGTTGCGACGACACAAGCGAGTCATCGTCGCTGGGTAATCCGAGCAGGAAGAACTGCTCTGATACCACTTGTCACGGGGTCGTTCTCGGACACTAGACCACGTGCGGCGACTAGGCGGATAGGCACCTAGCCAAGCCTGTTTTGAGTTTGCAGCGGAAGTTTTATGGTCGAGATGACTTTGCCGAGAGTCGCTCTTATAGGCATTCAATCACGGACATGACTAGAGTGTTGGACTACTCGTCACGAGACCGTGGCATTAGCGCGTTGCGGCACTAATGTTGGCGCTTGGGCGCTTAAAGTCCGAAGGGGCGACGAAGGGACCACGGGACGCCACGAAGGGACACCGATGTGGGTTGCCACCCCACGCTCCAGGCCATGACACTAGAATTAAAGGAAAGCTTACTTGTATTAAATATGATGAAACATAACATACAATTGGGCCTCGGAAGGCACTAGTGAACTCCTCCCAGTGTACCGTAGGTATAGGAGTCTTGTTACATATTGAAGATGCAAAAGACGTACCCTACGGGAACGTCACCTACTTGGCCATTCATAAAGACGGCCTTACAAGATAAATGCCCTAAGGGCGGATAACTTGGTACTCCGCAATATTACGCAGTGCGGGGCGGCTGCATGTGTTCCATGTTTTCGGCGCTGAGCGGCCGAGGGCTATGAGTTGAGCGGCACTGGTGCCGCGAGGCTTCACGCTTCGTGTCACGGGAAACGCCCCGTGACAGACGCACGGGAAGTCATCGTTTCCGGCCCGCGGGCCCCATTCATAGTCGCTGATAATAAGGAGCCCGGCCCACGTCCTGCTCTCCTCTTCTCACAGGTTCCAACCGTCTCATCCTTCGGGTACGGATCCAACGTGGCATCCGGCCCGAAACGATCACAACTACTACTAAGTCTACTTTGGGAGTGATTTTTTTCCTTTCCTTAATAATCATAATAATAGATTCGTTTGTTTTAAAGGGCAAAAGAGTGGGGACCACTTGAGAAGGGAGGAGTTCGGTGGTGTCGGGCCACGTCATCGTCGCCAGCTCGAACGCACTACTTTTGGCCTCGGGATTCGGCGAATGAGCTGTCGGGAAAGAAAAGAAGAGATCTCGCGTTGGTTCCTCTCGTCGTCGTCTTCTGCTGCTGCTTCAAAATCTTCCTCCCACTGCTGCAGTCGGCTAATCGTGCGCCGACGGATGGGGATAAGTTTGTAGCGGGCAGTAGTTGTACCCTCGGGTACATCGTACAACGCTCGCCACCACGCCCTGCGATGCCGTTTCCCCCTACCCTGAAGTACGTTTCCCTTGTTTCAAGTTCTCTCTAGAGTTCGCGTTTCCCTGACCCGAGCAGCCTTTGGAATAAACTTTTGGCTCCATTTATTAATTTGGTAACCTTTTGAAAAAAAAATCTACTATCACTGATTTACTGATTTAACTCTATGCCAAATAAACTACCAAAGTATCATATTCTTGAAAAGTAAACATAATGTTATTTATTTTTGGTCGGAGAATATTGTATTTTAAAATATAATATTTTATTTATTTTTGTCGTTTATTTTTATCGTTTTTTAGTTTTTACCCAAAGATGATCAGATATATTACATGCTACAATTATATATCCTTTTGAACAGCGGCGCAGCCGGAAAGGTGACGATCGAGTGGGTTAACTCAAAGTATAATAAACAACGAAACTTTGAACACATATATACATACAATATTTGGATGAATAAACTATATCTAATTTATTTCATCCGTAAATACAATCCGTAAGAGCTAAACAACACTCGAGACAGTGTATATTGTTTGTTAAATACCATCCATAACTAAGCGGACACGTAGCTCCACCATGCATGGAATAGGACTTAGGAGGGAGGGGAGAGAGAGAGAAATATATGCTGAAATAAAATTAAAAAATATTATTTTTATAAATCTCCTTTAAATTATTACGATTTTTCATATTTAATCTCAAACTATAAATTTATTTTTCTGTATTCCTAAACTATCGTGATTTTTTTCGATTTGATTCTTCTATCCACTTCCGTCAACTTTTTCGTTATTTTTAAATTTTTTTAATTTATGAAAAGTCAAAAAATATCTTTCGGAGTTGCAGAGGTTGAAATAAAAACATTCGTGAAAGGTATTTTCAACTTTTCATAAATAAAAAAATTAAAAATAACAGAAAAGTTGATAGAAGTTGACGAAAAGATTAAATTAATAAAATCATAATAATTTAAGGATGAAAAGAAATAAGTTCAGAATTTAAAGTTAAATATGAAAAATTATGATAGTTTAGAAATAATTTATGAAAATAATTCTAAAAAAATGTATATATGAACTAGATGAGCATGCATCTTTGTTCTCCAGGATAAGGAGAGAGGACCAGAGAGTTATTAATCACACTACTACATGTTCACTTTGCTTAATGGAATGGTCTTCCTTAAATCGTGGAGTCACTATGCACGTACGTATGTGGCATGACTTTAGCTATCCTCAAAACTTTAGCTGTTAAGCCCCCCTTTTTCTGATGCATGCACTTTAAGAAGCTCCTTGAGAGGTTGGACCAACATTATTTTTCTTACTATTCATCCTTTTGACCTAAGTCCCGAGGGGGATAGATTACGCATTGGGAGATATATATATATTTTTTCTCTATGGCATTGATTAAATGTTAGTGCTCACAATTAAATATTTCCTTTCAAAAAAATGAAACATCGACATAAAAAAACTATCAAATATATCAAACAAGTATAAACCATGTCCTAAGGCGCGTTTTGGCATGGGAATCAAACTGGAACGATCCGTAAGAATTATAATTTCAGCGGAACAAAAGATTAGAATTTAGTCGTCTCACTTTTTTTTTATGAAATTAGAGCATTGTAACTAAATTTTTTGCGACATTTTTTTCATTTTTAATTTTAGTTTTTCTTCTCTCCACACATTTCTCTTATATATAAAAATATAAACTAATTTTAATAAAAGATTAATATAATATTATTTATTATTTATTATTCATTATAAAATAATATTTAATTAAATAAAATTAATTTAAAAATGATGTTTATATTTAAATAATATATATTTTTAACAAATTTTCCCATAAATTTTATTTTAAAATTTTATTTTTATTAATAATAAAATTATAATTTATATTTATAATAATTATTTTAAATTTAAAACTCATTAAAAATTAATTCATCGATTTTACTTTTTCATATTGCATCAATTATCCGATTCTCGCTGAAACTAATTTATTCATGGAAAATTTAAAGAGGAATAAAATCTAACAAACATGCGGACTTTGATATGAAATTGAATAAAACGAACTATATGTATCTTTTTTTACTTTAATACTATTAAAATGGGACGAGAGTAAGAGAGAGAGAAAAGAAAGGTGGTGGCATAAAAATGGAGGTAGCGTAAGTTTGCATGTGTGGGCGGTCCAAAAGTAGGGAGCAGGGGCACTACGTTTGATGGAATCTAAGCAACAGACTTCCACAATACGTCTTTCCTTTTGTCTTCTTCCTCTTCTTTATTTTGCCTCGAGAAAGAGAGAGACGAAGAGTACTTTTCTTGGATCAAATATATATTTGTGTATCATTCTCTCTCTCTCTCTCCAATATTCTTTTTCTCTCCTATAGTAGATATACATTTATTTTTCCTTGTTTGTGTGCTCTATCGATTTTTTTTATCAATCATATACCATACTTTGTCGGTTTGGGATATGATGACATGCTAAGAGGGGGCCACAATATTATGACTAAAATACTTTGTCTATGTGCTGCATGCCTTGCTGGCAATGCCAATAATTGTTCTTCACATATGTTCAAACATTTCTACATCTTCAATTCGAAGCTACAAAACTAAAAAAACAATTGCACAATTCTCAAATTTTAATGGTTAATATGTTTTTTTTACAATTTTTTTTTAATCTCACTTAATGTGAGCATGTAAAATTCTATTGGATTTACTCGTGACTTTTATTTAAGAATAAAAAAATGGAACTTAAATAAAAACACACGTGACATTAATGTTATCGATGTTTAACAATCCATTCCTGATTACTTTAATCGATTTTTTTCCACTCAAACATATTCGCAATGATTTTTTTTTATTTCACGATTAAAAGTTTTGCTCGTTATTAATTGTGCATGATAATAAATAAGATGGAGGAGAGGAGACAAACATTGTGCCTATTTAATTTGTTAGTAGGGAAATGATTGAGGTGAGGTGACATGGCATGCATAATACATAAACATGTCACGTATTTTGCTTTTTTCCATTCAAGCTTTAATGTCGCATCCTCATGATGGCATCATGTCTTCTTTTTGTGTATATATTGGAAGACTTGCATGATTCCACAACTCTTTTATTTATTTTTTCTTCCAAGTGTTCGGACTAGCAATCCAATTTTGTTTTATAATTATATATAGTATACTTCAAAAAAATTAGGGGGCAATCATAATTTATTTAAAAATCCTATATATATATAATATAACAAAAAGTTAGGGGGCAGGCCCTTAATGCATATATAGTTCCGTCCCTGAATATATGTTATTAGTATGAATATATTTTTACATTATTAACATCTGATTCAACAATTCGTGTTAATTGGTCCGATCGAATCGATCTGATTCGAAAATTTTTTTGAGTCGACATTCGATTCGAGTTTTATAACATTGCCGCGAGAGGTAAAATGGAAGGAATTCCAAAGGTTTATTTTGTCGTAAAAGTATTGCCATTTTAATACTAGCACAAAAATTTTAAGAAAAAAGAGAAAAAAAACTCGAGATCATTTGAAGAAAAGTAGTTTCGATTACCACGCGTTTTGCACCGACGATTAAAATTAATTTGATAATAATTGTTAATAGTGATAATGAAGGTTGAATTGAAAAATAATAAAATGACATCATTTGATGTGATTAAAGAAATTAACTAAATTCAATTAAAATAGAATAATGAATCACTTCTTAATATATTTTACCTCAAGTATATTATTTTATCGATAATTAGCGGACGGTCATGCAATGAGTAAATTTTTTAAGCTCATTTTTTGTATTTATTAATTAATTCTCTTATGTAATTAACTTATATTAGGATCAGTGTTATATAAACTGTTATTTTTTCATATTCCATAATCGCGTTCGAATTCTATAGTCATTAATTCCACAAAAGGGGTAACTTTAATGAATGATTCTAAAAAATGATGGATCGAGAAAAATGACAAAATAACTTAAAAATTTTCGGCAGTTTTTAAAATTAAAAAAACACACTCAAAGAGTCCGGTGGAGATCTGCATAATTTAAAATTTTATAAAAATATATATTGATATTATGTTTTAAATATTTATAATATATATAAAATTACTCAATAAACATGACTTATCCTATAATATGTATAGAAATTAATATAAGTCATAAATAGCAATCTTACAATATATAGCATGTGAATGTCATTAATTTATGAAATAAAATATCTCTTTACATTATTATTTTTTTTATAAATATAAAATGTATAAATATAGGGCTCCAAAAAGATTGATAAGATTTTTTATTTTTTAAAGCCCAACAAAAATATATAAGGTGATTTTTTTAACGCAAAAAATCCACTCAACTCGCACGAATTTCACCTCTAACTTTAATGATTCTCAAAACTGATGGATGGAGAAAAATGGCAAAATAACGTAAAAAAATAGTTGTTTCTTTAATATTGGATAATTTGTGTAGAAAACGTAAGACAAAATAGGACTGCGAATCATTTTGAAATCAACTATCTGCAAAAGCTTATCAATTCTTCATTATTCCAAGTTTTCAAATATTATTGTTTTTTTAATTACTGTCATATCGATCCTAAATTTATTTTCATGAGTTATCTGATCAGGTTATTTTTCATTTTCTGAGAGCCTCGCCGGGAACAGTCCTGAAATTCTTGGAGGCTTAATGAAAAAGACATCGTTGTGGAATGATAATAGGGTTTTTTCTTTTTTTTAATATGAATTTTTTTCGTGTTTATCCATAATATTTATATTTTTCGGTGATCTTTTTTAAACCATATCACTTTTTCTACTTAAGTTCATCCGTCAACTTTTGTTAACTTTTTCGTCAATTTCATTAATTTGACTCATGAAATGACCAAATTATCCTTACACAATTTAGATAAGTGAGTTCTCCTTTTTTTTTGTTGACTTAAATGCACGAGGGCAATTGGATCATTTTATAAATGAAAATAATAAAAATTAACAAAAATTGACAAATGAATTTAAGTGAAAAAAATAACATAATTTAGAAGTAGTCAGTGGAAAATACGAAAATTATGAATAGACACGAAAAAATTCATAGTTAAAAAAAAATTAGAGAAAATAATCCATAATAATTTATTATTATTATTATTATTATTATTATTATTATTATTATTATTATTATTATTATTATTATTATTATTATTATTATTATTGGCCAAAAGATTCTTCATCATCATCTTCTTTCTTTTCTTCCTGTTACGACGTCCTTGTCGACTTTTGGAGGTGGTATATATGTGGATGATCCAAATCCATTAAATGCATACTTAAACTGTCCCTGTTTATATGATTAATTAATTCCTGGATCATATATAACATTTGTATATATATTATCTACAATGTAGTACAAATGATGTTTCTGTTGAATATAAAGTTTGTTCGTTGAGAGGCCTCAGTTTGGCCTGCTCTCATTCACATTAATTGTTTATACACACACACATATATATTTATATAAATAAATAAATAAATAAATAAATATAGTTTAAAAGATTCCAATTAATGATGATTGCTTGGTTATGGTGTGGCTGGTAGTTTAGAGAGAGGCATCTGACGAGTACGAAGTATCCGTCAAAATGACATAACAAAAGGAAAAAGAAAAAAAAAACGTTAAAGTTTGTCTTCAAATAAATCAAGATTTTAATGTCCCAAAGATATATGGTGTGTTGCGTATTTTTCTTCATTATATTTGTTCCTTCGTCCCCTGTCTTTATTAAGTCTTCTGTTGGAATAGAATCGTATAAGCTCGACTAATTTTTTCTAGGATAAGGTGGTTCATTTTACACGTATTGATGTATCAATTTTTTTAAAATTTCCATTAGTCATGTGCACCGTCTACAAATTGAGAATTGATTTATCATCGTAAGTGACGACTTCAATGTCACGTACTTAAGCGGATAAATTTTTTAATAATTTTTGTTATACTAATAAAAATTAGAACTCAAAATCTTATCAAAGTCACTTACCATTTCATCATAAACCCTGATTATTGATATATCGATTTTAAGATAATCAAATTGGTGACAAATATCATTTTGGGTTCTCGACGTTTTGGACCGCATGTAGGATCAAATTGGTGGACTCCCATCGTCTAACTTCTCACTCTGAAGCCCTCTAATAATTGGGCTGGACTAGATCTGCTTTCTTCATTTTTGTATTTTTCCGGCATATAAGTCGGTTTTATTATAAGTAAATGGTGCCATATTTTGATGCCTCTATAACTCTATTTTAGTCATAAGTGTAGCCCAAAAATTCAAGTAAAAAACTGATGGATTCCACGTAAAAAAATATAGACGATTTTTACAAAAAAGAAAAACTACCGAGAAACCCAATTATGGCTTGCATACTTAAAATATACAAACTATACATCAATCTTATATTTTGAAGTCTTTTTTTTTATCATGCATAACTTGATTAAAAAAAAATATGTTGTTAAGTGTTACCTCTAATTTTTAAGTTTTGAGCATCAAACTACCTGTATCATTTTTAAGATTTCCCTCTAATTTTGGTTGTTAAAAAGATAAAATAAGCTAAGAAAGTTAAACTTGTTAAATCAAACCCTCTGAAAAACTCAAGAAAAAAAAATTCAATCACTATTCGTTTAATTTTAATTTATACTTCTAAAATTAGTATTTTTTATTTTTGAATTTATCCTTCATTTTCTTGAACGAGGCCATGTCATTTTTCTAGTCGAAAAAAAAAGAAAGAGAAGATTCCAAATCGGAGCACACTGCTCGCCTCTGTTTCAAGCGAGAAAAAAAAAAGAGGCACCGGAGGAAACCATTTGGATTCCGGAGCTCCGGCGAGACGGCGGATCGAGAACGATAGGGCGATATTGCCGACGTCGCCGGACAGCCGAAGGGACAGTCGCCGTCCGCCATGCGAACCGCGCCGGCGTTTCCCCACTGCGTCCGCCGAATTGTTCAAGGTACGTTAACCCATGGCCGGTAGAGTTTTAATCTCCTTCTCTCTCATGTTTCCGGTCGAACCATTAGTTTTATGGTTTGTAGTGTTCGAATCGCTCTCTTGGGTGTCTGTATTTATGTTGAAGAATTTATTCAGGAGTTCATCCATGATGTTTGAGGTGGATCTGCTGTCAGTTAGAGAAAACATCGAATTTTAGCTTTTAAAAGAAACCTATGAAAAAGTAAATACCGTGGCTTTAGAGTAAATAATGAGTTCATTTCAACAAATTTCGCATTATTATGTGCATTCCATCAAGCAAAACAAATTAACAAAGCGAAAATAGTTTAGAGACGATTCCTCCTTATCCATCCAACGGGAACATGGTTTTCGCTTTTTGGTGCTGGTTATAGGAATTCTAGCTTAATGCTAGCTGTGATAATTCAAAACCATGAAAAATATTATTCGTTTAACTACATTATCGTAGTAAGGAGTGTTAGAAATCTATAGACAAAAACTAAATTTTTTGAATATGAATTAATTATGGTTAGAAATTCTTTTATAGAATAAAGAATTAGACTTCTTAACGATAATTAATATCAATAACCGCATATAAATAAATGCGAAATAAATATATACCTTCGGCCATTGATATTCGTAGAATGAATTTACTTTGGATATTACTTCACAAAGAAAATATCAATGAGACTTTAGCCAAATCCATAGATGGTGTATGAATTTGATTTGGGAAGCATGGTGACTCCTTTTGTCATTTGTTGGCTTAAATACATATGAATCATCCGTTTTCACCATAAGAAACGTAATCTGTGTTCATAACTTTATGTCTTCATTAATGAAGACACATAAATGAGACTTGAGTTAAAATAAACTAAGAATGAAAGTAAAAGTAAATGGATTAATTGTAAGGTAAGAAATCTTTCTTAACGTTTTATAATTAATATTAAGAAAGTTATCCATATTTCTTACATTCTCCCACTTAATCCGCATACTTTTATCTGAATATCCAATCTTTATTCTTTATGAAAAAATAAAATACATGAATCATGGCGATATGCCATCACAATTGAATAATATCTTCCATGCATTACTTTTTATCTTAATTCTTTCAAAAAAAACTTTATGAAATAAACCTTATGTTCATTATGAGTCCAACATTTATAAGTTACTCTCCTCAAAATGTATACTTCCAAATGAGAAATAACTTTAATCAAACAACCAAGAGCCTCGTCATAGACCAAAAGTTTATATACAACTACTGCATAATGGAATTAAGTCCCATTTTTTTTACACGATCCTTGAAATTCTTTGATGGCATGCCTTTTGTTAAATGATCAACTAGCATCAACACAATGTTAATATGTTCAATGACCACTTCTTTAACTTTGACATGTTATCTTAGAACTCTATATTTAATGTCAATGAAACTGTCCTGACCATCATTTTTATCATTATTAGCTATAAACACTGCAGCCGAGTTGTCACAATAGATTCTTAACGGCTTAGATATAGAATTTATAATTCTAAGCCCCCATATGAAACTCTTTAACCATATACCATGTAACGTTACCTTAAAACGAGAAACGTACTTAGCCTCCATAGTAGAAGTAGTAACCAACTTTTGTTTGGCACTTTTCCATGTTATGGCTCCATTAGCAAGCAAAAAGATGTATCCTAATGTTGATTTACGTGAATCAACAGATCCTGCAAAGTTTGAATCTGCATAGCCAATCACTTCTAACTTGTCAGTTTTTTTATACATGACCATGTAATCTTTAATTCCCTTAAGATATCTTATCACTTTCTTTGCAGCTCACCAGTAGTCTAAATCTGGATTACTTTGATATCTTCTAACATTCCAACAACAAAAGCGATGTCGGGTATGGAATATTTTGCATTTGTTCCCTTTCCAAGTCATTTTTGGGACGCTGATTCACACTGAACTTGTCACCCTTTACAATGGGTGCTACACTTGATGAACAATCCTTCATTCGAAATCTCTCTAGTACCTTATTGATATAGGTTTCTTGTGATAGACCTACAATTCCTTTATGTCTATCTCTATATATCTTAATGCCAATGACATAAGATGCATCACCCATATCTTTCGTATTAAAATTATCAGAGAGAAATTGTTTCACCTCGTGTAACGATCCTTTATCATTGGTACAAAGTAAAATATCATCCACATATAAAACAAGAAAACAAATTTTGCTCCCACTAACCTTATGGTAAATACGTTCATCCTTCTAAAAAAAAAAGAAAAACGTTCATACATGATGTTTTTCACAAAATCGAATGAAGAAATAACAACATGAAATTTTAAATACCATTGACGGGATGCTTGTTTCAATCCATATATGGATTTCTTAAGCTTGCATACCAAATGTTTGCCATGACTTGAGAGAAATCCTTTAAGTTGTTTCATATAGATCCCTTCTTCCAAATCTCCATTGAGAAATGTTGTTTTTACATCTATTTGATGTAGTTCTAGGTCAAAATGAGCAACTAATGCCATAATGATATGAAGAGAGTCTTTCGTAGATACAGGAGAAAATGTTTCCTTATAGTTTACTCCTTTTGTGTGAATCTTTGTGCTACAAGTCTAGCTTTATATCTTTCGATGTTGTCAAAAGAATTTCTTTTGATTTTGAAAATCCATTTACATCCAATGACTTTGGATCCTTTAGGCAACTCGACAAGATCCTAGACTTTATTTAATGTCATTGAATTCATCTCCTCTTTCATAGCATCATGCCGTAATTCAGATTATCTACAATTCATTGCTTGTGAAAATGTTTCCGGATCATTTCCGGCTCCTATGTCAAAATATATTTCTTGCAAATACAAAAATAATCACTAGATGTTGATGACCTTTTGAGACTAGTTGATCTTTTTAATATTGTATCATCTTACTATTGAGAAATAAGATCTACAACTGATTGTTCAATAATTATTGGAAATTGTTGATTATCTTAATTTACAAGGTTATCATCAATAGTTTTTGGAATATCAATGATTGACCATGTTACACTATCTTTAGGTGCAATCTCGATCATTTGAAGTAGAAGTTTGCAACTTTAAATAATCATTTTCAGAAAAAAAATATTTCTAAATTTGATCACTCCCACAGTCCCACTAATCAAATCATTTTCAAGAAATTTTGCTTTTCTTGATTCCACAAATCTAGTGATATGAGATGGATAATAAAATCTATACCCTTTGGATTTCTCGACATATCTAATGAAATAACCATGTTGATGTGCCTTGAATTATGTACCACGTACCCAAAATTATGAAAGAAAAAAATGAGAAAAAGGAAAAAGGAGGATTGCTATAGGCTTGGGCCGCTCACCCATCGTGGCATGGACCTTTATATATGAGGGTTAGGATTTTATCAATGATGTACTCTCTTTTGCTCATAGTGAATTTTCTTTGGTGGCGATCTCCTTTGCCCGTGGATGTTTCTCTTTTGTTCACATTGATCAAGAGAGTTTTACTACATTAAATCTCTGTGTTCATTTTTTCTTTCTTTTGTTGTTTTGATTATTCATCGATCATCGGTACTTTAGTCCCAACAAACCACTTATCATCCTCAAGTCTAGTTTCTTTCCTTGTGGATTATAAATCCTTATTTCAGACGGACATCCCTATACACGCATATGTACTAAACTCGATTTCCAACAAGTCTTTAGTGCTTCAGTCCATAAAGATTTAGGTAGTTTTGAACTACTTAGCATACTACGGACTATGTCCAACAATGTTCGATTTCTTCTTTCAGCTACACCATTTTGATCTGATGATCCTGGCATAGTATATTGGGCAATTATCCTATGTTCTTGAAGAAACCTTGCAAAAGGACCTTGGCCATCTTCAGTGTATCTACCATAATATTCACCTCCTCTATCTGATTTCACGATTTTTATTTACTTATCGCATTGTTTCTCTACTTCTTCCTTGAAGATTTTAAAGGCATCTAATGCTTCATATTTATTGTGAAGCAAGTAAAGATACATATATCGTGAATAATCATCTATAAACAAGATGAAATATTTTTTATAATATGAGTTCATATCTGGACTACAAATATTTGTATATATGATCTCTAATATTTGTGAACTCCTCTTAGCACCTTTCTTTGATACCTTAGTCTGTTTTCACTTTATACAATCTATACATGTATCAAAATCAATAAAATATAGTGTACGAAGCACACATTCATTTACTAGCCTTTTTATCCTATCAATGGATATATGACCTAATATTTTGTGCCATAATTTGGAGGAATTTTCATTCATAGCACATCTTTTAATGCCCACTTTTGTTTAAACATGAATGGTATTATAATTGGAATTATCTTGTAAATAAATCTTAAAAAGACCATGAGACAATGTACCATTCCCAACAATTTCAGATTTATATTGCAAAGTGCAAAATAAATCCAAAAAAGAAAAAGAATATCCAAAAGGTACAAGACAAAACCAAAATATAGAAAGTGAAATCAAATAATTTTGCAAGTCTGGAAACTAAAATCAAATTCTTAGAAAAAGATGGAATATAGAAAGTCTTTTCCAAATACAAGACAAAATCAGAATTTAAAATAATTTTGCATGTTCCAACTGCTTGCATATTTGAGCGCATTTTGTTTTTAGTCAAGAAGCCTTGCAAAATATTGGCAATATGAATTGTAGAATCAGAATCTTTCTTTATGTGTCCCTTCTTTTTTGCAAAAGTAACACTTAGACTCTTTCTTAATGTCAAGTTGCAATGGTGCTTTACCCTTTGCCTTCTGCTTGGATTGAATTTTCTTCTTTTCGCACAACGTTAGATGTGCACTCTCCCCCATCTCAACAATGAGTCTCCCTTCCTCTTGTCTATGTTGCATAGGTACGGGTACAGTACCGGTACACGGTACGGGTACGAGGGATGGCAATTTTTAAAAAATCAAGGTACGGGCACGGCAATATATATTAATTATAAATAATATAAATATATATAATTGGTTAATATTTCATAAAATAAAATGTTATAATCAATAGCAAAATTGTGTCACAACATAATTTTAATAGTTTCATAATACTAACTTCTCAAAATGATCCTTATACAATAATTTCATTCTTTAGTAATGTCAATCTCACTAGTTCCTTTTCCATCATCAATGAAATGTACAGCTTCCAAATCAGGCTCATCAAGAGAAAGATTAACAACTTCAAGAAGTCCAACACCATCTGACAAGTCCCATTGATCTCTACCAATATCCCACATTTTGTCTCTCCATTGTAATTTTTGCTCTTTCGTGAAAGGAGACAAAGACTTGTGTGTACAAAACTAAATCCTCACTTCTTTTTGGTTTGAGTTTATTTCTTTTATAGGAATCTATAAAAGAATATGTACTCCAATTCCTTTCACAACAAGAAGAAGAGGATGGTTGTGAAAGTAGCTTCAAAGTCATGATTTGTAGTTTAGGAATTGGGGATCCATACATAACCCACCATTCTTTTGGTGTCAAATTCCACCTATCTTGTAAAGAATCAAACTGGCCAAGTTCTTCTTCTGTACTTGAAAATTTCACAAATTCTTTAGTCACTTCCAATCTTTCACTTGGATCTTGAAAATAACTCCTTATGCACTTGTTTCTTCCTTCACAAAGCTCATTATCTTTATGAGGAGGAACCCGATTGGGAGATTCATCGAGCCATTGTTTTGTATAAAACCTAATACAAACAACATCAATCAAAATGTTACAACCTAATAAACATTTAAAAGATACATTCATTTAAGAAAAATAAAGTTGAAAATTAATCAAATTTTACCTTGGATTAAGTGAATGAGCCAAACAATGAAGTGATGTGTAACTCTTAGCCTATCTATCAACCAAGATGTCAAACACCGCATCAGAAAAGGGACAATCTTCAGTGAGTTCCTTGCGTTCACGTTGATATATAGTTAATTTCACTTGTTCAATCATAGAATCCCACTTCTCATAAACTAAATGAAGGTTTGATTTATCAGTATCATAAGAGCGAAGCACATCATAAATTGGTTTGGTGAAGTTTAAAATATAATCAACATTGTCCCACCAAATATCACTTGTTCCTCGCTTTTGCCAAATCCATAAATGGTTTATGAATTTGATTTGGGAAGCGTGGGGACTCCTTTTGCCATTTGTTGGCTTAAATACATATGAATCATCCGTTTTCACCATAAAAAAACATAATTCATGTTCATAACTTCATGTCTTTGTTAATGAAAACACATAAATGAGGCTTTGAGTTAAAATAAACAAAGAATGAAAGTAAAAGTAAACGGATTAATTGTAAGGTAAGGAGTCTTTCTTAACATTTTATATTTAATGTTAAGAAAGTTATCCATATTTCTTACAAGGAGAAGACAGAGTGAAGAAAAGATTGTTGGTCGAGGATGAGAGGCTGTTGGTCTTTCATTAGTTATATAAGAAGTTAATGGTTCTTTATTGGTTGATTGATATCAATTTGAAGAGAGTAGGAAATGACACTATCACTCAAGTTAGCTTGCCATAAAGCTATCTGACTGATGCAGATGGATTAATAAAGAGAATGAAGCCTCCAAAAATAACAAGAAAACAGTTAAGTATATCAAGAAATCCATCAAGATACACGTAGTCAAAAGATAAGAACACAACTAAGTATATCAAGGAATCCATCAAAACACGCGTAGTCAAATAATTCAACAAAACATAACATAACTTCACACATTACATTCATCCCTATTTATAGTAGTTCTAATTTAATAACATAATAAATGAAAGACTTCAACTTTTAAGATGTTCCTTCACTTCCCAAGATGATTTTTACTTCTCAAAATGATACTTCACTTTTCAAGATGACACTTCACTTCTCAAGATGATCTTTCACTTCCCAAGATGTTATTCACTTTCCCAAATTATCTTCTCGATTTCTTTAATATTCTTTAAGTTGCATGATGTTTCATCTCTCAATGTATCTTCTTAACTAACTTCTGCATAATATTAAATGTTTTTTAAACACATGACTCTTTATAATCTTAGCAACCCTTCATGGCATTTAATTTCTTCTTTTTGAGATTCTAAAAAACCTCCATATCACTTCATCTTCACCCCTTTAATCTCCATCACTGACCTTTGATGTTAATAGGCGACCACCGTACATACTTGTCGAGTATGGAGGTGGTATGTGGTGGCATTAGCATTCTTTCCATATGGCTTAGTTAATTGAAATGACATTTGAGTTGAGTTCAGTTTTTTTCTAAAGGACTTCAGAGGTTGCATCAGATCATTCTCAGATTAGTTTGCTCTGCTCAAACCGGTATTAGCATGCATGTAAATACGTTAATTACTAGCTGTTTCTTTAATCTTTTCTGGGTAGTTAAAGTAAAATTAAAGGACAAAATAGGGAGAGATGTGTCAGTTTTTTTAGGAAAAAAAGATGCACCGGAGGAAACCATTTGGAGGTTGGAGATGGTGAGGTCAAGGGGCAGTCCCGGACGGTGTCAAGGGGCAGTCCCCATGCGTCCCACACCAGTGTTTCCCCACTATTTCCACTGAATTGTTGAGGTATGTGAACTCCTGCGGTGGAGTTTGATGTCTCTCTCCATAATCATTCCGGCGGATCCTTAATTTTTTTGGGTTGTCCATTGTAGTGTTTGTATTCTCTCTTGGTTTTCTGCATGATTCCTTGAAGATATCACTCTTGATGCTTAGATGGATCTGCTTTCTGTTCTTGGAGAAAACATCAAATATTAACTTTTACAAAACCGAGAAATTGTTCTCTTAGATTGATTGCCTGAATTTTGTGTGGTAAGAGTTAGCTTAAATGGTTCATGCAGTTTATGTAATTTTAGGGAAAAAGTACACACTTGGGGGGCTTTGGAATTGATGCTACGACTTTAATTCAATAAAATTAGCATTATTGTGCATCCCATCAAGGCAGCAAAATTAACATAGAAAAAAAATCTAGACATGAACATCATCCTGTGTTTAAATCCTTGAAAAGTATGATATAACAAACACTACCTAGAATTTCTCTTGGATTCGGCTAAGAGAAAAAAACATGACAGGTATGACAGCAAACAAATTCTTGTGGTCTGCACAATTTATTTTCTTAAATACAAATGTTAAGTAATTCAGGAGAACTACTCCGTGTTAAGCTTTCATTATATCTGGCAAGCTGGGAACATTATTTCACAGTTCATTTAATGTTTCTGGATTTCACTGTTTTAAATGGTTGAATACTTCTATGTCCTGTCTTTAAATTGGTTTGTGTTTTCTCATAGTTTTTTCCTTCTATGTCCTGTCTTTAAATTGGTTTGTGTTTTCTCATAGTTTTTTCCTTCTGCTTTTCTAGTGGCGACAAATGGATACCGAGTATACACTCTGGCAAATGCTTCATCTTTGCACCTCACTTGAAATTGTGTGGGTGTTTCCCCTTGTTATGCTTAACTTAATGTTGATTTATTATCTACTCTGAGTGTCTACTGAACAGTTGTTCATGTGCAATCATACAGACTTGTAGTATTCATCATCAATACAACAACAACAACAATAAAGTCTTATCCCACTAGGTGGAGTCGGTTACATAGATCATACGACGCCATTCCGCATTCGTTGATTCATGTTCATGCGATTCGACAGAATTTTACGCTGACTGTCGGGACCTAACACAACCCTCCTCCTTTATCCGGACTTGAGACCGGCTATAAAACATAAGCGGAGTTAGTATTCGTCATCAATGTTGTAATTTAATTTTACACGAAGCAACATAATGATCTTTGCGAGAATACATATAGTTAATCATCTTTATCATAATGAAATTTCAATAGAACACTTAGATTGTCCTACTGCAAGCCTAAGCTGATTAACTTCAAGCAGAGTATTACGTGCATGTAGTCTGCATAATATGTACATCTCTTACTGTAACAACCACGAAGTTTGTGCAACTTCTAAGATGGATATAAGAAAACATATGAATTTTTATCTTTACGATAGTCCGTGTGATGTAAAAATTTATTACTGGGTAGTTGTCATTCACATAAGAAAAAGTGCAATCTAAAAGGATTTACTTTCAATAGTAACACACAGGAAGTATGAAAATATTCCTCTAGATAAACATGCAATTGGCTCTATTCAACATCTTCTTTCTGATAAAAATCTTAGAGAAGATTGTTGTCTTTTTTTGCATGTGAAACTAATTCCTTGGAAACAGCTATCAGCATACAAGGTATCATAAACGTAAGTTACCGATTCTTAATTCAGTAAGAAGGATGACAAATGAATATGTTTTGCAAGTTTGACTATCCGAACATTCTTTCTGTATCCATTTTTAATGCACTGCGTTTTAGCTAAGTCTTCTAACAGTGTTAAACAGTTTTGTTATTTAATGTTCAGAAACAAAGAACCAGTGGGCACGGGACGATCCTGCTTTTCCTGTGATTTTCTGTATCTTCTTGATTATTGCGTCTTCGGCATATTGTGCTGTGTAAGTTCTTGGAACTATACATAGTGCCATAGCCATTCTTATAGTTTTTAAAATTTGTTTCACCAATTGCATTCTCGATTGTCTCAGGTTAATTATTCAAGCATCTTATGCTTGTTGTGTCGTTAACTATCACTCTATCAGTACTAATACTGTTCATTTGTTTAGAAACTGTATGTTTTCTGCAATTAACTTGTGAACTTTATATATCTTAGGTATGGCACGAGTTTTGGGCATGCTGTGCTCGCATTGATCTCAGTAATTGTTTTCCATTTCTTGTTAGCTGGAACATTTTTAGGTATGGCGCGACCTTCTTTTCGTACCCAGTTGGTCTAGTTATCATCCTTTCCCCACTCAGTAAGCTTTCGCATGCTCTGCATTCTTAAGCTCAAGGTAATTCGCTGTTCTAATGTTTGCATAACTATTGAATTTGCATGGTCATTCTTATTGGCTTCAATCCTACAAGATATGTTATGAAGATATTCTTCAGTTAGCAACTGCTTATCCAACTATACAAGTAGCATGTAGTGTACAATCCCAGGCGGGCAGAATTCCATTGTCAAGCAGAAGGATCTGGTGAAACGCCATTTGTATCTTGAGTACATAGGACTGACATCCAAGTGCTAAAGAACTTTTTGTAAGTTGCCCCATTTAGAAGCACTCATCACAAAGATGCACGTTACTTGGTCAATCATGTGCATGATCTATTTTTCGTAGCTCATACATTTCACTTCTTTAGGGACACCTGTATATTGCTCAAAGAAAACAGGCATCGGGAGAGTCGTCGAATTAAAACGTGCATGAGAAAAGAGGGGGTATACACAATCGTGAAGGCTGCTTGTTCACCAACTCCTCAAGAAGCACGTTTCAGAATCGGCAAAATTTGGACATGCGGTAACGTGACAGAGCGCAGCAATTCTAGCGAGCAGACGAAACCCAGGAAATGTGAAAGGATGGTGGTCGCCGAAGCCTGTCGAAACCAATAAATGTATCTCCAACGTTTAAGCTAATGAATTTGTGTGAGAGAGAGAGTGATGAAGTAACCTGCACCAAGAAGACGTCCGATGCAAGCACAGGAATCTGACCAGGAGGTATCCCCTGGTAGTAAGGAACTGCTGAAGTAGTAAGAAGAGCCTTGCTAAATAACAATCCAACGGTAGTTAGCATTCCAATGACTGCTGCGGCCATTCCGACAAGATTTAGGACGATGCCGTTCTCCAAGTGTTTTACAACACGAGCACGCGGAGGAGCCTGGAAGCGGAACAAAAACAGTGGAAGAAGAAAAAAGACTTTTCATGAGGGAAGTGTTACAAAGCAAGAGAGAGAGAAAGTCTGTTGGAGATCAGATGGATGGGCCAATTCAATTGTCTCCGGGGAGGTCACCTTTGCTGGTTCGTTAGCGGCTTTCCGGAGCTTTTTCGACAAGTTCAGGTAACGGAACGAACGGAGGACTGACAGAAATGCTGCCGCGACGCCGCCGGCGGTGGCAAAGAACGCCGCCGGCGCCGGCGATCGAAACCTCTCATTAATGAGCAACGAGAGCGACAAAATTACGGAACCCGCAATCGCGCACACGAGTTGCCCCCAAAACCCGAGACCACCCAGCCGCTTCAAGTATCTGGAGGTGCTCTCGAGTCTCTCTGCAACCTGTAAAGTAATATTTATTTGGGATTGGTCATGACACTGCAGTGGAACACGAATTGAAGAGAGCATCTAAAAGTGAAAGCAAATACAACAGGAACAGAAGAGACGAAGTGCCTGCGCGAGCTTCGCCGCCTCGGATTCATCTTCATCATCGCCGGCGGTGAGAAAACCCGGCGCCGTTGCTGCTTCGGCAGCAACCGGATCCCTACGGAAGTTTGAGAGGAGCGGCAAGCGGAGGAAGGGGAGAGATGGAGACCGCAAGAATGACGAGGGATGGGCCGGGAAGCAGAGGACCTCCCCGGGGAGAAGTGGCCTCGGCGGCGGCGAGGCGCAGGCAGCGTGGAAGATGTCGCAGACGCTGCCAGAGGGGCGCGACGACGCCTGCATTTGGATTGCTGCAGCGGTGAATTCGTCGGAGTCCCAATTGTTCAGCTCGTTCCTCTCGACGTCCGACTGCACCCGGCGCGCTTCGTTTATTATTATTATTATTATTATTATTATTTTGTTTTTTTATTTTAGTTTTCTCGTGGACTACAAATGCACAAAAAATACTTAAAAAATGCACACACACAAAAAAAAAAAATCCCGAGCTATTTTCGAACTCGGAAGAGAGGCCACGTTATCGAATCTATGACTTCATTTTAAATCGATGATTTTTATGTGATCACACGAACAACACTCGAACTCGATTCAGATCACGCCTACGGCGTTCAAGAACTTAATTGGTTCATCGGCTTTTGCTTTGTTTTCTTTTCTCTTTCTCGATGGGGGATTGAAGGATTCAGAGGTGGCGGCGGGAGGACAATTAATTTATTATATTAACTAACTCTCAATATAATAATTTGAGTTTTAATTTCAGGGTCGTGTAAAGAAACTTGTCAAGCTGCTGTTCATTCGCTGCTCCTGGTTCCCTTCTGCGCCATTAATTGATAACTAGTGGAAGGTATTCATCAATGGAACCGTCCTGCCGAGGGCCACTCCCTGCATGTGATTCCCACGACTCCGTCGTCACCACTCACCACAACTACCTCAGCTTTTGCGTTGCAGGTCCTAAAGAATTTTTCTTTAGCACATCAGCCTTCACCACCACCTCAGCCTCTACGTCCAATGCAGAAAACCTGGATCTCGCAGCTCTCCAAACCTAAATAATTAGTAGCGGTACACCGTATCGTATTAAATGATTTATAGTAGTATCACAAGTTACTTGAGAATTATGTCTTATTTTGTTTTGCTCTGTGCAACTTGCTTTGCACAGAATAATGTTGACATCGCTTCCTTTCGAATTTGAATTCAGTTGTTTTTACTCACTTCAATGTCATGATTTTGCTTGTCCTGTTTTGGTTTTCACTTACGGATGACAAATATGTTGACGTCTTTTTCTTCATGCAGGGAGGCTATTAGTGATAACTGATAGCTCATAATGGTGCTACTGGAGTTTTTGCTGGATGCAGATATATTACACACAAGAATGCAGTCGTACATGGAGTTAACATCGTTCTGTTCAGAAGTCTGAAGTTACATTCCGCTTGGATTCAGCTGATCTCATGGGTGACACAATTGGGGCAACTTCCTTCATGCCCTGGGCGACCATGATTCATATCAGACCAGTGGAATCTTCTCATTCCATCTCACTTGGAGTGAGATCCAAAGCTTGAAGCCTGCGTGGCCTTCATCTTTTACTGATAGAATTGATCAAACTACTCAGGATTACAGATTACTAGTTGCATTTACGAGTTTGCAATAAGATTAAACTGTCAAAAGAGCGTTAATTTTCTTTTCAGGACACACAAACGGCCAATTCTGTGATAAGATCTTGGTACTTTCTTTCTCCAGCTGAGCTCACAAGCCCTTTAACCGAGTCTAGACTAGCAAGAAACCCTGCACCAAAGCATCAGGGCAGCTATATGACACTTGCTGGCCTCCTGAGCTTTGCAAAGACTAGCAGTCTCTGGAATCTCAATCAACATTGAAGTGGGCCTCCGCTTTCCCTCTGACACTTTGTTTTCCTTCTGTTGGCAGAAAAGCTGATGAGCAACTTCTTGCTGACAATATGTGCCCCATTTTGATAGGACAGACAAAGAAATAATTCACTTTCTTTAAACTTTTGTTATCCTAATCACAATTAAGCAGCTGCCCTTTCCATCAATGATCCTGAATCCAGCTTGTAGCAAGCCAAAACTTTGACTTGAACCTCGGAGAAGAGAGAGGGGAACAACCGAGCAATGCAATTGTTTAGGCGCTTGCACTTGCTTGTCTGCGCGTCTCTTCTCTGTTCTGCAATAGAGTAGTTCCGATACAGCTTCCAATTCAGAAAGTGATGACATATTAGGTGAATTTGATCTTGCATCTGTTCTCGTTTTCTTTGGCCTACCCGCTTTTGTAAACATTTTTCATCCTTGGAGTACAGATCGCACCTTGTCTCACCACAGATGATGCAGTCAAGATTTCTTTACGATTTTGCGATCTTACTTTCATTTACCGATCTCAATTTTATCTTTAAAATTTTACACACCATCTTAATTTTGATAATACGAAATTATGATAAAAGATATCATCATTTTAATATTAATTAAAAATATTTTTTTATAATAAAATATATTTTTATAATATATTCATTAATTTTAATATTAATGAATTAGCAAGTGCTGAACGGCATGCTCTCTGCATCGAATTATTTAGGATACAAGCGAGTTTGGAGCATCAAGGAATCCGTCAGCGACGAGATCAGACAATCCGCAGTACCGTCAATCTTCCAAGATCATCGTTTTGTTGCAGATTTTGCGTGTTGTTTTATGTCTGATGATGGCCAATGTTAACTTCCCTTTGTTTTGGCTATCACTGAGTTTAGCGAGTTCTCATTTTGAACAATCAATTATGTCAACATTTTCTTGTTCGTTACCAGTCAATGTATCAATACGTGAATTAATGTACTAAATCACCGAGCAAATTCGGTGCAACAACTCCTAAGTTTCATGTGTTTTAAGCTAACAGGTTAATAAAACCTCTTGGTTTGTACCGTAAGTACAACGCCAGTGTTCAAGAACCATTCTACAGGTGAAATTTGCCACATCCAATTCACTCATACAGTATGAAATGCATGATTCATCTGATCGAAAAACTTACATTGCAATGCATAAATCACTTCTGATCAGTCGGTGACACCACTGGAAAAGATCTAGGAGCGTTGATACTGAACTCCAAAGTTTATGAGAAAAGTTGCTCTCTCAAGAAGAAAATAACCCCCTAAAACCTGAAAGATATGGATCACAAAAAGCAACTGCTAGCCCTAACTCTAGGAATTAGGAAAATTTCATGCCATAGACAGCCCCTTATAATTTAAGGAAAACAAACTCTTCAATTGCTGGTATATCCCCGATGTTCTTGAGAGCTGCTTCAGATGGTTCGTCATCAACTCCAATGGCCATGACAGCATGTTTCCGAGGAGCAATCCTTCCAACGCTCATGAAACTGACGTTGACATTCTGGTCACCCAAAATGCTCCCGACTGTCCCTATCATACCTGGCTGGTCCACCTGCCTGCAAAGGATCAGGCTTCCTTCCATGCTAGCGTCCACTTGGAATGATCCAATCTTGGTAAGGTGGGGTATTCCTTCAGCCACTCTGCCTTCAACAATTATGTCCCCGCTTTCTGATTCTGCGGTAGCGAATTTGGATTCCACATTTGCAATCTGGACTTGTATTGATTCCAGAGGGGCCTCTGGTGAACCGTCCAACAAGATCCTCTCTTCTGTGATGCGGATCCCCCTCTGTTTAGCCATGTAATCAGCATTGACAAGATTGACAAACACACTCGATATCGGCTCAATGAGCCCCTTGGTGATCATCGCACGAAGCAATCTAGTGTCAAGATCATCACTCGTTCTTGACGAAGCATAAGTCACCTTAATTGATTTGACACCACTGCCTCCAGCCACTAGTTGCACAGCTAATCTTCCAAGCTTTTCAGCTAGCACAACAAAGGGTGCAAGCTCTGACAAAACCTAAAAAAAGGGGAGAGAGAAGAAATATATTACATCAATTTTCATAAAGCACTTATGCATGTGTAACTAGGATGTAGACACCAAAACATAGATGAGATATTTTAAGTTGTAAAATTTGAAACATACATTTGTGACATGCAAAGAAAGTGCCTATACTCAACCTTCATTAAATATGAGCAAAAAGACACTAGAAACTGATACAGCAGTCTGAAAATCTAGGAAGCAAAAATGTAAGCTTGCCTCCATTTGCAATTTAGTTTTCTTTATTGTCTAGCACTAATTTTCTCAAGATACTAACCACACCAAAGACAATTATGTTAATATTGCATTTGACATTAACAATAGCAGCATCTTAATGTTACAATGACGAGTTATTAAAATATTTATTTACTGTTCATGGAAAAAAAGCCTTCGAAAAGAAGTTTAAAGAGAGCTTAAGATACCGTAGGAGGAACCATTGGTGCATTAACAGCAGTAGCAGCAAGTTCCCCTTTTAGAGCACCTATTACAGCTTCTGCTATTTCAATTGCCACTTCTTCCTGGATATTTTAGAAGATTAGGAGCCTTCAAGAGTTTAGAAGTTCTACAGTACAGAGTTGAAATCAAATACCTGTGCCTCAACGGTGCTGGCACCAAGATGTGGTGTTGCTGTGACTTTATCATGCTGCACCAACTTATCATCTGCAGATGGTGGCTCTTTTGTAAAGACATCAAGTGCAGCCTGTTTAGTCAGACAATAAAAAGAAGATATTAATGAGTGAATTATATTGTGATGCCTAACATAAGAACTCAAATAATATTAGAATAAGAGTAACCTGAGCAACAAGTCCAGAATCCAGTGCCCTCACTAGAGCCTCTTCATCAATCACGCCACCACGAGCAACATTAACAATTCTTACTCCTTTCTTCATCTTTGCAAATGCTTCATCATTAAGAATTTTATTTGTTGAAGGTGTAAGAGGCATGTGCAATGAAATAAAATCTGCATTTGCCAAAGCTTCATCAAATGATACTAGCTCCACTCCCATGGCATGAGCACGATCAGCGGCAGCATATGGGTCATGTGCAATGACATGCATTCCCAGACCTTTCGCACGCCGTGCAACCTCAGATCCAACTTTTCCAAAGCCCATTATTGCAAGTGTTTTACCAACAAGAGATACACCAACATATTTGTTACGTTCCCATTTGCCTGACACAAAAAACAGGAAATATGAGTATAGAAGAACATGAATTGCTATATATATAAATATGTATATGATCATTGAATGCCCTTCTGAATGATAGATGCAATATATAGATGTAGAAGTCCATTGTTTCTTAGATTAAAACAAATCATACAAGAAATAGTGGATTTGATAGTGAGAGGATTTTTTTTTTTCGATTAGGACAGTGAAAAAGATCTTATCACCGACGCACTTTCTAAAACATATTATTCTCTATGCAATTCATTACACTAAAAAAAAGAATCAAATGAAATTATATACTTCTAAGCAGGATGGGTATGACCAACTTCTAAGCAGGAACATCTCCACCATACTTGTAAGACCTTGTGGTGAAATATTGTTAAAAAAAGAATGATATTATATACTTGTGTACTACAAATTGGTTGAAGCACACAAATGAAATTTCATAATGAAGTTCTCCTAAGTGTTTGTCAGAATTCAAATAAGCACGCCTTTTGTGTAAGTACAATACAGTGGCTCGGCCAGTAAGGTCTCTCTATCTAGATCAAGAATGACAAGAACTTCCAGCGGAGGGAGCATATGAAGAAAAGCCAACTTATGGTGACAGCTACTAGTAAAAAATATGCATGATGCATCGCAGCTGCATAATTTTATGTACACCGAACAATCAATTCTACGCTTCATAATCAATAGAGAAACATAAAAAATTCGGTTGACTCTTCTACAGTTCATATACAGTTCCTCACCAACAATTCGGTTGACCAGATTGTTGGTGCATGGTGCACTAAGAACAGACAGAACTCCATGGGATCCAATAAGGATCCCGATATGAAGATTGAACCACTTGGTGAGGAGAAAAGGCATAGCAGACTCAAATAGTAAAGACAGTTGAGAATGATCGCACTTCCATCTTTGTTTTATCTTTTGTTTCCATGAATGGTGAGAAAAAAAAAACAGAGTATTTGCGATTCTTAATTATTACACTTGTCCTGCAAATACTAATCCTTTTATCTGATAGGATTCAATGTTCCAAATGTCATGCTCAAAGGGTGTGATCTGCTTCACAAAAATAAAAAGGTAGGCGATTTTGTCAAAAGCCAAAGTCTTTATGGTACATCGAGAAATGATTCCGTAATGAAAAGAGAAAAACTGATGTAGAGACGCGAAAAACATACCAGATTTCATGGATGCATCAGATCGCGCAACGTTGCGAGCCATGGCAGTGAGAAGGGCGATCCCGTGCTCGGCGGCGGCGACGGTGTTGGCGGTGGGGGCGTTCACGACGAGGCACCCGTGTTCGGTGGCGGCGGAGAGGTCGACGTTGTCGATCCCGACTCCAGCGCGTCCGACGACCTTGAGCTTACCGCCGGCGGCTTCGAAGACCTCGCGGTTAACCTTGGTGCCGCTGCGCACGATGAGCGCGTCGCAGGTGGCGATCTTGGCACGGAGCTCCTCAGGAGTGAGGTTGTAGGAGCAGTCGACGTCGGCGAATCCCTTCAGGAGATCGAGACCCGCCGCACCGAGCTTCTCCGCCACCAGGATGGTGGGCTTGCCGTCCGCCCCGGCGGACGCCACCACTACGAGGCGGCCACGAGGGTGGCGGAGGGCGGACGGGGAGGGGAGGCGGAGGAGGCGACCGGAGGAGTATGGGGAGGAGGTGGCGAAGAGGCGGGTGGTGGCGGCGGCGGCGGCGGCGGCGGGCGTCGCGAAGTTGGTGGTAATGGCCGCCATGCTTTTGGTTTTGGGCTCTGGTTTTGGAGATCTCGCGATCGCTTTTGCGGCGCTTTGCTCCCCCCTTTCTCCTGAATTTATATGAAATGTGATGTCTGGGATCTAGTGGGTTTGGTGGGACCTGAGCAATATTTAAAGATTTCGGATGTTGATGTGACAAAGGTATTAGTGATCTTTGAAAGATTACAATTAAGATTTCAAATATTTATTCAATACCCAAACAGTAAAGTATACAGATATATTATTGAGAAGACTAGATGTGATGTGCTCTGACCACATAAGTAAAAATACTATATAAGGGAAACCCATGGATAGTGCAAAATTGTGTCGCATATACGTTCTATTTAATAATCATATATTTAACTAATTGGTTGTAAGATTTAGAATTACAGACAATTAATATTATTATAGCGTTGTTATTACTCACAGAGGTAATCCAATTAATTAATATGACTAATAAATGCAACAAAAAAGAAAGTTTGAGAAGGTGAGCACATTAAAATCATCCTTTGATTGGAAGTTTGGAACGTTTTCAAATGAAATTTTAGTCTTTTAAAATTCATTTTCAATTGAAAACGAGGTGATAACTTTTTTTTCTTATATCTAAGAATAATTTTCAATTGAATTCCGCTAGGGTGAAAGTAGTTCGGTCGAATCAAATTTTCAATTGAAAGAAGATCAATGCTACTTTTCGAATCGATTTTTAAAATTAAAAAAATCATCCTAAAATCATCTGAAAAAATAAAAATCATTCTCTAAAAAATTAATTTTTTAGGTGATTTTTTTGGAGTCTTAATTTTATATAATTATATTTTAAAAATATATAGAATAAACTAAAATTAATATTTAAATTTATATTAATATAAAATATACTACTAAAATTTTAAAGTTATTGTATTAAAGTTTGATAATGGGATAGAAAAGTATGAAATTTTATATAAAAATATTCTATCTATAATAAACAAAAATTGATAATATATGTATTAATTATATAGATAAAAAATCACACATAAAAAAATGGTCTCCACGACCTTTATGGTTTTTTTGGATGAGCCCCTAATTTTATCGGTGAATTTTAATTTACTAAAAATTACTTTAATTTATATTCGGTCTTTAATTTTTTTACTTTTTCAATTCGATTTTTTCTGATCAAAATTTTCTTTTGCCCCTAACCCTGGCAACATAAAATTTTAAAAAATAAAACTAAAGAAAACTAAAGAAATAGGTACGCAAAGAGATCAGACAAGAAGGTCGATACAACGTCCGAATCTAACTCAACTCGAACATATCGATCACGCCCATCGATCACTTTATAACAGACGTCGGACCATGCGAGAAGAGCATTGCTTTCTCTCAAATTTGCCAGCTATCGATTTCAATGGAGCACCGCGCTCTCTACAACGACTTGGAGGAAGGACTGGATGATCACCCGATCGCCGGCGAGGTCGTCGATGCCCCGGAGGACGAGGTGATTATTACTGTTGGTGGTCATGAGATCCATCTGCATCTTCGCTTGGATGGCCTTCGCATCGGCGAGGACGGCAACCCAGAGCTTCAAACAGTACTGGAAGAGGAGTATGATGATGGGGAGGTAGTGCATCAGGAGGAAGAGGAGGAATATGGTAATGGAGAGGTAGTGGATCCGGCGGAGGAAGAGGACGAGTATGGTGATGTCGAAGACGCGGAACAGGAGGCAGAGGATGGCGATGGAGAAGTGGATCATCAGGAGGAGGACGAGGATGAAGATGGGGAGATAGTGGACGACCGGCTCGACGTCGAATTTGTGGTAACAGGAGGTATCGGGATCTTGCCACCACATGGCGGCTCCATCACCATAAGGTATTTCGTGCCACCAGTTGACGCAGAGAGAGCAGTCCAGAACTCGCCGTCGCCGGCATTCAATGGTTCCGTCATCAGGAATAACGTGCCTCCGGCTGCGACGGTGAGATCGGTCGCTGTGCAGAATCCGCCGCCGGGCACCGCTGCAGACGACGAAAACGCTGTGCATTACTGTGCGGTCTGCCAAAGTGCGATGTCCGCGGAGGAGGAGGAGGTGAGGTGGCTTCCTTGCGCTCATCAGTTCCATGAACGCTGCTTCTTGCCGTGGCTCCGGCTGAAGAGTGCATGCCCAGTATGTCGTTATGTGCTTGCTCCCTGCGAACAATTCTAAGTGCAAGTAATTTGTACAAAAATCAAACTCGTGTATCACGTGGGCTAATATGTGTGGGTGTTAGCGGGTCGATATGATCGGATCGGGTCGGGTGGTCGGATTATCTGATCACTTAATTTTTTTTAAATTTTTTTCTTATTGATTTTATATTTTTAAATATATAAATAGTATTTAATATTTATTTTAAAACATAAAATAAGTTTTATAATTATTTAAATATTATTTCTGTATTTAAAACATTTTATTTTATTTTTACAATTTTTTTAAAGCAAAGATAGGCCTAGATTTAAATAAAAAATAGAAAAAAATTAAAAAAATTGAGTCATCGAGTCGGGTCGAGGACCCGACCACCAATCCGACCGACCCAAACTAGGTCGGGCCGGGTCACATTGTCGAGTTCACCGGGTCAACCCGACCCGGTGAACACTTCTTGAGTCTTCTTTTAAGTCCCTCGGCTGAACGATGAAATCAATTTTTAAGTATAATGTCATTTACAGTGCGAGTCCTTATTTTTTTAGTTATTTAGGTAAATCATCTATAAATTATCATAATTTTTCAAATTTAATAGTAAATTATGAATTTATTTTTTTATTCTTAAATTATCGTGATATTTTGGTACTCTTGTTTTTTTGTTAATTTTGATTTTTCTCATTTATGAAAAACTAAATTACTCATCTCTCTTTAACACATCAAATAATAAATATAAAAAAACTTTAAAAATATTCCTTGCATCGGTCGCCCCCTCCAATCCATCCTAAAAATTAAATGTTTCATTTTTTCTTTTATTTTAATTTTTTATGTTTATTATTTGATGTGTTATGAAGAGAGGGATAATTTAATCATTTCATAAATAAGAAATAATTAAAATTAACGAAAAAATGTAACGAAAGTGAACGGGAGAACTAAAATAGAAATGATATGATAATTTAGGGATAAAAAATTTAGCTCGTAATTTTACGTTAGATTAAAAATCGTAATAATTTAAGAATGATTTATAAAAATAATCTCATTTTTTTTATGCCGACTCGACAAAACTATTATCACTGAATTAGTTCAAAGACAAAGAGATAATGATTTATTTTCTTATCAAAATGAGGATTGCAAGAATCAATTTAGAAACATTAGCATCCTCAATCACTTAGGTTAATTCCAATCTAATCATAGTGTTAAATAATGCCGAAAAAAGAATATTTATCTATCATTTCAACACATCATTATTCTCATTTTATAGTACTTATTCAAATAAATAAATTTTACTTTGGGTTTCGGATACGATAACAATTGAAGTCATTGGACTCGAGTGGAAAGATCTGAGGATCAAATAAACTGAAAAGCTATAATTATGGAAAATAATGGGTTAATCGACTGCCACATATAAACTTGTCATCATATTGGAGATAAAGAAATGTAATTGTGATAGTAATTTTGTAGTTGATAATAGTTCGATGACCATTATATTTTATACTATTTTCCCTGATAGTTTTTATGTAATGTTTTGAGGTCATCCAATTAATACGATGAATATGTTGTGTTCCAGCATTTTTGTTTTCATTGAAGTACTAATAAATGAAAGAAAAAAAAGATGGTAACGTTCGATAAGATAACCTAAAAATAATATGAGCTGGTTTTATTTCCTGTTTTAAGTGAAACTTTATTTCATTTTCAACTTTATTTAAGTAAAAATAACCATGAATTAATAAAAGCCTATCAACCTGTAAAAATAATAATTAATAATTGAATTATGAATATGAACGTTGGGCCGTTGACGTCTTGAACGGGCCACCAGTGTGCCATGGCCCAGCGTTTGCTTCTTCTTCTTCTTTTTTTGGGTTTCTTTTCTTAGTTAATTTGTAAATAATAGATAAATAAAATAAAATTGTTTGTTGTTTTCGGGAAAAAAATATTATACTTTTAATCTACATGATGCTAATCATAGATATGGAATAAGAATAAGAGACATAAATTGATGCTATTTATTTCTTTACTGAGAAGTGTATCATTAAGTAGAAATTTAATATATATTTTTAATTTTATTCTCATAAAATATAAACGTGCATGACTCGGCTTCGTACTAAAACATACATTAGAAATAGTTAATTACTTTCGTTTTTTTTCTTTACAATACAAAGTCGAAAATAAATCTGATCATAAATAGGACCCGAACAACATTTTCTGAAATTTAGGGATCTTATCAACAGAAAAATAGTGATATAATTACTACTGAGTTATAGAAAGCCATTTCTTCATCTAACATATGCAGCTCCTGCCATTTGTTCTACTCAGAAGCTGTTGGGTTGGTGCATATTTTTTTAGCACTTGGTTCTCTCAAGTTATATGTTCGTTTAAAAAAAAAGTTATCTGTTCATAAAATCCATTTCTAAAAACAATGTAGTCATGATAAGGAAATACCTGGGGTCTAATTTATGTATTTGTTTAATGATCAGAGGTTGTATACACCTTTTATAATCCTGTTTGTCTATTGTCCTGTGGCTATCTTCCCAAAGTTAGAGTTCAATTTTAGGTTTTTCATCTTGAAGATGTAATCTTGAGAATCAAACTATATGTTTAGCAGTTTTAAACTTATGAAAACAATTAACTTGAAAAAAATAGCATATTTGATTAAGGAAAGGAAAGAAAACAATAGTTTTAGTAATAATTTTTATAAATAATTATATTCTTTAATTATACATAATGATATATCCACCTAGTGGGATAATGTTTTGTTGTTGTTGTTGTATACATAATGATATATATAATCATTAGTTCTTTGATCTCTTTTTCATCCATTTTTTAAGGAAAAATGGCATATTAGAGGAGAATGGAGGAAAGACACATACTTTTCTCTCCATTCTCGAAAATGAATTTAATCATTTTCGTTTCCTCTCGAATACATTTCTTTCACCCTCAACCAAATAGCCTCTAAGTGAGCATGAAGATCTCGATGGGCGCCACGTGATCGAATATGCAATCTAGGTCCCTCAGCGAGGAAGACAGGGACGAGGATGGAGCATGCTTCATGACGACTAATGATGCAGTTAAAATAATAGTAAACGCTAACAAATTCACTAGTCATCCGAGTAATAAAATGAATGATTAGCGTTATCCTTCTCATGAGGATGATTAATAAAATTTAGATTCTATTTTAATCTTGTTAATTCAGAAACGAAGACGAAAGTTTATTTTCAAATATGAATAAAATAAAATAAAGACAATAAACTTAGATCACCTAAATAAATGATATTTTATTATTAGAGTTGTTAACTATCACCACTAAAAATGCAATAGATTTTCTCAAATTAGAATTAATAATAAAGTTTGATTTTGTTTAACTTCTATCTTAAAAATAATTAGAATAAAACAATCCTTTCAATTTTTATTTTATCTAATTAGTCACAAGATGCATTTAATTGAAATTTTAAATTAAGAACCTTTTTTAAGTCACATTAATGACTGCACAAATTAAATCTCTTTCAATTTCTTTAACCGTGGCATATATGAAATAAAATCAATCATAGACTACTTCTTAATTAGAAATTAACTCATAAATCATAGAATCAAAGGAAAGCACAAACTTGTAATGCTATTAACGATTCAAACTAACTAATATTAAAAAAATGCCAATACATAAATAGGGTTTAACTAGGATGACCCTAATAAAGAATTAATATTAAAAATGACATCAAATCTAATGTAAAAGTTCAAAAAAGGAAAGCAAGAACTCTTATAATTGTTGAACACGTCCTCTCTCAATTTTCCGAAGTATGATCTTTCCTAACTTTTCCTCTTATTGTCCTTTAAAATAATTCTCAAGATATAGATTTTCTTTTATCTGCCCAAGGAAGAAATTGAATCTCCAATCGAAAAATGTATAGAATTTACTACGTAACCGCTTGCAAGACTGCCATCATGGCCATTCCAGACTCTTATCACGCTCGTGATCGAGACTAATTTTTATGAGCTATTTTTGCTATTCTAGCACGATCGTGAATGAGTGTTGACACGACCATGATCGAAGCTCCAATTTTCCAATTGCGCGCCATCTTTCAATCAAAGATGGTGTAACGACCCGAATTTTCAGAAAAATAGATAAATAAGATTTATTTTATTTAACAGATCTGAAAATCCCAATGTTAATATTCTGAAATTAATTAATTCCGAAATTTATGGAAATTATGAGATAAGATGGTTAAAGGGATAGGAAGGAATTTGAGAGGGATTAGATTTAATTGAGTTGTTATTAATTAAATTCGGATTTAATTAAATCTGACAAATTATGGATAGATTAATTAATGATGGATGACCAAGATTGATTCTAAAAGAGTCCAAGGCCTAATAGAATTGATATTGCAAATCTGCACCTATAAATAGGCATTAAAGGTGGCTGAAAATCCTTTTTTTTTTTGCAAAACAGAATTTTGTCCACGATCCCTCTTTTCCTCTCACTTGCATGCGAACCGAGGCACCCCCAAGAACGTGTGGCGGCTGGTTTCGAAGTCTGCACATAGGAGAAGAAGTTCCATGTGGTGGCCATGAGTTTCGGAGCGAGACAGAGAGCAATCGTCGGCCAAAGTTCAGCGTTCATACAGATTTGTCAGAGAAGGAATTCTATTAGTTTTTCAGTCAACTTTAGGTACGTAGGGTGAATCCCTATGTCGTCGATTTTCTGCGACATGGAATCATGTTCCCTTCTCCTTCGTATTGTGATTTCATGGATATATCACATGCATAATTTGGACATCTTATGGTTAGTTATCGTGATCGAAAAGTCGCATCGGAACACACTTTTCTGTCGGCGATAGAACCCGGCCCGGGTTTTGCTGTGCCCGGTCCGGATTTGGTTGAATTCGGACCGAGTTGAACTTGGAATCGGATCGGGTTGTACAACTCGGCTCGAGTTCCTGTTGACCCGACCCGGGTTCTGACTTCGGCTCGACTCGGGGTCGCGGCGCGATTTGGATTGGATGTGAACCGGCCGATCCGGCTCGGGTTCGCTATACACTCGGTCCGGGTTCACTATACACCTGGTCTGGGTTTGCTCTAGCCGAGGTGATATCGATCGTTTCCGAACACGGCCCGGGTTTCACCCGACGCGGGCCGAGTTCTGGAGACAGAAAACGTAAAATTATAATATTTTAGCACAAATAATTGATTAGTTGTTACAATTGTTCCTAAATCGTATTGTTAACAGATCTGACCTCATCAGACTTTTATTAGGTTTGATTTGAGATTATCTTCATCGTTACCATACCTGATCTTACTAATCATTATGTTATTGATCTAGTAGTTTTCTCCTGATTGGGTCATTGTCTAACCTAAAGTGAATTGTTAAAGATAGGTCTTTGGGTTAAACAAGATAAAACATGAAAACTGTTGGGTCTCCATGTTCTCCGATTGTTTCTAAGCCCCCTTGAGTATTATTGTTATAGTGTTGTATGGGACATATAGTGGACTTAGAGGTTTGAGACGTTATCCTTTATGGAAGCTATGACTATCCTGTGATGGCCATGGTCTTTCGCCATCACGAACCTATTGTTAGCGCTATTATTGGAGGGCGGCTTGCCGTGGCTTGATCTCCCACTGGCCTACTTGAAAGAGACATGGAGTTTCCCATAATTGGTTGAACGCTCTCTAAATAAATTGAATTGGATTGTATTGAATTGAATTAAAATTGAATAGAATTGAATGGAATTGAATTGAACCTTGGTCATTCGGACTTCGGCGTGATTGATTTTGCCTCCGCTTATTGAATAGAATAGAAATTAGAAATTGACCGATGACCACAAATATTGACAATGGAAAATTGTTAAATTGGATAGATGCCATAGTGATCAGGCATAATTGATAATTGGTATTGATTGATTCCTTGATCTCTTACTGATTCATGGCCTTATTGATATATATCGTTTCATTGTTGAGCTATTCCTATATGACCTTATCATGTGCTCTATTGATCATTGTTCATTATTGATTATTGATTTTTGAGCACCATTGATCTATTTATTGTTATGGTTAAACCCTACGTACTGAGTATTTTTATACTCATGAGTTTTCCCCTGCATCTGGATTCATGCAGGTGAGATGATAGAGGATGGTGATGCAGGTAGTCAAGCTCAGTGACAGGGATGTTGCACATGGTGTATGATTTAGTCCTACTAGATTAGTTTTTCTTTTCCGCATATTTAGGATGATGGAGTCATGGACGTTTCCATCTCCTTGACATTATATATTGATAGACGATCTTTTATTAATTTCGCATTTTATAGAGTTTTATATCCACAAGATTTATTTATATAGAATTGCGTAGCGCCTTTGGGACAACTCTGAGCACGTGATAGTCACGTGGGTCTCGGGGCATTACAAAAGGTATCAGAGCCTAAGGAGAGACACTTCTTAATTGTCTTAAATAGATAGAATTGAGTCCATGTGCAACTGTCACGAGCAACCACTACAGTCATTAAGTAGGGTCAAGTAAGTATTGTATTGTTATATGGATTATGGAGCTCACACTAATAGAATTGTTATTGCTATTGTTATGTTAGAGCAGCTGCTATGGCCTTTCCGGATCATGTCCCACGGGCTCCTAAGAGTGGATCGCAACGGGCTCTCCAGCAGGCCCAGACCTCCCAAGCTAGTGAGCGGCAGATCCAAAGCCCTCAGATTAATGGACCTCAGGAGGAACAGTTGAGGCAAGGGTCTGTGCTTTATGGACCTCACTCTGCCCATACTACGTACTCTCACCCCGGGAGTTACGCGTGGCAGCCTGCTCAGGATCGGAAGGACACTGTTGAAAAGTTCCTAATGTTGCAGCCCCCTCAGTTTGACGGGAAGGACGACTTTAAGGACGCGGAGAGTTGGATCGAGGAGATCGAGCAGATCCTCCACGAAATGGACTGCGGTGAGGACCGCAAACTGCTCTCGCCAAACGTAAGCTGAAGGGTGAAGCCAGAGAATGATGGATGGCTGCTAAGCTAACCACGTTCATAGGCCAAGATCATGTTACCTAGGAGGACTTCAAGAAGGCCTTCCGAAATAGATTCATCCCTGATTATGAGAGGGGCAGGAGGCAAAAGGAATATCTCACGCTGCAGCAGGGTAACTTGACAATTAAGCAGTACCTGACCAAGTTCCTGAGCTTGGAAAGGTACTCTATCCTGCAACAGACTAAATCGGATCGCGTGAAGCGCTGAGTGGATGACTTGAAGCCCAGCCTCAGGAAAAGAGTTAAGGGAGAGAAATGTCAGACCCTCCAATTTGCTAAAGAGTTCGTCATATATCTGGAGGATGACGACCAGGCAAGAGCCCAACAACAACACTAGGCACCTGTAAATCAGTCGCAGCATCATCAGAATCGTAGTAGAGATCGCAGACAGGGCGGCAGACGTAACAACCGTCATCGTAATGATCGGAATAGGGGCAGACCCTATCCCGAGAGAAGGGAGCAGCAGAGCTCTGGCCGAGGTGATATCGATCGTTTTCGAACACGGCCCGAGTTTCACCCGATGCGGGCCGGGTTCTGGAGATAGAAAACGTAAAATTGTGCACAGATAATTGATTAGTTGTTACAATTGTTCCTAAATCGTATTGTTAACAGATCTGACCTCATCATACTTTTATTAGGTTTGATTTGAGATTATCTTCATCGTTACCATACATGATCTTACTAATCATTATGTTATTGATCCAGTAATTTTCTTCTGATTGGGTCCTTGTCTAACCTAAAGTGAATTGTTAAAGATAAGTCTTTAGGTTAAACAAGATAAAAGATATAAACTGTTGGGTCTCCATGTTCTCCGATTGTTTCTAAGCCCCCTGGGCCATTATTATTATAGTATTGTATGGGGCAGATAGTGGACCTAGAGGTTTGAGACGTCATCCTTTAGGAAGCTATGACTGTCCTGTGATGGCCATGGTCCCCCGCCATCACGAATCTATTGTTAGCGTTATTATTGAAGGGCGGCTTGCCGTGGCTTGATCTCCCACTGGCCTACTTGAAAGAGACATGGAGTGTCCCATAATTAGTTGAGCGCTCCCTAAATGAATTGGATTGAATTGAATTGAAATTGAATGGAATTGAATGGAATTGAATTGAACCTTGGTCATTCGGACTTCGGCATGATTGACTTTGCCTTCGCCTATTGAATAGAATAGAAATTAGAAATTGACCGATGACCACAAATATTGACAATGAAAAATTGTTAAATTGGATAGATGCCATAGTGATTAGGCATAATTGATAATTGATATCGATTGATTCCTTGATCTCTTACCTGATCTCTTTATTGATTCATTGCCTTATTAATATATATCGTTTCATTGTTGAGCTATTCTAATATGATCTTATCATGTGCTCTATTGATCATTGTTCATTATTGATTACTGATTTTTGAGCACTATTGATCTATTTATTATTATGGTTAGACCCTACGTACTGAGTATTTTTATAGTCATGAGTTTATTCATGCAGGTGAGATAATAGAGGATGGTGATGTAGGTGGTCAAACTCAGTGATAGAAATGTTTCACATGGTGTATGATTTAGTCCTACTAGATTAGTTTTTCTTTTTCGCATATTTAGGATGATGGAGTCATGGACGTTTCCAGCTCCTTAACATTATATATTGATAGACGATCTTTTATTAATTCCGCATTTTATAGAGTTTTATTTCCACGAGATTTATTTATATAGAATTGCATAGCGCCTTTGGGATGACTCCGAGCACGTAATAGTCACGTGGGTCTCGGGGCGTTACAGATGGAGTGTTGGCCGACCGTGATTGAAGCTTCAATTTCCTCGTCTCGCACCATCTTTCGGTCACGACTATGATGGTGTGTCATGGTCATGACAAATCTTTAAAGTTCCATTTGCGAGTTCTTTTCGGTCCTTTCTTTCTGATTTTTTAATTTCTTATCATAAAATTATTCAAACTTTGATAGAAATCAAATTTAAAAAGTTTTTTCTAAAAATAAATCAAATAATTTCTTTCCCAAACACAACAAATTCCTAAGAAATTAATTAAATTACATTAACTGACGCATGATGTTTTCATGCATCAACTAACAACACTGACATTTTTGGGGATGACGGCCATGGGGGTAATCTTCAATGTCGCCAAGGATCCGGAGGCATGAGGAGGGATGGAACACGTTGTCGAGGATCTGCTTCAGTATCTTCAAATCCCTAGTCGGCTGTGTGAAGTCCCCATCTTCTTGTCAGTGTCACCAAATCTCTCATTGGGTGATTGCAACTCCTTACAAAATAATTACATAATTCCTGAGTATAAAAAATAGTAAAATAATATATTTTATCCCATCATAACATTTATAAATGAATATTATAAAGGGTAAATATAATAATATCAAATTAGAAATTTATAAAAAGAATAAAAACTAATATTAATGTACGTACATTAAGTTTACAATAAATTTATATATATGGTAAATTGAAAATCTTCCATTTTTTTTATTTTTATACATATTTTTTCTTCTCGGTAATTTTTTTGTACGTGTCACATTTTTATTTTGTTGATTTATTAAAAAGTGTCATATTTAAAATGATAATTAACTAAATTTTCTCATGTTAAAATATTTTGACAAGGTTATAATTTTTATAAATAGGTAAATGATATAATTAGTCGTTGTCTGAACTTACTACATAATAAAATAAAAAAAAATTTATGTATATATATTATATGCATAATATTATACCAAATTATTATTGTATAATATACATATGACAAAGAAGCTTGTCTCTCCATCCATACTTAAGTTCCCTCATTTTATGCCTCTTGTCTCTCTTAGATTAAAAGTATATCTATTACATTAAAGGTTCTTAAATGAAAATATGTTAAACGTACACATCATAAAGTTTGAATGGGATTATAATTCATAAGATAATGATTCAAATTTAACTAATTTTAAATTAGACGAAAGAAAAAAAGTAAACAAATGTACAAACATAGTTTCACATTTGAAATAGTTGAGAAATGGAAATAAAATGACAACTATTAGGTTATGTTTGGCATTATTAGCGATTTAATTAGTGGATAGCGATTTAATTAGCGGATAGTGAATAGCGGATAATGATTAGCGATTAGAGGTTGTAACAAATAAGGGGTCGTTTGACGTATTACCGATTTAAGTAACTAGTAATTTAGATCACCACTTAAATAGATTACTACTATTTAAATTATCGATAATATTACATTATAGTATTTGGTAAGTACTGGTAATATAAATAATAGTCAAAATGGATAGTTATATCAAAATATCCTTAAAAATTATTTCAAATTTTAATAACATATTATTATAAATAAACAAAGAACAAAATAGAAAAGTGAATATATATATATATATATATATATATATATGAGACAAAATTAAGAGTTATTTGCAAAATATTTGAAATAATAAAAAAGATGAAGTTAAATGATATTTATTTATTAATAAAATATTTGAAATAAAAAATTTAATTGAAGAGATATTTTCGTCAAAATGTATTTCCAACACATTTTCTACCTACTATCTAGATTATCAGTGAGGTGATAATCAAGATTACCAGATCAATTAAATTACCGATAATCAATGATAGTCAAACGAGGTAATGTAGTGGGTCTTGAGAATTTTAAATAAAATAATCGGTAATCTATTTAGATTACCTCGTATCAAACGGCCCATAAGTGTTTGGTAAAATTAGCGATAGAATTACTAATTTATATAAAATGACATAATCGAACATATCACAAATTATTTAATTTAAGCACTATACAAATTGTATTATAATACACATAAATTAAACATTTATATCTTAATTAAATAAAATGAAATTTCACAACTAATTTTTTTGTTAAAGTATATAAAAATTTATATCGACAATATTTTTTATATAATATAAAAGTGTTAATTGTGAAATTATTTTTTATTCATTGTTAATAAATAAATAATTTGTAATTAATTAAGCATGAATATAAAAAAATAGAGTTAAATGACTATAAAATAAAAAATGAGAAAATAATAAAAAAATTAGAAAAACATAATGTATTTGAATAAGGATAAAATTGAAAAAAATTATAAAACGTTAACCTCTAAACACTAAACGTTAGTTGAAGTAGTTTTTCAATATTTTCATATGAAATGTTAAACATTATTTATTTTTGTCATCTACGATTAGCATTTGAACCGCTAAACGCTAATTGAAACACTAATTTTGATATTGTCAAACAGAATCTTAATAGAGGAGGGACTAATGAAACAATTTTATTTCTTCAAAGTTAAAAATAATAAAGTTTTATAATTATGTATAAAAAAATGTTCACTTAATTTTTCTCGTCTGGTTAAAAAAAAAGATTTTAACCGGTTTTATGACTGGTTCAACTCTGTCCACAAGCATTCCTAGTTTAAAGAGGTCTTAAAAAAAACATACGCCTATTGAAGAGATACAAATTGGAAGACTATTTAGTAATTGGAAAAAAAAAACTCTAGTTATTGGATTTGATCATCTAAAGAATTAAAGGGCAAAAATGGTGAAGAACGAGTAATATAAATATTTTGCATCCAGCTAACATAATAACTATTGCTCATACTTAAAAAGTAAACTACTTCACATCTTATCATCCACAAAGTGCATTATGTATATTATTATACACAGGAATAAAAAATAAAGTAGGAGCATTCGCAATTGATCAAGATATTAAATAAATAAATAAAAACTCTGTGAAACAATCATGTAATGAGGCAAGATTATACTTTTTTTTATAAAGATATTATTTGTTTAAATTCATTAATATGCTTTTATATACCTTTTTGTGTATCATTTTTTAAGGTTATGAACTTGTGATGAGAAAAAAAGTTTAACGAAATTTCTAGAGTCCATACTCCATACCACAATTTTATAAACCATGAGTGCTTGTTTCAACTTTTATTCCTTCAGCATTCAATGTCGTCCGGAAAAAAATCCTTTTTAAATTTTTCATTCAGAAAATAAATAAAGTATAATTATTTAAATTAAGGGGGTCGACCCGATGAACCCGAGGATCCAAACCGACTTTTGGGTCGGGTCGGACCCGACCCGACCCGACCTCGACCTAGGGTCGGGTCGGGTTCGTGTTGGAGAACCCGAGTTAGACTCGATCCGACTTGATGATCCGGATTTTTCTTTTTCCTTTTTAATTTTAAATGAATTTTTTATTAATTTAAGAGTTTTATATTATTAAAATCTTAAAATAATATAAAATAAACTATTTTAAATGTAGAAAATATATATAAATATTTTAAATAATATGTTTTGGTATTTAAAAATATTTTATTTAGTATTTAAAATAAAGTAATACATATTTTATATTAAAAATAAAAAGAATAATGATGGTCGGATAATTCGACCACCCGACTCGACCGATTGGGCTGGGTCATATCATAAGAAAAAAAAGAGGCAAACCTGATCTCACCCGACCGGATCAGGTTGGGTCGGATTTGATCCGACCCATGAACACTCATGATTTAAATTTTTACAAACAATAACGAGTCCATTATTAAACTCAATCCGGATAATGATTTGTTATCTGACTCATCATTTTAGAATAAAAAAATAATAACTCACTGCCACAAAATAACATTTTTGAGATTGATGAATATACAGTGTTTAATCTCTTATAATCAGGACGGAATCAGCCCAAAATATTAGGAGGGGAGCAATATAAAATTTATTATTAATAATTATATAAGATATATGTCTATTTTTACAATATTTGATAATAAATTTTATTAGTGTCAATTAGAAGATTCAAAATGGAAAAAGTATATATATATATATATATATATATATATATATTTCTGACCAAATTAAATATTATTTTAAATTATATGTGAGACTTTCATATCATTCCCCACCCACCCAACGTAGCTCCGTCCCTGCTTATAATGTTAAATAAACAGATAAATTTCAGTTATTATCCCACATTTTTACTCTAAATCATCAACTTTTTAGTGTCGTCAATTAAGAACGTGTTTTTTAAAAAATTAGCGTTACCTCTATTTATTATCCTTAAGCCATGGTTCATTGTTTTGTTAATATGATTTCTAAACTATTAGCATCAATTTAATTCGACACTCAACGTTTTGAACGAGGGCGCCAAAATGAACTGGACACTTGAATCATGATCGGAGATGTCAATGGAAACAACTCCTCGGTTACAATCCTACAAGATACAGAGAGAAATGAACACACCGTTCCCGCATTTACGAGCAAGCAGAGGAGCAAGAGCTGCTGCTCCTGGATGGCAATTTATCGAGCACTTGGACTGCGTCCTTCATGGGCGGCCGCTTCTGCGCCGCCGTCGCGCAGCACGCGAAGCCCAGCTTGAAGCAGCTTAGCAGCGCCTCCTCCTTGCCCTCGACCTCCCCGCGGATCGCCGGGTCGGCCATGCGCAAGACCCTGTTCCTCTCCTCTGGCAGGAACGCGACGTTCCACTGGCAGAGCTCCACATCCGAGAGCACCCTCCCTGCCAGAAGCTCCAGCAACACCATCCCGAACGCGTACACGTCCCACTTGGCGTTGGGCCTCAGGCTCTTCAGGGACTCCGGCGCAAGGTATGGCGGAGGCGCAGTCCCCGTGGTGGACGCAGACCCGCAGGAGCTCGCGCCGGCCAACGGAGAGACCTCCGGCAGGCTTTTCGACGACTGCGCCGACCGCTTGCTCCCGAACTGCCGGGCGGATGTGCCGATTTTGTAGCTGCCGTCGACGGACATCAGACGTTCCAAGCCGAAGTCGCCGATCTTTGGCTCCATGTCCGCGTCCAGCAAGATGTTGCTTGGTTTTACATTACCGTGGACGGTTTTCTTGTCATGGAGGTAGGCGAGTCCCCTCGCCACGCCTCGCAGGATCAGAAGGCGCGCGTCCCAGGTGAGATGAAACGGGGACGACCCGAGCTTCTCTGGAAAAAAAAAACGAGCAGAAAACTTTTCAGTACCAATTCCGAGCCCAACTCGTTTGCTAAAATGCAACAGAGACGAGAAGAGGGGAAAACTTACTACTGAATGATAAGTTAGCGAGACTGCCATTGGAGGCGTAGTCGTGGATGACAAGCTTCTCGTCGGGACCCCAGTAGTATCCTCGGAGACGTAGGAGGTTCGGGTGCCGGAACTTGGCGATGATGCGGGCCTGTGCATCGAAGTCCTTGAGCTTGTTGATGGTGCTGCTCTCGCCTATACGGCGGACGGCCAGTGCCGTGCCGTCGGCGAGGACGGCCTTGTATACAATGCTGGATCCGCTGGCCCCGAGTATGTACGCCGAGGCCTTTAGCAACGTCTCCATTTCAAGGTCGCTGTCACCGTCGACCGTGACGAGCGTGGCCGCACCTTGTTGCTCCTTCTGCTGCGCGCCAGGCTTGCCTCCCTCCCCCTGCTTGAAGCCCGCCCGCCCTCCTTCTGTATCCGTTTCGGAGGATGCCGAGGTCGACGTGTCCTCCGTATCGTCCCCGTCGTCCGCTTTCTTCCTCAAACAGCATGATAGAGCGCCAATGGAGCCTTTGGATTCGGGAGACATTGGAGGTGGCAGTACCCTGTTCAGTCCGATGCTTCCTGTTTCCTTCTTAAAATGGTTCTCGTGCGCTTGTTGTTGTTGCTGCTGATCTCTCTTCTTCTTCTTCACGTGGTATACGTAGAGGAACACCATAAAAAGAATTGCTACGCCGGCCACGTCCCCGAGAGTGATCGCGATGACGACCGCCGGTCGAAGGCCGCTTTTCCCGGTGGAACTCTCTCCGCCGTCTACCGACGAAGCGTCTGTGTCCTTGGGTATCGCCGCGAATGCCGGAGGCGACTTCGTTGCTGGCTGTATTGCTGTTGACGAATTCGGAGGATCAGACAGGGTCGAAGGAATCGTGCACAGGTTCTTCAGTGGTTTCCCGCAAAGATCCGGGTTCCCGGCGAAGGCCGCCGGCGTCTGAACGGCGAAAGCTCCAGTCTTCGGGATCTCTCCCTTGAGGCTGTTGAACGAGAAGTCCACCGTTGCGTTGACCGGGATCGCGGATCCTAACTCCGGTGGGATCTTGCCGGATAGACGGTTGTAGGACAAGCTAAGGTACTGAAGACTCTTGCCTGCGAAATTCAGCGGCAGGGAGCCATTGACGAGGTTGGAACTTAGATCCAAGTACTCAAGCTGCTCGAACGAGCCGCCGGGCAGCTCCCCAGAAAGGTAGTTGCTGGCGAGGGACACGACCGTGAGGTTGGGCAGCAGCATGAGACTGCTCGGTACTCTCCCCGTCAATGCGTTGTTGGAGAGGTTCAGAAACTGCAGGCCGTTCATCTGCCCGTCGAGCTCCGGGAGTTCGCCTGAGATCTCATTGTTTGATAAGGAGAGAACCCGGAGCTCGGACGAGTTGAAGAGCGACGCCGGGAGCGTACCATTGAGTGCGTTGCCGGAGAGGTCGAGGTGACGGAGGTGTTCGACCAGGCCGAGCTCCGGAGGGATGGAGCCCAAGAGCTGGGAATTAGGGAGCACCAGACTGATCACTCTGGAAATAATGGCCGCAGGCTGCACAATGCTATCAATACCACTGCCAGCAGTAGTCCAATTGAGGGTGACGTCGGGGAAGCCCATGCACACGACTCCGTTCCACGTGCACGGCGTGGCATCGTCGTAGTTCCAGTCTCCGAGCGCTGCCAGGGGGTCGCTGAGCAGGGAGTACTTGAACTTGAGCAGCAACACTCCATCTTGGCTCAGACTCGACGCAGGAACTGCAAAGACGACTACTAAAGCCAGCAACAAAGAAGGAAGAAGTAGCATGGAACGAAGTCTATAGCTCTGGAAGTTCATGCTGGTGGTGCTTTGGAACAAACCATGCCTCAGTGACTGAGAGGGGGGAGGTGGAGGAGGAGGAGGAGGAGAAGAAGAAGAAGAGAAAGTGTGAGAAAGATTGTGGTGTGGTTACGGGGACACCGGCAACCTCATGGCTTTTAGTTTAACAAGGGAGTTGTTATAAACAAAAAACTACTGCGGCATAAAAAAAGTGGTTTTTTTAGCTGTGGCAGCCACCAAGAAGGGGGAGTAAAGAGAGTAGAGAGAAAATTATGCAATGTGGAGTCTTCCAGTTGAGGAGTGGTGCATGTGAATGGGATGTGGATCAAGGGGAGAAAGCAATGGACAAGTATGCATTGGAACGAAACCATTTGAAAACAAATGCGGGAGCAGTGCATACAGCTCACATCCTTCACCGTGTGTTATTAACATTTAACATCTGAGCAAGTAACAAAAAGAGGGAGTGATTAAAAAAACGACCAAGGACACCACACTCATCCCCTCTGTTAATTCTCAGTTGTGTGCTTACTGCTTAGGGCCACCAAAGAAGGGAAAATAGCTTAATTATCTAGCCAAGAACCCAAGCCAGCACGAATGGGTTTGATGGGTTGAAACTAGATCATGGTGGTGGAACAAACGGGAATGTAATGTTCGTGCCGATTATTTTATTAGGGGCTGAGGCTGATGTGAGAGAAATAGTTGGAAGATCTGCTCACGTTCTCAATTTTTTTTTATAAATTCTCCTCACACTTTTGAGTTGCGACAGGGATTGGAGAAAGATTGGGAGGCCCACATGAGATTCCTGGCATCATTTATTCGTCAGAGAGTTTATTCAATGATGACAGTAATACTTTTTTGAATGAATCCCTGATGGAGAACAAGCACCCTTGCCCGAGTGAAGCCTTTACACTTTTTTGTCTGCACATGGGTTCTCTGTAGCCAGAGTGGAGATTGGATAATGTACGTATGGTGGCTAATTTTCCTTTCAGTAATTTGGTACCAAGCAAGAAAACACGAACTCTTCATCATCATTTGTCAAATTTAATTACACGAATCACTCGGCCATGGTCGAAGGAATCGTCCAAGGACAAATATGGTATGTGCACCCCACATTTGGATGTACAATCTGGACAAGTGTTGTGGTCCTATATGAAGCATGAGAACTTGTACCATTATCTTTTGTTGCTGGAAACAACCAACCCTGTTCTACTGTTTACACAGGTATTTTCCCATCAATTCTTCTATTGCAAGGAGCAGGGATCCAAATCTACATGAACAAATGGACGGATACAATGTGGAACCTTTCACCCGTCGTTCTACAGCAAGGAGTTCCCTTCCACCAGATGTTCATAGTGTTTGGATAAGTAGTGCCGCAACTATCTTTTTCTCCTCACTACAGTCCTCTACAGAGAAAAACAGTATATGCAACCTTTCACCCGTCTTTCATATAACAGTTTGCACTCTCTAATAATTGGATAAGACATAAGGGAAACTGTAAGTAAATTGGCATGAGAATTTTGGTAAAAAATTAGTTCCGAGAATTAATTCGTTAGATAAAAAAGTTTGAATTGATGTTTAGATGGAAAAATATAATAATGAAAATTTAAAAAATTCATTTGATAGATAAGTTTAGTAGATGTTTGGATAAAAATTAAGAAGTAAATATATATTTTATTTATTTTATAAAGATTGTTTTTATAATATTTTTATAATTAGCAAATTAGATAGAAGAAAAAAAATTTAAGATAAACTAATTAATAACTAAAAAATGAAATATAAAAAAAATTAACATCATATTTATATAAAATAATTATATAATTATAACTTATTTAGAATACCATAATTAATAATTGTACAAATATCATACTAGTTAATTTTTATTATGATATATGATAAGTAAAATAAATAAAAATATTTACGTCAACATTTAAATAAGAAAATATATATTTTCATAATAAATAATAATGGAATTTTTTATTTTATTATCACACAAAGTAAATTGTAATAAATAATAAATGTACTTTTTTTTGTTATTATACCTAAATAAATTATAAATATATGATAATGTATAAATAATAAATAAATATAATATATATGTATATAATATAATATATGCATATAATATATAAGAATATAATATATACATATAATGATATTATTAAAATTATGAGTTAATTTTTAGACTTATGAAAAAAATATTAAAAAAATATGGTCATTCTTGCAATTAGCAAGAATTTTGCAAAAACTTACGATGAGAACTTTACCGTGATAAGAATTTATAAAGTAAATGTTGTTCTATCCTTTGTTGTGCAAATAAAAATTGCCGTTATGATTCATCTCTAGCAATTTGTGGAAAAGGAACTGCAGTTTTTATTTTTTTTACTTTTTACCTTCCACACGTCAGCAGGTGAATTATTGAGTGCGTCTTTTAGGTGTCATCAACTTCTGCATTTAGTCCACTAGTATGATGCATCCATGCTCATACGTCAAAAGTACGTAACCGGCAAAAGATTAATCAGAATGAAATGGTAAATCAAAGCTTAGATTGTAAAAAACAGAAGAAGCAATGCACTGTTAACTCTATATGGTACTTCACCTTTTACATATACATGAAGATCTCCTGCTTCTTAGAGAGAAATTTTAGGAGACCAAGAGATGGATAAAGAAAAAGAGAAACCTCAACAAAAGTATTTATTCGATTAAAGTAACCTCTTCGGGTGGGTAGGGGGCAGACTCGAATCTGTTAGCTTAGCTGCTCCATGCACGACTTAAACAAACCATGTAGCTTTGAAAGGGCATGTCCTCTATGTGTGCAAGTTGCCAATTTCTCTATTACCAGAGTTTCATCCTTTCAGGTAACATCAGCTATCACCTAATTCCACTTAACATTTGTAAAGGATGCCGTAGATTTGGTAGGCCTTTCTCTTTCTACTCCATAACAATTATATCTGCTCCCGATGACCAGGTAACAACTGTGCAAGAGGTTGCTCATGTCTGTCTATCATCATGGCCAATTATTAGAACAAATGGGAAGTCAACTGAAAAACTAAACCTTTCCCATTTGTGATGCTGTTTCTATTGCTGACATGCATGCAAGCCTTCTTTGTGCCATCACATAGAAAACCCGAGTGGTTGTAACTAGCATCAGCTGTGAAGAATTTGTGCATGAAAGCTCTTGTTAGGCATCAACTAATGATACCCGACTTACCTTCTATCTGAATATTAGTCTGCCATATTATTCAAAGTTGGGGTGTATGACCTCGATACGTGTTGAAACTACATCAAGATGGACCACCTGATAAACATGCTGATCTAATTGGTTTTATGGAGGATATGTTGTCTAGCTCCCATTTGTCATTCTTGGCAGGAGTCTTGGAAGGGAGCTATTGTAACTATACATGCATGTGAACCCAAATTTGGCCGGCTACTCCTCATTCACTTCAACAAGATTCCGACACCAATATATGTTTCCAACTACCAATTTAGTAAATATGCTGAGTTGGTGCAATGAAGAACGAAGAGCTTAAAATGGGGGGTCATCTGCGCGAGTAATTAATTTGCAGTTTATCAGTATTCCATTCACACGAACTTGGACAGGGACTAGTCCTGGGAAGGCATGTGCGGAAGGGAAATGACACTAGAATAAATTATTATTTCAGAAAATAGCATTTTCCCCCCTTGTTTGTTTGCTCACTCGAAATTGTTTTTTTTTTTTTCCTCTCAATGGGAACTTGGACTAATTACGAGTTGACTCGAATGTATACAGAACTATTAGCATATAATTGATTTGATATTCCAATGAAAGTGAAAAGATAAACCTCCATCAAATTGACAATCATTAGTGCAAACCAACTATGCTTAGTTGGTCGTCTTTTTTTTTTAAATGTGTGAAAGCTGGACAGGAAAAGTTAACTTGTAACTAGGACAGGGAGTGATAGATCTGCAAGTGCCAGTACTGTAATAAGGTTGCAGCCCATGTTGACTTGTTGAAATTAGGTGGTTCGAGTTATGTAGAGTTAACTTTATCAAAATTACTATTGCACTTTTTAGTACTTGGCATCATCATCAAAGTACAATTGTAATCGTTAGCGATTCCTCGTCGTTTAAGTAAAGATCTTGAGTTCGAAATTTTGTGAATGTAAAAAAAATTTATTAGGAGTTTTATCTGTCACTATCTAGATCAAACTGAATTAATTCGACTCGACGATGAATTCATCTACAACTTGTGAATCATGTGCAGTCACGCGGATTGAACCATCGGCTCTGCATTTAAAAAAAAAAAGTACCGCTGTAACATCGTTGATTCAGTCAAATGACCAAAGAATTTTACAACAATGAACTCAGCTCCATTAAAAAGCATCCATTGCATAAGAAGCACAAGTCGATTAAGAGCAAGTTCTCTTGACTTTTTGGCTAAGCACACTTGTAAATGTGCGAAGGCACGCCCATCCAAGAACGGAGTTCTTTGCACGCCACCGACAGCAAACTAAAGTTGGGCACGTAGTTGCTGCTAAAAGTCGAGTTTGTTCCAGTACAAGTTGCTTTGGAGGTGCCAAATCTTTTTCTTCGTTTTTTTTTCTTTTAAACTTGGGAACACATGCACTGCACTATTGCAGAGCAAAAACCGTGCTTCACACTTCATCAGAGAGCAGATAAATTAAACTGCAAATGTGCCCAGTTAAGAATCTTCGCCTGCAGATCCAGGAGACAGACTCTCTGTAGGCTACATGCAACATGAAATTACACACTCGTCAGGATGATACAGAACAACGACAAGGTGTCATCGTGTAAAGAAGAACAGATTATTTATTTTTCAAGTTGCAATGGACGAAGAAGTGATTGACTTTGGAAGAATGGCTTACCTTGCCAATGCATAATGGTTTGGTTTCTACGCTTCGCTAAGATTACTTATTAAAAATAACACACACACACACACTCTTCCCACTTGCTTAATGCTTCAGAACAAAGCAAACGCTAACTGTGCTGCACCGTCAAGTACTCAAACCCTGTAATTAAGAATTCTCCTCCCCCGTGCCAACGCTGTCAGCGAGATCAATCAGCAAGCTCGTGCCGATTTGGCCAATGTGAAGAATGTCGAGAAGTGGACTTCAAACTCGATCATTAATTAGATCATTAATTAATATTTGAGCAGAGCTATTTGTGCCTAAAATTGTAAAAGAAAAAAGAATAAAAAGTGAGGATATGCGACAGACGAACCTTTATATATAAGAATTATGATTCTTTATTACGACGTACTCTTCTTTTTTTTTTTTTTTGCTTATAGTAAAATTTTGATGGCAATTTCTATCATGTAAAATCTTTATGTTCATTTTTTTTTCTTTTTTGTTGTCTTGGTTATTCATGCATCCTCAGTACTACAGTCCCAACAGCTAACAAATGGAATCAGACAGGATTTGGAGGTGAACGAAGTTCATATTCAAATGTCTACAATAAGCACGGTATTAATTAAGCCAAGTTGTGCTTCTAATTAGTTTGACCGGGTCTAGAGTGATTAACAATTTCCGATCGATCGAGACCTAATTGCTTGTGATGGGTCTCTGCATGTGCTTGGTGCCTTGTATAATTTTGTATCTTTATGTTGTCTCTGAACAACAGTACGTACCCTCTTCATGTCCCATGAAGTGATCTTTCCATGCTTTGGCATATGTTACATATTCTATCTCTGAAAAGTAGGAAGGAGACTCTTCCACGGGCATATAGAACAAAGAGAGACAACTGGATGTTAAGGGTGGTCATATATGTGGGAGCCTCGGCTTTGATGTACGTATACATCATCAGGGCTGCTACTTTGCAGAAGTAATTTGTCTAGCATTTGGCTATGTCCATTATTTTTGCCTTCTAGCGATGTGCTGAGGAATGATCCAGTTGTCCCGTGAGTAGCTCGGAATCCTGCAGAATGCAGCCGAGAGACAGCATCTTTAACAATCGTGATCTTAGCGAGCGAGCGAGCGAGAGAGAGAGAGAGAGAGAGATATCCTGCTTAGTGTTTACTCTACTATGAACTGAGGTGGTAGGTACTGAGAAAATTCCAGCAGTTCCGTAAGCTGAGGGGGTCCCATGTCATCCAGATGAACGATCAGTTGTAGCACAAGTGTCACAGAGAAATAGCATGCAGAAGGATCAATACCTACATATTATAATATGATTGTTGTAAGAAGATCACCATAAGAAAATATTATATGGAGAGATTTTAACTTTTTTTTTCCATCGATATAACAAGTAGTAGTCGTACTTAGTGCGTGCATGCGTCCGATTTCCAACCTCTCCATCACCATTCACCAGCTCAGAGCATTTTGGCTTTGTTCACGAGTAACTTTTAATTTCAACTTCTCAATCGATGTGTTAAGTTCGAGTGAAGGCTCAAGTATAATTATCTTCTGTAAAGTTGTCAAGGTTTACCTTAATGATGAGTTCTATTAATGTACTTTTTTTTGTCAACTTTTGATGCGTAAGAAATGGTGACGGTTTAACTTGCGTAACGTTAATGATTATACATACAAATGTCAACCTATCATCAAGCTCCGACATTTCGTGTTACGTACTTACACAAGTGAGTTTCTCTAACAAAAAAATATTTTACCTTCACAAGAATTTAGAACTCAAAATTTTTTATTAAAGGAAAATGAATTGCGGCACCATTCCATATCAGTTCTTGTTGCTAATGTACTTTGAAATAATGATTAAAAACCCTTCTCCGTTGTAGTTTGAAATGACGATTAAAGAGCTTTCTCCAATACTAAATCGTTGGAAGCATTTCTACTGAATATAAGAATTTCGCGGAGCCAAACTAAAGGAGTCAGTACGCAACCAGCAATTTTATGAAGTAATTTGACCTAACCTTAGTTTCCACTTTAGGAACTAAAGTTAAAGTTTCACAAAATTCTGCTTCAGAATTCATGTGCTACCTAACGATTATCTACTTCTTTATAGTATGTTTTGATCTACTTTGCAATAAAGCAGGATCTACGAACCTTCGTAGACATCCCTGTATAAAGAAGAAAAAAAAAAAGACAGACCAGCTGATGATGGCCAAAGAGTAGTAAGCTGCATCATATTTTCACTCTAAAAAATAAAATAAAATAGACCTACTATGCGACCAAAATTGTTTTTTTTTTACAGAATTGAATTGTATAGTGCTTTGACCCTTACGTATTAAAAACTTTTACGATGACCATTTATTAATTTCCGTCTCCTGTTAGCACAGATTGATGTCAATGAGGAAGTATACAAATATGAAGTTTGGTACAAAAGCTGAGACCTATTTTCCACAGAGAATTGATTTTGCCAACTATGACCCCACAGGAGGTTCAGTAATGGGCAATCCAAATGTTTTACAATGACAGAAACCAAATAAGTAGATAGCTTTGAGTTTGTTCTTACATGAAGTGGTTCAATGTGGTCTTTCTGATGCTTTTTTATTATAATGCTGGGCATCAAGATAGCTTAAGCCGAAAGCTGCCATTATCCCTGGAACCCCGTGTCAGAACAAATCACTTGATAAGGATGCAGCGAATTGGACAACCTTCTGAACCTCTCAGCCTAAGAGGTAAGCAGTTGAGGGAATATATCCCAGGCTTGACATTCTCCAACTTTAAACCTTCCACTAGAATAATTTCCTGATCAAAAGAAAAGAAAAATATTAGCCGACAGCTAATAGAGGGAAGCATAAATTCCACCAAATGTGGGCGCGCACACACTTAGTTGTTGTTAGGCAGATGCTAAACATTGACATTACATTTGCCTCAGAACAACTTTGCAAAAATACAATTTGGATGCAAATAACAATACTTTCGGAAATTGCAGTAGAGATAGGGGAAGAATTTTTTTTTTGAAACGAATAGGGGAAGAATTGAGAGAAAAATGTGTGGGGAATAATTTACATGACAAAGAAGATGCTACAAAACAAATACGGCAGACATCAGTAAATTTGTTATGCAAGAACTGGATACAATCTAAAAAGTAATGCATATCACAGGACCAAGATAATTTATGCAAATGAAAATACAACAACAACAACAAAGCCTTATCCCACTAGGTGGGGTCGGCTACATGAATCATACGACGTCATTCCGCTCTATTAGTAACTAAACTTTTCGGTATATTATTCACCAATAGATCTTGCTCTATTAGTTCGCCAAGTGTCCGCCTTGGCCTCCCTCTCCCTCTTTTAATCGGACTTATGCAAATGAAAATACTTGGGGAAATTACACAAGTGATATAAGAAGATTAAAAGAGTATGAACCGAGGTGTAGTTCATATAACAAAGAAGAAACAAACAGAAAAATGCTACGAACAAAGAACACAGACGAGACTAAATTAATACCAAGACACATCACTGTTCAAAATAAAATCTGTTTTAAAACAATATGGCATACCCGACTTTTTAGCAAAACCAGATGAGAGGGAATCAAGTCATCAAAAGCAGCAGCTGATAGATAATCAATACCTGCATGATAGAATAAAGTGTAAAGAAACTAAGTTGACAAAAGCGGCTTACACACTCAAGAATAAGGGACAACTAACAAGTAACAATGAATCTATACTGAAGAAAGAACAGAAAAAGAACAAATGATTGCATAATGCGGTACATAGAAAAATACTACCGAGATACTAGATTTGGTGAGAAAATGTACTTATTAAAATAAATATACTTAATATCAAAAGAAAACTTGAAACTGAATGCTATGACATCCTTTTCCAACTTGAAACTGAATGCTATGACATCCTTTTCCTTAGGGGAAAATGGTTGATTAACCAGATTGTTGATCATTCAAAAGCCTTAAAACGAGTCAAAGTTTACATGTGAAGGAACAGAAATGAATTAAAGAGCACCACTCTCTGTTAAAAAAAGAAGCATGACTAAGAATGTTTTCCGCATAGCATCTATCATTTTGGAAAACCACATTATTCTGCTGCAGCCAGATTGCCCAAATTAGCGCAAAGAGAAAAGCCTGATTCCTTCACAACCGATAGGTGATGATCTGCCAGAAATCCAACTCAGTGCTATTGGAGATCCAACCGATGTGGCACTATTCCAAACTTCCTTTGAGATGTCTCAATAGAAAAAGAGATTATTCATATCTTCCATCAAATTATTATTACACATTTTTCTGGTTGGCAAAATTGGTAATTACTAAATTACAAAAAATCTGAAGATCCACATGTACACAAGCAAAAGCTGTAACTCACCAACAAGTTGAATATCAGTATTATCGACTAACCATTGTGCGCCATCCTTCATGAACCCAACATAGCTTGAATCAAATTCTTTTTTCCACATAAGTTGTCTGGAAAGAAAACATCATTTAATTATATGTTGCATATGATTATCAGCATGTAATTCTAGTTTCAGGTGACAACTGATGGCATATGCTACATGAGACATTACTTATTATGAATGAAGGATTAAGTGAACATAACGTACAAAAAGCTCAGGTACATTTCATGAATTAAACTACCTTATTAACCTTAAACTACATTCTCAAGCTTGTTTAAGCTTAAATTTTACATCCTTGAATTGCTGATAACTATTACTATAAAATTTAGATATCAGAAGGCAGTCATTATCTATACATGATAACAGTAATCCTCGAGAACAGAATGGAGATCTTTTTCTTATATGGTAATACAACTGACAGTTAAGAAGCCTCAAATCTGTGGGTCTTGAAAACAAAATAAAAATACTTCAACATAGTTCACTGGTAGTAGTAATAGGCAACAGGATAATATCTTAGCATTCACACCTGACCTATATAGCTCTTCTTTTATGAAACCTGCATGCCTTGTGAATATCAATCAGTATTCACTTTAGCTATGTTGTCTCATGGGTTGTCATGCTTCATTGGAAACTATGTTTCTTCCAGGGAAGTATAAAAAAAAATGAATTTGTATATTTCAATTATGTGGATAATACAACAATTATGTTTTGAGTAACATGCCACCTGTCAGTGTTCAGTGTTCTGAAAAGCACACGACGAACTCCTTTTGGGATGTGCAGGGACTCCATGACATCAGCTACACAGTGAAACTATCAATCAGTTATGATCATCACGACATGAAAGCCAGCTCAAACATCATAGATAGTCAAAATACATAATAATGATTATACAACATCCTGAAAACTGTGGTAATGAATTGTGAAGTACTCATAGGCAAACAAACTAGATGATACTGGTACTCATAGGCAACAAAGTAGATGATACTTTCATTGAAATTCAATTTCCAGAAAACATAAAAACTGGTATTCTACAAGGCAGCAGGATCATTAAAACTGAAAGATATTATTGCACAATTAGTGACGCAAATGTAGGGATAAGCTTAAGGACTTGTTTTGATTGAGGTGACAAAAGGGGAATGAAGTATAACGAAGAGGAGGAAAGTAATTCAACTTGTTTTCATAAACATTTTAATGGAGAGGAATGGAGGTGAAAGGAAAAACTCCATTAATTACCTTTCCTCTCCAAATACCTTTTTTTTTCATCCCCACAATGAAATTGAATGAAGTTGAAAGAATTATCTTTCCTTTCCTTTCACTTTATCCAAACACATAACTGTTCAAAGCATCAAGTAAAAAAATGAATGCATGCAGCATCGAGAATTTGGATAACTTGAAGCATCATGTACCTGTAATATTCTTGTCCCTTGGAACATCCACTAGTAATGCAAGACCTGTTTCAAAAGTTGGAAACTGGTCATAATCAGACACAATAAACACAATTAGGACATCATTTACATTCGAAAAGTTAATTTTGAGATGTATTTTCGTGCCCTAATATTTTTCTAATATTTTAACACAAATTCGAGGTGCCCTAGTGCCATAATGACATTGCCAATATCAGATGATCCCTACAATATATGTATGCAAAACCAAAATGTGCAGTTGACTCAAATGGAGAGCACAAACATACAGAAACTTCATCACCTTGTACCATAGGTGCTAATTGACCAATTTAGTAAGTTCATAATAAGTTCGTTATAATATGACTAACAAGATGAAATCAGAGCAATCAAATATAGGAAGATAACGAAGTGTCGTACCATTGAGGACCTCGAGATCGAGGGTGTCGATGTCGAATCCCGCCTCGAAGTAGTGCTGGAAGACGTGACCGGGGGCGTCGACGTGGGTGCCGGCGTGGGCGGGCAGCTTCATCTCGGAGTTGTTGGCGAGGGAGCCGTTCTTCATGGACTTGGGGAGCCAGAGGAACTGTCCGAGGCCGTCCGCCGAGCCGAACGCCGGCATGTCCTCGCGGTAGAAGTGGGTAATGTCGATGATTCGCCCGCCGTCATGCTCCTCCCGGCGGACAACTACCAGGTCTTCGGTCGCCGACACTCCTTCCTCGCCGGAGACTCCGCACACCGCCGCCGGACCGGCGTATCCCGGATGGGCACAGTCGTCGCCGGCGGCTAGAGAGAGGGTTTGGAGGAGCAGGAGAAGGCCCAGTGCGGTGGCAGTCGACATGACGAGCCTTCGTGCGAGTTCTCGGATCTGCACGTGGATGGAATAAATACAAGATAAGAAAAAAAAAATTGTTTTTCACCGAAAAAAGATTATGTCTTTGCTTAAAGAAAATATAGAAATTTTGATTTCTCGAGATCAAAATCACACTTTTATTTCAAATGAGTTATGTACTTCGGCACAAAGGGTCCGAAAAATAAAATTCATATAGTAGTAATTATATTCTATTAAATATTATATTTGAGCTTAAGCAATCATATATAAATTTTTAATATAAATATGTCTACTTCTAAGTATTTATCTGCCTAAGTAATCATATGCCATTTGGTTGAAATAAGAATAAAGTTTTATTGTTTCTTATATTATTGTATCAAAGACATTATATTGTCTCAAAGTACTACGAAATTAGTTAACTTTGTTAAAAAAAAACATTAATATAGATCAAAGAATTCGACCTCATAAATAGTATGATTAGTATTATTAAAATATTATCTTTTTAAGAAAAAAAAAGTACCTATGAAGCAATTGACTTTTCCAAGCCCATTTAGGCCCAACTGGCCCGATTGTTCGTTACTGAAATGTAAAATTTGGATCATCGTCATCTCGCAGCAACCCACAAAAACAGGAGTAAGACCTCGCCGGCGTACCGGAGCAACGGCGGCGAAAGCTTTCCGGCTGCCGTTCCGAGTATTTAGAGGATTTAAAAGAGAGTAATTCATGTCATTTGTCCTTTAACTTCGGTTTGATTCTTAACTCCTTTTTATAAACATTTAACTCTACTTATAATTTACAACAAATTAATCCTGATTTAAATTTGTAATAGCAAGGTTACAAAATAAAGCTTAATTTTTAATGATTAACATATTATATATATATTAAAATAATAAAAAAATAACGGAGAGGTGAATTGGGGTCGTCCCCATTGACCACCCCGGCGAGAGAAGGGAGAGAGAAATGCCGCCACCCACCCCCCTCCCACCCATCTCTATCAGTTTTCAATTATTAGTTATATTCTATTATTAATTTTATTTATTATTGGTGTACTTTATATTTGTTTTAAAAACTTGGATTGCACATCACGTCATTTAAATGATCTATAAACTTTATCTTACTGGTGTTATTATGAGAAGATAATTATAAAAAAAAGTTACTCATTGAAAGAACATGAATGTCTCAAGGAGCAGTATTTATATTATAGAGGCTTAAGGTATGATCCATCTTATATTATTATAAATTAATCCAACCAAACCGAGCAACATTGTGATATTTGGTATATCTACTACTAAATTCGTCATTAACTTTATTAGCAGGTCCCTAGATGGCCAAACTGTATTGGAACACCATTTGGTATATCAAATTCCCCTCAAGGTCCAATTCTTTTTTTAGAAATTACTACACAATCTTCTCCCCACCGACTATATGTTGATCAGCTTTAATCATACTATCAATCTATCATGTCCCCTTTGTGGTACTAATGTTGAAACCATTGTTCATTTAATTTTTTTGTCTGTTCGTTTTCTTTGTAAATTTGGCAGCTCTTTCGTATAGAAACAAAATTTACGTTTACTTATATGAACACTTGGGAGATGAGGACGGGATCAAAGACCAAGTTAGATCTGCTAACACCAAGTTTGTATGTGCAAAGGCTCATCGACGTAAATTTAGCTAAGTGTTGAGAGCTGAATTTTGGACAATTCTCTAAGGTCTCCTCTATTGTTGTCAACTAAAATTATCTTGCATCATTGTCGAATCAAACTTTTCGACAGTGATTGTCATCATCAATCATACTCATAATTCACCGTGACGCTTGCATAGTGTAATCAATGATATCAAGACTCTTAGCTCAAAGTTTGCGAGCTTTGTCTGTAAACACATTAATCGCCTAGCAAACCATGAAGCAGATTCATTAGCTAATTTTTGTCGAAGATCATCTACTGATCTCTTTTGTGAGGACACCCCTCCTTTGGGAGTCTCTAATTTTTTTTACCTAAACTCTGTTAACATTGCGGCTTAATGATACTACGTCTATTTGACTAAAAAAATTGCTGTTGATGTTGGCCTTTTTGTTTCGTTTTTTTTTTTCACCAAAGAAAAGAGAAAAACATATATTATTCATGGGCTTTGATTAGTCTCTTTTGGGCTTTAACCTCTTCGGCCCATTAAGAGGGTAGGCTTGCTTCGAGGCCTTTTCAATAGGCGTTCCTTGTGAGTTGGTCGAGTCGTAGTTGTATGTACACGTACAGCACTCACTCCACTCGCACTTGCTCCGAATACGAAAGAGGACCGACGACATGATTCTCGCGGGGGGTTTCATTAATTAAGATGGCAAATTTATTGCAGGTAACGTCTGGTATCTGCACCGCACGGTGGGCTCTCACGTACCATCCACGTTGGCATCCAGGTGGCAGGACGTCCTCCCACATCGTCTCTTACACGTACCGCATACATATCATGCGTGACACGAAGGAGGAGGTGGTGGTGGTGGTGGTGGTGGGCTCCTGCAACGTAATGGCAAATATGAACGTGGTCACGTATTATTATCACATCCATTCATCCGATTATCTTGCATCATTGCGTGGCAGAACATGTTCTAATACATCGGTGGCCTCCAAAGACGTTCTTGAATCTTGATCATGGCTAAAATCTCCAAGTCAAATAGAGACCACGACCATGCACCACGGAGAGAGAGAGAGAGCAGATGAGTAAAATAACGAGGGGAGCTCTTTAATGATTCGTCTTCCCCATGGTCCATGCAAAAGCATGCAACACAAAGAAGGGGCGCAGAGTTAGGTTCTAGAATGCCTATATTATGCATGTCTGCAAAGTGACCTGTCCCTGGGGCCGCACAAAGGTAGTGGCAGTCCCCACTCTCTCTCTCCTTTCCCCGGCCCCCATCTCCTGTCAGCTTTGATTGCAACATGGCGGGCAGAGGAGAGAGGAGCCAAAGTCACAAGCCAAGCCCTCTTCAAGGCTCATCATGGAACAAGATAGACAAAGATATATAATGATAGAGAGATAGGAGAGAGAGAGAGAGAGAGGGGGGGGGGGGGGCTTAAAGGAAGGGGACACACCTGCCCTCATGGAACTCACGCAAGCCCTATGAGCTGAGCAGCTGCTGCTGCCGCTGGTCATTTGGACATTTATAAGGTAAAAAAACTACTGAGAGCTGTAGAACAAATGTTTGGAAAAGGGCAACGAGTCACAGCTTGCGCACAGGATTGCATGCATTAAAGTTCTACTCCTACTCTTCTTCCTTTAACCTCTTGGCATAAATATGGCTCTGCATTATTTGCTATGTATTTAATGTGGGGTGTATATATCCTCGTAGCCTGCACTTTGGCCATTAAATTTGCGGGTGCAATGCAGTGCATGCCTCACTACTCATTAGAGATCCTGTTCCACAATTAACACCAGTAGCCACCAGTGGCTCAAAACCCGTGAACTGCATGAACCCTCCCAAAGCTAAGCTATCAAATCAAGCAACTCGTGGCTAATTTGAGTATTAAGATCGAGTGCTAATATATGTGAATGTGAAGTTGCAGACTGTGCATTATGCATTGTTCTTTTTTTTTTTCTCTTCACCATTAGTGCTATTAATGAAATGAAATCACTTTTATCAACCATCAAAAGGACCAACGCTATTTGAAAATTTTTGCTTTTGCAATTATTATTAGTGGTAAGGCCACATCCACACACACTTCAAACCTTTCCAAATGCATGTGGTTTGGCGCTTGTTACTCTGACCTTTGTCTAATGCTTTTAACACACAGTAATTAATGACACTTTGGTTGAAATTTCAACAGGGCAGAAAGCAAAAAGGCAACATGCTTGCGTTGAAGAATGCACATACATACAACATAGTGCATATTCCACCCACCCCAATCTCTGCTGCCCTGCCTGCACTTGTTGACAGTCATATATACTACTAGTAGTAGTATCCTCTACGTGCAGAGAGGAACACTCTGCCTGTGCCCCTTAATTCTACCCAGTTTTATATATATGCAGTTGAAAAAAAAACACTCTCTGACCAGCATCATGAACAGGGAGGAGAGAAAACTGATAAGCTACTTACTTTACTTCCTTGTGTAGCACAAACAATCGCACATTAGATTACAACTATATACAAAAGCTAGCTGCAAGTGTAATGTCGACTCGATATGATCATTCACTTTGGCCATGAAGTAAAAGTAAAATGATTAAGTCTCTAATGATCTTATTCGAGTTTATCTGTGTTTCAGCTTCGTGCAAAGTTGAACACCATATATTGAGAAAAAAAACAAAAGAAAAGGAATCATTTTTATATGAAAGTATATATAAACCTTTGTCCAAAGCGGTGAGACAAATGGAATAAAATTGAAAGGTGTCTAGCATTTGATACTCATTACACTTGAGATAAACAGAGCGTTCGATCACTTACCTTCATAATTTTGGATTGAGAATGGTACTTTTCCTTTATATTATTTGGTTTTGTCATGGCTCTTGACCAAAGATCGATTCATACTGTCGGTGTCTTTGGAAGTGAAGGATTCATTCTGGTCAAAAAAGGGTGGGGAGAGAAAGAGAGAGAGAACAAAAAAACACTCGACATCATATTATTCCATAATTGTTGAGATCCTTGGATATGCTCCATGCACTTGGACAAAAAGACAATAAGGTCATCAGTCATCACTCTCACCGGAGTGAATCCAAGCAAGCAACTATAAAGAAATCAAAAGAACTCCTTCAAACCCTTTCAATTCTGAATCAAAACACTCGCCCAGTCACCCTTTTCATTCAAACCTAACCATGTGGACTTTTTGGTGAGGGTGTAATTGTTTGAGGGGGGATCTTTCTACAGCTTTAATCCATTTCTATTTTGTCTTCGTTCTCTGATGAGACTTGGAGTTTCATGAGTATGTCTGTATGCCTCCTGCTTGCGTGCATGCTCCCCGGTGTTCATAGTCTCAAACAGTAGCCAACGCTGAGCCATCAGTTTAAGCATTGCTGTTAACACGTGATTAAGGAGATCTTATCACAAGGTCTAGTACTACTGATGGCAGATAGATTTCTCCATGCAGTCGTCAGAAAGTAAAAAAAGTATAGTTCTTAATAATAGGATCATTTAACGATCTACTTGTCAGAGTACTTATGACCTAATGTTCATTAACCTGTATGGTAATATCAGTACAAAAGTGATGGAAGTGGTGTAAATTAAAGCAGTTCAACATGCATGCATGTTTCCTTAGCAAGGACCTTCTGCTATTAAAGCCAATTCCTATAGTTTTCCCTCTCTTTTTTCCCCTAGTTGTGAGACGAGCCCTTGATTAATTTATGCCTGAACATTGACTACTGCACAGTATTATGGGGTTTGCAAAAAGTTGAGCTATCGAGGAAAAAAAAGGACTAGTTCTGCTTGAAAATGGTTTCCAATCAGACTACACTATCTGGACTATGTCGGAACCAGGAAAAAAAAAGATCGGTAACAATCATAACGTTAGGACTGCTCAGAAGGGAGGTAAAAGTGTGCCTGAAAGGCAGTCAATCAAACACGAAAGAAGCAATTTTGCAGTAGTCTGATGAACTGTGATGCATCTTTTTTAACCCATAAGATCAAATGCAAGATGGAGATGAGATGTCTGATTACAGATTGCATTATGTAACCTTTGTGTTTGCTTAAGGTAGACATCATTATTAAAGCCGAAACTATTCACCGATGACCGAACAACAACATATAAAAAAAAAGTTTAGCTGCAGAGAGACGATAAACTTTGTGATATCAGAAGATGATAACGATCCACTAATGACGAGTTAATAATGTTAATAGGCTATGAAGCCATTATAAGCGCATGTGATCTATGATGACGGTAACATTACTACAAAACATGGACAACAACAACTCGTGGAGGCCGCTGCAAACACCTCACTCCTCTAGTGCCCACTACCATCGCTATATTGCAGTGCCATGACTGCAGAAGCATTCGGATCTTACATGGAGTACCACGCAAACACGTACTGTGTCTGAACCTGAAGCCTCTTGTCTTGTTCATGCCACCCCGTCCATCCTACAAGCTACGGATGCGTGGGGTTGGTGGACTTGAGGCCTATTTTTTCCACTCTCGTCTCGGTTGCAGCCAAAGAAGAGAAAGAAAGGTTAAGGGCGCACACACACATAGTTCAAAGGACGCATACACCCCGGCCTTGGTCCTTGTATACTCCTTTTCAATCCTTATTATGAGTGTTCTTTGAAAGACTTGTCAATTGTTCACAGAGAGCAAAACTTGATTTGAGCCTTTTTTTTTCCTTGCATATGCATTGAACCCAAGTGACTGGGAGCAAGCAAGCAATGAGGGGCACATTATTATTTATTAGTACTTCCCGACAGTAATTTATATGGCCAAACCAAAACGCCATTGGTCTCGGTTCTTTGGTTATCAGAACTGCCATGCAGGTCAAAGCCTTGAAAAGGGCAACCTACATGTTATTAGTTTGTATTAGCTCATGACAGTGGAAACATATTTGTTGCTCAAGTTTAAATTAGTGGTATCATAGGAGATTAACTCGGCCTCGTGCAAGCGAATCATTATTTAAGAGGGCTTTGAATGAAACCGCCAGTGGCTCAATGATGTGTCTTTGTATTGTACGTAGGTAACTGATAAATGCTGTTCTTATCAGAAGCAAAAGAGACAGAGCAGGGAGTGGGGAAGGTACAGCCATCTCATTAACAATGGGGGTCTATTCATGGGATGTGGAGTTGGAACGATGCATTCATGAGAAGTGATAGGACTTGGAAGCTAAAGATGAACAGTCGGATAATAGTGAAACTGATGCAATGCTCAGGAGGGCATTGTTATCTCCTGTAGAACTTGATGGAAACATATGAAAAGAACAAGTAGGTGCGGTGCAATCCCATCTCTCTGTATCCTCCATTCCCCTCTGCCTTCTTCCAAAGTTTTCTCCCGCCATATCCTGCAGGCAAAATTGACAGTTGCATGAGCTTTCTTTCCCTCTCAATCCTTCAGATCACGACGTGCTTCCGCGGCCGATAGGCTTATAGTTAATATACCAACGCTAATTAGAATGGAACAGAGCCAATTGCAACGGGCCCTGCAAAGTCTTCGTTTCTCATGGCATTGTTGGTCATACCATTTAGTTTCTTGAGCGGCCGAGCCTCCGGCGAGGACGTGACCGACGACGGCCACAACAACCAGTAATCGCTGCTGCTGCTCGTCGAGCTCTCGCAGCTGAAGCATGAACCGATCACCCCCTTGGGACTGGGTGCACAGTGGTACTGGTCGTAAGAAGAATAGCGTTTGCGCTTGCCGCCATCGACGCTGTCACTACCGACCAATGCTTCCAGAATGAGATGGTAACACTGTTCCACATTTGCCTGCAGATGACCTTGGGACAGTTAGGAAACTGCAATAATGAGGCAATGAGGAGTCACCGGAGGTAACAGAACAGTACACATGAGCCAACCTTTGGTGCGTTCAGGAGGGCGATGAGGCAATGGATCCCATCGTATCCAAAACCACCGATGATACCGCCGCCTTGGGCGAAGGCTTCCGTTGCGTGGAGAAGCGCTGCCGCGGCCCATGCGGATGCCGGATATTGAACCCATCTCCGATCTTGAACCAACAAACAAGGAAGTTAAGCAATCGCAAGGATCGAAATTTTACTAGAAATGCGCCGTTTTTATGACCACGCACCGGCTATAACAGAGAGGAGGGCCATCTCGCACGCTCTGACCAGCTCGCGGATACGCCCGGCGATGTCATTGTCATCGTCGTCATTCGAGCAAAGCCGCGGTAGAATGTGGTGAACGAAAGTCAGTGGGGTGACGGGGTTCATCCTCCAGCCGAGCACGGAGAGCACGAGGAGCTCCATCCGTCGTATGGTCTTGGGTTCGAACACGTACCCACCCTCCTCAGCCGGATCCGTCGTAGAAACCTGGAGATCGAGGAGTAGCGGGACGCGGGTCTCCTCCACTTTCGCTGCCAGCGACAAGCACGCCACCGCCGCGAGCCGCCCCATCCAAGGCTTGTCCTCCTGAAGCCGCAGCCCGCCGCCGGAAGACGAGAGGAAGCACCGGTCGAGGTAGTTCATGGCGAGCAGCGCCGTCAGGGCGGAGAAGGCGTGGCGCGCGGCCACCCGCGCCACCCATTCCGCCGCCTCCCTTCTCGCCGACCGGAGGTACGCGTCCTCGCCGAAGCCGGCAGCCGTCTCGGGTCCTAGCACCGCGCCAGTCTCCAACTCCTTGGCCAACAGAGAACTGAGCACCGCTTCCCACTCCTCCCCCACGGCGGACGAGGACAGGAGGTGGCAGTCGACCTCCAGGTCGTCTGCAGGGGGCAGCATTGCTCCCAACGGCTCTTCCTCCAGTTCCAAGTTGTCTTCTTGGCAGTACAGCGGGTCGAGCAGAGATAAAAGAGCCATTTTTTTCTCAAGCTTCGGAAGCGAGCAAGATATGCTGAGGAGGGGCTGTGCTCATCGGAGGCAAAGACACCGGAGTCAAACGCAGCGGAAAGAGAAGTAGGGGGAAGAGGAGCAGAGGAAAGTCGTTCCTCTCACCTCCATGGATGGGGATAGGAGTCTGTCTGCTACGTCTGTGTGGTTGTGAGGGGGAGGGAGAAGGTGGAGAGGCGTGAGGAGAGAGGAAAAGAGGAGGAAGGTAGTGGGTTTTAATTGGAGGAGGGAGGAAGGGAAGGGAAGGAAGGCATGGGGGGTTTCACCACGCCATCAGCGCTCCGCTTTTGCCTCGTCTTCTCATCTCCCCCTCCATTTTTTTTCCTGCTGTTTCCCTTTTTGTGCCCTCCCTTTTATTTTTCTCCCTTTTTATTTAAAACTCACATAAATATTTTTTGCTCATTTTTTTCTTTTTCTTAAAGAGAGCCCCTTTTTTCTCGGTAAAAGATCTTATTAATATCTTATAATAATAAGAGAAGTATTTTTTCCCATTAATATAAAAAATATCTCTTCTAGTGGTAGAGGTAGAAACTAGAAAGTGATATGGAATTATCATTCTATATTGTTTTTTTATAACTTTAAAATTATAAAATCTTATCAAGTTTTTTGGGTGTTCCTTTTTCTGATTTTCGTTTTTTTATATTTTTTTATGATATAGGGTTGATAGACAATTTATTCTTTAGATTGACCAAAATCACATATTATATATTTCATTACTACTATTTATTGCTTATATAAACTATATGCTAATCACATAAAACTTTACTCTTTGAGTGCATCTATATATAATATTTAAAAAAACTTGTAATATTTATTAAATATAATTTTCGTTATACAGATCGAGCTCCTCGTGTTTTTTTTTATTTGAAAACTCTCTATATCATTTCTTTTACAGATACGGAAATGAGAGAGTTTTTTCTTGTTTGTTCATTCCTAGTATTTTTTTCTTACAACCTCTTCTAAGAATGCATCATGAATTGTTTTGTTAAGATCATTTTTCAATCTTATGGGGCCAATTAAATTAAATATACTGGGGTTGAAAAACAAAAAAGCGGGGGCCCCATAAGATTGAAAAATGATCATGAAAAACCCTAAACAGCATATCATTTTTCAATCTTATGGGGCCAATTAAATACTAAATATTTTTGTTATTATAAATAAATAATCTTTCGTATGTCAATTAAATATACTGGGGTCATCCAGTCATTGAATATTTTATTTCCAAAAGTAGTGAATTCTACAATTAAAAAAAATTAACCAAAACATTTGTATTCCAAAAATGCAGAGTGGAGCATTTTAATGACATTTTTTTTCCTGAGGGGAAAAAGTGTTAATGGAAAAGAGGTGTGGTAGCTTTTCTGTCTTGCTGAAAGCAGTAATTGATACAATTTTCTCCTAAGCTAGAGAAATTATTTTTGTCGAAGATTAATATTAATTAAGCATTTTGGACATCTAAACCTTTTTAGTTTGTTGGAGGATGTTTCGAAGTCAAATTGAGGGGGGTGAAGGCTACTAATCTAATCATTAATTAACATTGCTGTGTTAGCATGATTTAGATGACAAGATTGGAGAGAGAGGAAGGATCACCACCTCACATATTCCCAAGCGGTGGTTGACAAAAGGGAGTAAAAAAGAAGAGGCAGATTAAAAAAAAATGGTAGAGAAAAAAGAAAGCAAGTAATGTCCTGGAGCTTTAGACAGGTCGCAATCACATCTAAGGCCTATCATCTTTCTTAGCTCCCAAACTTCAAACTTCGAATGGGAAGTCGCAGTATATATGAGAGAGAGAGAGAGAGGGTGCCAGCCAGCCAGCCATGGAAGTATGGGAACTTTGAAGGGGAAAATGGCGCTGCTGCTTTCGATGCCTAACAACTCCCCCTGACTTTCTTTCTTGTGTTGTGGTGTTTCACTGTTCGGCCATTGATCTTGAGAGCCGTTAGCTCATTATTTTACTCTTTGCCATGGTCAAGCAAAGGTGATAGGTCCTCTCCATCAAATCTATGGGTCTATTTCTCTCTCTCTCTTTTGCCCTTTTCTCTTTTTTGCATCATCATATTTATCATAAAACCATGTCTAAAGTTTCTTTATTTCACTCATGTAATGTAAAAAGTTAAAATAAAAACAAAATGAATGGCAGCCACATTTTGATATTTATAACTTTTTTTTATGAAAATCAAATCAAATATGAACAGTAAAGATGAAAAACAGGAAACCTCCGTCTGCATTAGCAGAAAAGCACTGGGGAGAGAGAGGACTAAGTAACCATAAAGTTATGCTATCTAATAATTTGTGTGTTCAACTCTTAAGAAAAAAGTAGTTTTGTATTTAGCTCCAGAAACAGCATATTAGCATAAGTACAAACATTAGAAGTTTGGTTTAGAGACAGTGTTGACTGTGCCTTCTAAAATCTAAACTATGTCCATGGAAAGAGAAAAAGGATGACATATATATACGTACATATGGAGCATGTACGTTTGCTCTTGTTCTTTGCTCGTCAAGGCATTTGGTCCTTAAAAAAATAAAAAAGATCCATGATAGTAGGAATAATATTAATTTGCATGTTAAAAACCCCCAAACTCGATCTCTTCACCTATTGTCTAAGTTAATATTATATTCTCATCTCACCTCATCTTATTTCATAATGAGGAATAATGGAAGTGTAAACATAAACAATTGCATATTTTCATGCATCTTACACTGTCTGATAAACCAATTCATAACGTTGAGTCCCAAGATCTATGATGAAGCAAATTAAAGCACAAGAAATTCATACTCGCGAGCAACTCTCAACCTTCCATTAGATTGTCCGCAAGGCAGCGAGGGGTGGAAATAATATATGAAGCACAAAATTGGGGCAATCCTGGGGAAGTGTACAAGGTTGGGAGCACCAGCAAGCCATGCATTTATAAGCTTTATCTGTGCTTTACTTGGCCACAGCAAGGGAAAAGTGGTCACTTGGACTTGGAGGACCAGATAGTTTTTTTGTTCATATACTTCATCAAAACCAACAACAAACACAAGGAAGAAGAGCAAGCAAGCTACAATCCTCCTATCAAACAGCTGAAGAGGAAAAAAAAAGAATCAAACTTCAAGGAAAAATAACTCTTTTCTCAGCTGAAATATGGAGAATTAAATTACATACATATTGAAGTCTCCAGTAGGAGTATAATATGCTGCTCAAAACCATGGAAAAAAGTAGAGATGACATTAAACTCAAAGAAGAAGGAGAAGCGTCACGCCACTGTTCTCACGAAAACCATTACTTGTTGTGCTACTATTAAACAATACATCAATTATATATACTTATATATATTATAAATATAGATGCAGGCCACTAACACTTCCCCATGCACTTGTGTGCAATGAGAACAAAAAGGAAACAGAAACCCAAGTTTCCATGTCTCCTGCTTGCTATCACTATTCACTGTGCTATTTTTTTTTTCTCCTTTTGGCCTTTATAGTTTAGTGTTTATTTTCTTTTCCTCTCATGCTTGCACAGTTGCTTTTGTTATCTTTCCTTCTATATGTCTTCCTTTTTCCTTTCACCCAAGATGAAGCTACTATTGGTAGCTCGTACCGCCCAAATCATATCAAAAGAGGCAGCAGATCCATATGAGTCATTCTTAAAACTATATATAATGTGCATGGCTTCATTTTTTTTTCATTAAAAAGACAACATTAAGCTCTCAGTTCTATTTCATTTGAAAACAAGAGTTGAGGTGACTGACAGCTATAACACATCTGAATTGTTGTATAACTTATTAACATGATAAATTATTAAAATGTAAGTTACAAGTCTGATGATTCAAATGCGAGTTACAAGTTAATGTCACACTTTATTTCGAAGCTTGGATGTGTTTTCTCTTTCGCTAGAATGGACCAGTGAAGTCCTACTCCTACTTGATTCTATTTTCTTTGTTCCACTAGAATCATCATTTGAGTCGCCAAAAGCCATTGATTCACTTGTCAATTGACGCCTAAGCATTTATTTGGTGCTAATTCAATGCACTAATTACCTTTTATGTCTATCATTACTTTTGGACATTATTAATCATCTTAAAATCTAATCCTGAAACTTATCAGTTGTGTTTGGATCAGCATCATTAAGGAGAAAGAAAATTAAGAAAAAAATATATGAAGAGCACTAGATTTTTAAATAATAAAAAATATTTTTAAAATATTAATTAGTAAATCAATTGTTTAAATAATTTGAGCATGAACTTGTTCAACTTCTACTCACTCACCTTGTTTCATATGGATCATAATTAAAATCATGTCCTAGAATTAATAAAAAATTAATTAATTTTAAAATAATATTACTTATTATTATGAAAAGGTAATACTAATTAATTATCATAATTATTTTAATTATTAAGTTACCTACAACTAAACAAAATAAATAAATATATTACTTTTATAATATAAAAGTAAAATAAATTATATTTACATAAGTATTGCACTGTAACACTAAATAAATTGTAATAAATAATTAAAATACAATACGTAAAATAAATTTATTTAGACTTAATAAAATTTATAATTATAAAAAACCATTAATAATTAAATGAAATTTATGTAAATTAATTATATTTATTGTATTACAATATAATTTACTGATTTTTTTATTATTTTATAAAAAAAATATATTAATTTGTATTATATTAAGATATTATTTAAATAATTATTTATTACGCTTTAATTAAAATTATTGACATGATTCCTCAGAAAATGGTAAACGAGGGATATGATGCAGCGTTGGATTCGACTCAACGATTTTTTTCTATTTTACAAATCCGAAAATAAAAAAACAAATAAAGTATTTAGGGTAAATGATGTCGTGCTGCTGTCACCCTTGAGTTGGGCCGTAAAGTTACGGGCCTTGCCGCGCGGGGCCCAGCTTAAGGTGTTTGCTGCGCTTGCTGTTCGTCCAAAGTCCCCAAAGACGAAAGCAAAAAAATGTTAGAAAGAACAAAAGCAGGTGGCGGGGGGGTGCACAGATGGGAGATGCCAACAGTCAAACACAGTACAACATAACAAGGGCTTGTGACACGGATCTGATAGCAAATCTTTATCAGCAGTGCATTCATTCTCTCTCTCTCTCTCTTTAAATTTTACCTTGATGGCATTAAGGAAAAAAAGTTGAAAATTCGACGACACCTTATTATATGATATGATTGATATCTCATTCAGAAAATATGAAAGTAAGGACGCGGGAAGGAAAAGACACTGTGGCCATCGTTGGTTCCAATAGTCTGCCCAATCAGCCAAAAGACCCCAAAGACGTACCACCAGAAGTCTCCACTTCCAAAGTGCAGATTTTTAGCAGCTCCGACCACCAACCCTGGTCAATACTGTTTCTGCTTCAGAACAATAACTCACGCTGCTCGCTCGCAGTTCTCCTTTTAGGGTACATTTCCAGCGCCTTGAGTCGACCAAAGCAAACCATAAAGTTTCGAAAGATTATAATAATATGGTCTTTTGGCAAATTAATTAATCGATCATGGTAGCTTAACTAGAAAAAAAAACCATTTAAAGGTTTCAAAGACATGATGACAGATGCATGGGGAGAACACACTAAGAACCAACGAGGAATTCAAAGGCTTGGATTCTTGAATTCCTACTTGTGCAGAGAATGTGCAAGTTAAACCAAATAAGCAACAAGCCGACGATCATGTTTATGCACCACTCGTCGAGTGATCTTATTTTCATGCTGTTCTCAGAAAATGAGATTCCGATTTCCAATCTATTTTCTTTGTACCAGAAAGAGCATTTCCCTCTTTTTTAATGTAAAAATTAATTGATAGAAGAAATACTAGTTACCGCGGAAAAAAAATGTTTACCCATCTGAAGTGAATCTTTTATCTACAGAACTTATTTCCCCCCCCCCCCCCCCCCCCCCCAAAAAAAAAAAAAAAAATTTGCAATTTTAAGTGCACTAATTTGCTTAAGAAATATCACAATTCTAAGAAGAAAGTGTGCACCTATCCAGTACAAATTGTCATATTACCATGTCCTAGTACCAATACAATGCGCAAGTAAGCTTTTGTCCAGGCCAACTTAATTGCAAAGCGATCGTATAGCAAAAAGAACAATATGTAGGCATCAAAGACATTTATGACGCCACAAAACTAAATGGACACCACGGATAACGTTAAGATCCGCTTTTGAATTTAAGAACTTCGACATGAAAAAGAGTTCTATGAATGGCGTTATTGTTAATTTACATCCGTGTGAATCGCATTCTTTATCATTCATTGCATCACCATGATCATAAAATAATGACCAGTAATGCTAATATTCATATTTAGCATATAATAACCAAAGTTGATTGGTAAGGTGGTTCGACCAATGCTAGTGACCTCGGAATTCATCTTTAGAATCACCACACTTTGATCAAGAAAATACACGACACTGGGCCGAATGGGTACCCACAAAATACATATATTTAGCATACAATGATGAAGAGCTTTAACATGAAATTGAGCCCAATGAATAGTGTGCTTTTTCGATGACATCCGTGAATTGCATTCTTTATCATTCATCTCAAGGTCCAGCTACAAAACCCTATGCATACTAAGTACACAGAAATTATGTATACGTTTAATGGATCCCTCAGCTGCGCTTAAAATGTTCACGGATAAATCTTTCTGCATGAGATGGATACTTGTCACGTATGTATGCTCTCAAACACTTCTGGTATGAAAAGTCTATCCACACACCATTTGTCCGAACCACAAAGAGGCACCTTGAGTTTATAAATTGAGGATGTCGATCAACCTTCAGAAAAAAAATATGCAAATGAGTTTCAGATCTATAATACCAAACTCTGTTATCATTCTGAGACAAGATAAATCTATTTTGCCAAATTCTCTCGTTAAAAACGAATATATGGACATAAAACTACATCAAAAACAAGAAATTCGTGCATCCCCAAATAGGTTACAAAAATGTGATCAGAAATAGCTTTCTTTGATTGTCCAATAAATCTGATTGTGTAATGCATATCTGATTCCTTCATATACACTGTATTTGTTCAGTTACGGAACAATTAAAGGAAATGACGGACCCTATCATTTCCCATGAAATGTATATGCTTATCACTTATTAAACTATAACTAGAAGATACGAAAGTAATGCACGAGCAATAGCATACCATTATGTAGTCAAGACCGCAACCAATCTTATCCTCTGCACGTGGATGGTAAGTAAGAAGCCTCTCGATCACTGCTTTTTCATCTTCTTCAGTCAAACGTGCTCCATCCATGTATCTGCAGCACAATTAGTCTGTAAAAGATAGAAAAGGCATTTAAGATAAAAGATCTGCAAGTAACAATGAAATTCTATTTTTTTTTCTCCAGAAATTTATCCTTTAAGTAGTTTGAATAGTACACTAGGCAATGAAGAATCTAAAACCTTTATGCAACACACATTTCACAAGCCAAATATGAAGACTACCTCTCCCTTCTAAAAAAAGACTACCTCTCATTGATTTCCTGACTCACACAGTAGCACTGTGTTAAACTCCCTTTTGTTGGTTTGATCACCTCGAACCATAAGTTACAACTAATACCTAAATATGTCATGTAATCAACATTGCCATGTGCTATTAGTACCGATATTTGTTTTCCGTTTTGTCACTTTGCCACTAGAATCCTTTTTAGTAGAGACGACCAATCATATTGCGTAACTTGGGTTAATCCAAGTTCCTATATAATATACCTTAATCCATATTCTGCACCTAGTTTAATTCTAGTATTCTACAGATTCAGCTAGTGGTATCTCTTCAAATTTTACTTTCGTTCTATTTGTTTCTTCAAATGCTATAATTATTTCAGACAGTTTCACCCAATGTTCATAAGATCCTCCCTTTTGAATCCAAAGGAAGTTAAAATCAGACAGTATAACAAGTTACAATAGAAGAAAGATGGTTGCTTCATCAATTTCGGTATATTTTGCTTCTGATTTTCAGAAGGATGTCGTATTCAAATGCTAAGGTTAATAGAATACCTTCTCAAGACCATAATAAGAAACAAATCTAGGTGTAAACTTGATGATCGGTAAGTACGTTAACAATTTTTTTCACCCGTTTAGACTTTTTTTTCGTCCTTCTAGCCCAAAGTTTTCCCCAAATTGAAATAAGATCCTAGTAACAATATTAGCTGCCTAAGCAATAGGCACGAAGGTGTTCGATAAAATTCCTAGTTCTCAATATCGTCATACTATCAATGCACTATAATATGAAAACCAATCCAAATATCACACATAATTGAGCTGAGAAAATAAAGAAGAAGTCCATAGACACGCATTCAAGATTAGTAGTTCAAGGAATGGGAGCTTAGAGAGCCGTAACCTATCAGAATGCAGGATCTCCTTGATGACAATGGTAATGGGCTCGATGTCGGAAAGGATCTCCTCCTCTTTGTCCTTCCACTTCCGGTACGCTGAATGCTCCTCCCACAAGGAGGGAGCCAGCGGCCATGACGGCGAAGGCGCGGGCCGCGATTTCAGAATACTGGAGGCGGAAGCTGCAGTCGCCGGAGGAAGAGGCACTTCGGCTGTCGTGATGACGGAGGCGTGCCGGTGAGGGAGATCGGCGGCGCACAGGGGGCGCGAGTAGCGGCGGAGAGGGACGCCCCTGAGGAGGAGAAGGGCGGCGTCGGGAGCCATGCGGACGAGAATAAGAAGGGGAGGGTCGAAGTGGCGGTAAGACCAGGAGATAAGTGGGCCGCATTTTGTGGATGAGAAGCCGGGCCCACTTTTAACGATAAACAATAATTTGGGCCTCCAACTCGCAACTGCACCAACTCTGTCAGTCAGTCATTTGTCTACTTGTGAAGACAAGAGGACAATTTAAATGATATTTTAAAAATAAATCAATGGACAAATTAGATGACATAATAAATTTGAATAGAAGTAATCATGATGGAATAATATAGTACAAATGATGTTAGTACAAAGATTGAAATGAGAAAAATATGTTAATGGAAATTTTTGGTAATAATAATTTGTCTCATGTACTAAAACAGTTTATGCTGAATTTGGGGATTGATTGAAGTTTGTTGAATGTTTATGTGAATCAATTAGCTCATTTTCGTAGCAACAATAACTAGTAAAGGAACATTTTTGTTTAACATTTCTTTTGCTCTATATCATTATAAACCGTCAAATTACACACCTGTTCTTCACAAAACTAGTTCCTATTTGGTTCAAAAGCATGTGTACTTGGTGTAACGCACTTATAAGAAACTAAATCCACACATTATGGTATCACATTCATAGATCACGGTAAACTTACACTGCATTTTTTTCACTATACCCATCATCGTGCTATGCAAAATGAAAACATAAAAAAGATTTATCAGTATACCGACGCAGCAATCCACAACAAAATTACAGAGTTAGCTTGCATATGACAGTGAGCTTCAGTACTACAAATTTCTTCATCGTCCCATATTTTCAAGCACCAATTTGCACCTAGGAATGTCTAAAAAGTAACTCATATGTAATCTTTCAAGTAAATGGATCCTCGAGCTACGCTTCAGATGTATCATCGAGGGGAAAGTTGTCACGTCTGAATGCTTGCAAACACTTCTTGTATGAAAAGTCGATGCACGCGCCATTAGTTTGTACCACAAAGAGACACCTTGAGTTCATAAATTGAGGATGCCGATCGACCTTCAAAGAAAAAGTGTGATTTGAGTTTCAAGCATCTGCACACAACTAATCAACCATAATCCCAAACTTTGTTATAAATAGTGGCCATTCCCAGAATATCTACAACAAAATAATCATACCGAGAACAAATGAATATGAAACTAAAATTCTCAATAACTAAACACTCGTGTATCCAAGCTTGATTGGAAGTTCTGAGCTCAAAGTTACCATACACACCCGGGAACATTTCTAACTTTGGGCCAATTATTGGCAACCCAGGACATTCAATTTCAAATAAAACGGACAACTACCACAATAAGTAAACTCAAGATTCAGTACTTTTGGATCGAGAAGGGGAAAGTCACTAGCAATTATATAGATCAAGTAGCAATTATAAATACTTCAAATAACTTTGAAATTCCATGTCATATTAAGGGACCAACACATTTGAAGGAACAAAGAAAAAAGAGGTCTTCACACTTGGAGCAGAAGTTCATGTAGGAATCCATGTGGCATCAAGAGATAGGCATCTATTTAGCTAAAAAAGTAAATCCATGTGAAAAATAAAGGAATCAAGAGACATGCTCTCTTTTTCTGTGGAATATTACATTACATGCCTTAATAATAATGAAGCTCTAATTAGAAGATACAGAAGCATGCACGAGAGGGAACACACCATTATTATTAACGTACACGTTAAAAAGGATTAAAAGTATTTGTTATATTACTTGAAAATCTTAGAATAGTAATTGTAAATTTTCGTCACTCTGAACTAAGGAGACAAACATTTAAAGAAAATTTGTCATTATTATAATATTTCGTATAGAAAATTGAACACTGATCTATTCACAAGATGGAATAATACTTATGACATGCTTAAATTTTGTATCTCATTTAGATATGTACCCAATAATTATATTTTAACTATGACACAATGTCTAATAGCTCGAATTACTAATTCTGAATGAGATGTTGCTAATGCAATTATGAAATTATTGCAAGTTTTGTACAAGTCTATTTAGAATTCCTTGCCATTTATTCGGTTAGTTCACATTTAATAATGAATCAACTTTACGAAATGACAAGTTTTCATTTAATGAAAAACATGAATTATCAAATGAATTTTTGAAAATAAATTTTTTTATGCAATCATTTTTTTTAGAATATTGAAATAATTTGCCTATCATAGGAATTTTATCAATGATGATAGATTCTATATTTAAGTGATCTGAACATAAATGGTACACAAGAAAAATTAAGAATTATTTTTTTGAAAGATATATAAGAAATCATCTAAAATTGTGAACTAATGACTTTTAAATCCAAATTATGATTAAGAAAATATAATAGATGTAATATTTATGAAGCAAAGGTTGATGTATGTATAAAGCAAACGTCTTCGTCACATCCACTAGTGACACTCAAATCTTCCAATAAATAGATCATTTTCTAAGTTTATTTCATTTATTAGGGGACATATCAAAAAGCTTGGATATAGGTTCATCCAATTCAGCTTCTTTGTATAATAAAATGCAAGATTACTTGTCATGTTCAAATAAATGCGATAGTAAAATCAATGTCTTGAAATGATGGAGATTCAATGGTCGTACATATCCAATTTTCTTTGCACTAACTTGAGGTTCCAATGCTTATAGTGGTATGAGAATAATGTTTTTCTATAGGTTCTTGAATTTTGAACTAGAGAAGAAATATAATGAATTATCAATCGATGGAGGTTTATATATTACTAAATATTAGTTTGATGCAAATATCGAACACAAAAGTTAGGAATTGATATTATCATACATGAAAAATAATGATAAAACAAACGTCATGTATTACTTTTAGTATACAGTAAATTAGTACTTAACTATCTGTACTACTAATATTATAGTCATACTAATATGATATTCTATTATTATTAATTATACATTAAATTATATATAATACATTATTATTTATTATCATACTCTTTTAGCATATAGCAAATTAGTACTCCATATTATACTATTATGAATTATATAATAAATTATATATAATGCATATAACTCAATTATTCATTTTACAAATTTATTTACTTAATAATGGATTAATAGCTTAACATTTAAAATTTTAACTATATAATTATTATGTAATAATAATATTATAATAATAATTAAAGAAGTCACTAAAGTCATATATTATAGAATTATACTAATTATATTATATAATGAGTAAAATAAAAAAATTAAAAGTTTGAAGGAAAAAAATGAATCGTCCAACTCAGCACGACCTGACGTAGTCAAGTTATAATACGACGCGGTCCACTACACGAATACAAGCACGACAAGGTCCATCTTTATTGTTGGCTCATTGGTTTCTTGTGGTCACCTATCAATTTTTATTTTTATTAATTATTCTTTATTCAAGTATGTATGGCAAATTGATCATTTTATTACTAGTAAAAAAAGTTCAAAGCCTATTGCTGACAATGTTGACTTGGGTATTTTATGATCAAAATATCATGTTTTTGTATTATATTCATAAATGCAGCAGGGGACAGGACACGAATCCTAACATGTATGACATTTTTTTCATAGCTCAAATAATGATGGGGGATATAGACGAAAAAAAAAAACGTGGCGAACACAACTCATCGAGATGAAATGAAAAACGTGCATTCAACAAGGCTGAATCAACAAGACATAAAATCCATTAGTCGAATGATCTTATCGTTGGTACTAGTAATTCATATTCGACTTTCAAAATTATTATTTATATAAAAATTTATTCATATTACTTTCATCCGAACATCAAAATTAGTCATACGCTAACGAGTCTCAACCTAAAAAAAAAACATGAAACTGTATGCTACATAAAATAAATACCAAATGGTTGTTTGGTGGTAGAATAAACACTGAAATATGTCATTTTGTGAATATAATTAAACACCCATTAAGATAAGAATATGTCGGTCAATTTTTTTTTAAAAAAATTGAAACTACCTTAAACATCATGAAATCGCTATCTTTAACTCATCAAAAGAATAATAAACATATTCTTCTGAAATTGAAGAATATACTTATTCTCAATTTTTCAAACATATTATATTTTTTAAAAAAAATCATTAATATATTACTACATAAATAATAATAATAAAATATTGTATTATTTGAACATCAGTTATGTATAATAAAATATTTTAAATATAAAATATTATATTTTTATAATTTATTCTCTTCAAATCACAAAGATAGAATAAGAATATCTTTAATTTTTTAGAATATGATATTCTTGTATTTTATTCTTTTCAATTTTATCCGGCTCATATTCTCGTATTAAATATCAAAGATAAGAAATAAAGAAATAATATGATAAAAATAATTTAGGTGTTTCGTATCTCATTTTATTTTTTATCGTCTCCACCGTCAGATCTTCATCTAGCAATTAATAATTGAATCTCTCAGATTTTCATCCATCAGTGACAAATTATTTAAGAAATTCAATGATGAACTGTTGGATGAAGATTTGATGATGGAAACGATGAAACTTCAAAATTGAACCCATAATGAATTTGAATGTCATGGATTTGAGTGTTACTGTAATGATCACTATAATGCACATTATGGATCACACGCATGATGGTATGTAATAAATCTTTTCTGTTTGCTATGTGAATATATTTATTTATGTTGATTTTATATAGCTATATTATTGTCGTTAAGGTAAATTTGCAAATGGACGGAGTTCTTGTGTGACACACATTGTTCTGTTTGAATGTGTTTGAAATGAGAAGAAAGTGTTGGAGAATATGTTCTTCGTGCCGATCCAATATGTAGTCAATTATTGTACTTCTTCAAATAAACTTTATTCTGGACTGAATCGTTGTTGAGATAATATAAAATTAATAATGTTATTTTTTTAATAACTTAAATTTTTTAAAAAATTAATTAACACATCAAATTTAATATAAATTATGAGTTCAAACTTCATTAAACTCTTATTAAAAAATACTTTCTTTCTTAGTTGTTCACGTGTTAAACTTGTACTACGATCAAAAAGTTATCGGTGGGTGAAAAAAATGTTGAAAATATAAAATTAATAATATTACTCTTTCTAATAATTTAAGTTTTTAAAAAAATTAATCAATATGCCAAATTTAACAAACTGTGACTCCTACCATTTATCAAAAGTTATTTATGTTTGGCATCCGCTAGCGTTCAACGAGGACTGCTTCATTACATATTTGGTGTAGATAGGACATCCGATGAATTAAGGATCAGATTGGACGACATTTGATGTAGATAGGAGTCCCGTTAACTTTTTATCTATCGAAATATTGTCTATATTAAATATCGAAAAAATTTAAAATATATTTTACTAATTCGTGACTATTTCTATATTTCATTTGAATTAAGGACACCCCACTTTCTCTCACCTAAAAAATATATCTCCCACTTTCATTGGGTGCTCGTAAGTCAGAGTTATAAGTTCCAGAACACACAACTTTTGACTTTGACGAAGGAACTTTAATATTATTATTAGTTTATTACTAAACAAAATTCAACCATTTAAAGGATCAAAGATCGCATCCAATTTGTTGTGCACCATTCGTAAAAAACTAATAAATCATAATATGTAAGGCAAATTGCGTCGGGAAATTTGGGAAAAGTAAACGATTGAATAATATAATTTGCTATTAAGACTTCTTTCTCTTTTTTTTACCCCACAAAAAAAAAGAAAACAAAGCCGAAAAGACAAGTGACATTTGTTTTTTGGCGTGTCCAAACAACAGAAAGTCCAAATAATTTAATTTAAGCAGTTAAACATCAAAATGTATCTGGTTAATAAAGAACGCTTCGGCGAACTTTTAATTTTCCACATAAAAAAGTCAACGAGACAGTATATTTCCGCAAACTTGGTTAGCTGGTCAAAGTCTTTTATATAACTATACGTCTTCGATGTCTAGAGAACCATCTAGACTTTTTCAATTTCTAGCATGAGCTCCGTTTTTTGCCACGTGAAGCTCAATAGTCAATATACTTTTTTAAAAGAGAAAAAAAAGGATTTAATGGTGCTCTACCCACTCAAAGCGCCCTACGATGCCGTTTCGATTTGATCGTGCTGAACCGGATACCTCAATAGTAAAATTGGACGGCATCCACAAAATCGTGCTGAATCGGATAATAAAATTAAACGTAGGGCCGGTTCGAAAAATCAAACCGGGTGGCCCAGTTACGGGTGTGAATGATGGCACTTGGCAGCCACTTCATTGTGAGATAGTGGCTACGACGTCCGATAGCGGTAGTGGCGAGCAGGGGGCAACGAGCAGCTGCAGTGGCAATGACGGCAAGCAGTGGCATTGATGAGCAGGAGCGGCGAGTAGGGGCAGCGACAGCGGCCGTAAGCATCTGCAGCGGCAGCGACGACAAGCAGTGGCATTGGCGAGCAGCAGCGGCGAGCATCGGCGGTAAGCATTTGCAGCGACAACGACGAAGAGCATATGTGACAATGAGCATCTACAACGACGACAACGACGAGCGGCGGCGGCGGCAAGCATCTACAGCGGCAACGACGAGCAAGAGCAGCGACGAGCAACGATGGCAAGCATATGTAGCGACAGCAGCTGCAACCTCGAAGTCACCGGATCCTTTGACGAGGTCATGGTTCGCTTCAGGGCGGTGGCGACCGGAGACGATAGCGGCGGTGATCGGAGAAGGTAACGACGACGGCGATGTTCGCGAGGAGGATGACGCGGTGAGTAGCGTTCGAAGACCGGTTTAGATCCGGTTCAAAGGGGTTTAGCGCTATGAGCAATGGTTAAATCCGTGAACCGTGCACAAAATACTACAGTCGTCAGATCAAATCGGAAGGCTCTCAAATTAAGTAGGGCGCTCCTACCCACTCAAGCGCCATTAAATCCGGGAAAAAAGCGTTGCAACAAAATTATCGTGCGATTTGAGTGAGTAAAAATGATCCGACTAAATAAATAAGATCATTATAAAGAGAACGTAGAATGTTATTGTCTAACTCGAATCAATAGAGTCGTATTAGTGTGGTGGAAAAGTAACGTAGAAGGAGAAAGATTGCCTAATAATTGCATTATTAAGTCGTATTAATTAATTAATAATTTGTGTGAATATTAAAATTGAGAGCTGCGAGAAGGCGCATCCATCACGCATTTGGGCCTCGTGCCGCGTCAAACACTTTTGACCAGTCCAACGGGCCGGTGACGGGACCGGACACCACCGTCCATTTATATCAACGTATCCATCCATCGCCACGGTTGAGCACTTGAGTTAATATATATACATAGATCTCTTTAAATATTTAATAAAAGGAAAACAGAGAGTTTGGGGAACGAAATAAGTGGGAATCAAAATAATATTAGCTAAAATTAACTGCAATTCAATCCGACTTCACGTCCGCCTCGTCCTCTCCGCGAAGACCCCTTCAGATCCGGGGACCGGCCGTTCGTTGACGATCCGTCGGGTGTCGACGTCTCCGGCCCGCCGCGCCGTGCATGGGCCAATCTGCTTCCACTCCATCCTTCCGTTCCCTCTCCTTATCCTCCCGCCGCTCCAAGCATTCCGCCGCCGCCGGCAAACCGACGCCCCCGGCGGATAGCACCATGGATGGATCCGGCGCTGTATTCTTCCCGGAGAGGGACCACACCGCTGACCTCCCTGACGAGTGCCTGGCCATCGTCTTCCAGTCCCTCGTCTCCGTGGACCGGAAGCGTTGCTCGCTGGTCTGCAGGCGGTGGCTCGCCGTGGAGGCCCAGAGCCGCTACCGCCTCGCCCTGAACGCCCAAGCGGGGCTACTGGACGCGGCGCCGGCTCTCTTCGACCGGTACGATTCCGTCACCAAGCTCGCCCTCAAGTGCGACCGTCGATCCGACAGCATCAGCGACGAGACCCTCGCGCTGATCGCGTCGCGCTGCCCCAATCTCACCCGTCTCAAGCTCCGCGCCTGCCGCGCCGTCACCGATGCTGGCATGGCCGCCGTCCCCAAGCACTGTTCCGGCCTCCGCAAGCTCTCCATCGGGTCTTGCACCTTCGGAGTCAAAGGTGTGGATGTCATTGTCCGCGGATGCTCGCAGATAGAGGAGCTTTCCATCAAACGACTCCGCGGTCTCCCAGACGCCTACTCTCTAGCTTCTGCCACCGCCGCTTCTGATCCCATTACAGGTTCACTCTCTCTCCGTTCGATCTGCATCAAGGAACTCTACAACGGGCAGTGCTTCGCGCCGCTTATCGCCGGCTCCCCCAACCTCAAGACCCTCAAGCTCATCCGCTGCTCTGGCGAATGGGATTCCGTCCTAGAGGACCTCGCGGACAAGGTCCCGGGGATCTTCGAGGTCCACCTTGAGAAGCTCCAGGTCAGTGACCGCGGCGTCTCCGCTCTATCTGCGTGTCTCGATCTAGAGATACTGCACCTTGTCAAGACACTGGACTGCACCGACATCGGGCTTGCTGCCGTAGCTGGGCGATGTCACCTGCTCCGAAAGATCCATATTGATGGCTGGAAGGCAAACCGAATCGGCGACGAGGGTCTCATAGCAATAGCGATGCAGTGCCCTAATCTCCAAGAGCTGGTCCTCATCGGACTCAATCCGACGTCCCGAAGCTTGAGCCTTCTTGCGAACAATTGCCGCAACTTAGAGCGGCTTGCCCTTTGCGGCAGCGAGACCTTTGGGGACACTGAGATTACTTGTATCGCCGCCAAGTGCATGTCCCTTAAGAAACTTTGCATCAAAGGGTGTCCTGTTTCAGACCAGGGAATGGAAGCTCTGGCCGAGGGGTGCCCAAAGCTGGTCAAAGTGAAGGTGAAGAAGTGCAGGGGGGTGACTGCACAAATTGCGGACCGGCTGATGGCAATAAGAGAGGGGATGCTTGCTGTGAACTTGGACACTGCGGAAGAAAGTGAGCACCAGGAAACAGGCGATGCAGACAACCAAATTCTTAATGGAAACCAACAATTGCCACTGTCAGTTGATAATGAATCTAGCATTGATGCCCGGTCGACCAGTGCTACAAGGTCAGCACCGCGGAGGACGCGGGTGGGATTCTTGACTGGGCGGAGCTTTGTTGCATCTGCGTTAAGGAGATGGTCCCGAGGAAACAGCAATACAAATCACACGTAAAATTCTCATTTCTTTAGTTCCATTCCTTTACTATGTACCTGCTTCTTCATGGTAATTAAGTCTTTATGTTTAAGTTTGTAAGTGTGGCTACACTGTTTCTCATACATTGTCAATTGTTAATCCTGTTCTTTAAAATATTTAATTTGTTCAACTTTTATCTATGGAAGTATCAAAATAGTGTTATTTAACCATGCCCCTTTGGTCTGCTAACAAATGTTGTAAAATTTTCACTTTTTCTGATATGATCAGCATCATACAGATCTATGTAACCTCAACTGGTTGTGACCTTAAAATGATAGTACAATGTCTTCCATTTGTTTCATGAAGGGGAAAGAAAGACCCTTAGCTCAGTTCATGTTTGGAGATCTACTGAAGCACCTCTTCTGAATGGCAAATATTTGACACCTGGAAATGCGTGATAATACTCTGTATCATCATATCTAAAATTAGCCCATTTGCGTTGAGCAGAACATAATCTCCTTTTTTCTTAGCAGGCAATAAGATATTAGGGTTACATATCAATTACCATAGACTTCGACATTATGGAAGAAAAAGAATATTATAATATCTGGAATTTCTTTTTCCCAACCTACATGCCTTGAGGTTTTGGAGGTTGCCGTAAAAATGATGTTGGCACATCACATCTTTATCACAAAGTCTTGTAATCCATTCTAAAATTGACTTGAGGGATAAAAATTGCCTTCGTGCTTTCTGAAATATCAATTCTAAATTACTGCAGTGACCTTGGTTAAATTTTGCGTTCTCCATTGTCTCTTATTCATCTGATATGTTTTCATATCTGATTTGTGTATTCTCACGTTCGAGTTTGGTAGACAAATTGCATTGCAAGTAGATGTGAAATACTTTTTGAACTAGGATTAATATGTATATCTTCACTTCCACGTTTTAGTATAAAATATAGGATTATTTTCATAAACATCTCTTAAATTATTACGATTTTTTGCATCTAACTTCAAACTACGGACTTATTTTTTTGTATCCCTGAACTATCATGATTTTTTCACTTTAGTCCTTTCGTCTACTTATGTTACGTTTTCCGTTATTTTTTATTTTGCCCATTTATGAAAAGACTAAATTACCCCTCCCTCCATAACATATCAAATAATAAATATAAAAAATGAAAAATGAAAAAAAAATCGGGGGAGGGTTATTTAGTCTGTCATAAATGACATTTTTTTGTTTACCACTTTAATCCTTCCAATGTTTTTTTATTTATTTTTTATATTTCTTATTTCATGTTTTTCTAGAGGGAGAGATAATTTAATCTTTTCATAAGTGGAAAAAAGTAGAAGTAGCGAAAAATATAACAAAAGTGGACGGGAGGATTAAAGTGGAAAAGTCGTAATAATTTAGGAATAAAAAAAATAAGTTCGTAGTTTGAGGTTAGACGTGAAAAATCGTGATAGTTTAAGGAAGATTTATAAAAATAACTTTAAAATACAATCCTAAACTTGTTTGGTTTCGTTTCAAAAAAAAAACTTTTTGGTTTCTTTAATTATTTTTTATTTAATATATAGAAGGTATATAAGGTAAAATGTGGGAATGGACCAAGAGTACTTAGTTTGAACTATTCTTTTTAAAGCAAAAGTGCTGTGCATGCTAACATTATGCCACTTCCGGGATTATTCTCTTTGTACGTAGATTGTTTGGGTTGTGACTAGAAACTGCTGATTTCTGCATCTGATGAATGTTTCAAAACAAATTGGTTGATTCCTTCAGTGAATTTGACAGATGTGGAAGGTCCATATCTTTTATTGAGGTGTACGTTGATCTTTTGGTTTTTTTCTTCTTGTGAGATTATGCCACCTCGCAGATAAGAACTAAAAGAATGAAATTATTGTCGAGTTGGCTATTTGTTTTTGCAAGTTAAGCTGATTTCGACAGGAAGACATGGTCATCGATAGCTGCTTGTGGTCACCCAAATTGTCATGTGATTATCTCAGCTATGAAAAATCAAAGGTAAGTCGTTCAAGTTAATGCTTATTTAGTTGTTATTATTTGGAAAATAACCATATACAAAATCTGCATGCTGATGTGTTTTTGGCTTGCTATGGTTATCACTATCCGAAATGGTTCCCGAAGTGTTTTTAGTGGATTTGGCTCTTGTAATCTTCTGTCTTTAAGCGAACTAGTGTAAGTTATTCAATTGCGGTTTTTGAACCATCTTGCTCCTGCACCAAGGGGACAAACAAATTCCTGCAAGAGTGAATTATTAAGATACAATTGGCATTTAGAATCTATGAATTTGTTATGCCTCCGATCAACCTATGAATTTTACTATTCCTTACAATGAAAAGTATAAACAGTGGACCGGGAGAAAGCATTAGACAACCGTTGAATACCCCGTAGACTGAAACAGGCGAGGACTGTTTTCCCAAAACTATAACCGGAGACCCGTATTCTCTAGTCTCTTGGGCTCTTTCCTGTTGGATAACTATATTTTTTGCTATCACTACTAATACTTGCCATTGAGTTATCATATTTCCAATCTGATACTTGGACTAAAATATTTTGGGTAAACGAATCTAATTTGTCTGATAATTTTTGGATGGATTTAATTCCTATGCTACCAACTTAAGTTGGTAGGTAGCATTTTGCTACCAAATTTTTATCCATCGGATCTTTCATCGATGGCTGCAATCGCGCGCATTTCATAAGCCGTTCGATTCACGATCTATAACTCAGATACGTTTTTCTTTTTTCAATATTTTTTCCCATTAACCCAACCCTATCATCTCATTTTCTCATTTGCTTCTCTCTCCTCGTCGTCCCCTTCGTTCGCCCCTCGCCATCTGCACGTCGACGACGACGCTGAGACGCTTCGATGACGACCTCTCTCTCCTGATGAGATCGTTCGATGTCGATGCTAGCTCGCTTGCTGCCGATGGCCGCTCTCTCCCCCGGCATCCTCGGCACGACCTTCAGCTAGATTTACGCAGATCTGCTCCCCCGTCCGCCCGCTCGCTACCTCTCCCTTGTCCAAGCTGGATCTCGTCCCTCTCGACGTCTTCGCGCACGTCGAGCTCCTTGCCCGATGGCCGATCTCTTCGCACGCCATCGTGCAACGACCTGATCTGCCAGATCCGCAACGTCGCCACCTCGATGACCTTTGCAGCGACCTCCGCCAGATCCATCCGTCGTCGACCTCCACAACGACCTCCGCGATAGATTTGCTCGTGAGGGGGCCAGATCCAACCGTCGTCCACCTACCTGCCGACCTACGCGACCCCATCGAGCTCCATTGCCGACACCCGCCGCGACCCCGCACCATCGCCATGCGCCGACTGCTGCCGCAACCCCGTCAACCTTGACTACCGCCGACCCCCATCACCGCCTCGCACACTCGCCGCGACCTCCGCCTCACACACTCGCCGCGACCTCCGCCTCGCCCACTTGCAATTGCCGCCGCCTCGCTCACTCGTAACCTCCGTCGCCTCTCCCACTCGCTGCGACCTCCGCCTCGCCCACTCGCAACCGCCGCTGCCTCGCCCACTCGCAGCCGCCACTCGAGGATTGTGCGGCCGCCGCCGGCAACCCTCACCGATTACGGTAGATCACAGGCATGTAATCTTGAGATAATCGAGATTACTGAATTTTTTAATTTGATTTACAATTTGGAGTTGTAACATCTACATTAATTGTAACTTGATTGTAATTTTTAGTTATAATACCATGTACGATATGATTAGCTTATAATTTTTTTTTAGTTGTAATTTGATGTGCAATATGTTGACGACTTTGTGTAAGAACTTTTTTATGTGTAAGAATCTTTTTGAAAGGCGTCGTGCCGAGCTTGCGCACAGTCACCACCGAGGGATTTTTCTGGTTTGCATTTGCGTAATGTTACCGGAACGCTTCAATTATGTAATAGATTTGTTAACTGGAGTTTGCAAACAAATCTAAATTTTTTTCCTCAAAACGACACTTGCAATGAATCTCGGCGACGTAAGAGAGGCAGACGAGGCTCCACAGCAGTGAGACGACATGAATCTCAACGACGATGGAGCTCGACGGCGACGTAAGGAGGCAAATTATTGGCTTAACATGTAACAATTTCGGCATGATTAGAATATTTACACATGGATTAAATATAGATTAATAATTAATTACAAAATATCATCGATTAACTAATTGCAGAGTGATTAACACTAATTATAGGGTCCATTACAATGTGATTAACACAACAGTGTAATTACAGAATGAATAAAGTGTTCGGCAGCGGCGGGCGAGTTCGACGGCGGCGGTGTGGGAGCTCGGCGGAAGCGGGGCCAGGCATCACTGCGAAGCTCGGAGGTGCGTGAGATAGGAGATGGCGGTGCACAAGATAGGCGGCGGAGGTGCGCGAGATAGGCGAAGATGGTCGTGCTTGGCGGCGGCGGGTCGCGAGATCGACGGACGTGGTCAAGGTCGGCGGCAGCGGTGCGCGATCTCCTCGCGTCGGTGGTCGAGATAGGCGGCAGCAGTGCGCGATCTCCTCACAGGTAGATATGTCGCGAAGGTCGGCCGAGGTCCCGACGAAGGTCGTCGCAGAGGTCGACAACGGATGGATCTAGCGAAGGTCACTGCGGAGGTCATCGGGGTGGCGACGTTGCGGATCTGCGCAGATCTGGTCATTGCGCGGCAGCGTGCGGAGAGATCGGCCGTCGGACGAGGAGCTCGGCGTGCGCGAAGACGTCGAGAGGGACGAGATTCGGCTTGGACAGGGGAGAGGTCGTGAGCGTGCGGAGAGATCGGCCATCACGCCGAGGATGCCGGGGGAGAGAGCGGCCATCGGCGCTGGTTGAGCTCGGCGAGAGAGCGATCGTCGTCGACAGACGAGCTCGGCGAGAGAGGAGGCGTCGGCGGGTGATCTCGACGTTGGCGCGGCAGACGATCTCGGCGGGCGATCTCTGTTGGCAGAGGGCAATCTCTGCTGGCGGCCGCGGGGAGACGAAGAGGAGAGCGCAGATGTCGTGCAAGGTTATTAGAGAAAAAAAAGTAAAAAGCCGGGCGTAATCTCGGCCGTCCGATTCAAGATCGACGGTGGAGGGCGTCGAAACCTCATCCGCCGTCGTTGGTTCTTGCGGTCAAGATTTCGATAGCAAAGTGCAACAACTTAAGCTAGTAGCACATGAATTAAATCCTTTTTCGATTATCGGATTGATTTAGTCGGGTTGAATATTTGCTCACCCAATTATAATTGAAGTTATTAAGATCCCGATTTAGATTTTATGATTTTACCATTCATAATCGATTTCGATCTTATTTTCATAATTGCCTCTATAAGATCTTAACTTTGTTTGCTTGTTATTTAAATATCAATAAAACATGTCTTCATGATTATAATAATAATTAAATCCGACGTAATTATATATATACTATTATGTTTCAATATAATTTGGTTTAAATTTTGATAGAAATATGATTTGAGGGCGATAAATTTATCGAAATATATATATTTTATTTTTTAGAATATATTTTCATTAATAAATAGGATTTATAATTTTATGTAAAGTCTCACCATGAAGTTTGAATGGGTATGCAGGTTGATGAAATTCATATTTTGAAAATATTTGTTGGATTAGGTCTGACGCCCACAATATGATGATGCAATACCGCAAAACATTATTAAGGGTATTATGTTATTTATAAGCATATTCTAATGTAATAGGCCAAATATTCATGTAAGGGGATGGAGGTGTAGGTTCTGCAACATAAAAAAAAGGAAAAAAAAGAAGATATATGTAGAGGAGATTTAACCTATTTTTTTTCCTTTTTGCATGTTTGTATTAAGAGCAATATGAACAAATCATATTGTTACAAGAAATTAATGATGATACATAAGACACATTAAATTACAAAATTTGAATTGTTTAAGGAAAGATCCCTAGGGGTGTTTGGTAGGAGGATAATGATAAGAACAATCTAATGGTAGCAATCAATCATCCTAAGAATTAAAATTTTTTCGTCAAACATCTTTTGTGTTCCTTATTAGCAGAGTGAAAAAAGGGAAAAAAGTAAGAATATTTAGTTTTTACTCAATACAAGAGTAATTTGTTCTCTCGTTCCTAATTTAAAAATATTAAATTATCCAACCAAACACCCCCAAAAATTAAAGAGACTCTAGAATAAACTAAAATGAATATCCTGTTAGTCATATGCATGAGCATAGTTAGTCGAACATCTTGTTATGCGTTGGTGTTGACAGAATCATTTTTTATATTTTATTTTAATATTATCTTAACATGTCATAAAACATGGATCTTAGATAAAAGTGTACCCTGAACGATCAAAGGACAGTCGGTAAAATAAATTTATAATTATAGGACAATCTAATTATAAAATAAAGTTTAAGAGTAGAACTAAGAAAATGATAAATCATACATAATTTTAAGTTTGAAAAATAAAATATGTGATGTGATATCTGAGGTGCTGTTGAACCAATAAACTACTAATTGAAAAATTAAATTCTTGAAATATTATCAAGAAATCGTCCTCTATTCAATGTTGTAAGACCTACCTGGATTGTCTAACAGATCAGGTTGGACCGGGTCGAACCGAATGGTCGGATCATGTAATATAAATTAATAAAGAATAAAATAAATTCAAGTGACTATTAGAATATTATTAATATGTAATATATTATTTAACAAAAATATAATGTAATATAATAAAACAATTCAGATCAATAGTATAATAAAGTAAGCATAAATTAAATCATCAATTGAATATTCGCTAAATAAAAAAATTTGTGAGTAATTATAAAAAAATAAAGATATTAATGAAATTTTAAATATGTGATAAAAAATAATATTGAAATATAAATTTGAAGTATATATATATATATATGATATTAAAAAATTTTAATATTTTTTATACATTTTAATTTTTTTTATATTTTTCAATTTGACCCGGCCGGGTCGGCCGGTTGAACCCGAGTTTTGACCGAGTTTAACTGGGTGAGTCGACTCCGCGACCGGATTTTGGATGACTCGCGGGCCGGTTTAGTGCCCTGACACCGGTCCGATCGGTCCGACCGGCCGGGCCGGGCCGGGTCTTACAACACTGCCTCTATTGTGTTTGCAACAACCTGCTGGAAAATCTGGCATTGGAGGAATTGTCAGATTTTTGACCCAAGTTCACGGGGGCCAGACAATCCTGTGAAAGAGATACTTGATTATGCAACAAGCATTATTCTTGCTGACAATTGTCCAAGGCACTCCCAAATCCTTCACAACAGTCAGACGACACAAGATGGGAGACACCGCTAAAAGGGTGAATGTAACGTCGATGACAGCTTTACAAATTTGAATCATAGAACATGCAAAGCTATAGAATCGGTGGTCTTTTTCGGGATGACACAAGGAACTGGCTTAAGGGCTTCACAGGCACGTGCAATGCAAGTTCACCCATTGAAGTCAAGCTAGAGGCTATAAAACATGGATTGATCCTTGCACGACAGAATCAATACAAGCATCTCATTGCGGAAACAGACTCCTCAGTGGCTGTAGAAGTAATACGAGAGACTCAATAGCAAACCCTCAGTTAAGGCCTCTTATTGAGGCTATACATGGGGACCTAGCCAAATCAGGGGAAGTGCAGCTGGTACATATAAGAAGACAAGGAAATTCATGTGCTGATTGGTTGGCAAAACTTTCTTATGACACAGGTCCAAATTGTAATATTCCAAATTTAATTCACATGTAATCACATGGGTTAAGATTATGTCATATTATTGATAAGAAAACTGATATATGTGTTAAGGCATGAGTTATAACTCATAGTGTTTCATCGCTGAAATTTGGCGAAAATTTGTTCAAAGCATGAAAACATGATCTTTGAAAATATTAGGATTAAAAAAATAAGTCCCGATAATTATTCCTATATATCAAAGAATTATAAATGTGATTTTTAACAATTTTTAGAATGTGTTTTACTTGGGTAAAACATAGATGCAAAATTGGAAAATATGTGAACTTGCGCTTTTTATTTTTCGGACAAAAATTTAGATTTTGATTCCTTAATTATTTATTTTTATAAATATTTTATTTGAATCCAAATAAGGGGTAGTTCCTTATTTACATGTAATGTCTTAAGTATCATTTACTTAAATGGCATTAGATATAAATAAACACAATACCAAGGGCAATTACTTACCTCTATATTTGGCCGACCTAAGATCGGTTTCAACATGCCTTATCTTTACCTTCTACATGATCTACCACATCTTCTCACCTCCTCACTTGCCCCATCCGAAAATCCAAGAGGAACAAAAGGATCATGTGCTTCTAGTGAAAGAATTTGAAAGAAGAGAAGGGGAATTTGAAAGAAATACTCTGGATGTTAAACTGAATCTTGATTTTCCTATGAATAAATCACAATGAAATAAGATTTGAAACTTTTATAGATTAAGATATTAGTAAGCAGGAAATAAGCAAAATTAGAGCGAACAAATTTGGTTATCAATTCAAGCATATACGAATTTTCTTTTATTGTGTATACAATCTGTCTTAATAGTAGGCTAACTCTTGTGATAAATAGTTACTTAAGTTATAAGAGTAAATACCCAAGGATTATGTACCTCTTCCTTTAATTGTGTTTCATGTGTGATGAGCTTCTGTTCAGATCATAGAAGTGATGTGTTTCTTATTATTATTGTATAGAAGCAGAGGAGTAAAGTAGTGAAAAAGGAAAGGAAAAACATTTTGATAGCTCTTATGGGTAAATTGATTTCTCCTACTCTATGTTTTCACCTCTTTTGAATTTGCTCTAACATCGATTGTTATATGTATTAAATATGTTTTGGATAGGTTATGAATTGATTTCGAGAAATGCAATTATGAAAAGTATATATGAATAATTGTATGATTGCACATTTGAAAAGTATATGTGATATGATATGAATGGATTACGAGAAGTGCAGTCTTGTTCCGTTTGAAATGTTTGATCGAGTGATGGTACAATTGAAAGTATATGTGGTATGTTAAGGATTGATTTAATAAAATGAAATCATATTCCATTTCAATCAGTGTTCGACATGATTCATCTTTTGATATTTTAGTTACAAGATATGGTTAATCTTTTGATCTTTAATATGAAATTGTTATATGATAAATCATGCATCTACATCTGCATCTGTTTGCGTCTGCATATGTGATGATTGGAACTAAGTGTTATATCGTTGATCACGATGGGAGCCACCTCTAGAGTCCAATCCATTATTTTATTTCTCAATAATGGGATGATATAGGCTGGAGCTAAGTGTCATGCAAAGCTAAGTGCCACATCGTGGGTAGTCACGATGGGGGCCACCTCTAGAGTCCACCTATCGCTATATGATTTGTTCTTCGAAAGGGAGGAGGTAGAATGGAGCTAAGTGCTACATCGCTGATCACGATGAGAGCTACCTCTAGAGTCCATCTACTGACCACTGACCAGTTGGTAATCCGTGCATACATATGAGAGTGTTGCATTGCGTACACATGTTTGATGTGTTTAAATGACAATGATTGTAAATTGAGTGTGATGAGAATGATTGGAATGTTATATATGTATTTATTAAATGTATGAAAATATTGATTTTGACATTATGATTAATGCTTGTGTTTTTATGTCTTCTCAAATTTATTAGATGATAACACATAGCTTATGAGTTATCAACTTACTGAGCTATTTTTGCTCACAATGTTGTTTCTAATATTTTTTAGATAATTCTTGGGAATCATGCGAGTGATAGTATTTGAAGGGTTCGTAGTAAGATGGAAAGATTTGAGTCCCTCGTATCCTTCTATTAGGATGTTAAGAGGTTTAGTTATGTGTAATGGATATATAATATTTTTATATGTTGTAAGAAGGTAAAATCATTTTATGAAATGTAAAACTTAAGGATTATTGGTTTGCTCTGAAGGATCAAAATAAATTGTATAATTTATTTTATGATATCTTTATTTTTATGTATGTTATAAAAGTAAAATTTACATCACGTTGCAATCTTTTTTAATTTTATGTGATCGTCTGTAATGAGTCGCGGGTTCCAAATTAAACTAAGATTTAATTCGGGGTTGTGACACGAACCCTTGGGAAATTGTGTTTCCCCGATGGCCATGAGCAGTCTTTTGTTTGCCGATATCATTGGGATCCATATACCAACTTATTTTTGTTAACTTCTTTAACTTTTCTATGTAACAAGGCTTTGCCTTCTTTATCCTACGGAAAAAAAGAAAATCGTCCTCTAGAAACAATTATTTTCACATTTGAAATTATGTGTGTACTTTTTAAGAATACTCAGCAAGTGGAGCAACTGATGTGTAAAATAGATATCGGTGGCCTAGTTAACCAATTATGATAAGGGGTATTTCATATATCACTCCTAAATTATAATGATTTTTCATATTTATTTTTTTATCCCTAAACTATGATGACTTGTCTACTTTAGTCCTTCCATTCACTTCTGTTATATTTTTTGTTAGTTTTTTTTCTCATTTATGAAAATATTAAATTATTTTTCCCTCCATAACACATCAAATAACAAATATAAAAAATAAAAAAAAGAAAAAATATTGAAACAATTAACATTTTGGAGGGGGCGGCCGGCGCAATGAACAATTTTTTTCTTTTTCTTTTTTCTTTTTATTATTTGATGTGTTACGGGGGAGAGGTAATTTAGTCTTTTCATAAATAAGAGAAATCAAAACTAACAGAAGTGACGAAAAAATTAAAGTAAAAAAATCACGATAATTTGGAGATCCAAAAAAATAAGTTCGTTGTTTGGAATTAGATATGAAAAATCGTAATAGTTTAGGGGTGTTTATGGAAATAACCCTTATGATAATAGTGATATGATTCTTCAATTAAAATAAAAAAAAACATTATATGATATTGCAAGTGGTGTGAATTATTAAAATAAACTTCAAAATAATTATATGACAATGAAGTTGCATGTACTTGGTAATATTTAAAAAAGTTACAAATTTACTTCTATTCTACCTATATGAAAAAAGAAAAAAAAGAAAAAAATGCAATTGATAAGAAAATATTTCATATGCGACCATGTGTTGAATATAGTTGATTAATACATAATGAATGTTTATTTAATGTGTCTCACTACATGTATAATTTATTATATTTATAATATAATTGCTATGTTATCATGACAATGCGTAATTTCTATTATATACAATTCAATCTATCGTGTATTTTAAATTTGTGAAGGTTCTTATGAGGAAGCAGATGATGACATGCGGCTCATGATATATGTCAGCACATGACTAGCTCAATCAAAGGAATTGAATGTAGGAGAGTCGTTGTATTCACAAACTGCCTAGTATTTGATATTATGACCTAGACACCGATGTCAATAATTTCGCTTAAGTAAAGAAGCATTCGATATTGTTGTCTTTGCGATTCATTTATATTAATGTCATTAAGTATTTTTTGTTTATTGATGAGGTTTTTAAACATTAATGTAACGATCTCGATTATCAGGAAATTAATAAATAATATTTATTTGGAAAAATATTATTTAATTTATTTTAATTATTTCATTGCAAAATTAGAGTAAAAAACAAAAAGGAGTTGGTAGAGATAAGATAGAGTTTAAGTAAATTGGAGATAACTGTGTCTATGGGAGAATTAATTAAATTTTAATTTAATTAATTCTAAATAATTATCAAATGGTTAATTAATGATGAAAAATTAGGATTAACTCAAGATGAGTCTAAGTTCCAATAAAAAGTCAAAAACCCTAATGATACATTATAACTAGGGCCTAAAATGGTCATTTAAAACCCCGAGTCAATTTGAATTTTTGAGTCTTCTCTTTCTCTTTCGTTTGCACGTGAATTGATAGAGCACAAGTGATGCTTGATTTTGAATCCTCATATGAGATATCATCATTCAAGTAATCGACGCGAATTTTGGAATTATGTCGGCGAGGAATCGTCAACTAAAGTTCGACGTTCGTGCAGTCAGCAAACAATATGAACCTCATTTTTCAATCAACTTTAAGTACGTAGGAGATTCTTATATATAGACACCCTAGATAAATAAGGTAAAAGTAAAAAATTATTGAGTGCTTATTGATTGCCTCTAAGTCGAGGCTTATTGTTATCTTATTATATGAAATAGATAATGTATCTAGAGGATTGAGACGTTAGCCTCTAAAGAAGTTATTGATATTGTTATTGTTGTTGTTGGCTTGTCCTGACCCTGATCCCCATTAGCCTCCATGAAAGTAACATGAAGTTCTTTTAATTGACTGAGCGCTTTGTACTGAATAAGATCAATCATTGAAATTGAATTGAATAGACCATGATCAATTGAATATTATTGAAATTGTTATCAAATTGTATTAAATTAATATTGACAAATGATCATTGATTATTAAACTAAAATAATTAATTGAACATTGTCTTATTGATTAGACCATTGAATATTGTTAATTGATAATTATTTATATAAAGTGATCATTCGATCTTAACTTGGCATATTGTTGACATTGCTAATTTTTGTAATGTTTTGATTGCTCAATTGTTTATTCATTAATTATATTCATTTCCAATTGAGCATCGTCGATACTAAGTAACTTCTATACTAATATTTTTTTCTGTACATGAAAATTTGTATTGAAAGAGTTATATAGGATAGTTCTATATATGTGACTTTACTCGTAACAGAGCATGTGGCACGTGACATTAGGATTGAGTTTTGATGAAGTTATCTAATTTTACTATTTTTCTCATTATTAGCTTTATGAACTTATGATGTTGCAGTTGTTTTGATTATCATGCATTATTAGTTATTATTATTGGAAAAATTTTGCATTTTATAATTATATTCGTAATTATTTTAGGAAAATTTATGTAGCATCTTTGGGATGACTCAACACATTCATGATAGTCACATAAGTCTGTAGCATTATAATTAAGATGAAAGGTTGTAACATTTATGATTCATTTATATTCATATAATGGCCATTTGGTATGAGATAACCTAGATATATTATTGATTATTTTTTAAAAAATTCTTAAAACTCATTCAATTACTTCATTTTGTTGTGACATATTATTATTGACATATTATGTATGAGATAACCTAGATATATTATTGACATATTATCAGCTTATGATAATTTTAATCTTTCTGATAATATTGATTATAACTCCATTGATAATCTAGATGTTAGATTAGGGGTGAAAGTGATTCGGGTCGGATTGGGTTTTCGGTCCAAAAAAATCACCCGTTATTTTTTGGGTCAATTTTTTAAATTATAAAATACCACCCTAAAATCAATTAGAAAAAAATCAACCTCTGACGAGTTAGTCTTTTCAGACCCCTATTTTAGTGGAATATTATTTATAAAAATATATATAACAAATTAAATTTAATGTTAACATATTTAATTTTATAACTAAATATAAGATATAGTATTAGAACTATTAACTTAAGGGCTCCATAATGTGATAGGAACATATTAAACTAGATAAAAAAACTATTATATGAATAATAGAAAATTAATTACTTCTAATATAAAAATAAAAATTAATAAATAGAAACGAACTCCACGAGTCCTTATGATTTTTTCATGTGGAACCCTAGTTTAAGCAGGTCGGTTTCACTCTATTAAAAAACCTTCTTAAATCTTATTATGTTTTTCTTTTTTTTTTGTTCAATTTTTTTTTGGTCAGGTAGATTTTTTGGGTCGGTCGAATTTTTTTTACCCCTAAATTAGATGGAATACATTTTAATAAAATATTCATTCATTAAAAATTTAAAGTATTTTATTAGTAAATAATGTCATCAAACTTCATCTTTTTTATTTCTTCAAATCTTTTATGAATACCTTGTAATTTTGATTCATCTTTTTTTTTATCAATATATTTACTTTTTCCTATAATAATATGAGATCAAAAGCTATAATATTTTATTGGGGATATTTTGATAATTTTTTCTTTAACTATTTTAATTGATATTTATATCATAAGTATTTAGTAACCACTATAATTTTATATTATTAATAATTTAAATAATAATAATTTATTTTAGTGTTGATCTAAAATATAGATTATTTAAATTGACACTTGACACTGGATATTCGGTTCTCACTTGAGGTTCAAAGGAAATGAATCTGTCTTGAGCCCAAACTTTGGCATAGTAGATTACAACGGGGTAAATTATGTTAAATACCCTTCAACTTTGGTTGTTTTCTCACCTATACTCTCTAACTTCACTTTTAATACGAATGTCCTCCATGTTATAATTTGTTTCACGAAATGCTCTTTCGATAAAAAATATCCAATTTTTCGATCGATCCGCTGATATGATGATGTTCTCTTTCAACATCACTCATCGGAGGATGCGGATGGGGGGAGGGGGGGTGCTTCTCTACGCGGCCATGGGCGAGGATACCAGAGAGAGAGGAGGGAGCACTTGAGTGGCGGTGCCACGTCAGATGCTTCTTTGCATGACGGAGAGCGAGCATCGCCACGTTTGTGGAACGATCGAAAAATTGAGTATTCTCAGTCAAAAGGGTATTCCATGAAATAAATTAGAAGATGGAGCGTTTTCGTGTTACAAAGTGAAATTAGAAGGTATAATTAGAAAACATTGAAGTTGGAGAATATTTGACGTAATTTATCCGACTACAAGGAAATCCTACTAAATAGTGGCTAGTTGAGTGTTTGCGTTAAAGATGAAATTTTGTTCGGACCATCCGACATAGCTCCGAATCCGAGCGACTATCGAGTCGGGCTTGAGTCATGTCGTCCAAGAGGGTGCATAGGCACAACCTAGCACGAGACCCCATACATTTTTTATTTTCAATTATTTAATAATATAATATAAATATATTTAATAAAAACACTTTTATTATAATATTGGATATTATAATACATTTAATATTTTTTAATATCGAGTTTGATCACTTGATATTATATGGCTTGGCTCAATTTTATCAGCCCATCTACTTTGGGCACAAAACTCATGCGAAGGTCGAGAGGTTTTCTAGGTTTCTTTTTAGCGCCATGTTCAAATCTCTTGTCTAGGCCGAGCATAACTATGTCCAAATTAAAGCATGAGGTAATCAGCCGGGCATTTTTTTTGTGTCGATCCGAATCTATGAGAAGTTTTCGATGTCTAAGTCTATTAGCACTTAACTAATTCGAAGTTAAGAAGATAGAACACCGAAAATTAATTTTCTAACTAAGGAACGACTCCAACTATCCAATACTCGAATCTAAGCTACTAACACTGCAACTATGCTTACGAGCTCAACATGAGGTAATCAGCTGAGCATTTTTATTACAACCGATGCCAAGCATTTGGTGCTTACAACCGTACAAAAATTGCCATGTTATTGCTGCACTGCAACTATGGGTGCTATGAACCTTGAATTGGTAACGGTGCAAACTGTTTACTGCCCTCAATCCTCACTTCGGCTCTGTTTAACATAATTAGTAGTTCGACAGGCGAATAACAGTTTAAATAACGAATAACGGATAGCGATTGATGATTAGTTATTAGCGGTTCATTTAAGATATTAATAAAGATGTGTTTGACAAACTTAATGGTAGAATTAACGGATAAATATAAAATGACATAATTAGACATATAATAAATTATTCAATTCAATCGCTATACAAATTTTATTAAAATATAATAAATAAATAATTAATATTTCAAAGAAATAAAATAAAATTTCAGAAGTAATTTTTTTATTAAAATATAATATAAAAATATGTATATTTATAATATGTTTTATATAGTACATACATGATCTAAAAATATTAATTATTAAACTAATGTCTACATCCATTGTTAATAAATAAATATTTTGCAACTAATCAAATATGAATATAAAAATAATATTGTTGAATGATGATAAAATACATTTGAATAAGGATAAAATCTAGAAAAAAATATGAACATCCAAACAGAAGTAACTTTTTAATTTTTTCATTCTAAATGATAAACTCTATTTCGTTATGTGCGCTATTAAATAGAATAAAATAATGCTTGAACCCTTAAACGATATTTAAAACGTTATTTTTGGTATCCCCGAACACAGCCTACGGATGATGGTTCATTTCCCGTTCTCCGTCGCTGCCCCTCCGCCGCGCACAACACTTGTCAGGTTTGACTGCGGCCTCTTCAAAATCTCATCTTTGCAATTCCTACTTTATGTTCCCATTTCTTCCTTGGCTTTGTTCCTTTGACTCTCGCTCGACGGCCGACGACAGCACCGCTCGGCTCTACTGCCGCAACGACCCTGCCGCCGGCAGCTTCCACCCCTTCCGTACTAACAGTAAGGCCGACCCTTTTTTTTTTCTTTTTGTGGATTCTCGCGTCCTTGTCTTGCCCTTGAAGCGTTTACGTACAGCACCTAAAACGGGATGGACGCATTCTTGGCTGTGTTCAGGTAAATGGGATGCCTTTCAGCAGGTGCACATGGCTGGTGACCCACAACTCCCTCCTCCTCCAATTCCATCATCGACTGACCATCCCGCACGCGCTTTTTGAACCCTGAAGATACTGTCACCGACCACTTCAGGGTAACATGATTCCTTCTTCCACTTATCCTTATATTTGTCTGGTTGCTCTGAGACAGGAACACTTGCCCAACCACCAGGCTTTATTTCTCGTGGCTAGTTATAGTTGTTCTTGATGGTCTCATTGTTTAATTGATTGATGCTGGACATGTATGGCTCCAACAGTGATGGTTAGCTCTGCCAATATTTTAAGAGGCAATGCCACAACCTCCCAGCTTTTGAAGTCTAATATTATGTCAACAAGTCAAGTTTGTTTCTGAGAGAATGTGCAAATATCGAGTTTGTGGTCTTTGCAATCTTAGATATCAGCCATTAACACACCAAAAGAGGTGTGGAAGCTGCGAATTATGGAAAATTATGTGCATGCTGCAAATTAGGTTTGACTAAGCTCTTCACTGACGCAGTCTGGGGCAAGTTCTGGTATCTGACTATGAGATGCTCACAAATGGGAAAGATTGACCTCACTGCGATGGTCACAACATGGCAAAGGACCATAGATTGTTAATGCTTACTTATGATGCTTCCAAGGAAGCTAAATGAAGGCATTGCTTTTCAGTGGAGATACATGTTGGAGAATAAGCATAAGTTCTTTCTCAACTTTCTATCTAAGCTGGATAGTTATCCATGTTCTAATTAATGCGTCCCAGTTTGTGACCTACTAACAATAGAATATAGCCTTGATAATTTTGATCATGTCATTGTTTGATTGGAGATTCACCTAATGGTAGTTTGCTAGCCTATTTTACTAAACCGTAATTCATATGTTAACAGTACATAAGAAACCTTTTAGGATTCTGCATACCTGATGAAGCTTATGGAGTTTATTTAGATTATCCACTGTCATTGGCCCCTTTCATTCTCCATCAAACACATGCAATTTACACTAGTTGACTTGGAAATAAAGTTTCAAGATGCTCAGAGCAAGACCTCTATACAAGAACCATACTTTAGCAAAACCTCCATTTTATCCATTAGGAAGTGAGAAAGTTAGCACATGGAGCTATCCAAAACCATTCCTTACATTGCCCTGCCTCCCTCTTCTGTGGTGACACAAAACTTGAACCAAAAGAAATAGTAGTCGCGTGCAATGTGAAACCTGAGACTGCAATAATTCATCCTATCGAGTCAAAGAAACTTGAAAAGTTAAATTATAAAAGGATGTTTCTTCCAAAGGTTCATATGGAAGCAATCAATTGACAATGAATTGATTTCGAAAGGCGTCTCTAGAGAAGCTCTATATCAGCATCCAGTCTGTTACCATATTTTATCTATTACATATGGCCGTGGATTTAATGATGTGTTATTTTACCATTAAATGAGTAATACATTAAACTAACCTATGGTCAGTACATAAAGTAAAATTCCACAGGATGCGTTTTATAATTATTATTACATATCTCTTTGCTCTGCTTCATCCAATCAGGAGATTACTTTCTCGTTCTACTTTATTTTTCCACTAACTTTTGTTTTGGAAATTTTATTCTATGCTTATGTACATCAGATATCACTTTTAGTGTAAGCAATAATGATCCTATTATAGCCTCTAAATTCATTGTCGGCAAGAACATTGAGTAATTTTATTCAAATTGTTTATTAATGTTGCTATTGCAAGTTTGAGCTTGAACTGGTCTAACACGATGAGTAAGTTCTTTTTCTGGTAGAAAATGAATTTATCCATTTGTTCAATGTTCATGATACTACTCAAGTGCCATGAGTAAGTTTGAGTAGAGTTTTCTTACCATCAGAAGTCTGTTCTTGGAGAACGTGTGGAGGTCACTTCGTGTTCGGCCACATCGGAGATCGAGGTGGGAGACATCATTGGTGACATTTAAATTGGTACCCTGGCCTCTTTGGCAACGGTACCGCTTTTGGGTGGGGAGAGATGTCTAGTTGAGAACTTTTGTACACCGTGTTTTTTGGGGATCCGGATTTTGGCTTTACGAGATATGTTCCATTCTATCGCTGGTCTCCCTCTGAGAGCATACTTTTATACATGACTTTCATTCCACAGTTATATATAGCTGGATGACAACCACAATTCTGGTGGTCATCCTTTTTCTCCTCAAAAAAAAGTTTGAGGAGAGTTTCAGGCTAGTAATATCACAAGATCTTTTATATCTTCACTTTTGCTGTGATCTCAATCAAGTCAATCCAGCAATCTACTCGTTCGAATAGTTGTTTAGGCATGTATAATTGACAGAATGTTTTTCGTCTTTTTGATTATCCTACCATTTTATTTCAAGCTATCAAGAAAAAATCAGTGGCACTGGCACACAGTCTTCTTTTCTATTTATTGATTATCCTACATGAACAAAAATTGTAGGAATTGCTAGGAATATTTCTGCTTTGTTTTTTATAAAAGGAACAAGAGTGAAAATTTCTTGTAATTAAAAACCAAAACATGTTTGCTTGCAATGGGAGCAAAAAAAAAGGGTAAAATATAAGAACTGAAAATTTGTTTCTGCCATTGACAAGAACGTTTTTGTTCTTATACTGTACTAATTACAAATCACGGTGATTTTGTGGACTTCAAGATGATTTTAAAATTTAAAAAATTTGACCGAAATAATTTATTCTTAGTTCTTGTACCAAATTTAGGCTTTATCCACTTCTATTCATCTCAATTCTTAGTGTATCAATCTTATTTGTGATTATCATGCAGTTGTGTTTCTTTGAAACTTCTTCTGATTGCCTTGTCATTGCCCCCCTTTTTTCTTTAGTTTATTCACTCACTTTTTTTTTCTTTAGTTGATTCACTCACACTTGCATCACCCCATTTTCTTTTGGCAGAGTTCACACATGGTGTGCAATGAGGATGTGTCAATTGTGGGTTTAGGTGGCCATGGGAGGAGGAAGACTTGGATCCATGGTCAAAGAATGTAACTATTCCCCAGTCATGGCTTCCATCATTGGCGGCTGCAATGAACATCATGGCTTCTTGAATATCTGACGAAGCTCAGGTCCATCACCACTTCTTTCAGTAAATTTAGGATGTTGACAGATCCATATGTGCCGTTGACATTTGCTGACGGGAAACTTTGGTCAATATGTTCGCAGGATTGCTGCTCGCGGTAGCCATGTATGTAACACGTATCAGAGGGATCGGTGGTCGGTCAAAACTTCTTTGAAGGAAAAAAAAAATGGTAGTCAAAATTTGCTTCTGCAAGGCTGTTTCTGTTCTTGTTATTATCTGTCCTTCTGAATTCATTACTGGCATCAATAGGATTAATGGTCAAAACCTTGCTTCAGCAAGGCAATTCTTCTTTTTTTCTTTCCTTTCTTAGCAAGTTATCGTGCTTTTCTTGAACCCTTGCTTTGAATCAGATGTCAACCTCTTCCAATTGTGGTTTCAACCTCTTCCTGTTAAATCTTCACAAAGAGAGATTTGATTATTTTTTTTTTACACCCGTCATAATATTATTCAATTAATTTTTTATCATTTAACCTTGCATATTATAGATTTCAAACTATTTTCCTTATGGAAGTTTATATATGTTTGTGCATAATCTACAATGGAAGGGATGAGAGAGAGAGAGAGAGAAAATGACAGGTGGTGGATGTGTGGATTGCGTGCACGATCATCTCGGAGTCACTATCTGACATCACAGGAGTAGACGAGACAAGGGGGGGAAATTTTTGGCAGATTTTGAACAACAAATAACAAGGCTGATGACCGGTCATAAGCAACTACCCACCGACAAGCACAACATCGATCTCCCATAAAATAAAAGCACATTTATGATCTCCCAAATATTTCTTTAGTTGTTACAAGTCGGCCAGCTGAAACCTAGAAAGATATCTTATATCCCCAGACTGGAATTAATATTTATTCATTCATGTCTAGCTGTCTCTCAACCGTCCGAATATACACACACTATCAAAATATGAAAAGAATATTTTATATTTAGTGATAGTTTGATTTACTTATTTTAGTTTCGTCACAAATATTAAAACTCTCCAAATTTATGGCGTGCCTAAAAGAAATTAACACTATATCGGAATAATAATATTTATCCGTTTCAAAAGATATGACATTATATATAATATAATATAGTTTAATATACAATCAAAAGTTGTACAATATGCTTCTGAACCATTAGATTAAATTTAATAATTTAACATTAAATTTAATAGATGTTGAATCTCAATGATACAATTATGACGATCGATTATACAAAAGTTTGTTGCATGCTACCTAACCTTAATATAATACAATATAATATATGTATGGCGAGGGCAGGGGTTGCAACTCGATCGTGAAGCGAGGACGACTCGCATTGCATCTCCGACGTGGCGAGGCAAAAGCGTGGATCCAAATAGAGAGAGGGGGAGGGTGATCGGCTTGCATTTTTTGATGGTCAATTAGATCTGATCTGAATGACTGAGAATTCACTTCATACACCGAAGCAAATGTGCAAAGCACCTTTATTTTACTCATGTGGAGTGGGAAGTAGCACCTCTACCGGGAGGCCGCGTAAGCAATGCTCCACGGCGGGACAGTCCGACTGCTATCGCATCTCGGCACTGTCACAACAGATGATGACATCATGAAACTACTCTACTGCGAGTATAAGTGAAAGAGGGATAGGATTGCACAGTCCTCGACTATAGGTGGCGTCACCGTCGCCGGAACGCTGTTGTTCCTCCGTGTCGACCGCTTGGTTCAACACAGCGAGGGATTCGGCGGGACTTGGAGGCACCCATTAATCGTTTTTATCTGCGACCGTTGATGTGCGATCCAACGGCATCCATGGTGGCGTCGCACCATCCGACGCTTTGAAGGCGTCGAACCATCATTATTCCATATATATATATATATATATATAACAATTTGGTCCCCAAATGCATTTAATAAATTCCCAATTTGGTCCCCGTGATCGCTTTCAATCTCCCACTGCCTCCCAACTCGATTTCCTGAGCAGCGACCTTTTGGTGCACCAGGCAACGCCGTCCATCGCTGTACCTTTTTGTCTTTCGTTTTATCATCTCATGATCAGAGAGAGAGAGAGAGAGAGAGATTACATCGATCGAAACCTACGACTCGCCCGTCCAAGTCTTTGATTCATCGTTCACACCTCAACTTGTCTTGTGCATGGCGATTGAATTGGGGGTTAAAATTGTTTCGGTCGTGATCACGTCACACCTCACTGTCCTCACCGTAATGTCATTACCATATATATTAATTCGTTCATATTTGTTCATTTTGTGCGTGATATAATAAGTTATTAGTATGTTAATGTCTGGATACACGACTAACCAATCATGTTATTAGGAACATCCTATGGGTGAACAAATCCGATTTCGGGATCGGGTCTCGACCGTGCCGGTTTGCTTCGGATTTTCGAAAAAGGAGATCCGGTCTCGGACCTGGTCCGGTCGAGTTCGAGATCAGGACGTTCTGGTCAAATCGGGATAAAAATTAAAAATTTTCGATTATCCTGATTTGATCATAAAAAGGTAAAATGATAAATAAAATAATAAAAAAATAATGTTTATTATAAAAATATGATAACTATTAATTAAATTATATATTTGATAATATAATATAATGTATATTTAAGATACATACCGAATAAAATATAAATTTTTATTTAAAATAAACATAAATATATTATTTAAAAATAATTTAAAATTAATATAATATACTTAATCGGGTCGGAATCAGATCCCGGACCTGATCCTAATAGAGTCTCAAGAAAATGAGACCCGATTGGTACACCGGATCAGAAAAAATTTCGAAAAATTTGGATCAGGCCGAGGCGATCGAATTGTCCCGACTCGTGTTCACCCCTAGAACATTCACACACGCGCAAAAAATAAAAAAAAAAAGAAAAAGAAAAAAAAAATGAACGGAATGACAAAAATCCAAGTACAATTCGAAGGCATATATTGATTATGTGTGTATATATATAAAGTTATTGGAAATAAAATATTTTGTTTATAAACATGAGGAAGAAAACGCCAAATAGGGTGGAATTTACAAAATATCATGTAGAAAACGTCATTATATATAGTAGTGATGAATATGGACGAAACGCAATAAATATTGCATTTAATTTGATGGTCCCGTACATTAAAGAAGATGGCGAGGATAAGTAAAATCAAGTCAGCTAATTAATTAGTTCACGGAGCCTTTGCTTTTAATTAAGCTCACCATTATTATATAATAATAATAATAATTATTATTATTATTATTATTATTATTACGGGCAATAATGAACCATCAATAAATGTGTCCTTACGATCGCTATTGGGTATGTTGTTGGTGCATAATTAGCAAGGTTGGTGTGCCCAACTTGTAACCACTCCGATTAAGGTGCATGTCCTAAAACATGATTAATTAGCACTCCACATTTATCTCAATAAACTTACGAATATATATATAAAGTTTACATGATTTGTAATCTTAATTAGCCAGTGGACCGACTTCATAATTAATGAAACATAAGTGGACTAAAACAACGATCACCAATCTCATGTTCTGATCACTACTAAATTAATAACAACGACAGGCAACATCTAACAACTGACAGGCACAAAGCTAATTAGATCCTCATCATGATCCAATTAATATATCTCTACCGTAATCAGGCACTAATCCCATTTCTGATTGCATCCTTTTTCTTTTTTTTTTTTTTTTTTGCTTTCGGACTTGATCAGTAGACCAAAAGTAAATAATATTAAAAATAAAATATTTTCATAATTTTATATTTCGCTATCGATTCCGAATTAGTTAAATGTAAAAAAAAAGCATCATAATTATCAATTATCGTCCAGTGCCAAACGCCGTTACTTGACGCCGTCGCCGGGTAAATTTCCCGTTTGTTTCGCCGCTCTCGCACCGCTGTTTCGTGACAGCTGACGTGTCCACCGCACCGACCCCCCCACGCGACACGCGGTCCCCATCAGCGCCTGGGAGCCGTCGGATGCCCTCCATCCGACCGTCCCCCTCCCGGCGCCGCCGCCCCCCTCCGTGGGAAATTACGTAACAGGAGAGGAAACGTCCGCGTCGCAGCCGTCACGTGCCGCCAAACCGCGACGACGATAGAAAATAATAAATAAATAAATAAAACAAATGTTTTCGAAAGGAAAATAAGTGGCCCCGAATTAATTAAATTAATTTAAAAATTACACGCCGCTTTAAGTTTTTGTCGACCGGGTCACGTGGCGGCTGATGCGAACCCGACACCTGTCGCCGTATCGTTACTAGCCGATTTCCCATCCGCCGGGGTAACGGACGTTATTGTAAAACGTATCATAACATGGCGGCATAAATAATGACACGGGGAAGCGAGGGGAGGGGAAGGGTGGGGAAGGGAATCCCAACACCTGCGATAAAGAGGGAAGGGAATGTGTGCTCTTCTACAAAGCGTGAGTGGGTTTGTGTCATGTCGGTGGATTCTTCTTTATTTTATGGGCACAAAACAATAAATGATAACATATTATATAGTTTTCTTTAAAATTTTCTTAGCACCTATTATAAGTTTATAATAATCCTCGGGTATTTTAAAAATTATTACTATTTAATTTAAATTCTAAATATAAAATAAAAGAATATAATAATATTTTTTAGATAATAATTTATCGATATTTAGGTCTACTAGCGTGTAACTAATTTGATATTAAGGTGGGATCGATCCTTAAAAGCTTTTGACTAACGTGACGACTTCATGGATCGTTTTCGAGACTGCAAGCCAATCGTCGTTGGTTAGAATAGCATTATTTTGATACATCAAATTGGCAACTCTTCGGACTACTAATTAGATTTTTTTTCTTGTTTAGGAAGACTCAGAAAGTACAAAAATATTTTATTCATTACAATATTTATAAATACTATTGCATGTGTCTCTACATGAGTGTTTTTCATGAGATTGGAATTGATCACTAAAAAACTATCCATTAATTTATTATCATTCTAGTTTGTTGTTTGGTGATAATTAGATCACCTAATGATGAAGAAACTCGACAATAAAATCAGGGGAGGACCTAGGAGTCTAGGACCCAAAGCATTATGGGTGTAAATTATATTTATTTAATAATAATATAATTAAGTTAAAATAATAAAAATAAATTATTACAAGCCACTTAAATTAAAAGAAAACTAAGAAAATTATGAATGTATAGCCGTAAGTTTCACTTCATATACTATAAATTATGATTTAAATAAAAAATAGCTAAGTGAATAAGAAAATTAATCTTGAAATCTATTAGGATGATCCTATTTGAGAAATGAATTAAATGACATAAAGAATAAGTTTTTAAATACTTAATTATGCCGGGGCATGTTGAACTTAATTGTGAAAAAGTTATTTTATTAAGATTTTAAAGGAATATAAGTGAATTCAAATTATTGAATTATAATTACCTAATATTAATATATTGTAGAATGGTTATGTACCTAGTAATATATTAACTTCAAAATTGTGGGGTCAATTGGACGCATTAGTGACCTATATATATATATATATATATATATATATATATATATATATATATATATATATATATATCTATATTAAAATAATCGGAACGGAGTTATTTCGAGTACTATTCGAAACTACTTTTACTAAAATGTTACATTTCGTTCAAATATATCCGACTTTTACTAAAATATACGTAATAAAGTTTAGCTGACAGAATAAATAATTTCGAATTTAATTTAAAAACAGATTAAAGATATTATTATTTTGATTCCTATTTAATTGTGAATTATTCAGGTTCGACCTAGATATCAAAGTATAATGTGATGGCTATCATTTTATTAGTTTTCCTAATTTTAGTAGTTGATGTGATCATTTTGTTGGTTTTGGCATAAAGATTCATATTTTATAAATGATATTAATTTGTATCAATCGCATGCAATGACATTTTAATTTGTTTAGTAGTGCTACTTCAACAAGAGGTACGGAGCTCAAAATGAGTGCAACTTCTCTTTATGTTTTTTTTTTTCACTCATCTTATCTTACATTAATCTCTTGGGTTTATAATAAAAGAAAATAATTAATTTATACAAACATAAAAAAATTTTATCTACGAAATGAAATTTTAACAAAAAAAATTTATGCGCATAAAAAAAATCAGACCAATTAACTGGAATTTAATCTAATTGATGATAAATTTTATCTACACTTGTTCCCAATACCATCTGCAGGTTAGTTTTAATCATTGTGCCAGTGTCACGGGGCGTTTCCCGTGACACGAAGCGTGAAGCCTCGCGGCACCAGTGCCGCTCAACTTATAGCCCTCGGTCGCTCAGCGCCGAAAACATGGAACACATGCAGCCGCCCCGCACTGCGTAATATTGCGGAGTACCAAGTTATCCGCCCTTAGGGCATTTATCTTGTAAGGCCGTCCTTATGAATGGCCAAGTAGGTGACGTTCCCGTAGGGTACGTCTTTTGCATCTTCAATATGTAACAAGACTCCTATACCTACGGTACACTGGGAGGAGTTCACTAGTGCCTTCCGAGGCCCAATTGTATGTTATGTTTCATCATATTTAATACAAGTAAGCTTTCCTTTAATTCTAGTGTCATGGCCTTGAGCGTGGGGTGGCAACCCACATCGGTGTCCCTTCGTGGCGTCCCGTGGTCCCTTCGTCGCCCTTTCGGACTTTAAGCGCCCAAGCGCCAACATTAGTGCCGCAACGCGCTAATGCCACGGTCTCGTGACGAGTAGTCCAACACTCTAGTCATGTCCGTGATTGAATGCCTATAAGAGCGACTCTCGGCAAAGTCGTCTCGACCATAAAACTTCCGCTGCAAACTCAAAACAGGCTTGGCTAGGTGCCTATCCGCCTAGTCGCCGCACGTGGTCTAGTGTCCGAGAATGACCCCGTGACAAGTGGTATCAGAGCGGTTCTTCCTGCTCGGATTACCCAGCGACGATGACTCGCTTGTGTCGTCGCAACGTGCCCTGGCGTAGGAAATGTGCTTCCGCTCAAATACTCCATCACGCCCAGGCGCACTGGTACCATGGTCTTTGATCATGGACGCCAACGAGGAATGCATGGCAAGCTTCCTCGCCGCACGCCCAGTCGTGCCCCGCAGCATGTTCCTCACACACCCGTGTCGTGTCAAGGAACGTCCGTCATGCATCATGATGGCGGATTGATCGCCCCGCCTAACCGGGACGGTCATGCGTCGCTCACTCGAGCAGATCAACCACCCCAGGTATACAGTCGGGAATCCTGAAGTGTCGCGCTGCGTCAAAGAGTGGCCATATGCTCTGCATGATGGTTTTGCGTTGCTCTTATCAGGAGATCGCTTACACGAGCGTCGTGTAACTCGGAGGACCCGTGTCACATTTAGGGACTGTCGGTCATGCACTATCATGACGACCTGGCGCTGCTCGGTATTTCGTGACGTCGCATCGCATGCCCAGTCATGCAACGTGAAGTGCACAACCGCTTCACGGGAGAAGTTGGCTTAAAGACAAATATCAAGGTTCATAGTCCCTTTTCGGCCAAAGAACATCATCTCTTCGGCCAAGGAGCATCGATCACAAGCATCTTGTCGTGCCGCAGCATCGCCTGCCACGCCACGATGACTTTCAGGAATGGAGCAAAGCGTTGATTACTTGCAAACACTCGTGGACGAGCTGTCAGCCTTGCCTGCCTCGTCAAGTGTCGCCCCGCAAGCGGCGCGATGTCATCCATCAAGGAGTGGGACGAACTTGATACATGCCAACGCAAATCGACGCCTCAACTCAGCGACCAATTTGGCAAATGGTCTGAGCGTCGAGCATCGGCGAACCTTGGCATGCTGCTGTCAAGCGTTCTACCGCCAACCGAAGGAAGGAGTGCCCTTTCCTTTCGGACATCGCCTCGAGTAATCGAAGCGGCCTCCAAGGATCACAATGCGAAAGTTTCGAAGGACACATTGGCGATGTCGTCCCTTCGAATGGAGATGGAGGTAATGTTGGGAGCTCATGCCACGAGTTTACCAACCGTAGTCCGCTTATCTAAGCGGAGCGTCTTCACAAGCATCCGCCCGGATTAGTGAAGGCCCGGAACGGCTACTCTTTCGCAAGGGTCAAGCCGCCCGGTGGACGAGTATGTCAAAGGTGTATGATCTAGAATGACAAGCACAGTGGCATTACGTTGTCCAAGACGCGGACGGACGAGCATCGAAGGTGCATCCTCTTTGTGAATGAGCACAACGATCTCGCCCCGTCCATACCCCAAAGGGATTGTCAAAGCTTCAAAAGAGGTCCCAGGATCGGAAGAAGACATATCCCAAGAACCCTGCAAGATGTTTCAAACTCAGGATGGCGTTGCCATCGCGACAAGGTAGAATGTGGCAAACATGCATCCCAGACATGGGACGGAAGAATTGGCAGTTCATCAATTATGCAAGCCCTGACAAGTCGGGACTGGAGGTCAAGATCGCATTGTTCAGCATCAGCCAGATGGGCATGTTGAAGGAGGAAGTGAAAGGAATCACCGAGCTCCGCCTACAGTGTTCCCAGGAGGATGAAGACCCAGTGTTGGTGCTCTTCAGGCAGAGGGGTTAGAAGCTTTGGACTAGGAAGGAGTTGGAACGACCGGATCGTCCAACCTCCGCTCACTAGTCGACGCTGCCAAGTCAATCAGGACAAGTGCCATACCACCAAAGCCCTTGGGCAAGGGCAATGGTGGGGGAGAGAAGCTCAAGTCGCAAGGAGGAAGCTACTTATGCCGAAGATATAGATCGCCCATCGAAGCAGGAGAAGCGGATCGAACCACAGGCACATGTGGGGAGACCCTCATCGTCGCTCACTATAGCGACTGGGAGTGGACAAGATGCGGAATGTTATACCAAAGAATCTTGCTCCACCTCAAACCGTCGAGATATCTCTTGTCCACCAAGGGGAAGGTGGAGATGTTCTCAAGGCTCGGCGGACGGAGGACTCAACGTTGCAGCCATCTGCAACTTGGGGACAGCGTGTTGAACCACAAGGAAACGTGGGGAGACTCTCGTCGCTCACTATGGCGACTTGGATGGACAAGGCATGGATTGTCATATCAAAGAACCTTGTCCCGCCTCAAGACTGCCGAAACATCATGTGGTCACCAAGGAGGAGGTGGTCCTGCGCTTTTAGTTCGGCAGAGGTATGGAAGACTCTACGTTGCAATCATTTGCAACATAGAGACATTGAGTCAAGCCCACAAAGAGACCTGAAGCGTCCCAGAATATCCGTGGGAAGACTCTTGTCGCTCATCATAGCGACCCCAGGCACTCGAAGCAGACAAGCTACAAGCATCGACATCGGAGAGCTTGTGCTGTTTCAAGCCGTCGAAATCCAAGAATGATCATCGAGGGTGAGATGGTCCCGCACTTTGCATTCGACGGAAGGAAGACCTTATGCTGCGGCCATCCGCAACATGAAGGCATCGAGTCAAGTCATGCAGGTCGAATGGCGAGACTCTTCATCGTGTTCTACACGACCCTGGGACAACTCTTCTCCGCGCTATTCCTGAAGGCATACAAGAGTTGTTTCACCCCCAAAGAAGCCAAACCACACAAGTTGACGCTGCGCAAGTCGAAGAGAAGTGAAGCCAACAGAGACTTGATGGACGGATAGTTGCTTGATGAAGTCAGACCGCACATGGCGGACTCCACTGGCGCTGCACAAGTGATGACCCCGGATTGGACGAAGGATCAGCGAGCGAAGCAGGCCTGAGGGAGGAGTCCTCAGCGAGACCCCAAGGAGCGGGCATTCCTGGCGTTGCGTGATGCTGGTGAAGTTGAAGTCAAGGCAAAGAAGGCAGAATTGAACGAGACAAGCGAAGTCAAGACTCAAGACGAAGGCCCCGAGGAAGCCCGGACAACGGCGTCGGGGGCGTCGCCGACTTTGGTGGGGGAGAATGTCACGGGGCGTTTCCCGTGACACGAAGCGTGAAGCCTCGCGGCACCAGTGCCGCTCAACTTATAGCCCTCGGCCGCTCAGCGCCGAAAACATGGAACACATGCAGCCGCCCCGCACTGCGTAATACTGCGGAGTACCAAGTTATCCGCCCTTAGGGCATTTATCTTGTAAGGCCGTCCTTATGAATGGCCAAGTAGGTGACGTTCCCGTAGGGTACGTCTTTTGCATCTTCAATATGTAACAAGACTCCTATACCTACGGTACACTGGGAGGAGTTCACTAGTGCCTTCCGAGGCCCAATTGTATGTTATGTTTCATCATATTTAATACAAGTAAGCTTTCCTTTAATTCTAGTGTCATGGCCTTGAGCGTGGGGTGGCAACCCACATCGGTGTCCCTTCGTGGCGTCCCGTGGTCCCTTCGTCGCCCTTTCGGACTTTAAGCGCCCAAGCGCCAACATTAGTGCCGCAACGCGCTAATGCCACGGTCTCGTGACGAGTAGTCCAACACTCTAGTCATGTCCGTGATTGAATGCCTATAAGAGCGACTCTCGGCAAAGTCGTCTCGACCATAAAACTTCCGCTGCAAACTCAAAACAGGCTTGGCTAGGTGCCTATCCGCCTAGTCGCCGCACGTGGTCTAGTGTCCGAGAATGACCCCGTGACACCAGCACTATCATTAGTACAAGTTATAATAAAGTTTAGCCACTTGTACTTTGATTAACCAGCGAATTAAAATTGGATAACATTTTAATTATTAGGAATATAATAATAATAATAATAATAATAATAATAATAATAATAAATCAAGGGTTTGAAAAAGGAAGCAAACGGCATTTAACGGCGTTAGTGGGAGCTTTTTGTCCTTTTGGGCGTAGACTCCCCTTTGGCCTCCCACCGTCCCTTAATTTATTTATTTTAATAATAAATTTTAAATAATTAAAATAAAGGCAGGTGCAGTGGGATAAGCGATGAAACAGTGCCCTCTCAATGCCCACGCTCGCCTCCTCCTTCCTCCCCCCACCTCCCTCTTCTGATCGCTATATAAACTCCCCATCGCCGCCCCTCTTCTGGTTCTTCCATACGCGGAGCCCTCCCTCTCTGCGACCTCTGCAGTCGCATGCGCGCAGTCTCTCATGTCGGATACAACTCACACCAACAAGTGATCCATCACCACGGACGGAGGAAGAGGAGGAGAAGCCCGTCGACGAATCAGTAGCCGGAAGCCTGGAAAGATACAGAGAAGGGAGGGAGAAAGAGAGAGAGAGAGAGAGATGATGGAGAGCGCTGCTGCGACCGCTCTGTCGGCGAAGAAGGCGCCGGCGAAGGGGAGGGAGAGGCCGTACAAGGGGATAAGGATGAGGAAGTGGGGGAAGTGGGTGGCGGAGATCAGGGAGCCCAACAAGCGGTCGAGGATCTGGCTCGGCTCCTACTCCACGCCCGTCGCGGCCGCCAAGGCCTACGACACCGCCCTCTACTACCTCCGGGGCCGCGCCGCGCGGCTCAACTTCCCCGACGACCTCTCCGTCGACAGCGCCGACATCGACGCCGCCATGTCGGCGGCGGTGATACGGAAGAAGGCCACCGAGGTGGGTGCAAGGGTCGACGCCCTGCAGATGAACGGCGCCGCCGTCGTCGTCTGCTCCCGCGGCGACAAGGCCGAAGCCGCCGACCGTCGCCGGAAAGACGATCGGGAGGAGGAGAAGCGGCGGTACAAGCACCCGGACCTCAACGAGGAGCCAAGCCCTGAGAGCTCCGACGAGGCCTCCGAGTAAGAGGAGAGCTAGAAGAAGCACAAGAGGAAAGGAACCTTTCAGCATGCAAATTATGGTGACTTTGTTATATATATCTTGTTATATCATATCAAATCAAATCTTTGTAGCCTGTTAATATTAGAGAGGTATAGAGGGTTTGTTCATCTGTTCTCTTTTTTTCTCTCTCTCTCTTTTGGTATTTTAGGTGTTGATTAGTTTTTGAATAATAAAATAGTTGAGTAAACGTCGTTATAATTAGGAAACAAAATTAGAATATTGATCAACCATGAACCATCAAAGGGGAGTTGTAAATTAAGGGATTAAATCTCAATATTCGGATTTTGTTATGTTAATAAAGAGGGACATGAGCAAAACTTTTTATGTTTCTTTCTTTCCCCTTTGGATCAACTTTCCCATGAATCCAAGTCAAATTGCACCTTCCGTTAACTTTTCATGATAGTAATGAAATAGTAAGTAATATATATATCACTACAAGAAAATCACGATTTTCCGATGGATAATTTTCGACGGTTCTAAATCCGTCGCAATTTGCGACAGATTTTTCGACGATTTCGTTTTCGACGGTTATGACCGTCGGAAATGATTTATATTATTATTTAATTTTTTGACGATTAGGAACGTCGATATTTTCGACGGATATTCATCCGTCGAAATTTTCAACGACTTTTCCGACGATTACGACCGTCGAAAATGAAAAAATTAAATTATATATTTTTTATATTATTATTTAATTTTTCCGACGGATTTTTCGACGGTCACGTCCGTCAGAAATAAAAAAATAAATTATGTAATTTATTATATTATTATTTAATTTTTTCGACGATAAAAATTAAATTATATATTTTTTATATTATTATTTAATTTTTCGACGATTAGGAACGTCGATATTTCCGACGAATATCCATCTGTCGCAAAATCCGCCGCAATTTTCAAATGTCGTAACCGTCGGTAAATGTATAATAATATCATATAAAGAGTATTTTATTAATATAAGTAGCGACGGTCCAAACCGTCGCAATTATCGACGGTTTTGATCGTCGGTAACGATTATCGACGTTCAAACCGTCGGTAGAATAAAAAATAAACATTATATATAACTAATATATTTTCGACGGTCACAATCGTCGATAATTATAAAAATAATTAATATTTATATTTTCGACGGTCAAAATCGTCGGTAATTAAAATTTCGTTATCTCGCTTCTTTTTTCTCTTTTCCCGCTTTCGTTATCCCTTTATATTCCTCCTCCTCCCTCCACTCCTCTCTCTCTCTCCCTCCTCTCCTCTCTCTCTCCCGGTCGCGAGCACCCTCTCCCGCGCCGGACGCCGACGACCCTCCCGCGCCGGCGACCCTCTCCCGCACCGGCGACCTTCTCTCTCTTTCTCTCTCCGGCTCCGCGCCGACGTCTCTCTCTCTTTCTCTCTCCGGCCAGAGGCCGCTGTCGGTCGGATCTAGAGCACTTATATATGGATAAAAAAAATTATGTACATTAATTGACAAGTGACAACTTCTATTGCTTATAAGGCTGTTTTTTTTTCTTGTTTTAACAGCGGTAAGAAAAATCATATATATATATATGAATAATTTTTTAAAAAGAAGAATAAAAAGAAATATCTATTTTTTATTTGTGCTATTTTATTTCAAGGTGTAAAAATTTTCCTCTCTTGAATCCAAACATGGTGGAAAGAAGAAAGGGTTCGCTCCCTCTTATTTTCTTTCCTTTTTTGTGTGTCAAGAGTTTGAGGGAGATGTAAGTAAAGATAAGGTCATACACAGAGAGTATAAAAAAAAAAAGAATTAATTGCATAAAACAAAGTTACTCTATTCTTCCAAAAGTATTGCCATCCTCTTCGTATGTATGTACGTATCCTTTTCATTTTCTACAAGGTTGTACCTTGTAAGCTAAAGATAATATTTCTAAATGCGGATCGACAACATTAAATGAGTTTTTTTTATTGAGAATGATATCATTTTCGTTAATTTGGAAAATATATTCAATGAGAATATAAAGTGATAAGAAATATTTTGGAAAATTTCTTCGATGTACTATTTTATTTATAAGTAAAGATTTTAATCTTATCATTTTTCTAAGAATGTCATGAATATTTATCGTCTGATGCTATTTTCTTTTTTTTCTATTCAAAATTACGTTTTATTATTTCCCCCTTTTTTTAATCCATCCTCCAAATATTACTTTCTTCGCACTTTCTTAGTAAAATATGCTTTCCTTATATTTTTTTATCTTTTGCTGTGTATTCTTAATTTTTTATTTCCTTTTAAAAAATGGATTAAATAAGTTTTTTATTCAACCTGCAGCTTCATCTCGGTTTTTTTTACAAAATTAACATTTTGCCAAATCAAATGTGACCGATGATCCAATCGCAAATAACCCAATATATCATTGGTGTTTGGAGCGAGCATAATAATCGTGAATTATAAAAACATATATTTGTATATTTAGTGGAGGTGTAGAACTATATGCATAAATAGTCATTTTAGGTAAGATGTCGATTTTTTTTAAGTGTATATGCTAAATATGATTACATGTAATTATGATTAATATATGGTTGTATGCAAGTTTCTGATAAAAGGTGGCCAAAAATTGTTCAGTTGAATGTAAACAAGTAGTTTCACATAAATAATCGATTGAATTTAAATTATTTTACCAGTTTAAACATATTGTAATGCAGAAATGTTGAAACATATTGTAATGCAGAAATGTTGAAGCTCAATAATCACAAAATACATGTTACATTAATGTTCAGGACATTTTCGTCAAGCAAAGCGGTCGGCCAATTCATAACATATCGGACGTCCGCTGGTTGCTCAAATGTCTCGCAGATTGTTGTGATCCTTATGTTTTCAATTATATTTTTTTATATCCAATCACTTCACTTTCAAAAGGTCACAACATCTATCCATTTGTACTAAAGTTGTGAGATATTCGTAAATCATATGCACTAAATCCTTTTTTAAGGGATAAATCAATGCTTCATGCACACAAACACATATACATATGCGTGTATATATATAATCATAATCATCATGAGACAAATTGATTTGGAGTTAAACTATTCACTTTTCTAGAGACTAATTACATGGAAGTCCAAACATGCTTAATAATTATAAAATCATATCAAAAGACATCAATAATTGAACATCATAAATGCATGAAACTAAGTGAAATTTAATTACTAAAACCCGAGTTTCATCCATCTTACTCATTCATCACAAAAACCATTTCTATCTCAATCAAAGACCATCATTTCAATGATTATAAATGGTCCTAAACGTGCTTCTACTTTTAGAAAACATATTTTACGATGAATATCTATTCATAAAAAATTGTCCTTCTATTTCGCTATTTTTTTTCCTTTTTCCTCCTCATTCGCTTTGTACACATCCAAAACTCTCCATTTTGTCCTTAGAAATATCTCCCACTAAGAGAGCACCAATACTAAAGGGGAGGAGAGCAAATGGGTGCAAAATGCCAAAGAGAAGAGAAAGGAAATAGATGATAATGATTTATAAAATTGAAGGGATGGAAATGATGCTCTTTCACTCCTAAAACATTCCTAAGCATCTATCTCGGGTTCCATGTAAAGATGGACAAACGGGTTGTATCGTGTCATGCTCGAGCCGCTCAACTCATGTTTGACCGTGTCGCGAGCCGTGTCGTACCATATGGTCCGTTTTCGACTTTGACACGGTCTGAGCTCGGCCTGATCAGGCCAGGTCGTGTCGGGTGGACGGTCCAATTTAATGTTTTGCCTTTCAATTTGAACTTTTCCAATTTTTAATTTACTTATTATATTATTACATGATATATTAATATAATTAGTATTATTAATTATTCTATAATATATGACCTAGTGAGTAGTGACTACTTTAATTATTATTATATAGTAATTTTATAGTTAAAATTTCAAATACATTTAGTAATTAATTCATAATTCTAAATTAAATAAATTTGTAAAATGAATAATTGAGTAATAACTAATAAGTTATAGCCTTATACATAAAATTAATTGGTAAGTGTGTGTGTGTATATATATGGTTAATGTACCTACAAAGCACCTTCCACTTTGTAGGGATACTGAGCGCATCTCAACCATTGATCCACTCATCAATGAATCATTAATCCCTATATATATATATATATATATATATATATATATATATATATATATATATTAGTAGTATACTAGTATAGATAGTTAAGTACTAATATACTATGTACTAAGTTATAACTAAGTAATACTGAGTAAATTAGTATTTAACTATCATATAACAAAATTGCTATATAGTACATACTAAGTTATACTAAATAAATTAGTACTTAACTATCTTATAACTTAGTTATAACTTATATACTAATTTAATAAATACTAAGTTATCACTAATTAATTAGTACTAAAGTTAGAATCAAAGCAAAGGTATCCTTTAAAGTTCATACTTTAAATTAGTACTGACCATAGGTTAGTTCAAACTTTAAATTAATTACTACTTTAATTATTATTATATAATAATTATGTAGTTAAAATTTTAAATACATTAAGTCATTAATTCATAATATTAAGTAAATAAATTTGTAAAATAAATAATTGAGTAATAACTAATAATTAACAACTTATAAGAATATAAGTTATAACCTTATAAAAAATTAAATGGTAAGTATTTAATAAATATATATTATATAACTCATTGTATAATTCATAATAGTAGAATATCGTATTATAATATACTAGTATAGATAGTTAAGTATTAATTTACTATATACTAAGTTATGAGATGGATTCCTAACCTTGTGTTCGAGCATCTGTATCAAACCATGTTTTAAGATTCTATAATGAAAATCTCATTGAGAAATTGTGATAACATTCTCACAACAGTCGCTCTTTAAACACATTTCAAGCAAAAATGTAGCATCACTTGAAATGGGTCTAGGGTGACTGAGAAATTGTGATAACATTCTCACAGCAGTCGCTCTTTAAACACATTTCAAGCGAAAATGTAGCATCACTTGAAATGGGTTCAGGGTGACTGCTGTGAGAATGCTATCTCAAATACTTAATGAGAAGAGAGGAGACTGAGAGAGAGAGAGGGATGAGGGGACAAAGAATGAGAGTGAGCAAGTGCGAAGGTGGGGGAGAGGGTTCAACCGCATTTTATAGACAGCGGAGGGGGTTCGGCATGGCTCGCGTTATTTTTACACGGCTCATATTGTACTATTTTAACGCGACATCAAAATGATCGTGCACTGCTCGTGTTCGTGTTGTCAAATCGAAACAACATGGCCTATGTGATTTCAGCGCACGCCGTGTTAATATGCAATGCATGGTCCATGTCGGTGCAAGTCATGTTGTGCCCACAATGCGAATGGCAGACCCGGCACGGAATAGCACGACACGACCCGTGTTTTAGTGCACGGGTCGTGTCTGTGCTGGGCCGGCACAACTTTTGGGCGGACCGACGGTGTGCAGGCCATGCAGCCCACCCAAAATTTCATCTCCAGTTCCATGTTCATACATTTAAATTTGAAAGAGAAAAAAAAATTGAATTTGCCTCTTTTCCAAAAATTTGCTAAACTTTTCGGATGTCCACTTGATATGATTGGCGCCTATAACACACCATAATTTTCATAAAATTTTAAAACTTTTTAAATATCTGACGTCGGACTTTCGGACGTTCAAAAGCCAAAACAAACGCCCTATGTCGCGATGAGTCGACAGCTCAACCGGATAACCGAAACACTTTTGGGCGTTCGGAAGTACAATGAGCAAAAATGAAAAAAATCTCAATTTCGATCTCTCTCTCCCCATTACACCACCATTACACCAAAAGATTTATAACTCATACTCATGATCTGAAGAGAGTTATGGTCAAAACGCCCACCATTATACCCTTAAAAGCCCACTTCCTCTCTCTTTTATTAAAATATTTTCTGCATCCTCTCATTTTCCCCAATTTCTTGTTTTCCTTTGCTCCACGATTTGGTTTTGATCAGAGGATGTGAGGGCAAGTGTTGTAGACGACGAGGGTGCGCGAGGGAAAGTAGAACGAGGGAGGAATAATTGAAGCTTCATCCATTATACAATGCCTAGAAGAATCGTCTAAAAGGTGTGTTCCAAAATCTAAGCCATAGGGTACTTTTGAATGATCTTGCATGTTTAGAGGGCAGATTAAGGTTAGGATTCATGCTAGTTACAAGTAGGAATGATAGCTATGAATTCTAACAAGTTTAGATTTTATTCCTGATAATTTTGATGTTGGTCGAGTAGTGCATGATTGATCACATGCTATGTTTGATATGTTAGATTGTTTATTGCATATTATAATTGATAAAAAGAAGATCATTCCATGCCATTGATCTAAGAAATTGATTTGAAATAGATTGCAACATGTCTATGAAATTTTGTCATAATAGGATAGAATGATCTTGATCTATGTTCAAGTAACTTTACATGATGGAAATCGTAATGTTCATGCTATGAATAAATCATTATACGTCATATGTTGGGAAATATGCTTAGGATGTTTAGATCATATGTTGTGTGAAAAATTATTTGAAAACATAAGGATTTCAAAATGACCTATGACTCTATCGATCTAAAATAGACGATCGAAACCTTTTTGGGGTTTGATTCATCTCAGCGTGAGTAAAGTGATATGCCATATCAGACGCCTAAAATGTATTCGAACGATCGATATGGACCAAAATGAAAATTCGAAACCCTTTTGAACGACCAAATTGGAAAATGCCGAGACCTAAAAATGACGACGATAATCAGTCGGTCGATCAAAATATTTTCGGACGATTGATTTGGATTATCATGTCAAAAAAGCTTATGATGATCGACGAAGAACTATCTCCAATCGACCGAGGAAGATGAAACTGGTTTTAACAGACAATCGGTCAAGTTTTGATCGACCAAAATATTTGATTGGAAGTCCGAGAAGCTCCTTGTGCTATAATGGAACCTCTTTCGGTCGACGATTCAGATATGGCCTTGGAATGGCCGACGGACGAACTCAGAATGGATGATCTTACCGTTTTCGATAAACTGATGAACACAGACAAAAATGGGCATCTGATTTTCGTTCGGACGACCGTTGTATGAACTCAATCGGACGGCCCCTCAAACTTTAGGCATCCGACCTGTGGACAAAATACCATCTTAATCTAAATCCCTTGATTTGACAAGTTTTTGTCCACCTGATTGATTTACCAATTGATATGAATTTAAAGATGATCCGAAACCACCTTTGCTTCCTACAGTCTTGATTGATCCAAGTGATCAGTGATCAAAAGAGAGACTCACGAATAATAAGATAAAAATGAGAGTTACCATTTTTTTTATCTAGATGGGAAATTCTCCCCTACAAATGTTTTCACCTTACATGAGGTCATCTTGCCCGATGGGGCATTGGCCATGGCACTGATCTCCCACTAGGCCGTCATGATCTATGTAGTATACAATTGTGTGTTTGCAATGGCATTACTTAAAATTGGAGAGCTCTTTCAACCCATGGTTAAAGATGAATGGAATGACTTTGTCATTATGAAAATGAACAATGAACATTCACTACAAGAAAATTGATGTTTTCCGATGGTTTTGTTCGTCGAAAAATCGTAAAAATCTATCAAAAATAGAAGTTTTCGACGGAATCGATCGATCGAAAAAGGTGGCATCGCAAATAATTTCGGACGGTTTCGACGGTTGCGACCATCGATACTTTCGACGGTTGCGACCGTCGAAACATTTCGGCGGCCGCGACCGTCAACACATTCCGATGGTCATGACCGTCGCAAATAATTTTTTAAATATAAAAAAATTTGCCCGTCGCCAGTGGCCGATTAGGGTTTACGATTTAGAGTCGGCCAGATCGGCCGCCTGGCGGCCGGATCAAGTCGCCTAGCGGCCAGATCTGGCCGATTGCGGCTGAATCAATTTTGCTTGACCATCAAAAATTTCGACGGATACCCATCCGTCACAAAATTCGTCAGAAATTGCGAAGAAATTTTGCCCGTCGAAAATTTTTCGTTGAAAAATCTCAATTTTCTTGTAGTGATTAATATGAATATGGAAATTAAATAAAATGAAAAAGGCATGAATAATCATCTCTTTATTAATTCTTTATGATGATTCACTCATATACTTGATTTATATACTTGCTTGAATTCACACTTAACTTTATATTAATGATTGAGCTTGCTCCCTTGTGTTATCCCCACAAGTACATGATATGGATGCGTGCTGGATTGATGTGTGTGTGGCGACTAGAGCTCGGGTGATGGGTGTACATAGTTCTCGTAGAGTCTAGATGAAGTCTTTTTCTTTCATTATATCAAGTTGTATTTTCATTATGTATGAGACCTACAGAGTTGTACTATGACATGGACTTTTTATATGCCAAGATTGATGTACTTCTCTTTATCAAGCTTCCACATTTTTTTATCATTTACTTGTGTAATATTTTATTATTAAGTCTTCCGCTTAGGTAGAGTCAAAGAAAGACAAAAAAGTAATGCATGAAAGGAGATTTTGTCACGTGACAAGATCGAAAGGAGCTTCGTAGTGCAATTTTTTTGCTAGCACCACAACCTCAAAAGCTCAGGAGGGTCATCAGCATGAGTACAAATGTAGGATGGAATTTTCACAATATTTTATACTAATTAGTTAAGGCACATAGTGTTCAAAGTAACGAACAAGCCAAACGCTACTTTAAATATTTGGTAAACATTTTTACAAAGTAGAATTTAGAGTTTTCAATACATAGCTTACAAAGCATATATTTATTTTAGTTAAACATTGAACAAGAGATTATTATACTTATATATGCATGTGAAGCGTTTTTCATGTGAGGCACGTGTCAAATGATTTTAGACATAATTTTGTTTTTTTTTCAATATGTTATCATCAATAATTTTGAGGACCATTGATGATATCAAAAATACGATTCAAATAATCAACAACAATTATATTCATCATTTTTAATTTTTTATAAACTTTTGCACATTATTATCCTTCATAATAGATATAATCATTTTAAATAACTTCTTATTTTATAAAAAAATATTTTTTGTTATAATGAATTATCCTTTAAGTTATTAGTAATGAAATATATCGAAAAAATAAAAAAGATATGCGTAAAATTGTTTAACACGTGCTTCACATAAAGTTCATTTTTCCATACTCATATATATACTCTTTTAAAAATATAAATGTATGTTCGGTCAGTGAAGATCATGTTGAAAATTCGATTGTGAAGACATAGGCTCTGTGTAGCATTCTTAACAATTTGATAAGCGAATAATGATTTAATTAGCAGATAGCAGATTAACTAACGGATAGCGAATGATGATTAGTCGTTAGAAATTATAACAAATAAGTGTTTCATAAACTTAACAGTAAAATTAGCTAATGAATATAAAATGATATAATAAGATATATAACAAATTATTTAATTTAAGCACTATAGATATTATACTATAATACAATAAATTAAATATATATATCTTAATTAAATAAAATAAAATTACACAACTACTTTTTTTGTTAAAATATATAGAAATTTATATTGACAATACATTTTATATAGTGCACCAATGATATGAAAGTATTAAGGGTTATTTCCTCTAACCACCTCTGAACTATCGTGAATTACCACATCTAATCCCAAACTACGAACTTCATTTTTTGGGTACTTAAACTATCGCGATTTTTTCAGTGGTCCTTCCGTTCAATTCTGTTTCTTCGATTTTTTTTATTTGTGAAAAGACCATCATACCCCTGCCCTACACGACTTATATTCGTAATATTCCTTTGCCTCTTTAGTAGGCAAGACCCCATGCTACTTCCGAAGACGGGATCCTAGGGCTCCAGCGATCTCTGCGGTTCTTCGTCGGCATTCATCTCAGGCGTTCATCTTCGGCATCCATCTCCGACGTTCTTCTTCGACCGACCACTTTGTCCTACAACAATCGATTTCTCCGAGAAGTTGGTTTTCTGGAGTTGACTTAACTTTTACCTTTTACCGCGATTCCTGAAGGTACTGTTCTAACATTTTTAGTGCTTTTGCTTTCTCAATGTACATTTCTGTTCGATGAGTACATTCGTGTTCTATGGTCCCCCCACTTTGCTTTACTCGACACATAAAATGGTTTAATGTGCTATGGTTCCCCACTACACGTTCATCTCTATTTTTTTACTGCAATCGAGGCACACATGCTCATTTTTACGAGTTCTATAATTTTTTAGGGTTTCTACGATTTTTTAAGGTTTCTGCAATTTTGTAGGATTCTATTCTTAAACCTCCCCTTAAATTTTTAGGGTTCTATTTTAATGCAGTTGTAGAGTACACATGTAATATTACAAGAGATGCACTATGATGGACATTTTATTCACGAGCCGAAAAGTTCTTAGATAGGTGGAAAAGTTGCATGGTTTGATGTCGTAGATCCTGATTTGATGTCGTACTTTGAGCTCCTTGACCTGTTAAAAACTCTTGATTTATCGCCAAATGTCTATATTTATCACAGTAAATCAAACTCTGATAATTGGGTTCAAATTAAAATTGATAATGATGTACTGAACTTATTTGCAAGTTGTGGTGATAGTAGAAAAATAATTCCAATATATGTTGAGACTGATGTTGATGTTCTACCACTACAAAGTGACACTTCCTCAACTTGTTTTGAGAAATTTGCAAAAAGTCAACAACAAAATGTACCTCAACATGATGAATTGCCCAAAGTAGCTGATCCTAATAATGGTGTTAGAGAATTTACAACAATTTCTGATATTGATATTAGAGAATCTGTAGCAAATCCTGATATTGGTGTCTGTCGAAATTTTTCTGACAGAGAATATAAAGATGAAAATTATGCTAATCGTGATGAAAGTGGAGATGAAAGTCCTGATAGAGCTGAGAACATGGAGCAAGCTTATGTGGTATATGATGATGACAATGATAACTATGGAGATGTATTTGAAGAAAATGGTCAGTCATTCCCCATCTTTAATGAAGCAACTGATATGACAAATCCCATATTGAAGTTGGGTGTGTTATTTACAAATGTAAAAACCTTCAGAGAAGCACTCAAGACTAATAGTAGAAAAATGAGTTATGAATTTTTTTACAAGAAAAATGAAAAATGTAGAGTTACAACTATTTGTGTTGAAGATGGATGTCCTTGGAGGATTCATGCCTCTTTATTACATGGAACCATAACATTTCAGATAAAGAATTTTCAAAAACATGTATTACATCTAAGAAGGTACAGTGTTAGGAGTGCTATTTCTACTTGAGTTGCTAAGCAGTACTTAGATAGGTTGATGGATGACCCTTCATGGAAGATTAATTTTATGAGAAGAACAATAAGAAAAGAAGAACAGTTGCTTATGACAAACAGGCAAATGTATAGAGCAAGGGACAAGGCAGAAGAAACGATTCGAGAAAATCATCAGCAACAATTTAAAAGAATTGGAGACTACTGTGCACAAGTAGTTAAACACAATCCTGGAAGCATAACAAGGGTTGATGTATTTAGAACTTCTCCAGAATATTCTTCACATTTTCAAAAGGTGATTGTTAGCTTTGCTATTCAAATTAAAAGATTTGTGGGTGGCTGCCGACCAATTATTGGTTTAGATGCTTGTCATCTTAAAGGAACATTTGGTGGTTATTTGATGAGTGTTGTCTCAAGAGATGGGAATGATCAAATGTTTCCTATAGCTAATGCAGTAGTAGAAGCTGAGTGTAGAGAATCTTGAACATGGTTCCTTGAGCATCTAATTGAGACAATTGGAATTAGGGATGACAACATTCCCCGCCCCCTGCGGGGCCCCGCGGGGAATCTCCAATCGGGGCTCCGAACTTGAAAATTTTTTTCCCCGCGAGGTTGGGAATAGGGGAAAATCATGGGGCCCGGAATCCCCACACTCTAAAGAAGAAGTGAGTGTACAACAATAGTCCCACATTGATAGTAGTAGGAAAGTGAGGGTAAATAGACAAGTATAAATGAATGAGGAGACTAATGGGTCAATATTAAATGTTTATGGAGGAAGTCCACCTTGGATATTTTTTAAATTTATAATAATAATTTTTATCAATTTATCTCTTTGTAAAAAAATTAATAAAAAATTTTGACTGAACCAAAAAATACGATTCAATCCGATTTTTTTCGATTTTTATCTGTTCGATTCGGTTTAATCCAGCCCAAACTATGATCGGGCCGTGGGGTTGGCGATCCCTGCGAGGATTCGAGACACCGCGAAAATTGGGGCGGGGGATAAAATTTCCCCCGGACCGAGAATTCGGGACGGGGTCGGAGGCAGGGGCGGATCGTCGGGGTCGGGGGTAGTGTTTCCCGCCCCGAACAGGGTTGGGTGCCATCCCTAATTGGAACTCATGAAGATAAGGGATCGATTTTTATCTCAGATCGACAAAAGGTATGAATTGTATAGTTCACTTATAGATTACAGTTTATTCCAAATTTAACTTCAAATTTGATGTTACTGCACAGGGACTTCTATAAACATTTGCCAAGTTAATGCTTGATGCAGAACATAGAGCTTGTGTGAGACACTTGTGTGCTAACTTCAAGGCAAAATTCAAGTGCAAGAAATTTGAGATGTGACTGTGGCGAGCTGCTCGGGCATATATGAACTTTGGATTCTGAAGCTCACGATTACCTTATGAAGGAGCCAACTGAGAATTGATCTAGATCACATTTTGCTAGTAGTTTAAAATGTGATTTGATATCCAATAATATTTCTGAGTCATTTAATCAATACGTGAAGGAAGCATGTAAAAAACCTATACTCTCATTGTTAGAAACTATACGACGACAACTGATGACGAGACATAATGAAAAGAAAGAATGGACCGAGACTTTCAATACTCTGATTTGTCCAAAAAGTTTGAAGTTGCTTCATAGGAATAAAAAGTTAGGAATAAGTCATGTGGTATTAGTTGCTGGTGATGGACAGTTTGAAGTAATAGGTAGTATAGGGCATTATATTGTGCACCTTGGTTTGAAAAGCTGCTATTGTAGAAAATGGGATGTCACAGGTATTTCATGAGAACATGCATGTGCATGCATTATTGCTGGTAGAAGAATGAGTGAAGAATTTGTGCATCCATGTTACTTTGTTGAGAAGTATAAGGTGGCATATTCGAATATCATACATCTTATTCCAGATGAAAAACAATAGGATCACATTGAATAGGAGGAATTGCAGCCTCCTATTATCTTAAGAAGAACAGGTCGATCCAAGAAGTTGAGGAAAAGAGGTCCAGATGAACTTAGGAGGACCACAGGAGTAGTAAAGAGGTCACTTAAAAATTTGAGTTGTAGGAATTGCGGGAAGAATATTAGAACTTGTGTAAGGGCTAAGGAAAGTAGTCAATCAAGAAAGATGTTATTACATATAGACTTAATTAGTTCTTTGAGTCATTCATACTTTCTGATATTACTAATGCTTCTAATGTGCTATTATTAGAATGCAAGCACAAGTGGAAAAGGCAAGAGAAAAAGGGATGATGCTTCTAATACTGAGACCCAGGTAATATTTCTATTCACTGACTTTATCACATTGCAACTAAATAGATGCTTTGTTCACTGACTTATATCACATTGCAGTCATCTTCCTGTCGAACAACTGAAGTTAGAAGAGAAGCTGCTGTAGGAGGCGTGAGCCAAGTGCCCACTGAAATATTGAGGAATGCCAATGCGTATGGCAATGTCATTTTCAGCCAGACTTCAACAACTGCTAATAAGTGAGGAATGCCAATGTGTATGGCAATGTCTTTAGTGCCTAATGTGAAACCTATTTTGTAACCATGCAATGTGAATGACAATGTGTATGGCATATGTAGTAGGAGTATCGTTGGAATGTGGTTCTTTTTGGTAGCCGTACTTGTTATGTAACCATGCAAAAAGCATGTGTGGTGGATTTATATTTTGGAATGTGGTTTAGCTACTCATACTCGTAAACCTGTTGTGTTACGATGTAACTTATGAATTACAATGTCACGTTATGAAAGTGATTCTTCTTATATTGTGTTCCTATCATTTTTTTGGCCACTTTATTAATTACAATGTCATCACATTACACAATAACATATATTGAATGTAACTTGCATTGTCATATATGAAATGTAACTTGCAGTATCATTCAAAGTACATATCGTTTAAAAAGGGCATAACATTTAATAACATTCAAAGTACATTCCATATGGGACTAAAGAAAATGGATTCAAACAGATTCCAAGTTAGTACATTAGATTGACATGAAACAAATTCAAAGTACAATCTTTACTCCATTACAAATACCCCTTAACAATTACAATAATGAAACTAAGTACGATTAACAATAGAATATAACATTTTTTTTCTTCAATTTTCTTTCAAAGTCCCTTGCTTCCACCAAAGTAGTCATCAACAAATCATTTGACATTTTCAAATTCCTTTAATTTTCTTCAACTTCATTCTCTAGTTCAACAATTCGTCTTTTTACTCTTTCATTTTCTTCCTTAAGCTTTGATATTCTGCTGCTATTACAAATCATGCCCCTCGAATAGGTCGCTGGATCAACCCACTTGAAAAATTCGCATCCAGAACCTTGCCTTTTGTAATTGTGACAACCGATGAATCGTCGACCATGATTGTCCTTAGTAAAAGAATACTTTGCTCGTGAGTTGATACCGCAATAACACTTTACTTCATCTTCATGGAGATAATCTTCTACATGACTACTGTCACTTGTGCTTTTTGTATTTGATCTAGACGAAATCATGTTTTCAGTTTAATACTGTGCAAATAAGAAACAAAAAATCGTGACTACAAGTTACACATTCAAAGTGTAAGAAACTCTAAATCGGCACAAAAAAGAGTAATACTTTCAACATACCAATGCACATCGGCAGGAAAGAACGTGAAAGTCGCAGATCGGACTCCACAAATTTCACCAAAACGCTAGAGGATTTTCATAATTCAAAGGTCGAATGAAGACTGAAGTACAAGAAAAATGCCGGAGCAAAAAAATCAACTTCTCAGGTGGTCAGCCGGAGATGAAGGCCGGAGAAGAACGTCGAAGATGGACGCCGAAGATGAACACCTGATATGAACGCCGGCGAAAAATCTCAGAGATCGTCGAAGTCCTAGGATCCCATCTTGAAAAATAGCACGAGATTTTACCTACTAAAGAAGCGAAGGAAGATTACGATTTTAAGGAGTGTAGGGCAGGGGTACCATGGTCCAAAAAAATTGAAGTTAATCAAAAACTTCACGGAATTAAACGGAAGGACCAAACTAGAAAAATCGCGATAGTTTAGGTACCCAAAAAATGAAGTTTGTAGTTTGGGATTAGATGTGGTAATTCGCGATAGTTCAGGGGTGATTAGAGGAAATAACCAAAGTATTAATTGTGATTTTTTTATTCATTGTTAACATATAAATAATTTATAATTAATTAAGCATGAATATAAAAAGAAATATATGTAAATGATTATAAAATAAAAATGAGAAAAATAATAAGATAAGTTAGAAAGAAATAATATATTTGAATAAAGGTAAAATTAGAAAAAAATTATAAAACACTAATATCTAAACATTAAACGCTAGCAAAAATAATTTTTCAATATTTTCATATGAAACACTAAACATAATTTATTTTTATCATTACTAAATAAAATAATTTACGTTTGAACAACTAATCGATACTTGAAACGTTAATTTTGATATTATCAAATAGAGTCATAATTTGGTTCATTCAAGCTAGAGTTAATGGTATAAGTATAGTTTCATAGGTAAAATGTAAAAATGATATATAATGTAATTGCACTGTGCAATCTCATACTTCTGAATCATCAGATTGAAATATGATGATCTAAAATATAAACAAGTTGAATCATTGGATCAAAATGATGCCAATCTAATAATCCCAAAGTATGAAAATACACGGTGCAATCACCTTAATAAATTTCAATGAATTGATTGCAAAAAGTTGATCGATCAATTCGCTGACTTTGCTCTAATTCGACCGAGCGAGAACCAAGTTTATGATTGGAATTCAAGATTCCATTTTTTTTCATGGGCTCCATTTACATCAGAGCAACCGACCAACCAAGACCGGTCTGTCTGTGAACACCGCTAACTATGACCCGGACATAAAGTAAAGAACTCAACCCTGTCTTAAGAACCACCCCATCCCCCACGAATCTGATCCCACAAGCAAAAAAGTAGCAGCGCGCAATCGCCTCCACACGCTGTGGACCAGAGGGGGGGGGGGGGGGAGGAGGGAGTTTTAACATGCCGAAATATCCCTCCCTTGCCAATTTTAACAAACATATAAACTGCAAGAATATAAAGCAGGCGCAGCAGCATAATTAATTTGTCCACTAACTTTCTTCCTATCCTTTCTCTCGACTATCCCCCCTTCTCTTCCTCCCCACTCTTCTCCTCTTCGGAGTTGCGCACCTGAAGTGGGCAGAAGCTGAAGGGAGAGAACTAGAAGGGCAAATGAATTCCATCCTCCTCTCCGACCCTCTCCTCGTTCTCCGCCCCTCCTCCAATTCCTCTCCCTCGTACGCCAAGGCGTTCTCCTGCTCCACCCTCGGCGTCAAGCCCTCGCTTTCGGTTCACCCCCGACGGCGGCCTCTTGGGTCTCGTGGCGCCGCCGTGGCCGCTGCGTCGGCCGCCGTGGCCCGCAATGGGGCCTTGGGCGCTAGTTCCACGCCGGTATGCTTCGTTCTCCTGCATTATATTGTAATGGGCGAAGTAGGTATGTTTTTGGCGACTTCTTAAGTAATAAATCACGAATCTTTAAATTGTTGCAGAATTCTTTTTTAGGTCATAGAGTAAACGCTTGCAACCGGATCAAGGGAACGCTGTATACCTCTTCGTAGTGTTATGAGTTAATTCCGATGCTTAATTGCCAAGCACAAAGATTCAAATGCCATAATAGGAAATGAGTCTTCTCAGAAAAAAAGGGAAATGAGTGGAAGAGTCACTTGAGCATGAAACGAAGCAGAATGCCCCATCTTATGGCCTGTGTACAAGTATTGGGTTCTCAGGGCCTCAGGGGCGTGCTGCCTTCAGCACAATTGGTCTAACCGTTTCGGTTATTAGTTTCATGGATTAAAATTGTCTGATCTGCAATAGCGTGTGTAAAGAGAACTTGGTGTTTTCTTCTGACATCCACTTCGATTTTTGGCAATCATGTGACTATAATGATTGACACTTCTCTCTTCTAAATATGTTGCTGTCGCAATGTTTCAGTCCCTTGCAAATCCTGCAGCAAGTTAAATAAATTTTCATTTTGAGAGAAGAAAGGATGAATGACCAAATGTGTCGATCATCCTATCCTTTTGTATTGATGAAATTTTTCTCCCTAAATTGTGACGAGATGCATGTTACAAACATCAAGGACAAAACTCAATTAGCCAAGTACCGTAGCCACATAACTATTCTAACCTATTCTATTAACACTATTTTGTTTTGTTGAGCTTAATAGAGGCATAACTCAAGTGACCTTCTCTTTGAAGTTGTTTCTTGGGATGATAGTGTTTGGATCCAATTTTGTACTGGTACATTTTTTTTATTCTTCTGAATCCGTTCCTTTGACGCAGAGCAATGCCATTTATACCGTTGGTGAATTTATGACCAAAAGGGAGAACCTACATGTTGTGAAGCCTACCACCACAGTCGACAGAGGTGATAAGAAAATTGTATACTCATTTTTGTATCATTTGGTTAGATGATTATCTGATAAGTTATTTGTTATCGGCAGCATTGGAGATGTTAGTGGAGAATAGAGTTACGGGCTTTCCGGTGATTGATGAAGATTGGATACTGGTTTGTTGCCATTATCTTTTTCATTTATTTGATATTCTTCCACTTCTCACTTAGTGAGTATGGTTCTCTCCATTATGATTGATTGATGAAGCTTGCTAGATAACCAATGATTCTATTATATGCTTATTGTTCTATCTTCAGCCTATGGAAAGAGAAGTATCTGTCTCTCTCACTCATTCCCTCTCTCTCTCTCTCTCACCCCCCTAAAAAAATCATTGACCAGCAAACTATTTGTCGTCTTGGTGATTGTCCATTGTGTTTACTTTTCCAATAGGTGATATTGCTATTGGAGATGCAGTAAGATTTAATATAATGTTCGACTTTCAAGGTTCTTCATTTATTATGATATCGTGCAAAATTGTTTCTATCTTGTGGACTCTCTATCTACCATATGAAGTGTCAGAACAACAAAAAGCGAACATTCAAAATATTTTAATACTGTAGCAACTAGCAAATCTATTCAATGTGACTTGCCTTTAATAACCTAGAGATAGATACGTTGAAAATATATCCTTTAAGGCTATGGTAGAGCCTGCATGCCTTTTTAATATATTGAATAGTTAAAGTCAATTAAGTAAAAAGGTAATTTATTATGTCATTGAAACTCGAGGTTAAACATAGTGAGGTGTGCCAAATGGTTGTTATACAGAAAAAAAAGATAGGTAATTGGTCTGTTCCTATTCTCAATTTCCTTTTTCAGGCAGTCCAATCTTTCAAAAGAGGTAGTTATGATCAGGCATCAGAGCTCTAAAGATCTTAATTACTAGATTCTTAGTGGGTTTGGTCGAGTGAATTTATGTGGATTATATCTTGTACAGACGTCAAGTAACTTACATGAACCTTACAATGGATAGTGATTAATTGTATTTTCTGTTTTGGTTATTGTTTCGTTTTCGTGAATAACGCAATTGCAACTTTTCTAAAATAGAAAGGAACTCAGTCATTCCCTATGTTTTTTTAAATGAATATTTGTAAAAATAGAAAGTAGATTAATTCTTGTGTTTGAATGTTTATCTGAGAAAGCGATAGAAATGCAAATAAAATATTTTATTTTACGTGTGAAAGGGAAGAGATGGTGATATTGAAAAAAAAAATTGTGCTTTTTCTAAGGGAACAAATCTTTTCCCATTCTCTTTATTTATTTTCAACTCAAAATTATTTTTCTTTGACCAAAATATTTTCATCATCAAACACAGTAAAATAGGAGGAAAAAAACTATAAACTTCCCAAGTAAACACAGCCCTAGTTTTGGCATGTGATTGTTGCTACTGTATCAGCTCTGTTAGTTGATGAGTCATTGTCATCCCACTTTGTTGTATCGAATTGTACTTGTGTTTTCTGCATTCAATTAGCTTTTTCTTTATTTGTTCAGTAACTACTTACTTCTTTTCAAACATAAAATTCTTTGACATTTGCCACTTGTTCCTTCATACAGGTTGGCGTGGTTTCAGATTATGATTTGTTAGCACTTGACTCCATTTCAGGTCTGGTCATCATTTAGTCCCAGCAAGTTCTAATGATACCTCTTTGGTAGCAGACTGAATATCTCCATCTCTCTTAATTAATGCTCCTTTCTCTGAATCTGTGGACCTTCTATTTTCCAATTTATGATTCTTTTTTTTATATGCTCGTTAATTTAGTCTTTCAAGTCCAAACGTCCAGACGCTTGCTAATTTGATTTAGTTTTAGTTCACTTTTGAATCCTTCATCATGTGTGCTCATGGTTCCCTTATAGGACAGCATCTCAAAGTTTTATTTGCGCATCAAGGCATTTCTTTAAGTTTAAAGTCTATGTGCTTTAAGGTTTTGCTAAAATCAGCATCTTTGCACAGGTAGTGGGCGAACTGATACAAGTATGTTTCCTGAAGTTGATAGCACTTGGAAGGTATGTCATACCTTTCAATATTGGTAACTCTCAATTAGCTGACATAGTTTGACATAGCAATTTTTAATATCCATTTGAGGTGACGGAAGATCTAAGCAGAGTGTTCTGCGAATTTATCTCTCAGTAAAGAGCTTACTTGTCTTTTCTGGAACATATGTGATTAAGCTGCACATGATATTAGACGATAGGCTCTCAAAACAAATTTGAGACCAAGGAAATGCATGTTATCTTTGTGTGCTTGTTTTATTGTTCTTTTCCACCATCCGCTAACTTTTATTGATGGCAAATCATTGATGCAATAATCTTCAATCTGATTATCTATTCTTTTTCCATCTTATTTTAGAATGACTGATGAAATTCATGTTGTTGCTGTTGCTGCAGACTTTTAATGAGATTCAGAAGCTATTGAACAAAACCGACGGGAAAGTTGTTGGTGAGGTTATGACACCTGCCCCACTTGTGGTTCGTGAAACAACTAACCTTGAAGATGCTGCAAGGTTAACCCTTGATACAGTATGCGTTCATATTTCCCTTCATGGGGTGATTGCTATGAATGCTTAAAGGACATTTTTTGTAATTGCAGGTTACTACTTGAGACCAAATACCGCAGACTTCCAGTTGTCGATGGTGCTGGTAAACTGGTGAGTATAAGGTTCATAAACTGTTTCAAATCTGTACTTTATGTAGGTACAGTTATTGACTTGGATACTTCTCGAAATTGGAAGATTGGAATAATAACAAGGGGGAATGTGGTGAGGGCAGCACTTCAGATAAAACACGAGAACGAGAAGAGCTCCCAAGCCTGAGATTGGAGTTGACTTGGATTATTCAGCATCAACATCACGATTCCCTTGATGTCCAGCTCGCTGTTTAATCAAGTAAAATGAAGCCAATCAGCACGGTAGAGGACGGGTAGCACTGCCATCAGATCGTAGCATCATAGTTTCACTTGTTTAATCAGATGTATATGCTCTATTGTTTTGCCTACTGAAAAAAAGCGATGATTTGCCTTCGGGGAAATTGTGCATCTCGTTAGATTTATCATATTTATACATGAAAAACACAACAAGACTATACTGATTCAAAATCCTGATCTAAAACGTAACAGTTAATTTATGCATGCAACTTCCGGGGTTATATATATACCATGCTCTGTATGCCCCCCTTTTCTCGTCGATATGTGCGTTGCCGAATTCTTAGGTGGCCTAACATTCCTGTTTTTAATGACGAAATTGAAAACTGACATGGTTTCAATTTGTTCACCAAGATTAGGAAATGTATGGGGTAAAAGATGTTATCACTACTGTTTTACGGAAGTGTTGGAAAACCTGTTACAAAGACTTCTAACTTAACCCTTCTTAAAACCAATAAGAGAGGACATAAAGACTGACTTTTTGTTTCGAGTTTGAGTTATTTTTTGTTTCCAGTTTGAGTTTTCTTGTAAAAAAAATTATTACGAACTTTTTATCGAATTCGTTAAACTCGATCGTTGGACGATTATCATTATTAAGTACGTGACGTAAAACGATTTTATCAAATTAGTTAAATTCGATTATGAGTTGATATTTTCAACTTATGAATGCTAATGTTGCACGTTTTTCAAATTTTGGTTTTTATAATTTTTTCGAAGAAGCTGTTAAAAAAATTACACTTTTTATAGTGACATAACTAATAAATTTGAAATTAGAATTTAATACAAGAAAAAATAAAAAAAAAGTTATTTTGATCGGATGATTATCATTGTTAAGAATATATTTTTAATTTCAAAAAAATTATCGAAATATTTTTACAAATGCAAAAGAAAGATAAGAAATTTAAAATTGAAATATCAAAAGATTAATACATGTTATACAAGAAAAACAACTCACTTATCACAATAAAAAAGCTCAAAGCTTTGGATAAGAAAGAAAGAGAAATGTCGATGTCTCATCCTAGTAGATTTTAAAGAAGTAAAAAACAAGTTAGGTATACAGCAGGACCCATTTCATTGGTATGCAAGAAACGCGCACATATGAACACGAGATTCTACGTGCTTTTTATAACAATAACTTTCACGATTTCGATCACTACATTAACGTTGTTCCTTTTCCCTCCCCAAGTATTTGAACCTGAGTGTTATTCTACTAAAGATCATTATGCACTAATTTGTTAGAAATATTACACCAAATGTCCTCTAATTTTTAAGTTAACGATGATATTTATTTTTTAACTCATTTTATCCGATGTCTTTTTTATCTAAGATAGGTGGTTTTTCGATCGCGGAGCTGACATGACGCAAATATAATGTCAACAGAACATTTTCTTTTTCTCTCCATGCTGACATGATAATATTAAAAAAATAAAAAATTACATGCTGAAAATAACAAGGAGAGAGGACCTCGCCTCACCGATGTGCAAGACGCCGACGAGGAGGTCGGGGGTGCCCCCCCCTCCCGCACGCCGACGAGGAGAAGGGGGGGCGAGGTCCCCCCTTCTGTGCGCCGACGAAAAGGAGGTCTGCGACCTCATCGGTGAGAGGGGGAGGGCCTCGCTGGCGATAAGCGAGATCGGAGGGGGTGCGGGGGGCGAGGCCCCACCCCCTTCTCCTCGTCGACGCGCGGGAGGGGGGGCCTCGGCCTCCTCATCGGCGTCCCGCGTGTCGACGAGGCGAGGTCCCCCTCCCCGCGACCTCCAGCAAGATATTTTTTAAATTAATATTTTTATTTTTATAATATTATCACGTCAGCTTAGAGAGAAAATAAGATGTCAACGTCATATCTGTGCCACGTCAGCTTCGCGATCGGGAGATCGCCTATCCAAGATAAAGAGGGCATTGAATGAAATTAGTTAAAAGTTGGAGGACATCCTTGAGCAAACTTGAAAGTTGAGAGAATATAATTTTCCCTAATTTGTTTAATTTTGCACACACAGTTGAACAACATCTAACAATTAGGTAGGGATAAATGCACAAACACTGATACCCATTTGCCAAAACTAGAGACAAGGGCGATTTCGTCCATGATTCAGGTAACATTTTGTTCTAGAACAAATTTTTTATATTTGGGTATTGGAATCGACCTGAATCCGCCCGATTTTCCAAATACCTTCTCGCGCCCTGGTTCTCGAGATGGAACCAAGCCGCAATTAATACCCTTGGAACCAGGTTATCATTGTTTTTTTAGTTGACATTTATCTTCTTTTTTTACTTTTTGTCTTTTATCATTTTCCTTTTTGAACCTCTCCTTATATAAATTAATATATATTAAATATAAATAATAAATGATTAATATAATATTATTTATTACTTATTATTTTATTTTTAAAAAATTAATTATTAAATATAAATTATTAAAAGATTTTTTTATTTTTAAATAGTATAATTTTAAACAAAAAATTTTAATATACCTTTATTTTTTAAAATTTTTAACAAATTTTAAACTTATATTTATAATACATATTTTTAATTCAATCACCCACTAAAATTAATCTATCATATTTATTTTTTCTTATCACATCAACTATCTTATTTCTCATCATTAAATTACACTCCATCAAAATACATCCGAACTAATTTGTCAACTCCAATTTCTATTGCCAAATGACCCGTCATTAGTTTCTCTTTCTTTTAACTTTGCTATGTTTAACAAAATAGTGGATTCAAAGTCGAACCAAACGAATCTGACTTTACTCTCCTACCAGGTTTCCTTTTTCTTTTCTTTTCCTATTTAGGGCTACAAGTAGGCAGTCCTTGAGACTTTCTTTGCCTCCCACACATCACAACTTAAAAAGCGAATGAGATAAATAAATGATTGAAAAAAAACTAAAAGGAAAAAAATAATAACTTCCACAGACTTGTATACTGTTATTTTCGGATGGATTTTTTTACTGAAAAATTTCAAACACAGAAAACAGAAAAAAACATCAAATTTGCATCCAATAAATTTAAGGTATCGAGGCTCCTATGCAGTTGTTCCTAGGTCTATGCTATATAACATATATTTTGTTCAGATTAATAATTGTGGAAAGCTTTCGACCATTCAAAATTCTAATCCAACCCAGATTAAAATCAAATTTCACCTTTTTCCATACATTGATTGCAGATTTCCTTTTTCATATTCATTTTCCAAAAGAAATATTGCAATAAATTCAGCTAACATTTATAAAGAAAAAAATATATGATTTTGTCGTTGATGACGAATCATACTAAATGCAGATCAAATGAATTTGAAAAAGCAAGTAATTATAACACAAATCTTTTAGCTAAGCAAACGAGTTTTAGCCCAACAACTTAAATTGGACCCAGTTAGATAGATCCACACATGAAATGATCCGAGCTCAATACCCACACGAGCCCAATCTGACTCGTTAGCACGTTCTCGTGCCAGTTGCCACCTTGCTTGGTTCCGTAGCCGTCTCCTCACCGTAACGCCCGCGCCGGCGACGTCATCCTTCGGCCCCACGAGATCGGACGGTCCACTGCGCCTCAAGCCACTCAACCAAAGGCCCATAGCTGATCTGTCAAAACTAGGGTTACCACATCCCTTCGCCTATATAAGGCACTCGCCTCCACTCTTCTCGCCGGTGCGGTGCAGATCGGGACTGCGCTCCCAAAAAACCACAAAAAATTACCTTTCGGCCTTCTTCGATCTATCAAAAATCCCGAGAAAATATCCCAAAAAAATTGCAAAAACCCTTAAAAATAGTCGATCCTCGGTCTCTGTTGCAGTCTAGAGATCGTGGAAATTTTGTAGGTTTTTTCGGTGTTTTAATCGTCGATCGATTAGGGTTTTTGTTCGAGTCGTGGATCCGGGTCGAGTGATGGCGGCGCAGGTTCAGGTTCAACCGCAGGCGGCGGTTCCGGTGGTTCCCCAGGCGGCGGGTGGCGTGAATCAGCCGCCGACAACGTCGCTCTACATCGGGGATTTGGACGGGAGCGTGGATGATCCTCAGCTGTTTGATATTTTTAACCAGGTCGGGCAGGTGGTATCTGTGCGCGTTTGCCGCGACGTGAGCTCTGGCCGGTCCCTCGGTTATGGCTATGTGAACTATGGCAATCCGGCGGATGGTGAGGGCAGCTTCCGTTGAGAATCTTAATCTTCATTTTTTTTTTGTGTTATTTCTGGCCTGTGTCAATTTTTTTTGTAGACAATAAACTCTGTTGTGTTTTCTTGTTCATTCGATTGATAATCAATTTTCCTTCATATAAGGGTTAGGAACTAAATCCTTTTATGAAGGATGCCGATTGTGTTTTAGTTGTTTGCTTCTGGTGAGAAGGTCAAAATTGATCTCGTTCGGTTACAATTTTCAATTCGTTGGTTATGTTCTAGAGAGATGGAATCAATTACTGCTGGGATTCATGTTTAGATTGGGTTGAGCTATCCTTTCTTCTAATATCGATTGAGTACTATTCTTGATGCCAAATAAGAGTTGTAGCAGTACTTACTTTAAGAACATGCTATGATGGGTAAGACAATTCTTTGCAGCGGCTAAGGCGATGGATATGCTTAATTTCACTCCTCTGAATGGAAAGACTATTCGCATAATGTACTCCAACCGTGACCCAAGCTCACGGAAGAGCGGGGCAGCAAATATATTTATCAAGGTTAGACCTTATAAATTTATTTGTTATTCATGTTTCAGTCTGACAATGTGTGTTTGTTAACTTCACCACATGATTGCTTCTTTTATCCAGCTTTAAGATCCTTTAACATACTTTATTGTATATGCATTTGGGTTCTCAGAGTGTATTTGCTGATTCTTCAATTGATTGTTTACCTTGTTCACCTTTACATTTTGCTTATTAATTGATATGCATGTTTTTTGTTTCAGAATCTTGAGAAGTCCATAGATCACAAGGCTTTACACGATACTTTTTCTGTGTTTGGCAACATTGTCTCCTGCAAGGTTGCAACAGAGCCATCTGGGGAGTCAAAGGGGTATGGTTTTGTTCAATTTGACAGTGAAGAAGCAGCACAGAGTGCAATAGAAGCACTTAACAACAAAATTGTAAATGGTAAACAAGTTTATGTTGGACCCTTTATTCGCAAGAATGAAAGGGATAATTCTGCCAGCAGTTCAAAATTTAACAATGTGTTTGTAAAGAATCTTTCTGAAAATACAACAGAAGATAAGTTAAATGAAATATTTGGTCAATATGGTGAAATAAGTAGTAGCGTCATTATGAGAGATGGTGATGGAAGATCAAAGTGCTTTGGCTTTGTCAATTTTGTAAATCCTGATGCTGCTGCCAAGGCTGTTGAGGAACTCAATGGGAAGAGATTTGAGGATAAAGAGTGGTATGTTGGGAAGGCTCAGAAAAAAGCTGAAAGAGAGATGGAACTGAAAGCAAAATTTGAGCAGAGTACAAGGGAGGTAGCTGAGAAACCTCAAGTAACTAATTTATACTTGAAAAACTTAGATGATGGTGTTGGTGATAATGAACTGAAGGAGCTTTTCTCCAAATATGGAACTATTACTTCTTCCAAGGTCCTTTTCTAACAGATATTTACAGATCTATTTTTTGATATTCAGGTCAAGCTTTTCCATGTAACTATCCTCTTTGGTTATATGCAGGTTATGTGTGACCAGAATGGTGTAAGCAAGGGATCTGGCTTTGTTTCTTTTGCTTCTCCTGAAAGTGCATCTCGAGCTGTAAGTGGAAATTTGTAAAATGAATTGTTTCACATGTAGTAGTTCTCTTTTACTGATACATGTTTGGTCTCAGCTCTTAGAAATGAATGGAAAAATGGTTGGCAGCAAGCCTCTTTATGTTGCACTTGCACAGCGTAAAGAAGAGAGGAGGGCAAGGCTACAGGTGGAAAATTTTCATTGCAATAGCTTCAGTACTTTGCAAGAGGCAGTGTAGAACATAATTATTGTCTGAGACTGATCTTGATTATGTGGTCAAAATGATGTTTTTATTGTACTTGTAGCATGTTACAACCCTAGATATCAAAATTCAACTACATTCATTATTTTTTTGCTTGTAGTTTGTTGAAGCCCTAGATAACCAGCTCATCTACATTGTTTACATTTCTGATATAATTCTATGGTATTGTTTTAATGTCCTTTCTCTTTATTTATTCGTTTTAGGCACAATTCTCACAAATGCGTCCAGTAGCTATGCCTCCTGTTGCTTCTCGGATGCCACTTTATCCTCCTGGTGCTCCAGGCATGGGACAACCACTCTTCTATGGTCAACCACCTCATGCACTCATTCCTCAGGTATTTCTGTTTCCTGGAAAATAATTTTAATTGAATTAATAAGGGTGTGCTTTTTCTAAAAAATGAACAAGGGTCTGCTACATTTTCTGATCACTTATTTTTCTAAGTAATTAATGTTTAGTTGCTTCAAGGTAATACTCTCAATTTAGCAATGTTGCTGACAGCCATAAAAGTTTGTTGAAAGTCCTAGGGCGTTCCTCTATTTAGAACACACGGCTTGTGAAGTATTCTGTGTGTTAAGATGCTGAATGCATTTCCTTCCAGTCATTATATTTTAAGACTTTTCCCTCCAATGTTAACCTTTATTATCCCTCTACAATTGTGTTCTATTCATTTTCTTTGAAAGCGTAAACGATGACTACCGGGTTTTGGAAGCCATCCATATTTGTATTAGCATATAAACTTCAGTGGATGTACATGTGATGGCTCCTGAAGATAGAACATCAAAAGAATGAAAAGGGGATGTCTATGATGTAGCTACCCAAAACTCCACTCCTGAACCAAAAAGGAAACACATGGTGTTATCTTCTTTTTAAATAACATTTTTGTCATGCAAGTATGCAGCTACTTGATTCAAAAAAGTGTTGTGAATGGTGGTATCACAGTTTCTTAATTATAATGAAACTCCTACAAAATAAATCATATATGGCATTTTTCCGTGATTGATATTAAGGCATCAAGATTTTTTAGTACATGTATTGTACAAATTACTTTTACTGAACTGATTATCTAGTTTCTTACATGTCAGCCCATTTAATGTACCACGTTCAAATTGTGCTACCCTATTCCTGTGTCTTACTCATTGAGCTGATCATGTATATGTTTTTGCTGTCCCATATTTTTCTATAATTCTCAAAACAAAAATATATTATTTCGTAGTTGCACAAATACCAGTTAGCTATGTTATTATATTGACAATTATAACATTCAACTGCAT